>OX451737.1:943810218-944410218 GCA_948472305.1 Vicia faba
GTCCAAGATAGTTTTCAAAAGATGAAAATTGAGCAAGTTATGGTTTTCACAAGTTTGGAAAATTTGTGAAAAATGCATGAAGTCAACTTTGAGCAAAATTACATTTTTAGGTTAATGGACCTAACTTTTAGGATTAAAACATGTTTATGACATACCCAAGGACCTCTAAACCAAACCATGCACTGTTTTGATTTTTATTTCTATTTATTTGAATTTTTATTCATTTAAATATGAATTAAATCAAATAAATTAAATAAAAATACAAAGAATAATGGGCCATGACATTTGGGTTTGATTTGACCTATTAGAAGGTCCATATTTTCGTGCAAGATACATCCAAATGGTCCAGGTTTATTGAACATTCAAAAAGAGACAAGGATCTTCAAAAATGGCAAGAACAAACTCAAAAAATAGAAAGTTTTCAATATGTTTGATTTTCATTTTATCATGGTTTGATTAATTGATTCTGTGATACGGTGGAAGAATCGATTGTTTAATACTGGTTTTGTGTTTGTGTTTGCAAATGTTTCGGTAAGCAAGAGTCGCCACCGACTTTTCTTTTATCCAACAAAGGAAAGGGTGAAAAGAATAGAAAAAGACCTTTTCGAGAATTTTCTGAGTAAGGGGGGTAGATTATGGAAAGAGAATGTGTTAGCCCCCTTTCCATCCGTATCTTTATATGGGCTCTTAGAGGTTTGCTCGTTTTGAAATACCTTTGTGCTTTGTGTGTTTTGAAAATGTTTGGAAAATGCCTTAGTGCGGAGATTTACTTTGCGTTTAACTCTTGTATCAGTCCTCAAGAGTGTTAACGAAACATATGTTTTAAAAATTGCTTTTGAAAAGTAGTATTTGTGTAAGTGCAAAATGTTTTTTGAGCAAACTTCTAACAGCTATCTACTTTTATACTCGAAAAGGGTCATTATTTTCCTCCTATCCTTTAGACAATGATATCCTACTATTAGTGAGTAGGTAGCCCTATCGTTGGATGTATTAGGGACATTCGAGATGGACGTTACAGTCACGAAGGCAACTTGTGGTAGGTAGCCCTATGATCTTTTGATTTATGGGTCTTTTCTAAAGTGTTCCTGCCTCATGACTGTTTTATTTCTTAAAGGAAACCAAATTGGGGTACCCTAGAGGTGTATATGTGCAAGTGTGTTATGTTTAATTATTTTTGTCTTTTTGTTAAGTTTTCTAACATTTTAATTTCAGTCTTGACATACACACCTAGTTACTAGCAGTTAATATGTACCGAAAATAAAGTGCAGAAAGTGTAAATCTAAACTATTACATGGCTTTCGGGGAGGCGGATATTTACAATGTACAAAAATTGGGAGAAGGAAAATAAAGAAAGCAGATAAAATCCTATTAATTATTACATCTA
Source organism: Vicia faba (assembly GCA_948472305.1). Taxonomy (NCBI): domain Eukaryota; kingdom Viridiplantae; phylum Streptophyta; class Magnoliopsida; order Fabales; family Fabaceae; genus Vicia; species Vicia faba. The sequence goes on from OX451737.1 coordinate 943,811,603, forward strand.
GTATGTAGTTACATGAATATAAAGATGCGAAAAATAAATAACGGCCGAAAGGTTGAAAGTTCGTCTAAAACCTAATAAGAGAAATCTTTTTTTGTTGTTTTTGATTTAAGAAAAATAATTAAATTAATTATACTAAAGTCTACTTAGAAAATTAAATTAATAAAAATAAACTAAGACTTTTTTGTGGTTTTTTTTTAATTATGAAAAGAAAGTAATTAGACTTAAATTCTAATTCATTTTTAATTAAGAAAAAGGTTAAAGTTTTAATTAATTAATTAATTAAAAAAAATTAATTATTTAATTAAAAAAGTCTAAGCCTAAATTTTTTGTGAGTTTTTATTATTATTATAGTTAAAAGGATTAAGAGATGAAATAATCAAATAAAGCAAAAAGAAAAGGAATTGGGCTTGACGACTGAAGTAGAATGGGGGGTGCAATTGAAATTTCGCTAAACCTAGATTGTGAAGCCTAGGTCCATCCTTGGATCCAGTGTGGGCAGTACTTGATGGTACATAGTATCTCATATTCTAGATGTCATGCATTCCATGTAATTCCCCTAACCTGCTCTAAGAATATCCAGGAAATCATTTACACACATTAGAACATTCAACAATTAATAAAAATAGAGATTCGAATATGAGATTATACCAAAATGGTGATAACTTGGATCCAATGATCTGGGACCTTGCAAGCTTTGAGGATAGTTGGAACAAGTCCCTGGGAACCTCAAGAGCAATGTATGATTACTAGTTCGGACCAAAAGTACCTGCAAAGTGGGTTTCGAATTTTTACCGCTTTTGACAATTTTGAAAAAATGGTAGAGCTCTCTCTAGGTTGTGTAGGCATCTTGAAATGCTTGATAGATGCTTGTTTATATAGAGAGGGATGAGTAGACAAGAAAACAAAGGTTTAAACAACCTTAAAGCAGACGTTTCAAAGCCATGAATGAAATTTGTAACTTTGGCCAAAATCAAGGAAACTTGTCATTTTTTGAATTTGAATGAATATGGACATGGCTGCACGAAATCTTGTTCTCCAAGGCAAGCTAAAACACCAGCCCAAATGCCAAAACCTATTTCCAATTATTTTATACACTTTATTTTATATTTATTTGAAATAAATTAAAATAAATGTGTACAAAACAAGTAAAAAATGTAAGGCATGGTAATAGTGCTTTTGGAGGTACTCTATAATCTTAGCAAGATGTTTGAAATCCAAGAAATTAAGCCCTTGCCTTAAAATTTCAAATTTTCTCAATTCATAATTCTTGAAAATTCGCAAAATTTCCCAACTTGGGTAAGCCATAACTTGCTCAATTTTTATCGCATGATGATGATCTCTGACTTTTTGGAAATCCCAAGATGTGTACTTCAATCCCTCTTTTTATCCATTTTGCATTTTAAGATTTTATCTTGATTTAAATGGTCTTGAAAAAAAGTGCCTTTTGTTGACTTTTGAAAATGACCTGTAATGTATAAGCTTGTATCTTTCAAACGGATCATCTCTTGAACTTGTGGGATGAAGAAAAGTTGTATGGAATTGAATTCTCTTCAAAATGAGCCTTGGTTGGGGAAAATGGATGAGGTGTGTGAAATTCATGCCTGGTCAAAGTTTGGTTGACTTTTCCTATAGAAACCCTAATTAGCAATTCTTGACTTTTGATGAATTAGGAGCATTTCTTGAGGAATCATGATCAACCCTTGATCAAATGATGGATATCACTTCAAAATGTTAAGGTTGACCAAAAACCTTGAAGTTTGATTGTATATAGGCGACAATTGACTTTTGACCTAGTATAGTTGATTTTCAAACATTTGGGCAATTAACTGAGCAAACTTGTAGTTCAAGGCATGAAATTTGGCATGGATAATCTTGAAGACATATTAGGACCCTAGAAAACATTTTAGACCTTTGAAGCTCAAACATCTTGATGAAAATTGAAACCCTAATTAGAGGTTTATTGCCTTAGGAGGAGAATTTGTTTGGTCAATTCTTGATCATCCTTGAGCAATTGGGAACCTCAATGAGCATGTCTTGAGTAAAATGGGAGGGAAAATTTTGGGGTACAACAGATTCCTTACCATGTATGTTGCCTCATTCATACCTCTATGTAAGTGTGATACGGTGGGAGAACTGACTTGGGTGTTTTGCGTTTGATCACAAATGCTGCAGTTTAGCAAGAGTCGCCATCGACTTTTCTTTTATCCAAAAGGAAAGGTGAAAAAGCACAGGAAAGACCTTTGAGATTATTTCTTGAGTTCGGGGGGTAGATTATGAAAAGGGAAGGTATTAGCACCCTTTTCATCCAAGGTATTAGGCAAACTTTGTAATGATTCTCGTTCGTAAGAATGTATACAAAGGTGTTGATCTTTTGAAAATGTTTTCAAGTTTGAAAGGTGTTTTCAAAGTGTAGGTGTTTGTTTTGAAAATAGCAAGGATGTTTTGGTTTTAAAATTGAGCAAGTAACTAGGAACATTCTACCTACTCAAAAGTCTTTCATGTTCATCTCCTCTTTCCTTTGACATTGTTATCTTACCATTGATTTGGTAAGTAACCATATCTTTGGATGTAGAAAGGGACGGGCATGGGTCATCGTACAACCATGATTAGCAATGTTGCAAGATATCTTAGCATTCTCTTTAAGGGACTAAGATCATTTTTGAAAGGCAACATAGATAGCGTCATCGAAGGACTATGATATTGTATTTTGCTTGGTTTTGCTAAGATACCTCACATGTATAATATGGCCATTTTTGTAAGGCAACCAAGTGGATTTACCCTAGGGGTGTTTGTGTGCAAGTGTATTGATTTACATGCTTGATTTGTCTTTGAATAGGGTTTGCTATTTATTGGTTTTAATCTTTCCATACAAAACCCTAATTACTAGCATTTGTATACAAAGTGATAAATTGCAGAAATTAAAATTACTACGCTATTACATTATTTAGGGGAGGGGTATACAAATTACAAATGGAGAATATTGCAAGAAATTAAATCTAAATAATTATTACAACCATATTGAATTTAAATAAATGTACAAAATGAACAAATAAAATACAAGAATGTAAATGTAAAAAGAAATATGATTTTTGTTTGGTTTTTATGAAAAAGGGTTTTTTGACCTAATTAAATAGAAATAAAATAATTAACTAAAAATAATAAAATTAAGATTAAGTTAGTAAAATAATTAATTTAAGGAAAACAAGTTCTTTAGGGTTTTTTGTGAATTTAATTAAATTAGTAAATAAAAATACTTAAATAAAAGTCCTAAATTCTAAATTGATTTTAATTTACAAGAAAAATAATATAATATAATGATTAAAATTTAGTCTAAGTATTTATTGAATAAAAAAAAAGAAATTAATTTACTAAATGAAAATGTTTTTTGTTCTTTTGTTTTTTGTGAAGAAAATAAACTAAATAAATATGAGTCATAAAAATAAAAATATTTTTGGTTTGTTTCTATTAATAAATAAATAAAAATATATAATAATAATAATAATGGTAATGAAAATAATAAAGAAAATAAAATAAAAATAAAATATAAAGAAAAGTCACAGGGGTTTGGAAATGATTAAAGGGGTTAGAAGGAAGAAAAAAACAAAGGTCTGAAGCTGTTGGCCCAGGCGCTGCAAAAAAAACAAGAAGATGTCAAAAAAAAGTGGAAAAAAATGAAAAAAGGTCACGCCTGGGCTTGAACCCAGGACCTAAGAATGACAGGCGTGCGCTTTAACCATTGGGGTGGTGATACATCCGTTAACTTATGTCAAACCATAAATATATATTAGAAACTGCTTCTTGAAAACAACTTCATCTTCAACCTCTAGCCAGACCACCTGCATCTTGTTCATTTCTCATCCATTTGCAAAAATGTAAACATGAAACTTGTGGCAAATTTCACCACGATTCCAGAAATGTAAATAACTTAAACTAATTCTAAAAAATGAGCATGAATTTTAAATGGTACCAAATTCTGACCTAACTTTTCCAGGATGTTCAATTTCAAAATTCTAACTACTTAAGCAATATAAATGAAATCTAAATACATGGTTAGCTTCAGGACAATGATGTCTACATTTTTCATTCACAAATTAAACATTAATGATGCTTGTATGAAGAGTTCAGAAGTCAGAAAACTCACCTTGCAAGAGGGTATCGTGTTTTGAGTTTGAGCAGCTTTTGATGAGTTCCAGTGATTGGGTTAGCTTCCTCAAGTTCCCAGGAAGCTAATGTGATGCTTAGCTTGAGCTGAAAGTGGCTGAGAAGTTCTAGAGAAGTCAAGGTGCAAGGTGCTGTTTTTGAAAATGGTGGATGATGATGGAGGTGTTACAGTTGTGTTGCAGGTGTTGTAATTGTTTGTGTATGTTATTTAGAAGCTTTTGAAAGTAAAAGGCCAAGAAACGCACGAGTAAATTTGGAGGTTGGATTCAAAACTCAGAAATGACAAGTTTTGAGATGTTTTTGGTGATTCTGTGTTTTAGGGAGTTTCAGGGCTTGAGCATGCGTGTTTTTTCTTTAATATGACTTGTGTTTATGTATGGAAAAGGTTGGAGAGCTATTGCACAAAATATTGAGTTGTAGGGTTATGGCTCAATTGCTTGATTTTGAAGAAAAATGAAAAATCTGGTTTCAAGGAAGCAAGTACAAGCATGTAGGGTGGTTGCCAACTTTAAACAAGCTTATTTAACTTTGTAGAGGAAGCTTGTGCAAAAGGAACAAGTGCAAAGCTCAATGCAAGTTGACTTTGTATAAAGCTTACTTTATGTAAATGGCAATGGTGCCTTTGTGCCATTAATGGAAAATTTACTTGGATACACTTGTATCAAGTGGATAATAGCTCAAAAGCAAGTGTAATCTTCTGATTATGGAGAGATCTTGAGGTTTAGAGGCCTGAAAAGCAAGATTGTGCAGCATAGGTTTGAAATTTGAATTTTGTTCCTCACAAAATTTGCCTTGTAAAACAACTTGAAACCCCAACTTCTGACCTTCGATTCTCCTTTCTCACAAATGATCTCAAGGAGTTATTTGACATTTTGGAAAGCTTGTAATGTACTCTACAACCCCTCTTTGAATCACTTTTGCAAAATCCAAATGGAACTATGTGAAACTTGGGTCAGAAGTTAGGTCAAAATCTTGACCTAAAATGTTCAAAATTTCACCAAGTGTTTTAGTTTCATGACCATGACTTCATGGATTAATAACTTGAGATCCAAGAATTTATAGGAGACGTTGTGTAAAGAAATGTTGTATATATCATGGATATCTACAACTTTCATGTTGAAAGTTTCTTTTGAATCATCTTGCATCATGGTGAAAAAATATGAAGTTTTCAACACTTAGAAAAATTTCTAAGTTTGAAAACTTTGACTTTTCAAAATGAAATCTTGACTTTTTGATTTCTTGATGAATAAGTTTCATATTTTGACATGTTTTGATGAATTGTGATCTTTGTTACTTGATTTTGACCAAAATGTCAAAGTTTGACTTTTCAGTATACAGTTGATTTTTGATCAGTTGACTGAAAATCCACTATCAATCCAATTGATCTTGGATAATGTTTTGAGTCATGCAATTAGGTAAAAATGATGCAATTGAACTCTTGAGATTATGCCTCAAACCAATTAACCATTTTCTAGGTCAAAAATCAGAAATTGCCCTTTTCTCAGTCAAAACCCTAATTTTGACCATTTTACCCTTTTGATGATCTGATCAAATTTCTTGAGGAATTGTAATCCAAACTTGATCAAATTACATATATGATTTCACAATGTTGATATGGATAAAAAATTATGAAGTTTGACTGTAAATTGGCCACAGTTGACTTTTTCCCCAATACAACTGATTTTTAGGTCAACTTCTCAATTGATTGAGCAAAAATGTGATCCAAGACTTGAAACTTGGAATGTGCAATCTTGGGGGTACATAATGATACATGAAATTAATATGAGGCATTGAAAGTTCAATTATCCTTATGCAATCTTAAACCCTAATTTAAGTCATCAGTGCTTAAGGAGGTGTCTTGAGTTGATCAATCCTTGTGCAGTCTTGAACCAAAGGAGATCTTGTGAGAAAAAAAATTTAAATGAGAGGGAAAATTTTGGGGTACAACATTTTCCCCTATTCAATATTCTTAAACCTGAAGAGTTAGATTGGCGGATCCGCCACTCGTGACTTGAAGGTGAAAGATGATTGGACACTAGAGTGCCCAGAAATTTGCACTCGATGATGTGGTGGTTGATGGTGTAGGGAATGGGCTTAAAGATGCCATTTGGGGAGATGATGGAAAGTTGTTGGAGATGGGCTTACAGATGCCATCCAAAAATGATTGTTGGCAGGAATGGAAGAAGTGTCATAATAAATCTCTGGTTGACTTATACTAAAATAGTGGATGTGTTGGGTTGAGTACCAAAATAATATCCATAAATGGATTGTATTTGACTCGTATCTGAAAGCTGAAACTTGAATGAGTATCAGAATGGCGTCCGTATCTGGAGTGTATCTGAACTGTATCTGAAAGCTGAAACTGAATGAGTACCAGGATGGCGTTTGTATCTGGAGCGTATCTGAACTGTATCTGAAAGCTGAATCTGAATGAGTATCAGAATGGAGTCCATATCTGGAGCGTATCTGAACTGTATCTGAAAGTTGAATCTAAATGAGTATCAGAATGGCGTCCGTATCTGGAGCGTATCTGAACTATATCTAAAAGCTGAATCTGAATGAGTATCAGAATGGGGTTTGTATCTAGAGCGTATCTGAACTATATCTGAAAGTTGAATCTGAATTAGTGTCAGAATGGCGTCTGCATCTAGAGCGTATCTGAACTGTATCTGAAAGCTGAATCTGAATGAGTATCAGAATGGTGTCTATATCTGGAGCGTATCTGAACTGTATCTGAAAGCTGAATCTGAATGAGTATCAGAATGACATCCGTATCTGGAGCATATATGAACTGTATCTGAAAGAGTGTATGAGAAGAAGCCTGTGTAGGATTGTTTTAGCTGGTCGTATAGATAATTGTCTTAGCTTGTTTCAGGTATCAATCTCTGACCTTTTGCAAATTGTTGATGATAGCCATCTGCTGACTGATCTTTCCTGAAAGATTAGTTGTATGCAATGTCATGTGTATGAAATGCATTGTACAATGATGTTCTAACAAATGAATGAAATTATGTTGTATGCATTTGTGTCATAGATGTTTATGACGTATGGATGCGATGTATGGGTATGTAAGCTATGCTGCTGTAATACATGTTGGATTAGGGAAAATAAACCCCTGACTGCTGCTGGGGACGTGGAGTGTAAGTTTTCATGTTTTGAAGTGTTGATGAGCTTCTATTTGTTAGAGAAATAAACTTTGTTATAAGGGAAACGCCGTGTATTGCTTGTGAAATCTTGTTGGGGAATCCTAAGAAATTGGGCGACTTCTACTAGGGAGTGATAACTGGAAGTTTTGTTCCGTCGGGAATGTGAGAGAGCTCGATATCATTAAGCTGCACACTGTGGGGATTTTATAGTCTAAAGATATTATCCTATTTCTTAAAGACATTAGTGATTGTCTCTCTATTTTTTGTTCCTTTTTGTTCATTTGTAGACAGTAGTTACGTTCAAATGCATATATTCAAAAATAAATCATTGGACGTTTTTGTAAATAAAACACAGGAATAAAGAAAAAACAGATAGTTTTGGACTTTCAAAGGGGTATCTTTGTATTAACTTGAATAAGTATTTTTTGTACAATGAGACGAACATTCTAGTAAGGGAATGTCGTCGTAAAAAATGAAAATTTGATACAAAGAAAAGATAGCTATGTGCAATAATCCCATGGGGTTCCCATTCTGTTATAGCCTTCGTGTCTCTAAGCGTCTTGTCCACTTGATGCCTTGTCGGAAGTTGATTGGATTGATCAGAACCACTGATTTTTTCAGTCGAAGCTAAAGGTTGTCTGTAAGGTGATCCAACGGGACGTAGTCATACGCTTTAATTCCATAACTTTTGCCTGGACCGCCCTTTCGGGTTTTCAGTCCACCGGGATACCCCTTTTTGCCCAAGTCTCCCTTTCGGGTTTTCAACTTGCCGAGTGTACATATTTTTTTTTGTTTTATCCCTAATTTTTGCCCGAACCTTTTTGGTTCGCCGGGATGCCCTTGTTTTGCCTAGGTGTGTCAAACTAGCAGGTCTCTTATGTGTAGTATATTTTGACTATATCTGTGTTCACATGGTGTGGAAGGTCGTCGCCGTCCATAGTGGTTAAGATCATTGCTCCACCAGAGAATATGTTTTTGATCATAAATGGTCCTTCGTATGTAGGAGTCCATTTTCCCCTGGGTTCACCTTATGGTAATATGATACGCTTGATTACCAAGTCACCAAACCGATATACCTGACGTCTGACCTTTTTGTTAAAAGCTTTGATCATACGTCTTTGGTACATCTGGCCATGACAGATAGCCGTGAGCCTCTTCTCCTTAATTAAGTTCAACTGGTCAAGTTGAGTTTGGATCCAATCGTCTTCACTCAGCCCTGCATCCTTCATGATTCTTAGAGAAGGGATCTGGACATCAATAGGCAAGATAGCTTCCATGCTGTATACCAGAGAGTAAGGTGTTGCCCTAATTGATGTGTGCACCATGGTACGGTAACCGTGGAGAGCGAATGGTAGCATCTCATGCCAGTTCTTGTATGTGACTGTCATCTTTTGTATGATCTTTTTGATGTTCTTATTTGCGGCTTCGACAACGCCATTCATCTTTGGCCGGTAAGGGGAAGAATTATGGTGCTGGATCTTCAATTGCACGCACAGTGCGGTGATCATAGTATTGTTGAGATTCGTACCATTGTCTGTGATGATTCTCTCTGGGATACCATATCTAAAGATGAGATTATGTTTGATGAACCGGGCCACAACATTCTTGGTAATGGAAGCGAAAGAAGTTGCCTCAACCCATTTTGTAAACTATTCAATGGCCACCAAGATGAAGCTGTGTCCATTAGAAGTTGTAGGTTTGATTTCTCCAATCATATCGATGCCCCACATCGCGAATGGCCAGGGAGCAGTTAGGACATTTAGAGGAACTGGAGGCACATGCACTTTGTCAGCATAGATCTGACACTTGTGACAGGTTCTAGAATGTTGGTAGAAATCCGCTTCCATGGTAGACCAGTAATAACCTTCCCGTAGGATCTTCTTAGCCATCGTATTCCCACTGGAATGGGTGCCAAAAGTTCCTTCATGTAGATCAGCCATGATATTTTCTGCCTCAACCTTGTCTATGCAACAAAGTAATACAGAGTCGTGGTTGCGTTTGTAGAGGATGCCTTTACTGATGAAGAACTTATTAGAGAATATCCTTAAGAACTTCTTATCGTTGACTGAAGCTCCTTCCGGATACTCTTGAGCTTCGAGATATCTCTTGACTTCATGGAACAAAGGCTGGTCCACTACTTCTTCAGTATTGATCTCGTGACAATAAACTGGTTCATCCATCCATTCAATGGTGATCTGGGGAACCTCGTTACCCCACTTGAGTTTAAACATGGATGACATTGTGGCTAGCACGTCCGTTAGTTGATTTTCCTCTCGTGGAAAATGCTCAAAGGTTATTTCCTCGAAATGTGGGATTAATGTCAACACATGTTCTTTGTAGGGGATGAGGTTAGGGTGTTTAGTGTCCCATTATCCTTTGATATGGCTGATAACTAAGGCTGAATCTCTGAATACACTTAAGGACTTGATCGCCAAATCTATGGAAGCTTTGAGACAAAAAATACATGTTTCGTATTCTGCCATGTTATTTGTACAGTTGAAGCAAAGTCTTGCGGTAAATGGGGTATGACATCCTTCAGGGGATATGATTACAACACCTATGCCATTGCCGAGTGCGTTGGACGCCCCATCAAAAACCAAGGTCCATCGGGATCCTTGTTCAGGTCCGTCATATGGTCTGAGTTCCTCACAGTTGTTTACCATCATGATGTCTTCATCTGGGAATTCGAACTTCATGGACTGATAGTCATCCACAGCTTGATGAGCAAGGTGATCGGCTAGCACACTTCCCTTTATTGCTTTCTGGTTAGTGTACTGAATGTCATATTCCATCAGGATCATCTGCCATCTCGCTATTCTCCCAGAGAGGGCAGGCTTCTCGAATATGTATTTTATAGGATCCATCTTGGATATCAATAAGGTAGTATGGGTCAACATATACTGTCTCAGCCGGCGAGCAGCCCATGCCAGAGCACAACAAGTTTTCTCGAGTAGTGAATATCTTGTTTCATAGTCGGTAAACTTTTTGCTCAGGTAGTAAATAGCATGCTCTTTTCGGCCAGACTTATCATGCTGCCCCATCACGCACCCCATTGAATTTTCCAAAACAGTTAGATACATGATCAAGGGTCTTCCCTCGACTGGTGGCATCAAAACAGGAGGCTATTGAAGGTACTCTTTGATCTTGTTGAAGGCATCTTGGCACTCATCATTCCATTTGACTACTTGATCTTTCTTCAGTAATTTGAAGATTGGTTCACAAGTAGCGGTCAAGTGAGAAATGAATCGGGCAATGTAGTTTAGCCGTCCTAAGAATCCTCTGACTTCCTTCTCAGTACGAGGAGTAGGCATTTCTTGTATTGCTTTCACCTTGGAAGGATCCACTTCGATACCTTTACCGCTGACGACAAAGCCTATGAGTTTACCGGACTTCACCCCAAATGTGCATTTATTCGGGTTCAACCTCAGCTTGTATTTCTTTAACTTCTCAAACAGTTTCTGTAAATGGTCAAGATGTTCCTCTTCGGTTTGAGATCTGGCTACCATGTCGTCCATATAGACCTCTATTTCGTGATGTATCATGTCGTCCATATAGACCTCTATTTCGTGATGTATCATGTCGTGAAATAGAGCTACCATGGCACGCTGATAGGTTTCCCCAACATTCTTCAACCCGAATGGTATAACCTTGTAACAGAATGTGCCCCATTGTGTGATGAAGGTCATTTTCTCAATGTCCTCAGGTGCCATTTTGATCTGGTTGTAGCCTGAGAAACCATCCATAAATGATAACACTTTATGATGTGCAGTATTGTCAACCAAAATGTCAATGTGGGGAAGTGGGAAATCATCCTTAGGGCTTGCCCTATTCAAATCTCGATAATCCACACACATTCGTACCTTGCCGTCATTTTTAGGCACGGGAACAACATTGGAGACCCGTTGTGGATAGGAGGTAATGGCTAAGAATCTGACGTTAAATTGTTTCATGACTTCGGCCTTGATCTTTTCTGACATGTCTGGCTACATACGACGGACTTTCTGTTTTACCGAAGGGCAATCTTCTTTTGTCGGTAGACGATGGACCATGATATCAGCATCAAGTCCTGGCATGTCTTTATACGACCAGGCAAAGACCTCAACATAATCATGTAGCAACTGAATCAGACGCTTCTTGACACTGGGTTCCAGGTTGGCACCCACCTTGACTTCTTTCTTGTCCTCTTCGGTACCTAGGTTAACTGTGTCCACTGGTTCTTCGTGGTGTTGTATGGTCCTTTCTTCCTGTTGTAGTAACCTGGAGAGTTCCCCTGGCACTTCACAATCTTCCTCACCTTCACCATCGACTTGGTAGAATAGATTTTCAGAGTCACAGAAGGCCATAGCAGAATTGTTACCCATAGGATCCCGAATGGATGTAGATCTGCATTTTGAATGTGAGTGTGTGTAAGAGTATAGCTATCTTTGAAAGAAATAAAAATGAAAAAAAGAAAGACAAAGAGAACAAAGTTTGTATGCAAAGACGTCCATGATTCATTGATGACATATGAAAATGAGGTAACAACCCTTACAAATGGACCGTTGTGCCTCGGGTAAGACACAAGGTTTTAAAAGTCTGAATTGTTTAATTATTACAGGTTCGAAAAAATTTAAAGGCAATTAATGTTGGATAAAAGTAATTAGGGAAAAGTCTTTAGCTTCCCAGTTGCTGAGTCCTCTGTTGACAGTTGGGAAAATACATTCCTCCAGGTCGTAGCTACCCTCATCATCATCCTCCACTACGTTGACTCCATGGTTGCTGATCTTTAAAGGTGGTCCCCCGACACGAGCACGACGTACAGCTTTCTGGGCTCCTTAAGTGAAACCCAAACCGAATTTGTCAGATTTGTAAGGGATATATGGGAGTTGGCCCCAAATAGTACACCCACCTTCTTCGATCACTGCCTTGGCATCTTTCAGAGAAGACATCTTTAGCGGAGGTCTTGTAATCTTTGGGACTTGGGAAACAGCCTTGGTTGCTTCCACGGTTTGTGGGACTTCCTCGAAATGCTGAAATAGAGTTTCAATGAATTCACTATCCAATTCCACGTATCTGAAGGAGTTTAAGTGATTGACCATATATTCCTCTTCTCCATGGACAATAATGATTTTCCCCTTGGTCGGGTATTTTAGCATTTGATGTAATGTAGAGGTGACGACACCAGCGTTGTGAATCCATGGTCGGCCCAATAAGCAGGAATAGGAAGGGCGAATGTCCATCACGTAAAAAGTTGAATCAAAGGTTTGAGTTCCAACTTTTATGGGGATGTCCACCTCCCCATGCACCATTATCTTTGAACCGTTGAAGGCCCTTACCACTATGTTGCTGGGTTTTAAGGTCAAACCTTCACAGTCGAGTCTATCAAGATCCTTCTTAGGCAGCACATTCAAAGACGAAACAATATTAACCAAAACATGGGCCAAAGTTGTGCCTTTGCATTCGACAGAGACATGCAATGCCTCGTTGTGCTTCCTCCCTCTAGGTGCCAAGTCAGCATCAGAAAATCCTAAACCATTGTCAGCGGTTAAACTGGCCACGCAGTATTGGAAATGATCAACATAGGTTTCTTATGGTACATGGTAAGTTTTAAGAAATTTCACCAAGGTCTTTGCATGAGCCTCGGAGCATAACAATAAAGCCAGCATGGAAATCTTTGACGGAGTCTTCCCTAACTGTTCGACTACATTATAGTCGCTTCTCTTTATAATTTTCATAATTTCTTCCATCTCCTTTTGGGAGGCCTCAGGGATAGATACTGATTGCGCCTTCATACGGACAGGCTCAGCCAGAATGCCTTTGCCCCGAGTCTCGGTCGACTCGGTGGTAGGAGTGTCAGTAGGGGTAACCATAGGGATTGTAGTAGTAGTGTCAACAGGAATAGAAATAGGGATGATCACAGGACTGGTAATAGTCTTCGGAGGAGCAATCTCGGGAGAGAATACTCTGCCACTTCGGGTTATCTTGCTGGTTCCTGCAATATTGCCGATGTCGGGGTCAGCCTTCTCAAAAATTGAGTCTTCACCAGTCAGCCAATGTTGCTTGACACCGTGATAGTAGATGTTGCCCCCATAATTCCATGGGACAATTTTATCTGATGAGTACGGGATTGGTCCAGGCATAGTAATTATCAGTAGAGTCACTTTAGGAACTGATGTAATCCTAACGGGTCTTTTGGTGGAGACCTTGGAAGGATTGGCGGAAATGGTTACTATTGAAACATCATTATAAGAAATGGTTAGAACGGGAGTTTTTTCAAACAAAATCTCTTTGTCATCCATTAGGCGTTAAACACCTGCTTTCAATAAATGACAACCAGTTGGTAGGGATAAATAGAGGTGGCAGCTTTCGTCACAGCCCGGAAATAAACTGGACCTCAATAGGTTCCTCTTGATAGCCAGGAGAGGAGTAACAAGTTCATCAACAACAATAACAAACATATCATCTTTAACAGTGTTAACATCACAACCATGCTTGGGCATAGGAGCGGTGATAACATTTGGGATCTCGGAAGCATCAAATTCAATTTCTTTTGTTTCAATAAGGTCTTGCACCTTGTTTTTCAGAGCCCAACAGTTGTTGGTATCATGGCTTGGACTTTCTGAATGGTAAGCACAGCGAGCATTAGGATGGTAATGAGGAGAGGTTGTGTTGGGATTCTTCGGAGCTTCTTTCAAAGTTACCAGATTAGATCTCAACAAATGTGGCAGGACTTGAGATAGTATCATATTAATCCAGGTAAATTGTCTTACTGGTCTTTCTGTTCTAGGTTGATTGCTCCTTTGTTGAGTAGGTTCAAGCTTAGGGATTATGACAACTCCCACCATTGGACGACATTCAATTCTTTCTTGATTCCTTTGAGGATACACAACACCAACTTATTTCTTCCCAATAAATGGTTTTCTCATGGCATTGGAGAATGTGTCCTTTTGAATCTTCCCACTCTTAATCCCAGCTTCCACTCTTTCTCCAGTCAATATTAATTCAGTGAAGCCTGCTGAAGAACTTCCAATTAGATGATTAAAGAAAGGACCGGACATGGTACACAGAAACATGTCTACTAACTCTCTTTCAAACAGGTGAGGCTGGACTCTTCCTGCTAAGTCCCTCCATTTCTAAGCGTAGTCTTTGAAACCTTCCCTTGAAACCATAGCCATACTCTGGAGTTGAGTACGGGTGGGAGTAAGGTCTGCGTTATATTGATACTGTTTATAGAAAGCAACGACAAGGTCTTCCCAATTATGGATATTGGCCCTCTCTAGTTGATAGAACTAATCTAGATGAGTCCCAGATAGACTATCTTGAAAGAAGTGGACCCACAAATCTCTGTCAGTAGTGTGAGGCTGTATTTCCCTCACGTAAGATCAGAGATGCATCTTGGGACACGAAACCCCTTCGTACTTAGCGAACATTGGTGCCTTGAATTTTGGTGGAATAACAATCCCAGACACCAAACCCAGCTCTTCAAAGTCCAGCCCGAGCACTTTCTAAATTTCCATTGCACTTAGACGCTCTTCCAGATGTTTGTATTTGTTGTCGGTCGGGGGATATTATTCTTCAGAGTAATCCTCTTCTTCTTCCTCTTCAGATTCTGGCTGGGCAGTTGCTTCCTTACCTTTCCCCTCTTGATTGTCTTTTTCACCAGATGATGTTGCAAAGTCTAAGATCTTTCTGGCTGCCCCTGGGAACCTTCTTCCTAGATTCATAACATCGATTGCTTTCGTTGCTTTCTTCTTCTTTTCTTCAATCAGCAAAGTTTTCAAATCCTCTTATGCTTTGGCTAGAGTCAAGAACATCTGTTGAAATTGAGCATTCTACACTTGGAGGTCTTTTACTATCTGCTCGAGATCCATCTTACTGAAATAAATAGTAGAAAGACGAGGAGACTTGTTGTAAGAAACCTGCTTATGTTATGATGAATGGTAGATGCATATGCAATGATTTCAAGGAAATTAGAGATTTAAATTTTCTTTAGACCAAAAAGGAACACACGTTATATTAATAAATCAAAGCTTGAGTACATCATGCCTCTTTTGGGATTACAAAGAAATACAAAAAACTCTAAGATAAAAAAGTTGTATGCATCCTCTTTGGTGCGATGTAGGCGTTCAGGCTCCGCTCCTCATGAAGTTTCTTAGTGAGTTCCAAAACCTTCTTCTCGCTGGTGTAGAATTGGGCCTCGAAAGTGTCTCGCTCCCCCTTAAGATGTATCCAATACCTTTGTAAGTCTTCAAGAATGGTGGGCATGTCAGGATGCAGGATAGTGTATGGAACATCTCCTTCTACAACAAACTCTATGATAACCGGGAGAATGGAGGGGTAAGGCATTATAAGACTTTGAGCATGAGCTCGTACCCATTTGAGGTAAGGCTCAAGAGGGATGGAATTCTTATGCCCCAATGTCTTTCTATCTACCTTGTTTAACATCCTCCAAAATCGGATAAATCTCTGGCGGTGACCTTGATCATCGTTCTCATAGTCAAATACCAAACCTTGAATGAGCATCTCATGTGGGCCATCCCTTCGGGCATAACCAAACTGTCTTAAGGCTAAGCAGGGGTTATAGGTGATACCTCCTCTAATGCCAAGTAAAGGGGACATTAGGGAATTCTCCATAACGGTCGACAATAGTAGCATTCTCTATAGACCAGGAACACTAATGAATGTCTGAATGTTTGAGTGTCATCAACCTATGTGACCACCTTGAACCTTGTTCGTTCCTCAATACAGATTGGGGAAGATGCAAAATAAACCATCTTGCCAAAATATGAGTACAACACATAAGGATACCTCTTTTCCTCATAGTGCAAGTGTGAAAAGAATGTAGGATGTCCCCTAACAAAGTAGACACCGGGTTACGAGAAATGAAGAATTTGACGGTGTTCACATCTATGAGTTGGTCAGGATTTAGAAACAAAACCATCCCATAGATGAGGAGAGCCATAATTTCCTCAAAAGCTTTCAAATCTAAAGAGTTCCAACAGTTTTGGGCTTTCTCAAACAAGAACTTTGCTAAGAAACCTTTGACACCACTCCTTGTTTCCCAATTAGTTGTGATATCAGATGGTTGCAAGTGTAGAGCTTGAGCAATATCTTCTAGCTTTGGATCTCTTTATGTACCGTTGAAAGGTAGTTGATTGAGAATGATAATCCTCAAGAGTTGGGAGAATTCTTCCAAAGTTGGAACAAGTTGATAATCGGGAAATGTGAAGCAATGATGTAGAGGATCAAAGAACTGGAAGAGCACCTTCATCATGTCCTCATCAGTGTTGGAGGTGACCAAGTTTAGTAGGCGACCATGTCTCTCGGTAAATGGAGATTTTTCAAGAATTCTTGGTGCTAGCTCTTTAAGTTGACGAGGGATCCTTACAAGATTGACTTGAATGGTTTTCCTGCGAATAGAATCCATGTCCTACAAAACAGAACAAAGATAAATCCCAAGATCCTTGAAATGGTTAGTGAATATGAGTATGATGTTATAATGTTTATGATGTTATATACAAGTATATATATACAAACAAAGCAAACAAGTCCTTAGGTTTAGGCTTGCATGGAGTCTCATAGGTAAGTACCCTCTTGAAGTTTAGTTGGCTCAAACCTGTCCTAGTGATAGTAACCGGGTTCTAAGGAGCTCAATATCACTGGTATGTTTCCTTGGGCATTGTTTCAGCGCAAGCCTCTTTAATAGCGACCGAAATATCCCAAAAAACCAGACCTCAATGAGTGTAGTATCGAGTATCTACCAACTTCAGACTGCACCAAAGCCGATCATCTCACTACGTCCTAATGGCCAAGTTGGTCAAGTAAAGGTTCTAGAAGTTAGTTAGTGCTTCATGACATCACTCAACGGCCCCGTATTCTCCTTGACTACTCAAGGGCTACTGGTACCCACAAATATGTCGCACTAACATAACTATTGCTTAGACCATGTCGATATACCCCGCACAGTTTCCATAATGTATTGCTACTTACCTATAAGGTATCCCAAATCCGGGTAGAGGATTCAAACCCAAATAAAGAACCATAATGTAAAGCATACAAGTCAAACAATGAAATAAAGTAAATGTGATCTAACCCTAAGGTAACCCCACTTTATTAATTCCCCAGCAGAGTCTCCAGTTCTGTGATATGGTGGGAGAACTGACTTGGGTGTTTTGTTTTTGATCGCAAATGTTGAAGTTTAGCAAGAGTCGCCACCGACTTTTCTTTTATCCAAAAGGAAAGGTGAAAAAGCATAAGAAAGACCTTTGAGATTGTTTCTTGAGTTCGGGGGTAGATTATGAACAAGGAAGGTATTAGCACCCTTTTCATCCATGGTTTTTTATGGGCTCTTAGTTACTTGCTAGATCACTTGCTTTTGTTTGAAATTGTGCTTCGTGTGGTTTTTAAAAGTATTTTGAAAAGAGGCCATTGTTTAGGCAAACTTTGTAATGATTCTCGTTCATAAGAATGTATACAAAGGTCTTGATCTTTTGAAAATGTTTTCAAGTTTGAAAGGTGTTTTGAAAGTGTAGGTGTTTGTTTTGAAAATAGCAAGGATGTTTTGGTTTTGAAATTGAGCAAGTAACTAGGAACATTCTACCTAATCAAAAGTCTTTCATGTTCATCTCCTCTTTCCTTTGACATTGTTATCTTACCATTGATTTGGTAAGTAACCCTATCTTTGGATGTAAAAAGGGACGGGCGTGGGTCATTGTATAACCATGATTAGCAATGTTGTAAGATATCTTAGCATTCTCTTTAAGGGACTAAGATCATTTTTGAAAGGCAACATAGATAGAATTATCGAGGGACTATGATCTTGTATTTTGCTTGTTTTTGCTAAGATACCTCACATGCATAATATGGCCATTTTTGTAAGGCAACCAAGTGGATTTACCCTAGGGGTGTTTGTGTGCAAGTGTATTGATTTACATGCTTGATTTGTCTTTGATTAGGGTTTGCTATTTGTTGGTTTTAATCTTTCCATACAAAACCCTAATTACTAGCATTTGTATACAAAACGACAAATTGCGGAAATTAAAATTACTACGCTATTACATCATTTAGGGGAGGGGGTATACAAATTACAAATGGGGAATATTGCAAGAAATTAAATCTAAATAATTATTACAACCATATTGAATTTGAATAAATGTACAAAATAAAAAAATAAAATACAAGAATGTAAATGTAAAAAGAAATATGATTTTTGTTTGGTTTTTATGAAAAAGGGTTTTTTGACCTAATTAAATAGAAATAAAATAATTAACTAAAAATAAGAAATTAAGATTAAGTTAGTAAAATAATTAATTTAAGGAAAACAAGTTCTTTAGGGTTTTTTGTGAATTTAATTAAATTAGTAAATAAAAATACTTAAATAAAAGTCCTAAATTCTAAATTGATTTTAATTTACAAGAAAAATAATATAATATAATGATTAAAATTTAGTCTAAGTATTTATTGAATAAAAAAAAAGAAATTAATTTACTAAATGAAAATGTTTTTTGTTCTTTTGTTTTTTATGAAGAAAATAAACTAAATAAATATGAGTCATAAAAATAAAAATACTTTTGGTTTGTTTCTATTAATAAATAAAAAATATGTATATAATAATAATAATAATAATAATAATAATAATAATGGTAGTGAAAATAATAAAGAAAATAAAATAAAAATAAAATATAAAGAAAAGTCAGGGGGTTTGGAAATGATTAAAGGGGTTAGAAGGAAAAAAAACAAAGGCCCAAAGCTGTTGGCCCAGGCGCTGCACAAAAAACAAGAAGATGTCAAAAAAAGTGAAAAAAAATGCAAAAAGGTCACGCCTGGGCTTGAACCCAGAACCTAAGGGTGGCAGGCGCGCGCTTTAACCACTTGGGTGGTGATACATCCGTTAACTTACGTCAAACCATAAATATAGATTAGAAACTGCTTCTTGAAAACAACTTCATCTTCAACCTCTAGCCAGACCACCTGCATCTTGTTCATTTCTCGTCCATTTGCAAAAGTGTAAACATGAAACTTGTGGCAAATTTCACCACAATTCCAGAAATGTAAATAACTTAAACTAATTCTCAAAAATGAGCATGAATTTTGAATGGTACCAAATTCTGACCTAACTTTTCCAGGATGTTCAGATTCAAAATTCTAACTACTTAAGCAATATAAATGAAATCTAAAGACATGGTTAGCTTCAGGACAATGATGTCTACATTTTTCACTCACAAATTAAACATTAATGATGCTTGTATGAAGAGTTCAGAAGTCAAAAAACTCACCTTGCAATAGGGTATCGTGTTTTGAGTTTGAGCAGCTTTTGATGAGTTCCAGTGATTGGGTTAGCTTCCTCAAGTTCCCAGGAAGATAATGTGATGCTTAGGTTGAGCTGAAAGTGGCTGAGGAGTTCTGGAGAAGTCAAGGTGCAAGGTGCTGTTTTTCAAAATGGTGGATGATGATGGAGGTGTTACAGTTGTATTGCAGGTGTTGGAATTGTTTGTGTATGTTATTTAGAAGCTTTTGAAAGTAAAAGGCCAAGAAACGCACGAGTAAATTTGGAGGTTGGATTCAAAACTCAGAAATGGCAAGTTTTGAGATGTTTTTGGTGATTCTGTGTTTTATGGAGTTTTAGGGCTTGAGCATGCATGTGTTTTCTTGCATATGACTTGTGTTTATGTATGGAAAAGGTTGGAGAGTTATTGCACAAAAGATTTCTGAGTTGTAGGGTTATGGCTCAATTGCTTGATTTTGAAGAAAAGTGAAAAAATCTGGTTTCAAGGAAGCAAGTACAAGCATGTAGGGTGGTTGCCAACTTTAAACAAGCTTATCTGACTTTGTAGAGGAATCTTGTGCAAAAGGAACAAGTGCAAAGCTCAATTCATGTTGACTTTGTATAAAGCTTGCTTTACGTAAATGGCAATGGTGCCTTTGTGCCATTAATGGAAAATTTACTTGGATAAAGCTTGAATCAAGTGGATAATATCTCAAAAGCAAGTGTAATCTTATGATTATGGAGAGATCTTGAGGTTTAGAGGCCTGCAAAGCAAGATTGTGCAGCATAGGTTTGAAATTTGAATTTTGTTCCTCACAAAATTTGCTTTGTAAAACAACTTGAAACCCCAACTTCTGACCTTTGATTATCCTTGCTCACAAATGATCTCAAGGAGTTATTTGACATTTTGGAAAGCTTGTAATGTGATCTACAACCCCTCTTTGAATCACTTTTTCAAAATCCAAATGGAACTATGTGAAACTTGGGTCAGAAGTTAGGTCAAAATCCTGACCTAAAATGTTCAAAATTTCACCAAGTGTTTTAGTTTCATGACCATAACTTCATGGATTAATAACTTGAGATCCAAGCATTTATAGGAGAAGTTGTGTAAAGCAATGTTGTATATATCATGGATATCTACAACTTTCATGTTGAAAGTTTCTTTTGAATCATCTTTCATCATAGTGAAAAAATGGCTCAAAGTTATGAAAAAATGTGAAGTTTTCAACACTTAGAAAAATTTCTGAGTTTGAAAACTTTGACTTTTTAAAATGAAATCTTGACTTTTTGATTTATTGATTAATAAGTTTCATATTTTGATATGTTTTGATGAATTGTGATCTTTGACACTTGATTTTGATCAAAAAGTCAAAGTTTGACTTTTCAGTATACAATTTATTTTTGATCAGTTGACTGAAAATCCATTATCAATCCAATTGATCTTGGACAATGTTTTGAGTCATGCCATTAGGTCAAAATGATGCAATTGAACTCTTGAGATTATTCCTCAAACCAATTAACCATTTGCTAGGTCAAAAATTACAAATTGCCCTTTCTCAGTCAAAACCCTAATTTTGACCATTTTGCCCTTTTGATGGTCTGATCAATTTTCTTGAGGAATTGTGATCCAAACTTGATCAAATGACATATATGAGTTCAAAATGTTGATATGAATAAAAAATTATGAAGTTTGACTTTAAATTGACCATAATTGACTTTTTCCCCAATACAGATAATTTTTAGGTCAACTGCTCAATTGATTGAGCAAAAATGTGATCCAAGACTTGAAACTTGGCATGTGCAATCTTGGGGGTCCATAATTATCCATGAAAGTCATATGAGGCATTGAAATTTCAATTATCCTTGTGCAATCTCAAACCCTAATTTCAGTCATCAATGCTTAAGGAGGTGTCTTGAGCTGATCAATCCTTGTGCAGTCTTGAACCAAAGGAGATCTTATGAGAAAATATTTGATAAATGAGTGGGAAAATTTTGGGGTACAACAGTAAGCATAAGAAAACCATATGAAAAGGGGCACAAAATTACTCTTTAAAAATCTCTTCAAAAGCTCTTCACAAAGCTCTCTCAAAATTCTCAAAATCGTTCAAAAGTTGTGAAAATTCAAAACCTGATCTTTAGCTTTACTCCATCTAATATCGTGCCATCTTTGCACTCCTGAGGTCTCTATGAGTCATTTCCATTACTCACCTTGGCCTGGAGCGCGCCCGATTCGTCCATACAAGTTGCATCGTTCGGTATAGTTTATTTAAATCTAATCTTATTAATATGCATTTATTAATCTATTTGACGTTTGCATACATGTTTGTAGTCGTACATATAGCGGGTTGGACGTGAAGCATGTAATTTTTGAGGCCTGGTTCATGAGATGCCATTCTCAACACCGATCGGAAGCTTGGCTTCGAAACGCAAAATTCAGAGACCTTTAGCCAAAACTAACGCCGAATTTCTTTATTTACTTCTTTTTATATTTACTTTTTCATAATTATTTTTATTTAATCATAAAATCAAAAAAAAAAATAGAATTAGGTTTTTTTTATAATTTGTGCAAGTTAATTAATTATATTTTGATTTATTTCAAGTAATTTAAAATCAATTAGAACTTAGACTTAATCATTTCAATTATTTTTCTCAATAATAAAAATCCAAAAAATGTTAGAATTAGTTTCCTTTTGATTAGTTTTAATTGCATCTTATTTATCACTCTTTTCTTTATTTAGTTTTAAAAAAAATTAATTTAAGTATTTTTCTTAATAAAAATGACAAAAAAAGTGCTAAGTATGTAGAAGTATTTTAGGGCTTACATCGCTTTCGATATTCGCGCGCCCATTTTAAATTTTGTTCATTTTATATTTATGTAACTGCAAAAGGTTGTAATAGTTAAATTTAGGAGTTTTTACTTTTTGTTTCCCTATTTGGACATGTAAATACCCCCCTCCCCGAAGCATTGTAATGGCGTAGGATTTACAATTCCCGCATTTAAAATTTATGCAAGATATTAACTGTTAGTAATTAGGCTTGTATGGAAAGACTGTAAACAAAGCGTTAGCAAACTTAACACAAGACTAAAATAATTGAAAACCAACACAATTGCACATATACACCTCAAGGGTACGCCCACTTTGGTTGCCTTTAGGAAAATAACAGTCATGTCCCTCGAGAATAGGGACGCTTTAGCAAAGACCCTTTTAATCAAAAGATCATAAGTCCCTCGATGACCCTACAGTGTTGCCTTTCGGTAAATGATCTAGTCCTTTAAGCAAAATTTCTAAAGCGTCTCTACATATTGCCTTTATGACTGTATGTCCCTTCGAATGTCCCTCAAACATCCAACGATAGGGCTACCTACTCACTAATAGTAGGATAGCATTGTCCAAGGGATAGGGGGAAAAGAACAAACCTTTCGAGTATAAGTAGATAGTTCATAGATGCTTGCTCAAAAACAAAACTTTCATAATTACACGAAACAATTCAAAACAATTTCAAAAAAAATCACTTTGTTAACACTCTTGAGGAATGATACAAGAGTTATCATAAAGTGAATCGCCACACTAAGGCATTTTCAAAACGATTTTTCAAAACACACAAATCACAAGCAATTTTCTAAACATGAGCTAAGCATCTAAGAGCCCATAGAAAACTATGGATGGAAAGGATGCTAACACCTTCCCTTTCCATAATATACCCCCTTTACTTAGAAAATTCTCGAAAAGGTCTTTTTTTGTTCTTTTCACCCTTTCCTTAATTTGGATAAAATAAAAGTCGGTGGCAACTCTTGCTTACCGCGACATTTGCGAATGCAAAACGCAAAACCAGTATAATAGATGGTTCTGCCACTGTATCACAGGTTGTAGCCAGAAAAACCATCCATGAATGAGAAGACTTTATGTTAAGCAGTGTTGTCAACCAAGACATCAATATATGGTAGAGGGAAATCATCTTTGGGGATTACCCTATTCAAATCTCTATAATCTACACACATGCAAACCTTTCCATCTTTCTTTGGCACGGGGACCGTGTTCACAACCCATTGAGAATAAGATGTGACAGCCAGAAAACCTGTATCAAATTGCTTCATTACCTCAACTTTTATCTTTTCAGACATATCAGGCCGCATGCGATGAACCTTTTGCTTAACAGGAGGACAATCTTCCTTCGTTGGTAGACGATGAACCACGATGTCGGTATCCAACCCGGGAATATATTCATACGACCAAGCAAACAATTTAGCATAGTCATGTAACATCTGAACCAATCTTCTCTTGATACCATCTTTTAGGTTGGTACCGATCTTGACCTCTCTCTTATATGTCTCAGTACCTAAGTTGATAACTTTGACTGACTCTTCATGAGGTTGAATAGCTTTCTCTTCTTGCATTAGAAGTTTGGCTAATTCTCCTGGTATTTCACAATCTTCCTCTCCTTTGTCTTCGACTTGTTTGACTGGATGTTCGAAATCATAACTTGCAATAGTAGAGTCATTGATGATGAGATCCAAAGTGGATGAAGATTTGTAAGTGTGTGTTGTGCATGTAAGATACATGGCTATTGAAAAAATGTAATAAATAAAAAGAAAGACAATAAACACAAAAATTTGAATGCAAAAGGTCCAATGGTTTATATTAAATGATCATATGATAAATGAACATGATCAAAACCCTTAACAAATGGACCATAGTGCATCGGGCAAGGCACATGGCTTAAAAGTCATTGTTTTGGAAATTAAGATTACAGACAGAAGTTCTTGAATTGATAGAAAATAGTAAACAGTAATTACTCCTCAATGAAGGAGATGGGAGTGAAGTCTTTTTCATGCCAATTGTCGAGCTTTCCTTCAACAGTAGGATAGATCCAATCTTCAAAAGTATTTTCATTATCAGAGTCTTCCACAATGTTCACTTCATGATTCTCTATGCGAAGAGGTGGCTTTCCCACGCGAGCACGCCTGCCTTATTTTTGAGCTTTGATGGTGAAACCCAATCCAAATTTATCTGCTTTAAATGAAATGTCGGGAAGTTGGCCCCAGATAGTACAGTTTCCATCTTCGACCACGGCACAAGCATCCTTAACCAAGACCATTCTTGGTACAATTTCATCAGCTTTTGATATGTTGGAGGAGATTTTGGTGGCGGGAACCATAGGAGGAACAATTTTGAAGGCCTGGCACAGAGTCTCTATGAATTCTCCATCCATTTCCACATACTTGAAGGAATTAATATGGCTCACCATAAATTCTTCTTCGCCGCTAACAATAACGATCTTCCCTTTGACTGAATACTTTAATTTTTGATGAAGGGTGGATGTTACTGCCTCTGCCCCTTGGATCCAAGGGCGCCCAAGCAAACAAGAATAGGCGGGATGTATGTCCATTATGTAAAAGGTAGAATTGAATATCTGTGAGCCAACTTTAATTGGGAGATCCACCTCTCCATGAACCATTCTCTTAGATCTATCGAAAGCCCTTACGACAATATCACTTGGCTTTAATACCACTCCTTCACAATCTAGTCGGTCCAAAGCACCTTTGGGTAACATATTTAAAGATGAGCCAGTATCAACTAAGACATGAGCCAGGGTGATTCCCTTGCATTCAATAGAGATATGCAAGTATTTGTTGTGGTTTCTTCCCATAGAAGTCAAATCAGTGTCAGAGAACCCTAATCCATTGTCAGCCGTTAAACTTGCTACATAGTTCTCGAACTGGTCAGCGGTGGTTTCTTGGGGCACACGGGATTTCTTCAAGAACTTGATCTGAGTCTGGGCATGAATGCCCGAACATAGTAATAATGACAGCAAGGAAATTTTGGAGGGGGTTTGCCCCAGCTGCTCCACTATTTTGAAGTTAATCTTATTTAGGATTTTCGGGGTTTCCTCCATCTCTTGAGTAGAGGGATCTTCAACATTAGTATCTTTGGTCGGTGCCTCTATCCCAGCAGGCTCACCTTCTTTCCCTTTGCCTTTAGTGTTGGCGTTGGACTTGTCATTGGTTATGCGGACGAGAGTTGTTGTAGTAGTGGGTGGTGAGATATCAGGGGAAAAGATCCTCCGTGTTCTTGTCACTTTACTAGAACCTGCAATATTAATGACATCAACTTCATCTTTGTTGATCCAAGAATCTTGTTTTATCCCATGATAATAAACCTCGGCACCATAGTTCCATGGAACTGCTTTGTCAGAGGAGTATGGGATAGACCCATCGACAATAATTATTAAAGGAGCAATGGTTGGCTCATTTGAAATTCTGATAGGACCCTTTGAGGGGATCCTAAACGGCTTCTTGGAAATGGTTATTATAGACAGGTCTTCAGCTTTGTTGGTTGAACTTTTGATGGTAGGAATCTTCTCAAATAGAATCTCGCGACTATTTATCAGGCGTTGCACACCTTCCCTCAGCCGCTTGCACCCATTTACTTGTTGATCACAGCAGACACAATCTTCAGAACAACCAGGGAATACCCCGACTCTCAGCAAATTACCCTTCATAGTAGTTAATGGAGTTGTTAAATCCTCAATGGAGGCAACAAAAGTAGTATCATCAATTGCATTAACACCTTTTCCATGGTTCGTCATTGGTGAGGTTATCACATTTGGAGTAGCTGGTGGATCAAATTCAATAGTTTTATCATTGATAAGATCTTGAATTCTGCATTTCAAAGCCCATAAATGATCGGTCTCATGCATTGGACTATTTTAATGGTATGCGCACTTGGCATTAGGATTGTATTTTGGTGATGAAATGTTTGGATTGGATGGTGGGTCACGCAGTGTCACTAAGTTGGCCTTCAACAAATGTTACAAGGCTTGGGATAGTGACATGCTAATCCTTGTGAACTGTCTTCGAGGAATTTAGGATTGTTGATTGTTGGATGATTTCCTTTGAGCATACAAAGGGTTGGAGATTAACACGACATTAACAGAGGGTCAGTGATTCTTCTTGGTATGGCACCTTGCCCCATACACAACATTTGCTTCCTTCTTTCCAGTGAAGGGCTTCTTTACAGCGTTGGATGCGGAAGCAGATGTCATGGGAATTTTTCCGCTCTTAATGCCGCTTTCTACCCTTTCACCAGTTAGTATCAACTCAGTGAAACCAGACGAAGAACTGCCAATCAATAGGTTAAAAATGGACCGGTCAATGTACCCATGAACATGTCAATTAGTTCTCTATCAGTTAGTGGTGGTTGGAACCTACCAGCAAGATCCCTCCATTTTTATGCGTACTCCTTAAACCCCTCATTAGTACCCATTGTCATACCTTGAAGTTAGACTTTGGTTGGTGCCAAATCGGCATTGTATTGATACTGATGATAAAAAGCAATGGCTAGATCTTCCCATGTGTGGATGCGGGAACCCTCCAATTGATAGAACCATTCTAGTTGAGTCCCATCCATACTCTCTTAGAAGAAATGGATCCAGAGCTTTTTGTCAGTAGTGTATGGTTGCATCTTGTGCACGTAAGACCTTAGATGAAGTTTCGGGCAGGAAAATTTGTCATACTTGGTGAAGACCGGTATTTTGAACTTATGGGGAATAACGACCCCAGGAACTAAGCCCAAATCACCAAAATCAAAACCAGGTACGACTTGATTTTCAACAGCTTTTAGTCTATCCTCTAACTGCTTGTATTTATCCTCGGCAGGTGGGTATGGTTCATTACAGTAGTCTTCATCTTCAGAAGCTTGATCATTTTCACCCCTAGCACGGGTGCTCCTTGCTTCTTCGCCTTGATTTTTGTCCTCCTCAGACGACTCTTCGACTATCTGTACTTGATGAATCGAACCTTTGAATCTCTTACCCATGTTGATGAAGACCTTATTTTTAGTCTTCTTTTTGGTTATTAGCAGTGTCATCATCTCTTGTTGTCCCTTGGCCAGGGTCAGCAAGGTTGCTTGGAACTGTGAATTCTACGCTTGCAAGTCCTTCATTGTTTGTTCGATATCCATCTTACTGAAATAAACATTAGAAAGATAAGGAAACCTATTGTGGAAAACCTGTTTATGTTATGATGCATGAAAATGCGTATGCAAATGATTTCAAGGACTTAGAAGATTTAAACTTGTTTAGACAAAAGGGAACAAACATTAATTGCATTAAGAAGTTCAAATTGATTACAAACACGCCTCTTGGGCTTACAATGGAGAAAATAAATACAAAATAAACCCATAAGACAAAAAGGTCGGGCGCATCCTCTTTGGTGCAATGTAGGCGTTCAAACTTTGCTCTTCATGAAGTTGTCTTGTAAGCTCCAAAACCTTCTTCTCACTGGCATATAATCGGGTCTTAAAGGTATCTCGTTCTTTCTTGAGCTGGATCCAAGACTTTTGCAATTCTTCGAAGTTTGTCGGCATATCAGGATGAAAAATGATGTAAGACTCGTCCCCTTGAACAATAGGCTCTGAAATCACTGGTAGGATAGCAGCGTATGGCATCATAAGACTTTGAGCACGAGCTCACACCCATTTAAGGTATGGCTCCAAAGGGATGGAGTTCTTGCGCCCTAAGGTCTTGCTATCAGTCTTCTTAACCATGCCCCAAGCACGGATGAACCTCTGGTGATAACCTTGCAGATCATTTCAATAGTCGAACACAATACCCTGGATGAGCATATCATGAGGACCATCCCTCCAGGCGTAACCAAACTGACGTAGGGATAAAGAAGGGTTGTAGGTGATGCCTCCTCTAATGCCAAGGAGTGGCACATTAGGAAATTCTCCGCAACTATCAATAAAAGAGATATCTTCTAGAGTGCGAGGGCACCAATAGATATCAGAGTGAGAAAGAGACATTAACCTTTGGTTCCACCTTAAGCCTAACTCATTCTTCATTACTGACCAAGAAAGGTGCAAGATAAACCACCTATAGAGCAAAGGCTTACAACACATAAGAGTTCCTCGCTTCTTCATAGTACGTGTATGGAGTGAATGCAGAATATCCCCGAGCAATATAGGCACTAGATTGTGAGCAAGGAAGATATTGATGGCACTGATATCTATAAACTGGTATGAACTGGGGAACATAACCAACCCATAGATCAAAAGAGCTAAGACATCTTCAAAGGCATGGTAACTCATAGCATCCAGGAATACTTGAGCTTTCTTCATTAGAAAATTTTCAAGGAGACCCTTAACTCCACTTCTTCTTTCCCAATTGGACTCAATGTTAGATGGCTTCAAATGCAATGCTACGACAACATTTTCAGAAGCTGGATCTTATTCTAAACCAGTGAAAGGTACCTGCTCCAATATAGGCAAACTAAGTATCTTGGAGAATTCTTCCAGCGTAGGCACCAATTGATAGTCTAGAAATGTGAAGCAATGATGCTTAGGATCGAAGAACTGGAATATGACACTCATCAGACCTTCGTCAAAACCGATAGTAACCAAACTGAGCAAGTGACCATTTCTCTTATTGAATGATGAGCTCTCGGAAAATTTTAAGACCATTTCCTTGAGTTTGGGAGGGATCTCTACAAAATTGATTTGGATGGTTTTTCTGCGCGCTGAATCCATGACCTACAAAACAGAGACGAGATAAATCTACAAGCCCTTGAAATGGTTAGTGTACATGTCATATTATGATGTTTATGATGTTATGATTATGCTTTTAAAATCACAAATATGTCAAACACAAACAAGTCACACAAAGAACTTAGGTTTAAAGGCTTGCATGAGTTTTAAAGGTAAGTACCCTCTTGAAGTTTAGTTGGCTCAACCTATCCTAGAAAGTAATCGGGTTCTAAGGAGTCGCATATCACTAACCTTTCTTTTAGGCATTGTTTTAGCTCAAGCACCAAAGTATTACGATCAAAATATCCCAAAAGTCCAATCTCAATTAGTGAAGCATCGAGTATCAACCAATCTTCACTCAGAACCAAAGCCGACTATCTCACTACTTTCTAATGGCTTAGGATGAGTCAACCAAAGGTTCTAAAGGTCTTTATCACTTAATGACACTATAAGGAAGCCTAATGTTATCCTTGACTGACTCAAGGAACATTAGTATAAGCCAGAGTATCAAGCTAACATAGCTATCACTTTGTCCATATCGGTCTACGTTGTACAACCTCCATGATTTATTACTACTTACCTAAAAAGGTGCCCCAAATCAGGGCGTATGATCTTTAACAATAACCCAAACAAGGACCCATAAATGTAAATCAAACAAATCAAACAATGAAAACAAATAAATGTGATCTAGCTCTAAGGTAACCCCACTTTTAAGAATTTTCCCCAACAGAGTCTCCAGTTTTGTAATACGGTGGGAGAATTGACTTGGTTGTTTTGCGTTTGATCGCAATTGTTGCGGATAGCAAGAGTCGCCACCCGTCTTTTATCCAATAAGGAAAGAGTGAAAAGAACATGAAAGACCTTTGAGATGTTTTTCTTGAGTTCGGGGGGTAGATTATGAAAAGGGAAGGTGTTAGCATCCTTTTCATCCATAGTTATCTATGGACTCTTAGTTGCTTGCTATATCACTTTTGAAATTGCTTTGTTTGAAATGTGTTTGTGGTGGTTTGTGAAAGTATTTTTGAAAAGCGCCTTCGTTTAAGAAAACTTTATAATAATTCACGTCTCTATAAGAATGCATACAAAGTGTTGGACTTTTGAAAATATTCCATGTTTTGAAAGTGTTTGGTGTGTTTGAAAATATGTTTTTTTGTATTTGAAGATGGATTGTGAGCAAGCAACTAAAAACGTTCTACCTACTCAAAAGTCTTTTGTTCATTTCTTCCTTCGTTTGATATTTCTATCTTACCATTGATTGGTAAGAAGCCTTATCTTTGGACGTAAAGGGACGGACGTGGGTCATTGTATAGTCATGAATAGTAATATTGTGAGATATCTTAGCATTTATCTTTAAGGGACTAAGATCATTTATAAGGCAACATTCGAAGCGTCATCAAGGAACTATGATATTGTATTTTTGATTGTTTTTGCTAAGATGTCTCTCATGCATATTATGACCATTTTCTCGAGGCAATAAGGGGAGTTAACCCTAGAGGTGTAAGTATGTAAAGTGTTTGTATTTTATACTTGATTTTGTCTTAGATTGGGGTTTTCTAAGCATTGATTTTATCTTTCCATACAAACTTTAACTTACTAACATTGATATGAAAGCGATAAATTGCGGAAAGTAAATTTACTATGCTATTACATCATTTGGGGATGGGGAGTATAAATTTATAAATGGGGATTTGTAAGAAATTAAATTCTAATTATCTATTACAACCATATTGAAACTTGAATAATGTACAAGAATTGAAAGGAATATAATGTACAAGACATGAATGAAAAGAAAATGAATTTGTTTTGATTTTATTAAAGAAAGATTTTGGCCTATTTAACTAAAAGGAAATTTAATTAAACTAAAGAAAAATTAAGATTAAATTAAAGAAAAGAAAATAAATAGGAAAGTGTTTTTTGGTCTTTTTCATTGTAAGAGGTTAAATAAAAATAAACTAAATAATTTGAATTATTTTGGTGTTTTTGAATAATGAAAATAATTATAATAATAGCAATAATAAAGTAAAGAAAATGGGATAAAGATGTAACATTAATATCAGGGGGTTCAGAAAATGGAAATGTCTAGGCCCAACCAATAGAGGCCCAGGCGCGCTTCCTGCAAACAAAAAATAGTGAGAAAATTTGGAAAAAAAGACAAAAGGTCTCGTTGGGGCTTGAACCCAGGACCTTCTACATGGCAATGCTTTAGCGCGCGTTGTTTGTACCACTGAGGTGGTCTGTTTCATCCGTTAGTTATCCAACTTACATTAAATATAAAATGAATTCATGGCTTCATCTTCCTCCTTCGCGTACGCAGGGATATGTATCACCATGTTAAGCTTCTAAAAGCTTTGATTCTCAACCAAATCGAAAAGTGTAAATATCAAACCTGTCTAGAATTTGAAAACGAATTCAAACACATAATTTTCAAGAGCTATGAATCGAAGGTTAACATGACTTTTGTTTGGTATCAAAATATTAAAAAAAACTAACAGGTCAGAGTTGAAATTCTTAAAACACAAACAATGATAATCAAAAGCTAAGAGTATGGTCAGCTTCCTAGATATGATATCTACATCTTTTCTTCACAATGTATATACAAATGATGCTTGAATGAAGAGTTTCAAGTTTGAAAAAAAACTTACCTCTTAGAGTGAAAATCGAAGGACCTCTGTATGACTCTTGAAGTGAAAATCGAAAGACCTCTATATGACTGCCAGAAATGGTTTGGTGATGGACTAAGCTTGCAGGGACCTTCCTTAAGCTAGTGGGATCACTACTTTGTTTTGAAAGCCAGAAGGATTTTGGAGTTGGTCAGAAATGGCAAGCAATGTGGCTTTCGATTCAGATTCTGAGTTCAAGGAGTTTTGAGAGTTATTGGGAGTTTTTGAGAGTTCTTGGGAGTTTTTGAGAGTGTTCTAAGGTTGATGATCTCCTTCCTTTTTTATGTTGCAAATAATGTCTCTATTTATAGGGAAGAGGTTTTGACATCATGAGATAACATGTTATGGTTTTATTAAAATAAATCAAGTTGAAAGGAATTTTATGGTTTCAAAGTTCAAGTACAAGCATGGCCTGATGTTTGTTGGGTGCAGGAGACTTGACCCATGCTCTTGATATCGCTTGCAATCAGAGATAAAGGGCACAAGGCTCAATGCATTGACATTTTGCATAAAGATTGCTTTTCTAAAATGGAAATGGTAACTTTGTGCCATTAAGGGAAAGATTGGCTTGAACAATACTTTAAACACTTGGGTAATAGCTTAATTCATTATGTAAACAATTAATTATGGAGTGAAACACAAGTATTGAGGCCTGCAAAGTAAGATCATGTAGCATGGCCTATGAATTTGATCAATGTTCTTTCAAAATTTTGTCTTCAACTTGTGTGTCGAAGGGTTTTAGAGGTGGATTGAAGCAGGTTGTTTCAAAGGGAGCCATTGCCCAATCGAAGCTTAGGGATCGAACCAAGCTTGCTCGAAGGAAGCCAAATGCCCAATCGAAGCTTATGAACCAAGCTTGCTCGAAGGAAGCAAATGCCTAAACAAAGCTTGTGAACCAAGCTTGCTCGAAGGAAGCCAAATTCCCAATCGAAGCTTATGAACCAAACTTGCTCGAAGGAAGCCAATGCCCAATCAAAACTTATGAATCAAGCTTGATCGAAGAAAGCCAATACCCAATCTAAGCTTGTGAACCAAGCTTGCTCGACGGAAACCAATTCCCAATCGAAGCTTGTGAACCAAACTTGCTCGAAGGAAGCCAAATGCCCAATTGAAGCTTATGAACCAAGCTTGCTCGAAGGAAGCCAATACCCAATTGATGCTTGTGAACCAAGCTTGCTCGAAGGAAGCCAATGCCCAGTCGAAGCTTATGGGTCGAAGCAAACTTGATCTTCTTTGATTTGATGCTTGAGAGCCCAATATGATCCATGGAAACTACATGGGGCATTAAAAGTCCAATTGTACTTGTGCAAATTCAAACTCTAGTTTTGAGTCATCGGTGTTTGGGAAGGTATCTTGAGCTGATCAAACCTTGTGCAATCTTAAATCAATAGAGATCTTGTGAGAAAATTCTTGAGAAATGAGAGGGAAAATTTTGGGGTACAACAACGATGATGACTAAAAAGATCAATAAATAGTGAAGAATGTATACTGAAGAGACAAGTTAGGGTGAACGATGGTGTATTATTTCACAGTATGAACGTTAGGGTTTATAGTTGAAATCGTGTATTACTTCGTCTAATTTCTTTTTTCAATGGAAAAAAGAATACTGAAGAGACAAGCTAACTAGGAGTATATAATATTATAAGGATACCATCACGGCCAAACCCAGAAACCGTTATGATATATTACTTTCATATGAAATTTCATAAAGAAGCGCCAGAGTTTATTTTACAATTATAAACTTTAAATGAAAAAACAAATTAAATAATATCACAACGGTGGAACGAAACAACCGTAGTCATAAACCTTTATATTTTTTTATTTAAAAATAAATAAAAAATAAAAGTCGCACCTTAATGTTAGTGGAATAATATATATGATGGCGTTGAGGTTCAAACCCATGACAACTTGACTATTTCACCACAGTTGGCTCACCAACCCTTGTTATACAATTAATTTTAAATCAAAAAACAAAAATAATATGGGAGCTCCTTAGTTTAGAGATGTCAGCACGGTGTAGGGAAGAACTGTGGTGATCATGGCGTTGTTGTTTATGCGTTTTATAGTAGTGTGTAAAGTGTTACAATTGTCATAAACTTGGGCATTTTGCAAGAGAATATAAAGCGAAATCAAAGAAAATCAAGGTGATGATGCTAAGGTAGCAAGACAAGAGGTGGATGATGATAATACACTCCTGGTCATGATCACATAGAGAATTATGGCATGGAAAGTTGTTGGACAACAGCAGTAGCAACTGTCAGAAAATTAAGCAGAAACGCGTTCAGAGTGAAACGCAATAGTAACCATTCAATATACAATCACGGTTAGGTTTAATAACCGCTGTCAAAACTTCCTCTGTTTTAAATTTGCAATTCTCCGCTTCTCAAATTCTTCCCATTTTTTATCTTGCAACTATTAAAACCGTATCAGATAGTTTAATGTAATCAGAAGTTATTATTAATCAGAAGTTGTTAAGTTTCTGAGACTGCTTATTTAGAAACAATAGTTTGATGTAATCAGAAGTTATTGTTAATCAGAAACAGAGGCTTCTGATGTTACTCCTAGAAATATGCTTAGCTTCTAGGGTTCTGGAGTTGAGTTTGTTAGCGTAACTGTTAAATTTATTATTTTTTTAATTTGTACATTTTAACTTAGTCATTAAGTTTACTTTTATTAGAGCTTACGTGATAATTTACTTTGTGTACAAATAAACCAGTAATAAGAATCATTTGTATCATTCTTTTTGTAAGTTTTCTAGCCGTTATTGCAATAAATATATTCTCTCTTACGATTCCTTTATTTATTAACATTATGCACTAACAAGAACATCACAATAATAAAATAAAACAAGAACATCACAATAATAAAATAAAATGTGATGTAAAATAAGACTAATATATTCTTAATATTTTCCCTCACAAGAATAAGTCCCATAATTTTTATGATACTTAATCCAAATTGAAAACATCATACATAAGCCAAAAAATAAAAGTCCGAAAACCAACATTAAAACTTTCAACAAGAAAACCAACAAACTGTGCATTTCAATTATAGATCTAAACTTTGAAAAGGTAAGTTCATTGAGTTATTGGTTCCATTCAACTTCCTCCTTGAGCTAACATTATTTAAGAAAACAACCAAATTGTCGACAAGTTTTGATGATACAGATACAATCTACTTCAGATTGGATTAGGGGAGTTAAGAAGTGGGGTGACAAGGATAGCCACTATTAAAAAAATCAATTAGTGATTAATTTCAGAAATCTATCATTTAAATATTGATTTGATTTAATACAAACAAAAGGACCAGAACAAACAATTCGGTCAAAACTATTAAATTTTGCCATTCTGAATTTACAAATGGAACAATTTCAACCCTTTGTAGAGAACAAACAATGCCTTTAGTCAACAATTTAATTATAATACTCTAAAGAAAATATAATTCAGTGTCAAAACATAATTCAGAATTGCAGTGGAAGAAAATAGAGAATTAGAATCCCCTGAATTCACGTAATCAATTGTCTTTGATGGAGAACTTGCATTCACATACAAGTAATTCAAAAGAAGGTCTTCACAGTTAAATAACTTGTCCACAGTTTCTCTTCCTTGTTTAGCTTCCTCACCCTAGTACCTCTTGAAAGCTTGTTTTGAATCGATAAAAGTTACACCGGTAAGAATCATGTTGTAGCCTTTATGTCTCCGTGCGTATTTTCCCCCTTGCACGTTAATGGACTCCCGGTAATAAGCCGAGGATAGAATTTGATGATCCGGTCAGGATGTTGACGCCAGACATATAAGCCTCGCTCGACATCATCACATGTCATCATAATGTCGTCGTCAAGCTCGAGGACTGCTCAAGTTTTTATCAACGGGTCTTCCTTGAATCATTTATTTATAGAGTTTATCCTAATCCTCACTAGTGCAAAATCACAGAATATAAAAACAACAACTCTGGAAAGTAAAAAACAATCAATTGTTACCAGAAAAAGAGTAAAATACATGAAACACCTAGAAATTCTAAGAATTTCAAAAATATTCAAATCTAATCGGTGGAAGCTTCATAAAAAGTTATGGCTTAATGATCTTCACAGTTGAGCCATTTTCCATCCAGCAGTTTTCAAGTCGATTGAGATGAAAAGCATATCATTTGCAGTTTTCAAGAAGGTATCATTGTAATAGTGATTAGTAAAAAAGTTATAATACTACCATATCAAAATTTATAATAGTACCTATTTACCAAATGGATCTATTTTATATCATTCATATGTTGCTTAATTTTGCGCAAAATAGATGATTGAACATGATAGCCAATGTGAGCTTTGTCTTTAAGGAATCTCTGTTTGCATAAGTCCGACCACTGATTAGGTGAGGTAAGGAATTTCTAACATAGATGAAGTTTCTAATCTAACTATCAAGCTTTGACTCGCCGTTATACCAGATGTATCAACGCAAAATTGTTTTAAAATACCGACCAACATATAACCAAATCCATCTACTCCAACCTAAAACATTAGTTAAGCTATAAATTTCTCAGCCAACATATCAAACATAAATGTGTAATCAATTTCAAATAACCCAACAAACTACATATTTCATAAATACTCCAATACCTCTCCTTCTTCTAAATGATAATCTGAACACATGAAAACAATAAATAGAGCATAAGATTCATGTGAATAAACACAACCTATATTGTAAACTCATAAGCAGAAAGGACATGAAGAAGAAAAAACATAGTTGCCTTAAAGTCATGCTAACAAAAACATTAGATTATATATATTTTGGTTACTATCCAAGTATAATTGTATAATAAATCTCCATATTCACAAAAAGGGTGGTTCTGCTAGCTAGCTACAGTAAGTACCTATATAATGTAGAAAATCCCATTCGATTTCTCAATGTTGATAGGCTGAAAACTCAAATTTATAGCTATTTTGTCTCACCTCATATGCCATAAAACCTAATTAAGAATTAGACTAAGAAACATACTTAAACGGTGAAATACCAGGTGCAGTCAAATCATCTGCAGTAGCAACATCTTTTAAATTCAGAACACACTAAAGAGCCATTTCACACGTTTCTTTAACCTCTTGAGCTGGATCAGAATCCAAACTATGTTTCTCAATTACTTCAACAGTTGTTGCAATTGCTTTACCTTTCTCCACCACAACAAGTAGATGTCTAAATTTCCCTGTCGGTATATATCGCCCATAAGTTTAAAAGGCAGAGAAACCCATCCGAAACTTGAAATGTTAAGTTAATCTCTATAACACTACCAACCTTGCACCATCTTTTGGAGGGATTCCACTCCAAAACGAAGAGATGCCAGAAAGATATGTCAAAGCAAAAGGACATTCATCTAAAGCAATAACTTGGTTTAGTAACATACCTCTGTCGTAGGCAAAAATCAAAAGACTTACCTTTACATTACTATTTCTTTTGTCGTGAATATCTCCAGGGACTTCATTATTAGTGTCATAACTATCAACTCATTGTCACTGGATTTAAGTCCAACAATCTGTGCAACTTTTTCAGAAGGATTTTCTTTACAATATACCAAGTTTCCTAATCAATAGAATAATCATGTAGTAAAAGTTTTTATTTTAATAAATAGGGTAAAGTTGACAACAATTCAATGACCCTAAAAACATGGATTTACTTACCTTAATAAATTATTTTACATATATAAGATATAGGGAAACAATGAGCCAGTTGTATGAGTGAATCCCTTCCTAGTGGTGGACCATCCATAGAGAGCTGGTTCTCCCAAAGTTTGTTCCACCATGGTACTGCAATTCAATTTGATCAATGGAATTACTAAAAGTTTACATAAGTTGTATATGAAGCAAGTGTGAGTAAATAACTTGTAATACATCAAAGAGTAACATATAGTTCCTATATATAAAATACAATTATGGAGCCATCTAAAAGAATATGTCGTGTGAAATTCTAAACAACGGATTCTATTATCGCGCCACAGTGGCCACCGATCTGTTATCGCGCCACAGTTCCCATCAATGGTTTCACTAGCATAGTAAGTATCAAAATACTAAATTCACTGGTGTCCCAATCAAAACCAAGTTGCATGACTCGCTGTAAAATACAAATATAATCTCTTTAACAAAATCTCATATCTTGTGATTAAACATCTAAAAAGTAACATTTACTACTGATATTTAAAATGTGAAGAGAAATAAAACCTGGTCATCGATAGTTGACCACTGCATCCCTTGCAAGGCCAAGCTAGGAGGGCATGATCCTAGTGAAAACTCCTGCAACTTAACTCTTTCCTACACACAAGGATTTCTCCAGTTCAACACTTTTATGAAATGTTCAAACTATTTTTGAAATACTAATAATAAATTGTCATAGAAAAACTAAAAATATAAAATTTTACTTATAAAAATTCATGGTTTTCGGAAATCTTGTTTATATCAACTATTTCTCTATATTCATGATAAAATCTAGTTTGATTATAACCTGAATATGCGTCCCCAAATGATAAGAGTTTGTAGTCGGCTGAGTTGTCGACCAACATGTCAATATTAGGTAGAAGATATACATCTTTGGGACATGCCCCACTGAGATCAGTATAATCAACACACACATACGCCATTTTCCATTATTTTTCTTAATAAGTACAATGTTAGAGAGCCAAGTTGAATACCGGGCCTCAGAAATAAAATTTTCCTCTAGGAGGTCTTTTACAACTTTTTCATCAGCCTTCGCTTTCTCGGGAGACTGCTTACGCCTATGTTGAACTACTGCCCTAGCGATAGGATCTACAGCAACCTGATGACAGGCAACCTCAGGTTCGATTCTGGGCATTTATGCAGTGCTCCACACGAAAAATCAGCATTCTTTCTCAGGCAGACCTTGAGTTGCTTCCTCACCATATCGGGAAGTCTAACTCCAATCTTCACGCTTTTGTGGTCCTTGTCGAGGAGGATGATTTCAAAGTCTCCATCGGGGACGAGACAGAGAGGATCATGTTCGTCATTGGGGACTTCGACCTCATCTTTGGTGAAGCGGGTGTCGAGGTCAATGAAGCTGACATGGGGTGGAGCCTCCCGTTCTTCAGTCTGAGCAGGGTTGTCTGTGGAGGAGGTTATTCCGCTGGTAGTTTTTGGTTTTGTATCGACCATGTTATGTCCCTTTGAGGCCACATTAAAACATCTTCTCGCAACTTCAGTGTCTCTATGGATGGTGGCGACGCGACCTTTCTTCATGTAGAACTTAATTTTTAAGTGGACCGCAGAGGGCACGACGATCAACTCGACCAACGTTGGTCTCCCCGAGATGCAGTTGTAGAGAGACGAGTAGTCGATCACTAGGAAGCGAACTTTGACCTGCCTGGAGGCAGCTTCTATCCCGAATGTGACAAGTAGCTCAATGTAGCCCCATGACTTAGATGTCATGCCATTAAAGCCTTGCAAGTCGGATCCCACGTATGGTGATAAGTGGGTCCTGCCGAGCTGGAGATTCTAGAATAACTGGGTATACATGATGTCGACGAAACTCCCCTCGTCTACCAGGATACGGTGCACGTCGAAGTTGGACATTTTTGCTCTCACGAACAAAGGGATGTTGGAGTTGGGAGCTCCTCCCAACAATTCCTCGAGGTAGAAGATGATGGGCTCGAACTTTCGAAGGAACCTGTCAAGGGTCACGGCCTAGACTGGGGCCGTATTTATCAACTCGTTGAATTTTCTTTTCGTCCTGCCCACAGAGAAAGTGTTGAATCCTCCGCCGGATACTACCATGGTAGAGGGGAATTTCCCCATATGCTGTGGATAAACAATGGTGCGTCGTCGTCGACGTTGTCGGGGATGTAGAAATCCTCGGGCCGCGACATGCACAAAGCTACTTGGAGGGGGCCAGACTCATCAAAGGGTCGTGTCTCTTCTTCGACCTTGTTCACCTCGCGATTGTCACAGCGAGGGGCGTTATTTCTTCTGTACTTCTTGGTTGTCCTGCCTTGATGAGGGTTTCAATGGTGTTCTTCAAGTGGACGCAGTCCTCGGTAACGTGGCCATGACTCCGGTGGCATTGGAAGTTCTTGGTCCTGTCGACCTCGGGCTTAGGGGCCATGGGTTTTGATCGTCAGACCCCACCGTCCTTGAACTCGGCATTGGTACATTCTGTGAGGATACGCTCGCGGGGAATAATCAACATGGTGTAATCAATGAAGTGTCCAACTGGACCTTTGCGCCCGCGAGAGTCGCAGGATTTATCTTTTCTCTTATCCCGGGCTCGTCGAGATGGCTCAGCGCCCTCGTAATTCGAGGCTCTGGTCCCTTCGCGGTTCCTCGCATCGCGAGCGCTGTTGGAGGCTTCTTTCTCCTTATAGGTTTTGTAAGCCTGTGCCTTCTGGAGGATATCATCGGACGTCTTGGGAATTTCTATACCTACGACTATTCTGAAGTTGTCAGGGTGCAACCCTTTTTCGAGCAGATACCTATTCATGCGATCAGTCGTAGGGACCTGGATGGCCTCATAATTGAATCATTCAATGTATTCCCGAAGGGATTCATCTTCCCCCTGAATGATTGCCTCAAGGGACGCCTCAGTTTTGGGGTGTCGTCGGAAGGCAGTGAAGTTCCTGATAAAGTCAGTCTTTAGACCTTTCCACGAGGTGACAGACTATAGGGCAAGGCTTTTGTACCATGCCATGGCACTTTTCCTTAGAGTCGTAGGGAATAACCTACACTTTATGGCACCTTCGACATTGTGGTAGTGGAGCATTGCCTCGATGGTCTCGAGGTGGTCGTCAGGGTTCGTGGCTCCATCGTAGCTTGCCAAGAGTGGAAGTTTTTCCATCCCATTGGGTATGGGGACTTCCATAATTTCTCGGGATAATGGACCGCTGGAGTCGTCTTCCTCGTTGCGGTCTGGAGAGCGGGATGAGGAGGAATCGAAACGAGGACCTCTATGGCGCGGGGAAGTTCTTGCCCGACTCCTCGTCTTCTCTGGCTGATATTTGGCCTTGTTCCTCTTAGGGGCAGGGGATTGACACTCCTGGTGCAGTGGTGTGCGGTCGCGCTTTTTAATCGACTCCAATTGGGTCTCTCCAGTCAAGGACCGCGCCCGGTGCGGCGAGAAGAGGAGCTTCGAGACTCTTATAGTTGTGCCTCTACGAGGGAGATCGTTAACGAATTTCTCTTCGTCACGGAGACGGGCTCCGTGAGTTATGTTTTCGGTGTCTTCTAGGAGAGTGTGATCGGAGACCCTTCTCTAGCATTCCAATCTGTTCATTCTGATGGAAAATCAGGAGGTTCGTCTGGTTGATGGTCGCAAAGAGGGCCACAATTGTGGGATCAACATTGGGAGGCACTAGAATCTCCTGATATTCTCCGGGCTGGTCAACATGTTGATGTGTGTCGAGGGGATGTTCCATGAACGAGTAAGAGGCAGTTCATCCGTCCCGGGAGTCACCCTGGTTATGACCTACTGCTCTATTGTTGTCATGAACTTCGTCATCGACTAAGACAGTTTCGTTGAAATTACCGCCGTTATCGTTATCGTGGTGATTGGCCAAAATATATTGGTTGACATGATACATCCCAAAAAGAAGTGCCTGACCAATTAGAATAAAGAGTATTTTTAGATACATAAAAGATAAAAGCCCCGTGAGAGTTGCATAGCAGGCCAACCTACCACTATTAGTGTACTACAATATTTAAAAACTAAATAATTGCTTAATATGGTTAGTTATTCAATAAAAAATAAAACCAACCGCTCAATTTTAAACATATGGTTAGTTATTCATTTCTAATTTTAAACAAAATAAATATTATTTATTATTATTATTATTATTATTATTATTATTATTATTATTATTATTATTATTATTATTATTATTATTATTATTATTATTATTAATTAATTAATTAATTAATTAATTAATTAATTAACCATTATTGGGCCTGTAACAAAACCAGCTCAACAGGTTGGTTACAGTTGAAAGCAAACGAAGGTACTAGGGATGTCAATGGGGCGGGGCGGGGCCGGGGGGACACTTCCCCATCTTTTTCCCCGTCATCAAATTCATTCCCCGTCCCCGTCCCCGATCTCCGTCACGGGGGAATTTCTATCCCCATCCCCGTTCCCCGCGGATCCCCGTTCCCCGCGGGGATCCCCATAGATCCTATATTTATTCATTAATATTTTATTTTTTTAAAATGTTTATATTTTCTATAAAAATAAAAAGCACAAAGAATTCACATATTTATTATGTTATTAAAAAATACTAGTATTTGACATTTATTATTTTTTATTAAAAATACTAATGGAACACAAAATAATAATATTTTTTTTATAAATTTCTATAAAATGCTATAAAATTCAACAAAATGAACTATAATACTTTTTAAAGTAACAATATGCCTAAACAACTAAAAAAATCCAACAACATAATTATGCTTAAAAAACTATACTTCATCAAAACTAATAAGGGATAATTATAAAATTTAGCATCATGAGTATGCTTGAAAAGCTAAAAAATACTTCATAATAGGGTCTAATATTTACATTTCTCTCTCTTAATAAATACACGAATATTTATTTATTTATTTTTATAAATAAACATAAAGGAAATGACTAAAAAACCTAATCTAAAATATATATATTAAATTAAATATATTAAAATAATAGGCGGGACGGGGTCCCCGCGAGCGGGGGGTGTATTCTCCGTCCCCGTCCCCGAAATGTTCTCGGGAGAATTTTTCTCCCCATCCCCGCCCCCACGGAGGAAAATTCTCCATCTTTGGGGCCCCAAACGGGACGTTCCCCGCGGAAATCCCCATTAACAGGTCCAAACTGACATCCCTATAAGGTACATCTAGAAAACACACATGACACATGACAACAAAAGAGAAAACATTAAACGCATCCAAGGTAAAATCAAGTGTCAATTAAGGGATTTAAATCCTCTTTTCCCTTTTCCTTTTCACTAATTAATGAGCTTTAATGTTCTTTTCCTTTTCAATAACTAATGCGCTTTAATTTTTCTAATATAGGATTCCTTTCTATGTTTAATAAAATAAAAAGTAATACATGCGTGGGTTGGAAAGAAATGTGAATGCAACCGTTGGCTTCCAATTCTAACAGCTTGGGCTGAGTATCTGGCTAGTAGGCCCACCATGTCTGGTACAGAGACCAATAACACCGTTATTTCCGGGCCGGGCCCGGGCCTGGGCCCACATCCCAATCTGGCACAGACTGGCTCTTCTCACCCACCACCCTACTCTTTATAACTGCTTCCCCAAAAAAACCTTATTCTCATCACACTCTCCCTCTTTCACTATCTTCATTTCTAGATTTTTTGAATTGTCTCAATCAACTATGGCCGAGGAAGTTCCAAAGAAAACAACAATAGAAACAGTGCCTCTTGATGAGGAGCAAGTGCCTATTGTAGAGCCCGAGTCCGAGCCCAAGCCCAATCCAGAGCCTGAGGAAGAGCCGGTTGAAAACAAGATTGAAGAGAATGCTGCTGAGACGGACGCATCAAAGCCCGGTGGTGACGAGAAAATACCCGAGTCGGGCTCGTTCAAGGAAGAGACAACCATTGTTGGCGAACTACCCGAAGCTGAGAAGAAAGCACTTCAAGAGCTGAAACAGCTTATTCAAGAAGCACTTAACAAACATGAATTCTCTTCAGATTCAACTCCTACTCCACCCGAAGAACAAAAGCCCGAATCCGCACCAGAAGCAGAATCACAACCACCTGCTGAAGAAAACAACAAGAAAGAAGAACAGAACAACGAACATGTTTCTGAAACAGAATCCGTTGTTGCTGTTTCAACCGCTGACGATGACGTGGCACCACCACCACCAACAACAACTGAAACTGAGAAAGCTAACGAAGGAGAAAAGAAAGAAGAAACCGAGGTGGCTTCTTCTTCTATAGACGACGACGGAGCAAAAACAGTTGAAGCTATTGAAGAAACCGTTGTAGCTGTCTCTTCATCGATTCCAGAAGAACCAAAAGTGGATGAAGCTTCTTCACAAGAACAACAACCACCAGAAGAAGTTTCAATATGGGGGATCCCACTGCTCTTAGACGACAGAACCGACGTGATTCTGTTAAAGTTTCTCCGAGCAAGAGACTTCAAAGTGAAAGAATCCTTCACAATGATCAAGAACACAATCCGTTGGAGAAAAGAGTTCAAAATCGAAGAACTGTTATTCGACGAAAACCTTAACAATGAGTATTTAGAAAAAACCGTTTACATGCATGGACACGACAAAGAAGGTCACCCTGTTTGTTACAACATTTATGGGGAATTCGATAACAAAGAAGTTTACAAGAAAGCATTTTCTGATGAAGAGAAGAGACAAAATTTTCTGAGATGGAGAATTCAGTTTCTGGAAAAGAGTATCAGAAAATTGAATTTTAACCCTGGTGGCATTTCCACCATTGTTCAGGTTAATGACCTTAAGAATTCTCCTGGACCTACCAAATGGGAGCTTAGGCAAGCTACCAAACAGGCCCTTCAATTGCTTCAAGATAATTATCCCGAGTTTGTAGCCAAACAGGTACTAATATAATGTTCTCATCCTTAATTAATCACTAATTAAATTGTTAGTTTAGTTTAGTTTGTTAATCTTGTTTAATGTTGTTGTTTGTTGTAGGTGTTTATCAATGTGCCATGGTGGTATTTGGCTGTAAACAGAATGATAAGTCCTTTTCTTACACAAAGAACAAAAAGCAAGTTTGTTTTTGCTGGACCTTCTAAATCAGCTGAAACACTTCTAAGGTAAACAAATTTCTTGGTCTTGTTCTCTCTCTTTTTGTTTTCTAGTTTCTTAAAAATAATGTCTTTATTTGGTTTCTGGTTTTTCAGATACATAGCTCCGGAGCAACTTCCGGTTAAGTATGGTGGATTAAGCAAAGACGGTGAATTCGGAATTACTGATGCTGTTACAGAAATTACAGTGAGGCCTGCGGCAAAACATACTG
Organism: Vicia faba; assembly: GCA_948472305.1. Classification (NCBI taxonomy): domain Eukaryota; kingdom Viridiplantae; phylum Streptophyta; class Magnoliopsida; order Fabales; family Fabaceae; genus Vicia; species Vicia faba. The sequence continues at coordinate 943,856,298 of OX451737.1, forward strand.
TGGAATTTCCAGTTAGTGAAGTGAGTTTGGTTGTTCTTTTGTTTTTTTTACCCTTGTGTTTTTGTGGGGTATTATTGGTTTTTTTATTGAGAATCCAAGGAACTTTGTATTGGAATCTGAAATCTTTCCTAGGATTCCTGTGTTTTTTACCTTAATGTTTGTCTTTTCCACTTTTGTTTTTTTCATTATTTTATACTGATACATTGAAATATGTTATGGGATTTTGCAGAGTTGTTTACTCTCTTGGGAGGTAAGAGTAATTGGATGGGACATAAGCTATGGTGCAGAGTTTGTGCCAAGTTCAGAAGGAAGCTATATTGTGATAATCCAGAAGAGTAGAAAAGTTGGTTCATCAGAAGAACCAGTTATTTGCAACAACTACAAAATTGATGAACCTGGGAAAGTTGTTTTGACCATTGATAATTCAAGCTCTAAGAAGAAGAAACTCTTGTATCGTTTGAAGACCAAGCATTCAACTTCTGATTAGGAAAGTTTCAATGTTATTATCATTATCATGTGTTGGAGCAAATATCTATATTCTTTGGCATTTTTAATTTATTACTATTGTTTTTATTATTGAGAGGATATTTTGTTTTTTGAATTCTTATATTGATATGAAGAGGACTTATTGGTCTATTTTGTTTGTATACATTTCTTGTAAATTTTGGTGGGGCCTAATTTTAATCTATATATTTGTATTTTTGTCTATATTTTTATGCTTAAATGTTTGATCTGTGATGATGCATGTTCCCCAGCAGTGAAAGGAAAGGTGAAACGAATATTATGATTTGAACTTGCATGAGTTTTTCCCCCCCAAATTTCATCAGAAAACCTATTAAAAAATGATTGTACCATCTGATTTTCAACTTGCTTTACTTACCCGTGCCTTGTTTTTTCGAATACACTTTTTGCGTCTTTTAAGGCATGATAGTTAGACCAGCACGGACACCATTTGGACCACCAAGACTTTGCTGCAGCAGAGTTTTTGAATACATAAACCAAGCTGATACTTTTTCAAATCATTTATCAATATTTAATAGCCAAATTTATCTTCCATTCCTTTATATTTTCCTTTTCAAATAATTTAGACTTTCTATTTTCAAGCACGACAGTTCAAGATTTTTTTTCGGGTTAACACATGTTTCTGGTAGAATACTTCATCATTTGTAAACATCAATTTATGATTTTCTTATTTCTTATTGATAAATTTTGTCTTATTTTCTGTAAGAGTATTTGGATATAGTTGAGGAACATGCCATTCAATATAAAGAGTTTTTAGAATTCAAATACTAATATTCAATATAAAGAGTTTTTAGAATTCAAATACCAAATGACTATGTGAAGGATGTTTTATTTAATATATTTCAGCGTATTAGGGTATTTGTAAAGAAAGAGGTACATCTGAATTTTTTGATTAATCTATAGAAATGGAGATTAGCCAAATAAGGAGGAAAATATGCTTACGTAGACTTATTGGAGTTTCCCCGCTAGTAAAACCGAGAACAACAGGTTTTGTTGGTGGGTTGCAACTACCTTCTTCTTTCACATTTTCCTTCTCTACAACTGAAAAGTTAATAAACTATGAACCATAAATCACAGGAAAAAAACTTACAAGCACAATAGATCCATCTTCATGGGTGGATTTTGTATATTCTTTCCATGTTTATGCTTTTTCAAAAGTGGGTGCCATTGATGACGCATTTACAAAAGTGGATTCATATTTTTATTAGAGAATCTTGTGCCATGTATCCAAGAAATTTTTTGTTAAGTTAAAATTTTAAAATTTTGGAGAAATTCAATACAACTCAATAACAGGCATATATACTCGACATCACATGCAATGACTCGCTAAACACTGAAAACAAATAAAATCCTAAAAACATGCAATAAACTAGAAAACAATAAATCAAAATAAAAAGTGATAAATGGAAAGCGATAAAGTTCCTCCTCCACATTTAAACCAAACATTATCCTCAATGTTTCAGTAAAAAGTTGGAAGAGGAATAAGAATCTGATCAATGCTCTCCTCGATAGTTGCCTACATACAACTGATAGGTGTCAAGCGATCGATATCTTTATTTTTTTCAATCTCAAACAAAAACAAAAACATTAAATAAAAAATTCGTGGGTTGCCTCCCACGCAGCGCTTCTTTTAACGTCAGTAGCTTGACGACTCAAGAGTGTCAGCACTCATGACGATTCTCTCGAGAATGACTCCTCGATTGAATTTTTAATCGTCTTTGGTTTTGTAATAACCGGTTTGAAATATAGAGTCACCACCATTAATTTTTATCCTAAGGAAGGGAGTATGACGGATAACCCTAATTTGGTCAGAGATTCTAAGTTGTTGACTCGTTTTTAGACGAAGGGAATGTGTTAGGCACCCTTCATCTACCTTGTTCACAAAGATACTAAGGTTTAGATTTACGGTTTAGGAAATATGGTTTTTCTTTTTATTAGGGGAACTCACCACGATTTTAAGTCGTATGCCTACGTATCCTCTTATGAGGAATCAGAGTCCCAATTCGTAGTTCGTAGTCGATTGGTGTTTTTTATGGATTACGAAGATATTTCGAATTCTCTTTGAACCAAGTCTGGATTTGTAAATCGCAGAGTTGTTAGACGAAGTTCACAATTAACAAGAAATATCTCCATAATCCTTTTTGAAAATAAAGTCTTGAGTTTATTAAGTTAGTAAAAAAATTGTTAGTAATTTGATTTGTTAGATATTTTTTTAAAATATATTAAAAATATAAGAAAAAATAGTTTTTTAATGCATGAGAAAAAATAGTTTTAATGCAATTAAAAGATGAGTTAGTATTTAAAAAAAAAGAATTTTGAATTAAAAATAAAAATGAACAATTTTAGAATTTATAAAAATAAATATATTAAAAGTTAAGATATTAATAATAATAAAATAATAAAAAAAATAAAAAATTAAAAAATTAAAAACGTAGGGTGTGTGTGTTTTATTTAGACGTAGAAATTCACGGGGGTGCAAATAACAGGGTCCTAAATCCAGATATTGGATTTAGGTCTAGATCACAGAGGGGTGTAGATCTGTACTATGCAACAGAATTGGGGGGGTCTGTTCAGCAAGGGTCCAAGTTTAGATATTGAACTGGACCCAATAGCACATGGGGTAAGGTTTTTTGTTAGCAAAGTAAATTGAGGATGCATTTAGTAATGGGCTGGGCCCAAGACAAATATGTGATTCGTTAGACAAAATATGGGCGAACGTACAGGGTTATGGTGGACGCGCGTTTGAGAGACGTTTCATGATGATCAAAGGGTCGGGAACAAGGGCGCATGCTATGTGCGTCACACTGGAGTATAGGGTGTTATATAAACGAAACTCCGGGCTGAAAGCCCATTTTTTATTTTCTCTCCCTCTCTCTACAACAAGCGACCCCTTTTGTTATTTTCTAGAGAGAGAGGCTATGCATTCTCTCTAGAAATACGGCGACCGAAAATCACCCAAGCCCTGGGCGCCACCGGCCAAAAATCGCTTCCGCCGGCGGTCGATCCAAGGCGCCACCAGATTCATACACAACCACATTCCATATTCATCTCCAAACCCAGATTCAAATAAATCTTCATCCTAACCTTATGAAGATCAAAGAACCCTAACTCAACCCTAGGGTTTTGGATGAATGCTAACCCCAACAAAAACCAGAAACTCAAACGTGATGAACCCTAACCCTTAATATATAGGAACCATAACCCTAAGTTAGAACCCTAACCCTAGAAACTTAGAAACTCCAAAAAAAAATCCAGAAACGTACGTCAACGAACACCAATTACACAAGCATTACAATAACAATTTTAAAACCCTAAGCTAAGTTTTAGGCTTACCGTCCGGTGAAGTGAATCTTGTCGTATCCACTCTTCTTCTTACTTTCCCTCCCTTCATCTAATATTATTCCTCTTCTCTGATTGCATGTGTAAAGAAAGATGGAAACGACGAAGATAATGGAGGCGCTGAAGCACAGATCTAGGGTTTCAGAAATTGAAACCTAGAACTCAGGGGGATGACTGGCTCGTGGATCTGCTTCTTTGTTATAACTTCTCTCCTCCAATTTTCTCATCCTCTTCTCAATTAGTTTTAGGTTCTATTTATAAGTTAGAATTTTATCCAGATTAAGAAGATATTTCTGATTGTCGTTATATTTTAGTGATTGAATCAATTAGGGATTTGATTTGATCTGATTTTGTATAATTGTTTTTAGTTTTAGAAATTAGAGATTAGATTTGTTTAGAAAAATTTTGATTTTGCCTTAGGTCTTGTGATTGCTTCGGATCTGTAATTACATGATTGGATTTGTTTCAATTTTACAATTTGATACATTTCTTTTTCTTCTTAATCTGTACAGTATCTGTTTGTTTGTTTACTTAGTGAAGACGAATGAAGGACAAAGGCACAAATTAGGATTTCGTCCCTACTTGATTGATTTGGTCAACATTAATAATGAAATAAAAATATTAATAATAATAAGATTAAATAATAAGAATTATATGTAATAACATATAATAACACTTATTAATAATAATTAATAATAATATAAGAATGACAATCCTGAAATGTTGACTTCAGTCAACAGACCTACCATGATGGGCCTCTAAGTAATGAAATATGGGTCTGCAAGCAAAGCAAACAAACTCCCATTGCATCTCTTCAATCACAAAACGAACACGAGCCTTAAAATAAATGACCCGATCTGGGCCTCTAACCTTTTGACAAAATATTTAGTCCAACACCAAAGAACACCCCCCTTGTGTCTATTTTAAAACTCATATTATCGACCGAGGTTTGTAACTTGACAACCTTGACTTTCTCACCTCCTTCGTAATGCTTCACCAGAATATCCCATGTATCCTTCGCTGTTTCAGCATAGAGATTCTGTCGAAATTAGCAACATCGACTGCCGTCTGAATGCAATAAGAAGCCTTGCAATGTTTCTTCTTGACTTTGTTGTGGGCTTTTTTCTGTTCGTCGGTTGCATTTGCAGCCAACACAGGAAGACTGTCGGTAACTACTTCTAGGATTTCATGAAAGCCAAACAAAGATTGCATATGTTTTTTCCATCAGATCCAATTCTTGCCGTCTAGCATTGGAAGAGAATTTGGAATGCCCTTATCACTAGCCATCTTCGTAGCGGTTGATTCACTTGCCCTAGAAACACGATCTCTGACGTGAAATTCTTAGGATTTTGATCAAGAATAATATCTGGAAGCTCTGGGTACCAATTTTTTAGTGCGTGAGGCACTTTATGTGAGGAGAGAAAGAGAAAATAATAAAGGAAATAAGGATTTATATTATTGAATTGTACAAATAATGATACATACAAGGACTATTAATATACAACCCTAATTAGGCTTGGGTCTACACAACTTGGATTATATTTAAATATTAAATCTAATCTAATGTTTTAACAAATCTAATTTAATATTTCAACACCTTTCTTCATACAACTTGCTTTACCATGTTATATTATTGATGTTGCTGCACTATATTGTTGTTGTTGTCCGTTCGTTCACGATACATTGTTGTTGTTGTTGTTCATTCACGATACATTGTTGTTGTTAATTTTCAAAAAAATAAAAACAGAGATTGTTGTTGTTGTTAATTTTCAAAAAAATAAAAACAGAGATTGTTGTTGTTGTTGTTGTTGTTGTTGTTCGTTTATGATGCGTTGAAACCGAGAGAAGAAATTAGTTGTTCGGTTAAACAACGATTATTAGAAACATAGGAAGCTTGATGTTGTTTTTACGTTGAAAATAAATTGAAGTCGAAAATCGAAATTGAGGATAAATCGAGAAAGAGATTCGGACGAAATTTTTTTTAAGTATTAGTTTGTGTTTGAAAGTTGTTAGTTGAGCTGTGATTATAGAAAATGTTGAAAGAACAGAGAAAATTTGAAAGAGAAATTTATGTTGTTGTTGTGTTGTACGAAGAAGATGAAGAATAGATGAGTATATCATTTGATGAGAAATTTTTGTTGTTTAACGATGAGATGAGGAGCAGGTTTTGAGGAGCCTCATGCGTCTGCTTTAGGGTTATCATAACCCTTTGTTTTAGTTTAATTCAGGCTGGACTTGGATCAACCCAACCCGGTTTGATTTAAGCCAAGTTTCTTGTTATATATATATATATATATATATATATATATATATATATATATATATATATATATATATATATATATATATATATATATATATATATATATATATATATATATATATATATATATATATATATATATATATATATATATATATATATATATATTACTTTGTTTTTTTTAATATACTTGGGCTCTGAACTTTAAGCCCTGTTACAAAACTTTATGCTATCTTCTACTCCATATATATTATACTTACACCATTTTTTAGTTTAAATAATTTTCTTTTGTTTTACTAACTTAGTCTAATTTTTTTTTTTAAATTTAATTAAACAACTAATATAAGTTTAACTAGATGATTTCTTAAATAGCTTAGTTTTAAAAATAGTTTAGAAATTTTGTGAATAATTAATTTTGTTAACATTTTATTTTTAATATTATTTAGTTAACTTTTTTTAATTTTTTAGATTGAATGATTGGAGGAACTTTCTCTGGATTCTCGGACATGGTTGTGATATGAGAACGAATTGAGCACGGTCTCAAGATTGGTAAGATTCAGGATGTTGTTACTACTTTTGAATTTCCAGAGCAGAATATTGAAGAAACAAGTGCATTTTCCGAGGATGAGGAGGAAGTTCATACTTATCCTCCAATTCAGGTTCCTTACTATCAGGTGACAAAAGCTACTCCTAATCAATGTGATCCATAAATTTGTGCTTTTACTATCAGTGAACCACTGGTTCAAGTTGTTCAACCTAATCATGTTTCCTATGCTCAACCAGTTTAGTATGCTCCACAGTAGCACAAGTATCGTCAGAATCGTCACCAACAAAGTAGGCAGAATCTGAGAAGGCTAAGAAGAGTACACGATCCAATCCCAAGGCCTTATAGTCAGTTTCTCTCTCACTTACTTCAACATTCTTTGGTGGAGTTAAAGCAGCTCAGGCCTCCTCCTTTTCCTTATCCTATGGGATATGATCCCAAGGCCCACTGTAAGTTCCATTATGGGGTACCTGACCATACAATTGAAGGTTGCAATGTTTTCAAAGGCAAAGTTCAGAAACGCATTGATTCTAAAGCAATCACGTTTACCCCAGAGGGCCTGCACATTAATTGATTGATTGATTTATAAATATATACCTTGCACTTTATTCACGATGTAGTGTTACTTTAATTTACTTTCGACACAATCCCTCACTTATAATTAATGATTTTGTATCTGGGGTATAAATATATTTCAGTTTTAGAAATTATATTAATTCTATTTGTCATAATTTTTAAATTAAAGTTATTTGACATTTTAAATGATTCTATTGATACTAGAAATCACCAAAGTGACCATTCTTTTATGGATTTGATCATGAAAATATTGAATGTTATGGTGTATGTTTAGACATGTGAGTATCAATCTTTCCAAAGAAAATGTTAATATTTGACAAAATTTATATATACACATGTGATGATAAATATGTGATGATTATAAAGTTTTATATGTGAATAATAAATCAATTCAAAGATAATTTTATTATTTGACATACATTATTGTCAATATTTGATCATTACAACAAGAGTATTACTAGCAATTAATACTATTGCCCAAAGACATTTATATTGATGTTGCACTAGGTATCTTGAAATTAATTATGACATTATTTGAACATCATCAGTTTCGGTTCTTAATGGTACAAACTTTAAGGACTAGAAGGAGAACATTTTATTTATTCTTGGTTGCATGAATTTTAACCTTGCATTGATGATGATGCAGTCTCCTACTCCTACATACTCCACTACCTCTGATGAAAGGAAAAATTATGAGAAATGAGACCTGGTTGTGAATGAGAGAGTATAAAGTGGATAAGTTTTCATAGAACAATTAGGAACAAACTCCATGGTAGCAGGCCCTATGACAAAAGGGCTTCTACCTAAGGTATCTCATGAACACATTACTCACATATGTGTTATACAATTCGAAGATTCTCTGGTTTAATGGGAGTTAGTCATTTTTATCAATTATGTTCTATGTTTGGTAGTATATATACATACTAGTATATTTGTAGTATGTTCTGATCAGAAATAAAGTTTGGTTATTCATTTTATTGTACTTTGTATGATAATATTAATTTTATTAAAGTAAGAAGGACCAGTTGAAAATTGACATGTATTGATCACCTTCCTGTGATTTTCATACTACATATTTCATAATTAATCTATTTTATTTAGTTGTGTTTATATTTGTGATCATTGATGGGTTTAATTATCCTATATATTGATGTAACTAATGGACAAGATAGAGATATGTCTAATGTTTATAATGGAAATTTTAGAGCTCATAAAGTCTAACATATTTACTAGGATACATATATGACCAGTGAGAGATTGTAAGAATTTTTTGGGTCATACATGTAATAACTTAATGTGTTAGGACCATTATTTAATCGCCCAAATTAAAGTGATCTATTTAATATAAGGTTTATGGTTAAAGATATAATTTTGATGAAAATTATTGTGTAGATACCAAAAGTCTTATTTCTATTATGTGATGGGTAAAATTGGAATAAGAAAACTTGAATAATCATGACCCTTCATGAAAGGGCATGAGATTTTAAACTTGAACAAATATGACTCTTCATGAAAGAACATGAGGTTCTTATAATTAAGGGGTTATGGTCCTCAATTTTAGAGACAAGAAAATATCATAGAATATTTATTCTCTTTATTCCATTGGAAGAGAAACTAAGGAAATAAAGAATTTATAATTGGAAGGTCATTTCTCTATCAAGATCATAATCTTCTCATTGAAATTCGATGGATAATTAAAGATATGCTTCCGCTTTCTATTTCATCTTGAATTCAAGTATGGATGCATAAAGTATTGATTATTAGAAATTCCAAATGGAATTCCTTAAAAACCCCGTGCACTTCTCTTTGCACCAATTAAGGTAAATTTTGTAGTATTTCCCTTTTTAATGTTGATTAACTAATTTTATTTTAATTTTATGATAATAAAAATCTTAAAAAAATGTCAAAATTATACAACGTGGATGTGGTAAAGAGAAGTGGATAAAAATCAAAATGCAACGTCATAAATGAATAAAGTTGATGAAGATATGGATAATCAACTAGAAGATATGATCCGTGATATTGGAGAATCCTCTTATATAAAAGCTCATATTTATGATATTTTATATAGTGATAAAGATGCACCTTTATATAAAGGGTGCACAATTTTTACACGATAGTCTACATTGTTAAAATTGTTTAATCTGAAGGGAAAAAGTGGGTGGTCAGATAAATTTTTTATATAATTGTTTGATTTGTTGAAAAAATGCTACTAGAAGATAACTATTTGTTGGATCGTTGTTATGAGGCCAAGAAGATATTGTGTCCAATGAGTTTGGAGTATATCAAAATATATGCATACCCTAATGATTGCATATTATACATGAAAGAGTGTGAAAATTTGGATCAATATCCGTAATATGGTAAGTCATACTACAAGCTGAAGGATAACATTAGTGATGACAATGACAATTTTAGTGAGAAACACTAGTGCAGAAATGACTTTTTACATCGGGTGAAACTGACTTTTTACATCGGTTCTGGGTCTGATGTAAAGTCGGGCAATATAGTAAATTAGGGACTTTTTACATCGGTTCTGAGTCTGATGTGAAAAAGACAGTTAACACATCGGTTATAAGCTAAGCCTGATTTAAAAAACAATTATAACATTATTTTAAAAAAAATTGACGCAACATTTTACATCGGTGGACCGTGTGGACCAATGTAAAATATACCATTTTTACATCAGTTGTACTTAATGTCCGATGTAATAAATACAATGTTGACAGTTTTTACATCGGTTGGAAGTAATGATCGATGTAAAATGTAAGTAATTTTTTTTGAATAAATTATTTATTTTCTGGATGATTCCTTGTAAAAAAAATTGGTACCCATTTTTTCATATTTTTCCAATATCACACAGACTATATTTAGGTCGCTATATATATGTCATAGCTTTCCAACATCATATAGACCACATCTAGGTCGATATTTTCATATTTTTCACAACAAACTTACAAAATGAACAATTGTATCACAACAAACAAACTCACAACAAACTTACAAATATATATTCTTCACAAAACATACAAAAATATTCAACTATTTATAAGTCTTTTTCCAAACTTGAATTACCAATATAAAATCCACAAGTAGATGAGTTATAGCTTCGGTAGACAACACCAAAATCACACTGCCTGACAATAAATAATAACAATTAACATCAGCAAAAAATATCAAGAAACTCAATACATGTGCAAAAACCACATGTAACGTACAAAAACTCAATAATAACAATTATGTGCAAAAACTCAATAATAACAATTATGTGCAAAAACCACAACTTAGACAATTCTATAAAACTCACTAAATAAAACTTAATTTTTATATAACTTAATGAAACATTTTTCCCAACGGAGTCGCAAATCATATAAATCATCTTGTGTTAATTCTGTTGGATCATCAAATACCTATAATACATAAATATAACAATATAGAGTTATTCTTTAAAAATTCATATTAAGTTGCAAAACAAAAAATAAATAACAACGTAAAGTTATTTTTATTACCTGCATCCAATTCTCAGTTATATTGGCAGAGACAATATCCAACATATTTTTCATCACATAGTACCCACAATCATTAGAGTTATGTTGTTGCCTTGTCTACAATTGAATGACATAATTAGTGAATATTTATCATAAATTTAACTATAGAATTACAATTTATATCACACTTACATTGGGATGAAGCCATCAAGCAACTCGGTAAAACTTTTGTCAGTCCACCCATTCTTCGCCTTCATATTAAATAATTTTAACACGGCTGACAAACGTATAAATTTTTTGCACCCTGGGTATAATGGTTTATCCTTGTCACTGCATAGAGTATCATACACATGTGTCATCTTAAACGAATCTTGTCCAATATCACACATCATATCTTCTAGACGATCATCCATTTCTACACTAACATCATCTCTTTGAGACACATTTGACTTTGCTACTACTTCACCGTGCCATATCCATTCTGTATAACTTTGACAAATCCCTACACAAATTAGATGATCCATGATTTCTTTCTTACTACGTTTTGTTTCTTTATTTTCACAACGAACACATGGACAAAGAAAAAGCGCAGGAAGACTTTTTTCAGCATTACTTTCAGCAAACTGTTGAAATTCCATCACTCCATGTTCGTACTCGTCACTTAATCGATTAGCTCTGATCCAACTACGATTCATAACTATGTTCGCACAGAGGAAGGTCTGACGAAGGGTGTGCCCGCGGCTGCGCTACTTCACGGAGATTCCGAAATCGCAAGTTGCGTGCTTCATGGAGAAAGAAAAATAGAATCAAATTTTAATGGTAAGGTGATAACTCTATTAAGTTTGATAGGTTAAAGATAAACTGTGTGTTTCTGAGAGGACCATTAACGTTTCTTTCAGAGGTTTCTAAGGAGACAATTTCTCTAATGAAAAAGAATGACATATACACAACATGTATTATATTCTTAACTCTATACAAAATATATACTATTTATAACTAATTAGACTTAATTAACCTCTCTAAGAATAATAAACTGTTTAGTAATTAAAAAATAGATATGAACAAAGGAATGAATTCACCAAGCCAATGAGTTAGTATCTAGTATAATCTTCTAATTATTTTTATATGTACTTTTAATTTTTTATAATGTATCTCAGTAGCAAGCAAAGCAACAAGAATATCTTAAATTTTTTTTGTATATATATCTCTTAGAAATCCATAGATATACAATGAAGTTGAACAAAATAGAAAATTTCTTACCGGAATCGTAGTTGGACGAAGGAGGGGGTTTCGAAGACGGCGGCAGGCTGTGACGGCCGGAGATTCGAGGCCGTCTTCGTGAACGGCGAGAAAGGATGGCCTGTGATGGATGTTTGGAGGCGGAGACGGACGGAGGGCGGAGGGCGTTTGTAGCGGAGACGAACGGGCGATGTTGGCGGAGCGGTGGGCGGAGACGGAGGACGGACTGTGTGGCAGAGCGGAGTGCAGAGGTCGTTCGTTCGTAGGCGGAACATATTGGTTTTGAAGAGAAAATAACGAAATGTACAACAGTAGGATTTATTTCTTAAATATATATTATAGTTTTTACATCGGTGGAAATCAATAACCGATGTAATGGTAATTTCAGAATCATGTTTTTACATCAGTTCTAGTCAATAATCGATGTAATTGTTGTTTTTTTTATATCGGTGGAACGCAAGGCCCAATGTAAGGGTTTTCTGATTTTTTACATCGGTGGAACGCAAGGCCCGATGTAAGGGTTTTCTGGTTTTTTACACCGTATTTTTTTTTTATAAAACCTTTTATACCGGTGGATTAATTGGACCGATGTAATAGCCAGCGAAAAATATTTTTTTAATATTTTTTATATCATTGCAAATAAATATCTGATGTAAAATCTTTTTAATTTTATTTTTTACATCATATATTTTTATATCCGATGTAAAGACCTTTTCTCAAATGTCATTTTTTTAGTAGTGAAGTGTTCTCATGCTAAAGTGTTATGGTACTTACCAATAATTTTAAGGTTTAAGAGACTTTTTGCTAATGAAAATGACCCAAAAAATATTAGATGACATGCAGATGAAAGAAAACGTGATGGAAACATTCTCCATGTAGGTAATTCTCTGCAATGGGAAAAAATTTATTCGTTGTTTCTAGATTTTGGCCTTGAGCCAAGAAAATTTAGACTCAGGCTTGCCACAGGTGAAATGAACCCCTTTGATAATATGAGTACTAACTATTATTCGTGGCATATTCTTCTCACGATTTACAACCTATCTCCTTAGTTAAGCATGAAGTGCAAATATATGTTGTCAAGTATGATGGTTTCTTGACCAAAACAACCTGGAAATGCCATAGATATTTATCTAAGTACATTAATGAAAGATTTAAGACTTTTGTGGGAAGAAAATATTAATGTTGATGATGTATATTCTAATGAAAAATTTAAAATACGTACAATATTATTTTGCACAATTAACGACTTTCTTACATATGATAATTTGGCTAGATACACTCTCAAAGGTTTTTATCTATTAACGTATATTTATATTGATTCTAAGTTAAGATGGATTGCTAACCATAACTTTAACAAATCCATCTAACTTTATTTTTCAAAAACTAATATTTTTAGACATAAAACACACCTAAGACATTATGAGTTGTGATTAAAAAAGAGGGTTACAAGGTAATACAATGAATGTAATTATTTTGTTAGTTTATCGTGATATTAGATATGTAATTGTAGTACTTAGACCGAATTGCAAAATAATAAAAAAATATAGATTTCGAAAAGGCCTTATCTCTTTTAATTTATAATTTTAATTTCTTAAAGTTATTTTAAACTTTTCTTTTTCAAATCATTGTGCAGAAGAACGATAAAAAAAATTGTAAAAAATTGGAACAATCTCTACTAATACAAATCTTATAAATACTACTACTAAAGATTGTTTTGAGTTGGCAAATAATGTGAAGAATGTCAAAAACATATTAGTATACTAATCAAATTAGTGTTATAGTAAATTGATGAAAGATGGTGCAGAAGAGTTGCAAATTATTTTAGATGTTCCATGAGCCAAACAAGAGTTTTATACTAAATTCATTAAAAGCTAATGTCATAACTCATAACTGAAGAAACATATAACTCCAAAATGAATTTAAAGGCCAAGTAATTTTCAACAACAACAAAATAGTTTCATAAACCTTCCATCTCTCTATATATAGATAACATAATGTTAGTTTGTTTATTAAGATTGTACTAAGTATTAATCATGAACAACAAGGCACGTTTTGGGCTGTTCTTCATTTTGCTTATTCTCCTCTCTTCTCGTAAGTTATACAATTATACGTATAGAAATATTAATGCGTATTGATTTATGTTAATCATATTAATGACTGATGTATGAATCAATGCAGAGATGGTGGTAAAATCCAAGGGAACGCGCTGTGAGACAAAGAGTTTTCTGTTTCAAGGGATTTGTTTTAGTAATCGCAGTTGTGCTAAAGTTTGTCATGTTGAAGGTTATATTGGAGGTGGTAAATGCAGAGGATTCTTTAGTTACTGCTCCTGCAAAAAGAGCTGCTAATGTGTGCTCTTGTGATAAAGAAGAAGAATGCAAACAATACTCTCTTTAGAAAAAGTTTCTTAACACACTTTTTTTAATCAATTAAAAAGAGTATTATTAAAAACTTTATGTATAGAGAATGTGTTCTAAGTCCTTTTACAATAAATTGTATGGTGTTTTATTTAACTAGTATATTTTTAGTTTTATCTCTGCTTTGATTTCCATTTGCTAGCTTGCATGCAACTATCTAATATTATTGTTGTTATTCTTCTTCATTTTATTTTCTATCACAAAGTTGTCAGTTTCGCACCATTTTCATTTTAGATTATTTTACTAGTTCATTTTTAGTTTTATAATTGAAAATTAATGTTTTGAAGGTTCATTTTTGGGAGAAATTAAAAGATATGTCGAAGAGAACATAAAAATTTAATTTTTGAGAGTAGGAATAATTTAAAGAAAAAGACTAAAAAATTGTAAAATCGAAAACTAATGAACAAACAAAGATTTTTGCAATAAGTTTTTAAACAATTAAGATACTTTCGCTACAAGGATGTCAGTTTAGCTACCATAATTTGGCTGCTAATTATATCAGCGGTTAATTTCAAGTTATTATGATTAATTTCAACTATAAAAATAACTTTTTCAAGTTTTTAACAAATATTATATTATGTTATTTATTTCTTTATAGTTAATATTATAAGATACACTTGTTTTCTCCCTTTAAGTTTTGAGAAACATGTGTATTCTCGCTCACTGTCATCAAAAAACGCTAGTGTGTAACAAAGATTTTAAAAATTAATTTTAATTTTAATATAAATAAAAATTAAAAGAAGTATATTAATGTAAACGGAATAAACTATTTGAGGGGTGAAGAGATTCCAATTCATGAAATCTTAATGATATCACTAGGGCTCTCATTAATCATTATTATATCTTTAAAATATTTAATTAAAAAATTAAAAAAAAAATGTTAACTTTGAAGTTTTACCATGGTGTTTGGAAGAATCGTACTGTATTTATTGTTGTTGTATATATATTTTATAGCAGTGTTTGAATTAACAAGTGAATTGATTTATTTGTATTCGTTACTTTCATATTTTATGATTTTAAAGGCGATGATTGAGTTAAAGGTCCTTTTCATCATTAAGAATTGTGCTGCCTGCATTCTTGAGAAATTTATAGCAAATTTATGAAAGCATTTTATTGGGATTGTCCACTGGTTCTTGGAGAATATTCTGGCCTTGAGAAATATAGGGTGGTTTGAGTGCTCGACGAATCCACTGAATCATTTTTCTTGTAGTGGTTGCAAGATTTGAATTCTCTACAATCATATCATTATTTATTCAGTTGATTGGTCTTTAATGTAAATTACATTATTTTCTATATTGATTTTTTATGTGGAATTATAATGTTTTTTGATTCAGACCATTGACATTAGAGAAATGATTCTTGCTGCATCACTGATAGATGAGGAAAATAGGAGCATTGTGGTATGCATCTTTTTCCTGCCAATGTTATAATATTTGAAGATTTCCTTGACATCTGTTTCTATTTTGACTTTTGTTCTCGTGTGCTAAATACATGATTGAATAGTATACAATGCCTAGGCCGAATCATGTTACCGACGTGCTAAGTGATGTAAAATTGAAAAACAAATACAAGGTATTTGTAACTAATAATTGTTAATTCTCTCAACAAATGCAAATATAGCTGTCAATTTCACTGGTCAGACATTTTATCAAACACTTGATTTGCATCAAAAATCATTTTCAAGCTCTTTTGTCATTGGCTAAAGAGAGAATTCGTAAAGGAAAAACATGCTTCTTACTAATTTTATTTTAACTACATGTGCGTCGGCATGTTAGATCCACAAAATTCTGAATCTTGATTTCTCAAGTGATTTATTCAGTTCTAGACATGCCAGAATATATCTTGTTATTCATGTAGTAGCAAAATTTGTGCCTAGTTCTGAAACTACTGTCTAAGTAAGCATTTTTGAAATAACTTTGCTTTCTTCTTTCGCCTTTTCAATTGCAAGGTGGTCTTAGTTGGAGAATATGAATTACACTATGATTGGTTAGTGGTTTTTACAGTTATTTACCGTTAATTTGAGTTATCTTTTCTTTTTATTGTCAAGTGTTTTATTTCATTTTTCTACATTTTATGCGTTGGTTGTGTGTTTTACTATTTTTAGGCTCACAGGAACAAAACGGGACAAATCAGTGCGAAAAAGTACAAAACTAGGAGTTTCAGAGGAAGTGCAAAAATCATGCTACAGAAGGTCTGACACGGGTGGTCGTGTCACCTGACACGGGCCTTGACAGGAGGAAGATCTGGATGAGTTGAAGAAAAAATCGAAGTCAGGGGTGCAACACGGGCGGCCGTGTCACCTGACACGAGTCGTGTTGCACATCCTGGGGCTTGAAAAAGAAATAGAGAAACCAGAAGGCCAACACAGATGACCGTGTTGTCTGACACGGACCGTGTTTGTAACACCCTTCTAAAATCCCACGAATGAAGAACAAATGGATCAGATTAATTCACCATTCAAGGATGTCGCATCTTCATATAAAACATCATAGTAAAATATGCTGCTCCGTAACATCGATTTTCATGATTTTTAACACATATTCTGCTAAGCTATCCTCTAAGCTTCAACAGACTATTCCTGATCACCTGCAAGTTACCTAAAGATAGAGGCAACATTTTCAAGCAAAAAGGATGAGTAAATGATAATCATTATAAAAGATATATGGAATAAATGTAGTAGACATGCACATAGGCAATGCATCACGCATCAACAAACCTCATGTCAAAAACCCACACCTTCACAACATCATCAACACATAACAACATATCATCATAACACCATTTATCAACAAGCATCATTTAATCAAATCATTATGCAATGTCACTTATAATGTAATGCAACATCATAGACTCATGCATGTGGTACCAAAACTTCACGGATGACTTAGTCGTCGTTTTCTCCAAAGATCCCCACCAATAGGATCGATTCCCACTTGAAACCAGAGCACTTCATAATTTTGCACTCAATTCATACTATGGAATTGATGCCTTCACTAGATTATTGTCCTATCATCTTTACTGGACCGAAGTCCTAACAACACACTAGACCGAAGTCCTAAACTATGCCATGAATGCATGAGCGCAATAATATAATAAATACGACCACGACTAGTCAAAACACATCACCATTCATGAATTCATCACAACATAATTACATCATCTAAATATATAAATCATCATCATAACATAATCATATCATCAAAATATAGAAAGCATCATCATAACATCATTGTAATACGGTGGGAGAACTGACTTTTAATTTTATCGCAAATGTTGCGGTTAGCAAGAATCGCCACCGACTTTTCTTTTATTCAACAATTAGGAAAGGTGAAAAGAATAGGAAAACCTTTGATAGATTTTGAGTTCGGGATGTAAGTTATGAAAAGGGAAGGTGTTAGCATCCTTTTCATCCGTAGTTATCTACGGGCTCTTAATTGCTTAGCTCACTTTTAAAGTTTGCTTTATGTGTGTGTGATTTGTTTAAAAATATTTTGAAATACCAATGTAAGGCTAACTTTGTAATAATTCTTTTATCGGTCCTCAAGAATGTATACAAAGTCTTTTTGAAAATATTTGTTTTGAAAGTGTAGTGTGAAAAATGTTTGTTTGTGAAAAAGGTTGTGAGCAAGCATTCAAGAGTTCTTGCCCACTAAAGTCTTTCTTGTTATTTTCCTTCGACTTTGGAGATAGTACTATCCATACCATTAGTTGGTAGGTAGTCCTATCTATTGGATGTGAAGGGACAGGCGTAAGGTCATCGTATGGTCATAGAAGGAAACATGTAAGGATACTTTAGCAATTGTATCGAAGGGACTATCATCATTTTGCTTGTAGGATCATCGAGGGACTAGATCATTTTGTAGGAAACTCGAAGGATCGTCGAGGGATTATGATCTTTATTCAAAAGGGACCATGATGATATTGTTAAATCGAGGGTCTTTTGCTAAAGTATCCCTACTTTCGAGGGACATGACCAATATTCGTAAGGCAATAAGAGAGGTTACCCTAAAGGTGAAGTGTGAAAAGTGTATTAGTTTCAGTTATTTAATATTGAATTAGGATTTTCTAGATTTACTTTTAGTCTTTTGATACAAACCCTATTTTACTAACAGTTAAATATGTACAGAAAATTAAAGTGCAGAATATAAAGTCCTACGCTATTACATGACTTTAAGGCAGATACATAATAGAAAAATGCGAGAAAATAAATCTACGCTATTACAATTGAGAATGTGACCCATACATCTGATCTAGGAATTTAAATAACAAAAGATAAGACAAAGAATGTTAGAAAAATGTTAAATGCCCTAAAAATTCTATGTTTTAGAAAATATGTTTTTGGTATTTTTTGTAGAAAATAATTTAAGTGTTAATAAATAGTAATTAAAACCTAATTCTAATTAATTTTAATATTAAAAAAGACTAATTAACTTAATTAATTAATAAATAAAAATATATCTAAAATTTAATTACTAATTAAAAAAATTCTAATCCTAATTTATTATGGTTTTGAAATTTTTTTTAAGGTTTGTTAATGGTTAATTAGAAAGTAATTAGTAAAATTAAGTGAAAACTAGGTTTAGTAAAAATAGAAAAAAAACTAATTCATGAGGTGGGAGTTGAGCCCACGCCATCAGCCTCAAAGGTATGCCCCACTATCCACTACGCCATGGTGTTGTTTGTGTTTAAGAATGAGAACCAATCACCATATCATGAACCTGCTTTGTAAATCCTGAAAAAGAAACAAAATAATTTTGACAAAAGGCTGGCTCGAACACACGCCCTTTAATATGCTATACAACGCCCTTACCAATTGTGTCATTGTTGTTTCGCGTTTATATCACTACCCTAATTAAATAAATAATGGAATTAAATCATAAACTAAATAAAACAAACACACGCACTTGGTGTGGGGCCAGAGATTTGAATCAACCAATTGGAGAGAGGGAGAAGGTCACGTGAGCCTTGACTGGAGTAAAACAAACTTAGAGATGCCAGAGTAAAACTCCGGTCGTCTTCTCTAGCGAGCTCCAATGCCAAACCTGCAAAAATGTAAGATTCAAAGCAAACCAAAAGGAATATCCTATACAAAATTGCATCCTGATGTTGCGACTGGTTTTTAAATCAAGATTTGCCACTATCAGTTTTTATCCTAGGGAAGAGAATCTAACAGAAAATCCTAATTCGCAGACAGAGATTCTAGGTTTCAGACTTCTTTAGACGAAAGAAAGGTGTTAGGCATCTTTCATCTACCTTGTTCACAAGGATACTAGGTTTTAGGTTTGAGTTGGGGAAACAAGATTTAAGTTTTAATAGGGGAAAAGTGTCTTAATTTTTATAGGGGAAAAGTGTCTTAATTTTTTAATAGGGGAACTCGCTACGATTTTTGGATCATATGCCTACGTATCCTCTTAAGAGGAATCAGAGTCTCAATTCGTAGTTCGTATGTGGTTGGTGTTTTTTAGGGGTCGCAAACATATTTTGAATCACCTCGCAATTGGCTGGGAGTAGTGATTGCGGAGATTTTGACTAAATGCGCGGTAAGTCAAAATCTGTTTGAAACCCTTTTGCAAAAATAGTTTACTAGCTTAATTGATTGCGAAAAATAGTTTGAGATTGGTTAGTATTTTTTATTGTGTTAATTGCGAAGAAATCTTGATTAATGCATGGTAAAAAAAATATTTAATGCAAATAATATACGAAAATAATATGCATTTTTTTGAATAAAAATACTTTATTTACATGACATAATAAATAATAATAATATAATAATAAAAATTAGTATTAATGATAATAATTATTATTATAAAAAAATAAATATAATATATAAAAAAATAGATTAAAAAAATAATATAAAAGAAATAATATTAAAAAAATTAAATAATTTAATTTGAATCAGGGGGTGCGTCATTATGTTAACAAGTAAAAATAGGGGGTACTGGAAGTTAAGCCCAGGCCGGCCCAATTATTGTTCAGACATGGGGGTGTAGTTGGCTAAGTGTTTTAGCAAAACAAGGGAGTGAGGGTGTGGAAATTAACTGGGTTAGGCCCAAAGGCGTTTGAGAGGGATCCGGGGTGATCGTGTGTGGCAAGGAGCATGGACTTATCATGCAGACTTGGTCTATGGCCGTCTGATAGAGATCGTGCGGATAAAATTGAGGGAGCATGGTTAGCTACCGTAGGTGAGCGTATATTGGATCGGAACTGATTATATTATTTTGTTTAACATTTTATTAATTCATTTCCATTTTTCTTTGTTTGATTTACAACGGTATCTTTCTTTCTCTCTCTCACGTTAGAACACACAAAACCTTCATCTTTCTCTCTCTCAACACCCGCGGCGGTGCTCAGTCCCTCCCCTTACTGCCAATTCGAACCTAACAACCCAACAACAACGAAAACTAAACGCCTGAAAGCTAAGTTTCACTTACCTTCATTCTCAATGGATAAGAGGAGGCATCATTTCATCTAGCATCTATAGTGCATTTGTATTCTTTTTAAAATAAAGTAATAACAAATTGAAAAAATTTGAAAGAAAAAAAGTAATACTAATATTATTCGTTTAAATAGAATTACAAGGTGAACAATTTCCTAAACATATGTAATGATGTGGTTGATCATAATGACCAACAATTCCACAATGCAGCGTTGCCTTTATCTTGGAGGCTTCACACGAGCCCTCTGAGGTGGTTATTGTCTCCCTGGATTCATCTGGGGTGTTTGGTGGCTCCTTTGATTCACCTAAGTTATTTGGTATGAGGTCCCTGGAACATCAGCGTCATCAATAATATATAGCATCACTCGCCAATTACATGTGCTCCCATACTCGAGTTTGATGCCCATGTCGTGATAGTTGGGTCATGTTGGTTGGGTTAGGGGTTGTCAGGTTGGGTGGTTGAATTGGGTGAATTGGGACATTGATTCATTTGGAAACGAGACAATACTTGTTGTGGTGTTTGATAGGCATGTGTGAGTTGGTTGCTTTAACGGTGTGATATTTGGGTGCTTTGATGTGTGATGTCTAGGTGTACGTTGGATATGAGCTATGGTAGGGTGTGGTGGTATCATATGCCTCATCAATGCTATGGTGAGATGGGGGTGGTGACGTATGTCTATTGGTTGTATGGATAATATTCTTGGTTTTATGTTTGAGTGTGTGTCATGAATTGGTCGCAGGTTTGGGTGTATGTGGTTTTGTAATCATGTGGGCTTGTTTGTTATGTGAATGTGGTTTGTTAATTCTATGATATTGATTGTTGGGTGTAGGTGGATTGAAAATTTTGTTGTGGTGGTTGTTGGGTGTATGTGTTTGGGTAGTCATGTTGGGTGTACAACGACAAAGCTCGTAGGCGTGGGTCAAACAAATACTTCATATTAGAAATAAATTGTTATTCTGCAATCGAACACATGTTTGATTTCAAACAAACATCCATCTATTTACAATGCATACAATAACCCTTGTAACTGTTGTCAAGGGTATTTGTCAATGTTCAGCGATGGGGCCACATGACATCAAATCTTGTGGAATCAATGAACTTTGTCTTCAAAGTGCTACTACAAATAAGGCCTCTACCCTCAGACACGAAATGTGTTTTACCTTGAAAAAAGAAGCGAGGTAAATAAGGTCGTCATAAAAATTAAAGACTTATCACCTCGGTGTTTAAAACACTGAGGTATAATTTTATTAGCGCATGAGTTTGAACCCCAGCAGCAACAAATTTTATTATTTTCAAAACTAGCATAGTTTTTATCTTGGTATATCAAAATAACCGAGGGGAATGATTATTTATTTTTCTTAAAAATATTTTTACATTATTTACCCAAAATATTACATGGTTTACCCAAAATATTACATTATTTACCCAGAATATTAAAATTAAAATACAAACCAAATTCCCTAGGGATCTAGATAAAAATCAAATTCCCTCAAGATTTAGACTTTAGATCTTCAAATTATTGAATCTAGGTGAAGATTAAATGTTAGGTGCAAGAATATTCTCTACGGATCTTGCATGCATTTGTTTTTGGTGAAAAAAAGGGTAAGATAATTAATATCAATAATCAAAAATATTTTCGGCACAAATAAAAATTTAATAAAACAAACTGTGATACGGTGGGAGAACTGACTATGGTTTTGCGTTTGTTTTCGCAAATGTTTCGATTGAGCAAGAGTCGCCACCGACTTTTTATTTTATCCTAAGGAAAGGTTAAAAAGCACAGCAAAAACCTTTGAGATACTTTCTTGGGTTCGGGGAGTAGATTATAGAAAGGGAAGGTATTAGCACCCTTTCTATCCATGGTTATCCATGGGCTCTTAGGTACTTGCTTAGATCAACTTGTCTTGGTTTTCAATTGTTTGAAATGGTGCTTTGTGTGTGGCTTTTGAAAAAGATACCTTGTCTAGGCTACCCTTGTAACAATTCTTTACTCGAATGTTTTACAAAAGGTGTTTGTCTTTTTGAAAAGATGTTTCAAGGTTTTTTAAAAGTGTTTGTGAAGTGTGGTTTGAAAATAGGCAAGTGTTTTCTTTTGCAAATTGACAAGTACTTAAGAGCTATCTACCCTAAAGTTCTCAAAGATTTATGCTATGTTTTAACCCTTTTGACAATTTTGTTCCACCATTGCATTTGGTGGACAATCTTGTATTAGGAGGTGAAAGGGACGGGCGCGGGTCATCGTTTAGACCATAATTGCAATAGTGCTAAGTATCTTTTGGGCAATTTTCTTTGAAAGGGACTTGATCATTTTAGGCAACTTTTTGAAAGCGTCATCGAGGGACTATGATCATTTGATTGTTTGTTTTACCCAAAAAAACCTAACATGCAATATGGCCCATTTATGGAAGGCAACAAGTGGAATACCCTAGGGGTGCAAGTGTGGTATGTGTTGTCCATATTCATGCTTGATTATCTTGAAATTAGGTCAAACTAATTTTGTTCATTTTATTTGCATACAAACCCTAATTCTAGCATGGTATATTTAGAAAGCGTTAAAGTGCGAAAAGTAAAATTCCTACACTATTACAACACAATATGGGAAGGGGGGTACAAATGTTCAAATGGGGGGATATTTTAGACAAGGAATTTAAACCTAGCTATTACATCAATTTTAGAATATTTACAAGATAATTAATTGCATCAATTAAATGGAAAATAAAATAAAGATGCAAAAATGCAAAACGGGTTTTTATATGTATGGAAAAAAGATATTTTTTTATGTCCAATAAACAAAAATGAATAAAATAAAAAAGTAACATTTTTGGAGTTTTTGTGTTTTAAGGGTAAAGCCCTAATTTCATTAAATAAATATATTAACTATTTAATATGTATAATATTTAATAATTATATAAAAAAAATAAAATAAAATGGAGTATATTCATAAAAAAAAGTATTTTTCATGTCAAATATTAATAAAATAAAAATGTATATATTTTTTGTATTATTTACCTAAATGTACTAATATATATAAATATCTTTATTTTTTACTAAATAAATATTATATATACAAAAATAATAATATTTTAATATTTATAAAAAAAGTATATTTTGTATAAAATATTTTCAAAAGAAAAAATGAAATGAAAATCAGAAATAAAGTATATTTGCATTATTTTTTCTAGTTTTTCTAAATAATAGTATATATATATATATATTTATGTACAAATGTCCATATAAACAAATAAATACCTAAAAAATATAAAAATGGTGTAAAAAATATTTTTTATGTTTTTAATATTATTAGCAAAAATAAATAAGTCAGGATAAAAAAAGAAAAGTCAAAAAATCATGCAAATAAACAAAATGGGCTCAGGGGGTATTAAATGAAAAATATGGTGTGAAAAGAAATAACACAACAGGCCCAGCCCATGAAGACCTTTCTTCAACCTTCAGCCAGCTTCTTGTTCAACAAACTCGCGCCTGTACTCAAATTCGAACACCTGGATTCTTTGATCTTTTGCACAAACTCTCAATATAAGAATTGTTAATCATCAAGCCACAATTCTAAATATGTAAAGAACTCATCCTAACTCTCAGAAATGAGAGAGAATTTTAACATTCCCAAATCTTGACCTAACTTTTCTTCCATATTCAGACCTTAAATTCTCATAGCTCAGGCAAAATAAATGAAAAGTAAAAGCATGTACAGATTCAGGGGCATGAGTAGAACACTTCTTATTCACAAACTTAGAGCTAACAATGCCTACACTAAGAGTTAGAAGTTCATGAATATACCTTCTCAGTTGAAGTTCTATCTGGCAATGAGGGAGCTTTCAGGGCAAGATGATGGTCTGTACAACTTGTCTGAAGTGTGGTGATGCTATTCCAATGCTTACTTTGCTTTGAAACACCTTGAATCAAGCTATGGACCTTCAACTGCAAAACAAGAAAGTGAAAATGGTGGAACTGCCTAGAGGAGTTACAGGTCGTGTTTTATGTTTGGGATAGCTTCAGGTGATGCTAGGGAATGTGTTTGATGAGCTTTTAGCAAGAAAGCATGAAGGGGATGAGAGTTGGCACTCAAACTGCAGTGAGAACTCTGTTTGAGCAGTTTGAGGGTGGTTCTGAGTTTGTGGAGGTATTGGAGTCGTGTGCTAGCTTAGTTAGGATGTCTTGAAGGTGTACAAAATATTTGCTTAAGGTCTCTAGTGCTGAGATGATAGTTGTCTTGTGAAATGCCAAGTTTCTTAACACTTAAGCAAGCAAAGGCCAAGTTGTGTTCTAGACAGGTAGAGGCCCCCTAAACATGCTGCAAGACCTTGTCTTAATCAGAGTGATTAGTCCCTAAACTTGTGCCAAGGGGATTTGATCTGTACTTCTTGGATTTGCATTATGACATAAAGCTTGCTTTTGCAAAAATGGCTATTTCACTTTTTCCATTTATGGCCTAATCTTGCATACAATGCTTGGATACACAAAATAAGACTTTGGCACAATGAGTATGCATTAAATTTATGAGTGTTGAATGGTTTAGAGGCCTGTAATGTAGCATAAACCAAGCTGACTTGAAAATGCATAAGTTATGAACATGGAAATTGGCCAATTCAAAAGTGAGTTTTTGCCATATTGCAAAATTCGATTCTCTCAAGTCATGAGGTTGTTTGATGAGTTCTTGAACATTTTGGAAAGCTTGGAATGTGTACTACAATCCATATTTGAAATTCAAATTGAAATTCCAAGGGGAAGTATGTGAAAAATGGTCTTGAAGTTAGGTAAAAACCTTGCCTAAAAAGGTCAAAATTTCACTAAGTTAAGAATGGTTTGGTACCCTTGTTCCAAAAATTGTAACTTGAGATGCAAGCCTCTTTTGGGAAAACTTTGTGAATCAAAGTTGTAGATTATGCAATAAGCTACAACTTTCATGTTTTGACTTTTGCTTGAATCCAAATGAATCTTGGTGAGAAAGTGGGGCAAAGTTGGGAAAAAATTAGGGTTTTTCATAACTTAGAAAAATTCTAAGTTATGAAAAATTCTCATTTCAAACCCTAATTTGCAATTTTGGATTTCTTGGTGAACAAGTTTCATGATTTGGCATATTTTGATGAAAAATGAATCTTGACTCTTGATTTTGACCAAAAAGTCAAAGTTTGACTTTTCAGTATACAGTCAAAATTGATCAATTGACTGGGAAATTCAACTGTCAATCTTGTGTATTTGGGATCTTTTGAACTTGTTGAGCATGTCAAGACAATTCCATGGGGTCCTTGAGTCCATATGTGAGCTTGGTTTGCCATTGGCTAGGTCAAACAGTCAAAAATTGCCTTTGTACAATCAAAACCCTAAAAATGACCATTTTGCCCTTTTGATGATCTGATCAAATTTCTTGTGGAATTGTAATCCAAACTTGATCAAATGGTCCATGTGAGTTTGTAATGTTGATGTGGGTTAATTTTCCTGAGGTTTGACTGTCAATTGGCCACAGTTGACTTTTTCCCCAATACAGTTGATTTCTAGGTCAACTGTCCAATTGACTGGGCAAAATTTAGAATCAAGACTTGAAACTTGATGTGGATAAACTTGGGAGTCCAATATGAAGTAAGAAAGTCAACTTAGGCAATTTAGGTCAAAACATCTTTGTGCAAACACAAACCCTAATTTGGGTCAACAGTGCAAGGAGAAGTCTTGAGCAGATGAAACCCTAACTGGGTCTTGATCTCCAAGGGCTTTGTGATGAGAAATGTTGAGAAAATGGGAGGGAAAATTTTGGGGTACAACACAAACCTTGAACCCATATGATTTTCTTCTCTTGCAATTCATCATAGAGAACTTTTCCAAGTGTCCTTAGGTTTCAAGCGCTTTGTATATTTCATTTAGGTTAGATTTCCAATATCGTAAGAGAACTTATATAATGGATGTTCCTTAAGTTTCACGCAGATCACTAATGACAGATTTTTGAGCATTGATAACATTTAAATGGACGACAAAGATTTGTTTATGGCCGTTGAAAATAGTGAAAAATAACACTTAACTCTCCTCTCGGTTTTGGAATAAAATCGAGGGGTTAGATTAATTATTTATTTATTTTTACAAAAATGGTTACATTGTTTATCCAAAATATTAAAATACATTGTATGCAACAAATCTTCGCAGAATATCAAAATTGTTTACCTATAATATTAAAAAGTTAAACTCCCCATAAGAATTTTTATTTTTTCGCTGATATCCATTTTCTGAAAAGTTAAACTCCCATCACTTTTAATGTTTCAAAGATTGAGCTCCCTTCTTTGTTTAACTTGAAGAAATAATTATTTTCTGCACTTGCAATCTATCAAATAAGAAAAAATACAATAACAACATTTGTCCATAAAAAAAAAACACACCATTTTGTGAGATAGGTTACAAGGACAGACACTTTATTTTGTTCTAGATAGAAGAACATTGGAGATTTTTTATGTCTTGCAATCTATCCTAAGTAATGATGCGATTTTGAGGTGGCTTCATGTTAGCACGAATTAGGGTAAAATCTAACGATTGCTTTTATAGTATAATCTAACTATTATACCCCTCGATTTTGTTTATAAAATCGAGGTAACATTATTATTTTATTTTTTAACTATCACTTCAGATAAGGTTTAAAATTGAGGTGATAGTTATTATTATAATTTTTTAATATTATATTGTCTACACATAATATTAAAATAAATTGTTTACAACAAATCTGTTCAATGGTTTTTCTGCACTTGTAATCCATCATAAAGGTGTTGATGCTTGAACGTCAAAAATTTGCATCCAAGATTGATTGTTGATGCTATCATCATCACTGCCTTTATTAGCGTATACAATGTGCATGCTTTGAATGCATCCAACTTCTAATAAGGTGTTTGTTCCAAAAATTGGAAAATGTTTTTTCTACACTTGTAATCCATCAGTAAGGACTTTTAGGAATAAATTATAGTTGTTCAAAACCTTTAACAACAAAATCAACACCATTGTTTGAGATGGACTGCAAAAGATGAAAAAAATTGTTCAAGGTAGAAGAATGTTTTTTTTTTTCAGTTTTGCAATTCATCCCAAAAAAATGATGCATTTGACGGTGGGGCGGCTACAAATAAGATAACAATAGGGTAAAATTTGTTCAACGAGTGTTATTATATAAAAAACTGATTATTTTATCCCTCGAGTTATCAAAGACACCTAAGGGTTAAATAATTTATTTTACACTTGTAAACAAATAAAAACATAAAGTGTAGTAGTTGGGATTCAGAGCTTGTCCAGAATGGTATATCACCTCGGTTTTTAAAATAACTAAGGGAACAAGTTGTTTTTATTAAAAAAAATATGATGCGCCTTGGAATAAAACCTTAGTTTTTTCTGCATGACGTGAAAGTTTCGTCATGAAAAATGCTATTTATTGTAGTGAAGGTGTAATGCCCATAATGTAATTAATTATTTAATTAAATTATTTTTGGAATAATTGTGAAGATGTGTTATGATTAATTGGATTTATTTATTAAGTGGAGAAATAATGTTAGAAGTATAATATTATGTGGTGTGGGCTTATTTTGAAGAAATAGAAGTAATAAGGGGGTGTATTAGTTTTGAGCCTGTGATACGGAGGCCAGAACCGGAACTGTTTGAATGCTGGTTTGCGTTTTGCGCTTGTGTTTGCAAAATGTCGCGGTAAGCAAGAGTCGCTATCGACTTTTATTTTATCCAACTGGAAAGGAAAAAAGCACAGAAAAATTCCTTTTTCGAGATTTTGAGCACGGGGGGTAGATTATAGAAAGGGAAGGTATTAGCACCCTTTCTATCTGTAGTTTTCTACGGGCTCTTAGGTACTTGCTCATCATTTTAGAAAAATTGCTTCTGTGTTTGTTTTGAAAATTTTTTTGTTTGACTTTGATTTAACCCTTGCTTCTGTCTTCAAGAGTGTTACAAAGTGTTTTTGGAAACTTTGTTTGAAAAGAGTGTATGTGTGGAAAAGTTTGTTTTGTTTGAGCAAGTACTTAAGAGCTAATTTACCTACTCGAAAAAAGAATTGTTCTATGTTCGTTTCATTTAGACAATGCTATCCCACTATTAGTGAGTAGGTAGCACCGTCGTTGGAGTTTTGAGGGTCAATTCGAAAAAGGGATGTACGATCACTAAAGCAATGTTAGGACGTCTTAGTAATAACTCTAATGTCTTAAGATCAATATTCGAGGCAACAATATTCGAGGCAATCATTCCGAGGCAACTTTTCCGAGCCGGACTTTGATCTTTGTTTAGACAAGAGAGCGACCACTAAAATATGCTATACTTAATGACCGTTTTACCGAAGGCAACCGAAGTGAGAGTATACCCTAGGAGTGCGCATGTGCGAGTGATTCAATTTCAAGTTTATTATCTTTTCACATTTAGGGTTTGCTAACCGTTTTAAAGTTTACATACATTCTTGTCATGCATCCCTATTATTCATACATCTAACAGTTAATATTTTGCGGAATTTAAAGTGCGGAAAGTAAAGCTAAGCTATTACAAGGCTTCGGGTATTAATTACATAGCCAAAAACAACCCGAAAAGGAAAATGATAAACGAAAGTAAAAGTCCTAATTAATCTATTACAACTTGTGAGAAATTACATCAATATGGTAAAAAAAAATAAACGCGATGAATCGAGAACGAGAGAGAACTAGGGTTTTGACCCCGTCTTAACCTAATCGAAAGAAAAATTATTTTTGTTGTTTTTAATTATTTAAGAAAAAAGAATAAGGTTTTTAAATTAAATACAAAATTAATTAGTAATTAAATTAATTAAAGAAAATAATTTACATGACCTATTTTTATGTTTTTGGTTATTTTTTTAAGAGAAAGAAAATAGAATTAAATTAAACTAAAACCCTAATTTTCTAATTATTTTTAATTTATTTACAAAATAATTAAAGTTACCCTAAAATTAAATAAACTAATTGAATTGATTTTTGTATAAAAAATAAATCCTAAATCTAATTGGATGAAAATGTTATTTTTTGTGATTTTTTTGATAAAAAGAAAAATTAGTTTGTGTTAGTAAAAATAATAACTAAATAAATTAAAAGAAAAATATAAAAAGAAAGAAGAAGAATTGGGCCTGAGAAAGTAATTTTGGGAGTGTGCTGATAGCAAGTCTTGGGCCCAAAAGGAATTGATCCACGTTGACCTGCTGGATCCCCTGCCATGCGTTGACTGGGCGTATGATGGACCTTCATATGATAGCCTTTAGATCTGGCCTCCTGGACACCTGGCTGGTTGGATGATGATGGACCATGGTAGTCATCCCACCTATACACGCGCATGATTAT
Source organism: Vicia faba (assembly GCA_948472305.1). Classification (NCBI taxonomy): domain Eukaryota; kingdom Viridiplantae; phylum Streptophyta; class Magnoliopsida; order Fabales; family Fabaceae; genus Vicia; species Vicia faba. The sequence continues at coordinate 943,886,443 of OX451737.1, forward strand.
GGAAAGAAAAATAATGTGAAATAATTGGGGGGACCTGGGATTCGAACCCAGTCCTGTGACCTTTTCCAATAGCCTGGCTACCAACTGCGCTGCATGTTTTTATTGTACATAGAATAAACAATAATCATTATATTAAAAACCAACGAAATAAAGAAATATTCGCGCGAAAATTCAAATGGACGAGTAGAGGGATGCCACACCATCATCCATGTCCTCTCTCCGTGGCTAAAAGATGCAGTGACCTTTACCTACGGACAACGTCCGTCACTACAAACCCTGCAATTCTCAAAATCAAACACAAGCAAGATAAATAAAATCTAAGGCCATGAATCAACTTGTCTTGGCCTGCTGAGCATGATGGTGCCCTTCTTGAGGGCCAATTTTACCTGTACTAAAAGATCCTAAAACGAGCCATCAAAACCTAGCAATGGTGAATCTTGATACAGTCCACAAAAACACAATTAAATGATATAGATAGCTTGTAAATGTGTTAAGGAACAAGAATATACTATTAAAACATGATGAATGTGCAAGAGTAACAAGATTCAGTTTTAGAAATATGGGCAAACCGTGGGAGTCGTGGGGATGAATTCTGGGCACTAGCGCGCTTGTTTTTGATTGGTACAACTTGCTTGTGATCCCAGGAAGTGAATGATATGGTTAGGGAGCCTTGTAAATGCCTGGAAGTGAAAAATCAGTTTACCACTTCTCTTTGTTTTTTTCCAAGTTTTGTTCTCTCTTTTGCGCCTCCAAAAACCTTCTGATTTTTGACTGTAAATCCCTATATACTGAGGAATGAATTAGGTTTACAAAAGTCCATTCAATCTTTGTCAATTATTGCTTTTGATCTTGATTTGATTCACTTGAAATTCTTTCCAAAATAGGCCAAAATCAATCTTTTTGTGCCCACTTTTGCCTTGTACGAATTCAATCTTTTGCTAGCTGGATATAGGACCTAAAACATGCACAATATCTTGAGGTTTCAATGATTTGGATTTTTTCATGATTTGTTTTGATTTAAATTGATTTAATTGAAATAAAAATCAAAATAAATAATAAAAATAAGATAAAGACAAGTGGAAAGAGCTAGGGCTCGTGGACCATGCTACCAACTCAAAACAAGTGCAAAAGATTAGGCCCATTTAACAAAAATTGCAATTTGAGGCATAGTTGACTTTTGACAATTTTGCAAAAAAGGTCAACTTCACCAATTCATAACTTCCTCAATTTTGACTCTTTGAAGGTGTTCTTGGACTTTTTAGAAATCTTGAGATGCACTCTAAGCAACCCTTTTGGTCTCATCTCAATTTGGTATTCCATGTTCTTGTATGAAGCTTTGACAAAAAAGGTGTTTTTGTTGACTTTTCAAAATGACCTATAATGTCCAAATTCATAACTTCTTGTGAGTGCATATTTTGAACTTGGGAGATGAAGATTAATTGTAGGTAATTGCATCCTATTCGAAATGAGATTTGGATGGGTCATTTCTCATAAAGTATGAGAAAGTTATGCTTGGTCAAAGTTGAGTTGGCTTTTCCTGCAAAACCCTAATTTAGCAACTTTTGGGTTTTGATGAATTGTGAGCAATCCTTGAGGAATCATGATCAACCCTTGATAAAATGATGAATAATACTTCAAAATGAGGATGTTGACCAAAAATATTGAAGTGTGACTGTATGTGGGCCACAGTTGACTTTTGCCCTAGCACAGTCGATTTTCAGGCCTTTGAGCAATTGACTGAGCAAACTTTCTCTGTAGGGCTTGAAACTTGACATGGATGACCTTGAGAACATTTTAGGACAATGTTTAGAATTTGGGATCCCTTGGACTCAAGTATCTTGATGCAACATGAAACCCTAATTTGAGGTAGACTGCCTTAGGAGAGAGTTTGTCTGGTCAACCCTTGGGCTTCCTTGAGGATCTTTCTTGAAATGTTTTGGGAAATATGGGAGGGAAAATTTTGGGGTACAACATCTGCCCCTGTTCAATCTTCTTAAACCTGAGGATGTAGATTGGCTTGTCTGTCTTTCGTGATCCGAGGGTGGAAGATGATTGAACACTAGAGTGCCTAGAAATTTGCACTCGCATGAAGTGGTAGCCGTCTTGTGATGTCGGAAATGGGCTTACAGATGCCATTTGGAGATTGATGACGGAAGATGGGCTTAAAGATGCCATCCGAAGGAGTGCCGATCGCATAAGAGATTCCTTAGCGAGAGCATGTATACCCGTTGTTAAGGAAGTTTCAGCTGGGGAATGTCGGTCTCTGTCTTGGGAAAAGTTGGATTTTAGGAGCTTCGGTCGTCCGTTATTCTACTGGGGAATCGTCTCTTGGTCGAAGAGGTGAAAATGTACTACTATCTGGTCGTGATCTAGGCTTCATAGTGATAAGATCGACTGCTATCTGGTCGTGCTCCAGGCTTTACAGTGACTTACTGGGGAGATGAGATTAAACTTGCTATCCGGTCGTAATCCAAGCTTCGCAATTTCTCAATTCTTATCTGGTCGTAATCCAAGCTTCGCAATTTCTCAATTCTTATCTGGTCGTACTCCAGGCTTCAGAAGGAATTAAGTTGTTATCCGGTCGCATCCAAGCTTCAACTTGAATTTAGGGCGCAATAATATCCGGTCGACTCCGGGCTTCTTAGTATTTGTCCAGGTAAACTGCTATTTGGTCGAAATCCAAACTTCACAGTGTTTTGTACCGCTTATCTAGTCATAATCCAGGCTTCACGATGTTTCATACCATTATCTGGTCGAATCCAGTCTTCATGGTGTCTTGTACTGCTATCTGGTCGAATCCAGGCTTCACAATACCTTACTTCTTATCTGGTCGAAATCCAGGCTTCAGAAGAAATCAAGTGGTTATCCAGTCGCATCCGAGCTTCCATTTGATTTTAAGGCCTACTAATATCCGATCAACTCTGGGATTCATAGTAATTGGCTGGGTGAACTACTATTTGGTTGAAATCCAAGCTTCACAGTGTCTCTTACTGTTATCTGGTCGTAATCCAGGCTTCAGTGTGTTTTACCGCTATCTGGTCGTAATCCAGGCTTCACGAAGTAATATACCATTATCTGGTCGAATCCAGGCTTCATGGTGTTCAGAGAAATCAAGATACTATCTGGTCGAACCCGGGCTTCATAACTTGCATTAAAGATATACCACTATCTGGTCGAATCCAGGCTTCGTAGTATTATTGGCTGCTATCTGGTCGTAATCCAGGCTTCACAGAAACTCGCATTGCTATTTGGTCGTAATTCAGGCTTCACAATACCTTGTTGAGCTGTTATCCGGTTGAATCCGGGCTTCACGGCTTGTGTTTCTGATATGCCACTATCTGGTCGAATCCAGGCTTCATGGCGTCTCATACTGCTATCTGGTCGTAATCCAGGCTTCACAGTAATTTGCTGGGGATTAAACTATTATCCGGTCGAATCCGGGCTTCATAGCTTGTTTTTAAGAGATACCACTATCTAGTCATAATCCAGGCTTCGCGATATTCTGGTACTGTTATCCGGTCGTTCTCCGGGCTTCACAATATGACGGAGGAGTCAAGATACTATCCGGTCTTACCCGGACTTCATAGCTTGAATTTTGTGGGAATTTGATTGTATCTTTTCCTGAAACGTAAAGGGTTAGTAGTATGTAATGTCATGATGCATGACATGTATTGAGTAATGATGTTCTTAAAACAAATGAGATTATGCTGTATGATACGTATGCATGTGGCATGATGTATGGATGTGCAATGTTTTTTTGATGTTCTCTAGCTGGGGGAAAATAAATCTCGGACTGCTGCTGGAGAATATAAAGAGTTTTGCTCGCTGGGGATGACGATCAAAGGTGAATTGAGAGTAATCCTGTTGGAGAATACATTGGTGAGAGAATGACTCTGTGGGGAAGAGATACTCTGTCAGAAGGTCCGCTGATTTGGAGAAATAACCTCGGTTGTGGATGAATTGCCGTTGCTGGCGATGATAAACTCCGTCGGGGATAAACTTTTGTTTGTGGGAGAAATAAACTCCACTGGGGATGGTCCTCCGTTGTTGGTGACAAATGAACTCTGCTTGGGGAGAATCTTACCGACTCATTCGTGATTGTGAACCTCAGCTAGAGAGTTGATAATGTTGTATTCTGGTACTTCCTACTCTGCGCGGAGTGTATGCATTTTTAGTCATATTCTTCAGCTAGGTCTATCCATGTACCTGGTGCATAGAGTAACTGTAAGGCTCGGACATTTCTTGTTTTCCCCTGTTTCTGGAATTACGAGTAATCGTCTTTTGTTTCACATGTAAATATTTATGAGCAGCAATTATTGTCAAATGCATATATCAAAAATGAACCATTGGACGTACTTGCAAAACAAAATAGAAAAAGAAAAACAATTTTGAAATTTATTGTAAAGTGAACTGTATTGATTTTGAAGTTGGCCTGTAAATAGGCATTTTTGTACAAGAGGCTGACGTCCTAGTAAGAGAACGCCGCCGAGTGATAGAATTTATACAATTTGTGAAAAGCAAAGAAAAACAGCTATGTGAACAATCCCACTGGGTTCCAACTCTTCTATTGCCTTTATCTTCGAGCGTCTCATCACTGTGCTACTTGGTTGAAGGTAGATCAGATTGATTGGCGCCGTCCGAACTTGATAGTCGATACCGAAGTCTGGTTGCAAGATGATCCAATGAGACATAGTGTTACGCTTTGATCCCTAATTTTTGCCTGGACCGCCCTTTCGGGTTTTCAGTCCACCAGGATACCCTTTTTTCCCAAGCCGCCTTTTCAGGTTTTTGACTTGCCGGGTGTACAGTTTTTTCATTTTCATCCCTTACTTTTGCCCGAACCCTTTTGGTTCGCCGGGAAGCCCTTATTTTTTCCTAGGCCAGTCAACCTAGCGGGTCTTTGATTAGGCGTAGTATTTTTTCACTATGTCTGTATTGACGGGGTGAGGAAGGTCGTCACCATCCATGGTGTTTAGAATCATAGCTCCTCCTGAGAAAATGTTCTTAACCACAAATGGCCCTTTGTATGTAGGGGTCCATTTTCCCCTGGGATCACCTTGCGGCAGTATGATGCGTTTGATCACCAGATCCCCGACTTGATACTCTTGTCATCTGACTTTCTTGTTAAACGCCTTGATCATTCGCTTTTGATACGTCTGACCATGACAAATAGCAGTAAATCTCTTTTCGTCGATTAGATTCAGCTGATCAAGCTGGGTCTGGATCCAGTCATCTTCCCTCAAACTTGCATCCTTCATAATCCGAAGAGAGGGTATCTGAACTTCAATGGGTAAGACTGCCTCCATGCCATACACCAAGGAATAGGGTGTTGCCCCTGTTGACGTCCGCGCTGAGGTACGGTACCCATGAAGAGCGAATGGTAACATCTCATACAAGTCTTTGTATGTCACCGTCATCTTCTGCACAATCTTCTTGATGTTCTTATTAGCTGCTTCAACAGCCCCATTCATCTTCGGCCGGTAAGGAGAAGAGTTATGATACTGTATCTTAAACTGCTTGCAGAGCTCAGTGATCATTGTATTGTTGAGATTTGTACCATTGTTAGTAATGTTCCTCTTTGGTACACCATATCGATAAATCAAATTGTGTTGGATAAACCGCGCCACGACGTTCTTGGTTACTGTAGCAAAGGAAGCTGCCTCAACCCACTTCGTGAAATAATCAATAGCCACCAGAATAAAACGATGCCCGTTGGATGCAGTAGGTCTGATCTCGCCAATCATATCGATGCCCCACATTGCAAAAGGCCAAGGAGATGTCAAGACGTTCAAAGGAACTGGAGGTATATGCACCTTATCAACATAGACTTGGCACTTATGACAGGTCCGAGAATGCTGATAACAATCGACTTCCATAGTAGACCAATAATATCCTGCCCGTAGGATTTTCTTTGCCATGGTATATCCACTGGAATGAGTTTCGAAAGTACCTTCATGTAGCTCTGCCATAATCCTTTCTGCCTCATTCTTGTCCACACATCGCAGTAAGGTTGAATCATGGGTACGCTTGTAAAGGATACCATTATTGATGAAGAACTTCGCAGCGAACCTTCTCAATAACTTCTTATCATTAACAGATGCACCCTCGGGGTACTCTTGAGCCTCAAGATACCTCTTTACCTCGTGAAACCAAGGTTTATCTGCTACCTCTTCAGTCTCGATGTCAGAGCAATGTGCGGGTTCGTCCAACCTCTCGATGGTAATCTGGGGAGCTTCGTTGTCCCACCTGACCTTGAACATAGAAGACATGGTAGCTAGCACGTCCGCTAACTGATTCTCCTCTCTTGGGAAATGTTCAAAGGTTATCTCCTCAAAGTGTGGGAGCAACGTTAGTACATACTCTTTGTAAGGAATAAGATTTGGGTGCTTCATATCCCACTCACCTTTTATCTGACTAATCACTAGACCAGAATCTCTGAATACACTCAAGAACTTAATCCTCAGGTCAATAGTTGCTCGAAGGCCCATGATGCACGCTTCATACTCCGCCATATTGTTGGTGCAGTTAAAACATAATCAGGCGGTGAACGGAGTATCACAACCTTCAGGAGATATAATCACAGCGCCAATGCCATTACCCAATGCGTTTGACGCTCCATCAAAATACATAGACCATCAGGATCCCTCCTCAGGTCCTTCATCCGGTCCAGGTTCTTCACAGTCGGTCACCAACATGATGTTCTCATCCGGGAACTAGAAATGCATGGCTTGGTAATCATCCACGTCCTGATGCGCCAAATGATCTGCCAATACACTCCCCTTGATTGCTTTTTGGGTTGTGTATTGGATATCATACTCAATCAAGATCATCTGCCATCTTGCTATTCTTCCGGACAAGGCAGGATTTTCGAAGATATACTTGATTGGGTCCATCTTTGATATCAATAGGATAGTGTGAGTCAGCATATACTGTCTTAGCCGGCGAGGAGCCCATGCCAAAGCACAGCAAGTTTTCTTAAGCAGTGAGTATCGGGTCTCACAGTCAGTAAACTTTTTGCTAAGGTAGTAAATAGCATGCTCTTTTCGGCCAGACTCGTCATGCTGCCCCAACACACACCCCATTGAATTATCCAGTACGGTCAAGTATATGATCAAAGGTCTTCCTTCAATTGGAGGCATCAGAATAGGTGTCTCTTAGAGGTATTCCTTGATCCTTTCGAAAGTGATCTGACATTCATCATTCCATTTTACTACTTGATCTTTCTTCAGCATCTTGAAGATTGGCTCACAAGTAGCAGTCAGATGTGAAATGATTCTGGCAATGTAATTCAGACATCCAAGAAAGCCTCTAACTTCCTTCTCTGTGTGGGGAGCCGGCATCTCCTGTATAGCCTTCACCTTTGCAGGATCCACTTGAATACCTTTATCACTAACGACGAAACCCAGCAGCTTACCGGACCTTACCCCGAAGGTGCACTTGTTCGGGTTTAACCTCATCTTGTACATTTTCAACCTGTCGAATAGTTTCTGAAGATGGTCAAGGTGTTCTTCTTCAGTCCGGGACCTTGCAATCATATCATCAACATAAACCTCAATCTCATGGTGAATCATGTCGTGGAACAAAGCGACCATGGCACGCTGATAAGTTGCCCCAGCATTCTTCAACCCGAAAGGCATTACCTTGTAGCAAAAGGTGCCCCACTGCGTAACGAAAGTTGTCTTCTCCATGTCTTCAGGAGCCATCTTAATCTGATTGTAACCAGAAAAACCATCGATAAAGGAGAAGACCTTATGCTACACGGTGTTGTCGACCAGAACATCGATGTGAGGCAGTGGGAAATCATCTTTGGGGCTCGCCCTGTTCAAATCTCTATAGTATACACACATCCGTACCTTACCATCCTTCTTCGGCACTGGAACAACGTTGGTAACCCACTGCGGGTAAGAAGTGACAGCTAGAAATCCGGCGTCAAATTGTTTCATGACCTCAGCTTTGATTTTCTCAGACATCTCGGGGCGCATACGGCGAACCTTCTGCTTTATCGGAGGGCAGTCTTCTTTAGTTGGCAGACGGTGTACCATGATGTCAGTGTCTAAACCAGGCATATCTTCATAAGACCAGGCGAAGATCTCAACATAGTCGCGTAGCATTTGTATCAACCGATGCTTGACACTAGGCTCCAGATTCACACCTATCTTGACCTCTTTCTTGTCCTCCTCTGTACCCAAATTCACTGATTCCACTGGCTCTTCATGAGGCTGTATGGCCCTCTCTTCCTGTAGTAACAGTATAGCAAGTTCCCCAGGCACTTCACAATCATCCTCACCTTCATCCTCGGCTTGGTTGATCGGATTTTCGAAGTCATAATTGGCAGTAGCAGAGTGGTTACCAATGGGATCTAGAGTGGATGTGGATATGCATTATGATATGTGAGTGTGTGTAACTGATCGGGACTTTATGAGTATGTGGGGATACTAACTGCAAGTATACAGTTCAGTCGTTCTAGTTTTAAATGATTATCGAACCCACAGAGACTGGGGATCAATCGCATACGATCTAATGCTACAGTTTGTTTAACTAAGCGGTGAATATTCGATTTTAGGGGGGAAACTGTTTAATTAAAAATAATAGTAATAGTTATACCGGTATGTGATAGTCGGACTTCGGGAATTCGGTGAATCGCTTGGCCTATAAAGTATTTCGGTAAAAACTAATTGTTTAAAAACCTGAGACATACACTCTCGTGTTCATGAAATAAGTTATGCTACTAAACCTAGTGGATGCACTTTAAATTTAATAACAATTTTTGAAAACAATTTGAGTTTAATTAATTTATTAAAACACTCTCGTGTATTTAAAAATTAATGTTCCGTTACCACTATCTGGGTTGAACCCCAGCTCTCGCATGCAGGTTCTTGCCTTAATTAATTTCCCACTCTTGTGGAAAAATCGTGTTAATTAACCTCTCACTCTCTCGTGACAAGGGTAGTTAAATTAAGCATGGAAATTGGAAACCAGAAATTGTTTTATAAATAAATATTTTTTGGCCAAGGTATCACTGAATTCTTTCGGTTCTTAAGAGTCACATACCGGTACGAATAATTTAGCCGGACATAATAGGTTTAACAACAACGCAATTCAAAATATAATTCATAAAAATAATTGGCATAATACAAAAATGAATAAATATTAATTGCAATAAAAACCTGGAAATAAAGTTGCTATGGTAATCTTGAAATGTTACAATATCCCTTGCGGCTTGATTGAAGTAAATAAATTGTGTCAATTCTTGAATGAAGAATTAACACCTAAAAACTAAAACTTGAAATAATGCTGGAAGCAGGAATTACAGTACGTAGAAAATGCTCTAAAACAAGGAAATAAAAATAATTGCAAAAGTAATAATTTTGTTCTGGGAGAATTCCTTCGACCTCTTTCCCTTTGCACTACCACACATATATATAGGAGAGAATATAGCAGTTGAAAATGTCTTGAGAAAAGGCTTGAGTGGAGGAAATATAGGGAGCATGGTTACTGAGTGGAGGAAAAATAGGAGAACAAGTTTGCCCTCACGTTGCCCATGTCTCCACCAATTCACAACGTTCATCTTTACGCGCGTGACGGTCGTCACAGGTGGGTGACGGTCGTAATGTGCTTAAATAGCGCATTACGCTCGTCAGTGATGTGTGACGAGCGTTGCTTCAAGTTGAGGGTCGTTACGGTCATCACGGGGTGTGACGGTCGTTACTGCTCCAAAATCTCCAAACTTTGCAGATTTAGTTCTTTTCTCTTTGTTTATTGTCTAGCCTCCTTCATGTAGTCCTTTTTCATTGGTTTGAGTTGAAAAATGTTATACCTGTGAAAAGACAAATAAACTCGGAATAATCGAAAGTTAGATGACTTAATGTATTATAAAATCGGTAAAAAGCATAGTAATTATATGATACGATTTCTCGTTATCAAATTCCCCCATACTTAAACCTTTGCTTGTCCTCAAGCAAATAGTCATTTTAAAGGTCAGACAAGTTTTGTCATGCGCATACGCATGACATACCTTGGATTTTTAAAGTAATTTCGGGAAATCCTCGTCGGTTCGGCCAATACTTGAGTGAAACACTAAAGATACGCTAATGACACAAGCAATAAGCTTAGTCGTAGGCTTCCATTTCAAACGAGCTATCCAATAGTTCCGTTATAATTCTGCCCAGAGTTCCTCGTATCTATTTCACCCGGTTTTATTCTGGCGCAATCAAATTAAGCCCTTTGTCTTAGCACGCACGTAGTGGAGTAACCGGTTAGTGACTTTGATCCTTTTAGCACGGGGTCTGGTACATGAATGTGGCAACCCTACATATGTTATCCAAGTTGGAGGTTGTGGGGGATCGAGCCATAGCACGCCCTACCGAGTTCAGAACCAGATACCTCTGAACCAACCTACACTGGATTCCTTCGTTATTTTCTCAACTCTTATATGTGACCGTATATTTTGGTGCACAAAATTTCTTTTCTTTTAGCAGCGAGATAGGAAGGATATTTTAATGATCAGGCATCAAACACTTATATTCATCGATTCTCCACGTGGTTTGTGTCAAGACGGTGCTGACTGCTAGTATAAACTACTAGGGGTTACTGTAGAACTAAAAACTCTAGATGTCGGTATAATGGTTATTGAAACGGATCGCGTAAGTAGGAAGTCTACGGTGTCATAACTGTATCAATCTTGTTATGTCGTTTTTGGCTTCCCTAACTGGGGATTTCGTTAAAATAGGTATGTCGGGCTAATGCGAAGATAAAAAAAATTTGGTATGGCTGAATAAAGTGAAGAATTTAAATCGAGATATATCATAAAAATTACTAGTTTATAGAGGAAGGAAAGGTACCTCTCCCACACTAAATCCTACATTGTCCTCAATGTTGCGGTATGTAGGCGGGGAAGTACAATTACAAAAAAAAAATGGAAAGGAAAAGAAACAGAAAATTAATAAACTACATAAAAAATAAAGAAAAACTACTGGTGACCCCGTCCTCTACTCCTGGTGCGAGAGCGTCTGGTAGGAGTGGCTTCTGTGTCAGTATCTTGGAAACCAAGGGTGCTGACGTCCAGCCTTAAGGCGTTGAGCTCTGACAGGGCCTCATCTAACCTCTCATTCATGTTGCGCTGCCCAGTCAAGATCTGAGCGTTTTGAGCGCACAGAGACTCAAATTGCTCATGTTGCCTTCTTTCAAGCGTTGCGCTCATTTGGTTTTGCATATGAATGGCGCGGAGGATCTCTTCAAGAGTAATAGTAGGAGGTGCAGATGAGGATCCTGGAATGTCGTGGACGGGAGGAGCACTATCCAGCTCTTCTTGCATTTCGTCTGCGGGGGCTGCAGGTTGGTCTTCATGAGTAGGTGCACGCTCTACGGGAGTTGTAGGATCGAACAACCAGTTTGCTCGGTTTCGTGGATCGATTCGGTCCCTGCATGGCAAAATGATGTTCTGATAAATGGTGTTCCTGATTACAGGGTGGAATCTGCCATCCTCCCGCTTGTAAATGAGATGTGCGGCTTTGCAGTGATCCAAAGTTAGCAAAGCCGGTGCCATAGAAGGCAAAGTCGCGAGAGCCGCACCGTAGTTCAGACCTATGGCAAGTTAAGTGACCAATCCTCCGAAATAAAATGGTTTTCCGCCTCTAGCACAAATAGAGTGGATGTGAGCGAGTAAGAACAGGGCGACGTTGATCTTTTGCCCTGTGAACGCGCAATGCATAAAGAAGAGCTCCTTAGAGTTGAGCTTGTGGTTACTGTCACGGGAGAAGATTGTGTTTCTGAGGATGCGGTGGAAATAGCGGATGGCCGGATTATGAATGTGGGTGGCATTTAGGTGGTCGTAGGATCCGGCACGGATATTCGTCAAACTGTGCCATAAGTTGAAGGCTTCCTCACCAAAATTATCCGGCACCCGGAGATGGACACCTTCGTCCGAACAGAAGCCTAAAAGTCACGCGATGTCGGATTGGGGCAACTCGTGCTCAATGCCAAACATGCAGAATTTGGCCAGGCCTGACAGTTGGTTTGTGGCGCCTGGCGGAGTGATGTAAACAAAGGAACTCAAAAACTCAAGAGTAAGAGTTTCATAAATCGGTCTTGCTTTGCGGCACAAGTTCCATAAATCCACACTCTGCAACAATTGGCGGACACTGTCAAGTAGTCCCAAACTCCTCAAATAGTCAATATCAACGTACCATGTAGGTTGAAGACCTCGGCGTTGAAACTTCTGAAATTTTACCCGTTGGTTTTCTCCTTGTTCGCCGGGTCTGAAAGTGAGGGCGGGAGCTTGTGGGTTGTTGGCCATGGTGTTCGTAGAACTGGTTGCAAAAGGTTTGGAATGAAATTGGGGTAGTGGATGGATGGTATTTTAGTGTTGGACAATTGGAAGTTTGAAAAGAAATGGAGTGGAGTGGGTATTTTTCGTGTGGTTATGTAACAATGGAGGAAGTGAGGTTAAGAAGAGAAGGGTTGGGACGGTTGTGTAATAGCCGTTCTGATATGTTGTGCGCGTGACGGTCGTCACGAGGGTGTGACGGTCGTCACAAGGCAAAAATGCGTGTTACGCTCGTCACGAGAGTGTGACGGTCGTAACACGTTCAATGTCATTAATGAGAAGACCGTTACAAGACCGTTGGAGATGTTTATATATATTTTTTATTTTCTTAATATTCTAAGTTTGAAATAATCTAATAATTAGAGTTTTGAAATATTTTTAAATATTCTAATAATTAAAGTTCTGAAATGTTATTTACTAACACATAATGAAATAATATTTGCGTGAAAATACAAACAGTAAATTAAAAGAAATAAACAGTATGCTGAAAATGAAAAGGAATGAAAAAAATAAAATAAACTTGGTACTTGATAAATAATTGAATTAATCCATAAAAATAGTTTCGGAATAACTAAGAATAAAAATGATAAAATGCTAAAATAACTAGAATCCCTCCCACACGAAAACTAAACAGTGTCCCCACTGTATGTACAAATGTGAGAGAAAAGAATAAGATAACAACGACAACTCTAGCCACGGGGAGTCGGGAAAATATGCTGGTGCATGAAATCCAGCTGGTCGGTCACCAAATCCATGAAAGCGATGAAGTCCACCCGGAGAGATGTAAGCTCGCCCCGCATTTCAGTAATTTCTCCATGCAAAGAGTGCAGGGTAACAGTAGGTGGAGGCGATGGTGGAATCTCTAGAGCCTGGGTGGCGGTCGTAGTAGAAGCTGCCTGCTGTTCCCATGGGTCGGGGAACTGATGGTATCTCGGTGGTGTGGCAGGGTCTTCATCATCGCGAGAGGTGTTGGGTACTTCGTAAATGTCAACAGTAGAAGGAGACGAAGGCGGTGTAGCAGGATGGTGGAGGTCAAAAAGCCAGTTTGCTCTATTATGCACACTAGTGATAGGGTTCGGGAGCTTAAACTGGTGAACAGTCTCATGATTAATTAACACCTCAAATTGATCTGGCCCAAGGTTCCTGATAAAGCTAGTGTTGAAGCAGAATTCAATGTTCATCGACTTTATTCCATAATGCGGGGCTGATCCAAGCATAGGCCTACGGAGTCCAATTGCATTTGATATCATGGTGACTAAACCACCCAACAGGATTGGTGCATTTGGAGTCTGGATAATATGCTCCATGTTAGCTAGCATATAAGCGGCACCGTTTACCGGACGGCTCTGGGAGGCACAGTACATAATGAAGAGCTCATCGCGGGACACAGATGTAACATTCTGCTGTTTACCAAAGAGGGTGTGGGCGATGATCTTGTGAAAGTACCTGATAGTCGGGTTGTGGATGCACTCAGAATAAAGGTCAGACGGCTCTGGATGGTTATTGCCAGCAATGCTTCCCCAGAAAAAATCAAGGTCAAAATCAAGCAAGAGGTCCTCCTGGGTCATAGTGATAACATCAGGTCCAAAAGGGAATCCTAGCAGGTGGCTAAACTCCCTGTGGTTATAGGTGTAGTCCATGTCAAACATCCTGAAAGTGATCAACCCACGGTTGAATCCTATCCCGTGATTTGGAATGAAGCTCAGGGTGCTCAGGAACTCAAGGGTCAGCTTCTTGTAAGTACAATATCGTCTTTGGATATGAGCAGTGTCCCAGCCAATCTGAGGTAGCAAATACATGACACTCTCACGAATGCCAAGAGCGGTCATAGCATGGTCATCAGCATAGTTTGTAGGGCACATTTCCCGCTCAACCAGATCCTCAAAGCGTCTTCTTTGGTGTCTGCTTCTCAAAGTGACATTCATGAAGTTTACACATGCCATAGAGCTAAATATGAAAGCAAAAGAATTACCCCCCTGAAAATATTTAATAAATGTTTGAGAAAACTAAGTTAGTATTTTCAGGTTAAAAAAATTTGCCGAAGTTAAATCAAAAAGAAAAAGAAAGTTTAAAGGGAAAATAAAAATAGAAGAAAACAGAAAGGAGTAAGAGATGCAATCATGAAAATTTTAAAGATTAAGAAAAAGAAAAGAAAAATAAAAACATGTTAAAACAGTAAAAATAATTAAAATAAAACATGGGTTGCCTCCCACGAAGCGCCTTTATTTTATGTCGACGGCTCGACAGAGAATACCTATTTAGTTAGGTATCAGGGTAGGTGGCTCACTTAACTGAAGATAAGTCGAATAGTTGATATTTCCGACGTTAAAGTAGTGCTTTAGGCGTTGGCCATTGACTATGAATGGTTCCATAGAATTTCCTTTAATTTCTATCGCACCACTTGGGAAAACTTTGTTAATTTCGAATGGTCCTGACCATCTGGAACATAATTTTCCCGGGAAAAGTTTCAGTCTAGAGTTGAATAGGAGTACGATGTCTCCTTCCTTAAATTCTTTCCGCGAGATACGCTTATCGTGCCATTTTTTTGTTCTTTCCTTATAGATTCTAGCATTTTCATAGGCGTCTAAACGCAATTCTTCTAATTCATGGATATCTAATACTCGTTTCTCGCCAACAATCTTGTAATTTAAGTTAAGGGTTTTAATGGCCCAATAAGCTTTATGTTCTAATTCTACTGGCAAATGACAAGATTTTCCATAAACTAATTTAAATGGCATTGTTCCGATAGGGGTTTTAAAAGTTGTCCAATATGCCCAAAGAGCATCATTTAGCTTGGAGGACCAGTCTTTTCTGGATGTGGCTACGGTTTTCTCAAGGATTTGTTTTATCTCCCTATTTGACACTTCCACTTGTCCACTCGTTTGAGGATGGTATGGTGTGGCTATGCGATGTTTAACACCATATTTTGAAAGTAACTTTTCGAAAATTCTAGAGATAAAATGGGAACCACCATCACTGATTACTAGTCTTGGTACACCGAATCGTGGGAAGATAACATGCTTGAATAGTTTAAGTACCACACGTGTATCATTTGTGGGTGCGGCGATGGCTTCAATCCATTTTGATACGTAGTCAACGGCTACCAAAATATACTTATTTCCAAAAGATGCGGGGAATGGTCCCATGAAATCAATTCCCCATACATCGAAAATTTCTACTTCGAGGATTCCTTTTTGCGGCATTTTGTCGCGTCTAGATATATTTCCTATGCGTTGACATCTATCGCAGTTCATAATTGCTACGTGGACGTCTTTCCATAAGGTAGGCCAAAAGAAGCCAACTTGAAGTATTTTTGCACAAGTTTTCGACGTACTAGCGTGTCCACCATAAGGGGCGGAATGGCAATGGGAAATGACGTTGTCTATTTCATTGTTAGGAACGCAGCGACGGTAGATACCATCGGCGCCTCTTTTAAAGAGTAATGGTTCATCCCAAAATTAGTGTTTAAGATCATGGAAGAATTTCTTCCGCTGTTGGTACGTTAAGTCAGGTGGTAAAACACCGACAGCTAAATAGTTGACGAAATCAGCGTACCATGGTAATGTGGTGTTGGTACAAATGGCTTTTACTACTGCAGTTGTTAAAGGTTCATTGTGTTGATCCAAACTGTCGGTAGGGTCTATCTCTAGCTTAGAAATAAGGCGTTCATAAGGGAAATCTTCGTTTATGGGAACACTCTCGGTTTGAATTCCATCTAATCTTGATAAATGGTCAACTACCATGTTTTCAGTTCCTCTTTTGTCTTTTATTTCCAAGTCAAATTCTTGTAGGAGTAAGATCCATCTGAGTAGTCCCGGTTTGGCGTCTTTCTTGCTTAGTAAGTATCGGATCGCTGCATGATCTGTGTAAATAATGATTTTGGCGCCTACTAAGTAGGAATGAAATTTATCTAATGCGAATACCACAACTAAGAGTTCCTTCTCCGTAGTGGCGTAATTCATTTGTGCAGGATCGAGTGTTCTGCTTGCGTAGTAGATAGCATGAAGCTTTTTATCTTTGCGTTGTCCTAGGACTGCGCCTACAACATAATCGCTTGCATCGCACATTATTTCAAATGGTAGGTTCCAATCAGGAGGTTGCATAATAGGTGTTGAAATTAAGGCTTCTTTAAGCGTCTCAAATGCGTTCAAGCATTTATCGTCGAAAATAAACTCAGCTTCTTTCATTAATAATTCAGTTAGTGGCTTGGTGATTTTAGAGAAATCTTTTATAAAACATCGGTAAAAACCAGCGTGTCCTAGAAAACTTCTTATTTCTCTAACTGTTTTGGGTGGTTGAAGGTTTTTGATAATTTCGATTTTTGCTTTGTCGACTTCAATCCCTCTGTTTGATACAATGTGACCCAACACAATTTCTTGTCTCACCATGAAGTGACATTTTTCCCAGTTGAGCACTAGGTTGACATTGAAACAGCGTTTCAGTACTAATTCAAGATTTAATAAACATTCGTCAAAACTTTCTCCACAGACAGAGAAATCGTCCATGAATACTTCCATAATTCCGTCTAAAAAGTCTGTGAAAATCGCCATCATGCATCGTTGGAAAGTTGCAGGTGCGTTACATAGTCCAAATGGCATTCTTCGGTATGCAAAGGTACCATAGAGACATGTGAACGTGGTTTTCTCTTGATCGTCAGGATGAATGGGAATTTGGAAGAATCCTGAGTATCCGTCAAGATAGCAGAAATGGGAATGTTTGGCTAAGCGCTCGAGCATTTGATCAATGAATGGTAACGGGAAATGGTCCTTGCGCGTAGCTTTGTTCAGTTTTCTATAATCGATACACATTCTCCATCCTGTTTGGGTACGTTGTGCTACCGATTCGCCTTTTGGGTTCGTTATAACCGTAACACCTCCTTTCTTAGGCACCACGTGAACTGGACTGACCCAGTTACTATCTGATATTGGGTATATGATGCCTGCCTCTAGTAGTTTCTGCACTTCTTTCTTAACGACTTCACTTAGGATAGGATTTATTCGTCTTTGATGTTCTCTAGAAGTCTTGCAGTCCTCCTCCAGCATAATGCGGTGCATACAAAGAGAAGGGCTTATTCCTTTTAGATCTGATATATTATACCCTAACGCGGTTGGATACTTCCTTAACACGCTAAGAAGTTTTTCGATTTCGACCTTCCCTAAATTGGCATTGACTATAACTGGTCGTTCGAGTTCTTTATCTAAAACTTCATACCTAAGATCTTCAAGTAATGTTTTGAGTTCTATACCAGTTTTCTTATCAGTTGGGGCAGGATCGGGTGTTAAGGCGAAACATTCGCTTAGGTTGACATCTAAATGTTCTTGTTTCCAGTCATCGTCCTTGAGGATAGTTGGTGTCTGAATTTTTAGCATCCCAGAATAGGTGTCTTCTTGGCTTTCAAGTTCTTTGACGCATTCATCAATAATATCTAGGAGACAACATGAGTCATCTATAGCAGGGGCTTTAAAGAATTGGGAAAGAATGAATTCTACTTTTTCTTCTCCTACCTCGAAGGTAAGCTTTCCTTTCTTGACGTTAATGATGGCTCCTACAGTAGCTAAAAATGGTCTTCCTAGTATGATGGGAATGTTTGAATCTTCCTTGATGTCCATTATTATAAAGTCAGTCGGTATGTAAAATTGTCCTATTCGGACATGAATGTTTTCTAGCATACCAACAGGGAATTTGACTGATCTGTCGGCTATTTATAGGGACATCTTGGTAGGTCTCATGTCGCCTAATTTGAGCTTCTCACAAATAGATAAGGGCATTAGACTAACACTGGCTCCTAAATCGCATAGGGCTTTGTCTATGACAGATTTTCCAATTACACATGGTATGGAGAAACTACCAGGATCTTTTAACTTTGGAGGCATGTTATTTTGAATTATGGCGCTACATTCGGCAGTTAGAATGACGGTTTCGTTTTCAACGATTTTTTTCTTATTAGACAATATTTCTTTTAGGAATTTAGCATATGACGACATTTGAGTTATAGCTTCTGTAAATGGAATAGTAACGTTTAATTGTTTCAGAAGTTCTACAAATTTCTTCAATTGTCCCTCGTTCTTGGATTTTGCAAGTCTTTGGGGGTATGGAATTGGTGGTTTATATGGTGGTGGAGGCACGTAAGGTTTTTCTGAAGCCTCTCTGTTCTCATTCGCATCTTCCTCTACATTCTCAGATTGATCTTTCGACTTCTCTATTTCTTTTTCAGGTTTTTGATACATGGTCGGGTTTTGGAGTCTAGGATCTATCGGTCCATCAAGGGCTGTCCCACTTCGTAATGTGATAACATTTGCATGTCCTTTAGGATTGGGTTGTGGTTGTCCAGTAAATGTACCAGCAGGTGCGGCAGAACTAGCTTGGTGTTGTGCTACTTGGGAGATTTGGGTTTCTAACATTTTATTGTGAGTTGCTAGGTGTGATCGGTGGAAATAGAACTGACTGTTTTTTAGCTGGTTCGCGAAATGTCGCGGAAGCAAGAGTCGCCACCGTCTTTTATGTTCTCCAACATGGAAAGGACAAAAGCACAACAAAATTCCTTATGAGAATGTTTCTCGGCTCGGGAGGTAGATTTATAGAAAGGGAAGGTGTTAGCACCCTTTCTATCCGTGTTTATCCACGGGCTCTTAGGTACTTGCTCTTACGTTTTCAAAAATGTTTGCTTTTCAAATGTGTGTGGGTTTTGAAAAAAAGTTCGTTTGAAAACTTCTAGGTAACTCTTGTATCAGTCCTCAAGAGTGTATGAAGTATTATTTGAAAACTTTTTGAAAGTGTAAGGTGTGAAAAGTATTTTGTTCGTTTTGAAAAGAGCAAGTACCCATGAGTCATCTACCTACCCTAAGGAATTAAGCTGTGTAAGAGTCCTTTAGATAGTGCTATCCCACCATTGAGAAGTAGGTAGCACCATCGTTGAAGGTGTTCGGGTCAATTCGATTATCGGGACTGTGTGGTCAATGAAGCAATGGTAGGACAACTTAGAAGTAACCCTAACGTCCTAGATCCTTTTATCCGAGGCAACCGTTTCGAGGCGACTGGATCTTTTAGACAGAAGGGCGACCTCTAAGACACCCTATACTTGATGACCACGTTTCGAGGCAATGAGTGAAGCGTACCCTAGGGGTGGCATGTGCATGTGTGTTGTTTTTTCAGTTAATTGTTTATGTACATGTTATTTGTGAGCTACGAGTTGTTTTTATTTACATACATTCTTTCATGCATTGTTAACAATAAGGAGTGCGGAAAAGAAATTGCGGAAAGATAAATTCTACGCTATTACAAGGCGCGGGTCTATACATCGCCAAAAATACAAAGACCCGTTTTGATAAATAAGTACGAGAAATTAAATAAAGCGGTAAACCTAATTACTATTACATTCTTGGGAGAAATTACATAATAATCAAAATAAAATGTGCGCGAATGAAAGTTAATCGGGAATGCCTTAAGGGTTTTGACCCTTTTAAGAAAAGAATTGAATTTTTTGTCTTTTTTTGAATTAAATGCAATTAACTAAATAAAGCCTAATTACTAATCAATTAATTTATTAAAAGAAAATATATTTTTGTGTTTTTATGTTTTTATGAAATAAAATAAAAGAATTAAAATTCTAAATTAACCTAATTCTAAATTATTTTGATTGTAAAGAAAAAGAAATTAAAGTTGACCTAATTAAACTATTTATTTGTTAATATTTTATTTACAAAAATAACGTGAAATTAATAATAATAATAATAATATTAGTTCCTTTTTTTGATTTTTTTTTATGAAAATATTAATTAAGTTAATAATACTAATAATTAATAAATAAAAAAAAGGTTATAAAAGAAAAGAAAAAAAATAAAGAGATAAAGAGAAATAATAAAACCAAAAGGGAGGTATGGGCCCGATTGGAGGGTGAATGTGGAATTATGAGGCCCATTTTGCACAAAGCCTGTTGACTCTGGGAATTGAGTGGAGCGCTGTTGACCAGGCACATGGTGTTCTTGCTTTCTGGGCCTTTGGATCTGCTTCTGAGGACACATGGCATTTGGATGGAGGGGAGCCCATGGTGGAGTATGGTTGGAACGCTGCACACAAGCATAGGAAGAAAAATAATATGAAATTTAGGGGGACCTGGGAATCGAACCCAGGTCCCAGTGATGCCTAGCCACGTCTCCAGCCACTGAACCAATTGAGTGTTTTTCTTAACATAACAAACAAAGAAAATTAAATATGAAAACAAGCGTTATCCTGGAAACTAACAAAAATCCGCGCGTTTATTTGAACTGGCCAATCACATGGAGGCACGTCCTTTATCTTCTTCGTTTCCTGTAAAAATATAAAGCAGATAGCGGGGGTTTTAAACCCCCACAAACTGGAAATATCAAAAATAGCGATTAAGCACACAAGCAGTATAAAAAGGGTGCGAGGTATGTTTCATGTTCGTCTCATCATGCTGAGTTTGACCATGTATGTCTTGAGGCTTAATTTTGCAGTATAAGAAAAACCCCAATTCCAAAGCTTTGAAAACCTAGAACTTAACAATGGCAACTTTCATGTTAGAGCATCATAATCAAATTAAGTTATATAGAAAGCTTCGTATGAATGTCAGCAATGAAAAACAATGATCAAAATGTATTAATGATGTGTAAAAATGGAGTTTAGATTTTGGAAGAGTTTGCTCAAACCGTGGTTCTGTTTGGCCGTTTCCTTGAGTGTTGGGATTAGTTTATGACTGCAAATCGTTCCTGGGAGGGTTGGGAGTGTGTTTGGATCAAAGAAAATGCCTTAATTGCACTGTAAGTTTGATTTCAGATTGTGACATTTCTTTGGAATTTTGGAAATTGCTTTGGCCGTTTGAGAGAATTCTAGGTCGTGTCTTCTATTGGAGAGGCTTGCATATATGTTTAGCAATGAGAATCAATCAATATAATGAACCTTTAAGCCTTGCAATGAAGTTTGAGATTTCCTCTTTATCACCATTAAGGCATTTGCCATTTTTGTCCAAAATTTTAATTTCATGCTTGAAATAGGTCTTGCACGAATTTGATATATGGATTATGGTGTATCAAAGCTATTCAAACCACAAAATATCCCTTCATTAATTTTTTTGATTTTTATTTGAATTTTAAAGATTTAAAATGAATTAAATCAAATAAAAATAGAAAAATTAATTTTTAATCTTGAAATAAATCATGGGACACGTCGGGGGCATGGAAAAGCTGGATCAAGTGGAAAAAGTGGGCCCTTTTTGTCAAAAAATGAAGTTTCAAGGATAGTTGACTTTGGCCATTTCACAAAAATTTTCCCAACTTTTCCAATGCATATCTTGCTCAATTTTGATCATATGAACATGTTCTTGGACATTTTGGAAAGGTCTTGAAGTCCTCTAACCAATGCCTTTGGTCCCATGTCATTTTGATTTACCAATCTCACGTTATGCTCTTTGACTTAAAGTGCCTTTTTGTTGACTTTTGAAAATGACCTATAATGTTGAAATTGATAACTTTTTGTGAGAGCATTTATTGGATTTGGAATGTGAAGATGAGTTGTAGGAAATGTCTTCCCCTTAAAGATGAGCATTGGATGGGATTTTTCTGATGAACCATGAAAAAGTTATGCCTTGGTCAAGTTACAGTTGACTTTTGAACTGTCCAAAAATAGAAACTTTTGACACCTTGATGATTTTTGAGCCATTCTTGTGAAATCATGGTCAAGATTTGACCAAATGATGATTGTGGCTTCAAAATAAGATGTTGACCAAAATTTTTGACTTTTGACTGCCAAATGACCATTTTGCCCCTACAGTTGATTGTGAGGCAATTAGGGTTTTTGACTGTGCAACTTGACCTTGACATATGGATGCTTGACAATGTACATGAGCATATGGGACTTGATTGAGCCCTTGAAAACATCAGCTTCCTTGCGAGAACCAAAACCCTAATTTGACTGGCTTAGGAGGGTGCTTGACTGTGTAGCCCTTGAGTAGACTTTGAACCATTTAAGGTGATGCTTGTCAAAACTTTGAAGAATATGGGAGGGCAAATTTTGGGGTACAACAGTTGCCCCTGTTAAATCTTCTTAGACCTGAGGATGTAGATTGGCTTGTGTGCCTTTCGTGATCCGAGGGTGGAAGATGATTGAACACTAGAGTGCCCAGAAATTTGCACTCACATAGTAGAGTATCAGCAGTGTGATGCCGGGAATGTGCTTACAGATGCCATTTGGAGAGATGGTGGATAGGAGGATGGGCTTATAGATGCCATCTGGAGGTGTGACAGAACCTTGTCGGGAATGGGCTTATAGATGCCATTTGGAACTGTTGGTAGGTGGATGGGCTTATAGATGCCATCTAGGTGTCGATCGCGTAAGAGATTACTTAGCGAGAACTTGCGTACCTGAGAAAGAAAGATAATTACCTGGCCTGTTACAGGGGTTGATCTTCAAACTCTTCGTGCAGACATGCCCTGGCTGGATACAGGTATCGAATCTACAATTGGTTTCTCACAGATGTGCCCTGGCTGGATACAGGAATCGAATCTGGAATTAGTCGTCAACAGATATGCCCTGGCTGGATACATGAATCGAATCTTCAAACTCTTCAGACGTGCCCTGGCTGGATACAGGAATCGAATCTGGAAATAGTCGTCAACAGATATGCCCTGGCTGGATACAGGAATCGAATCTTCAAACTCTTCAGACGTGCCCTGGCTGGATACAGGAATCGAATCTGGAAATAATCGTCAACAGATATGCCCTGGCTGGATACAGGAATCGAATCTTCAAACTCTTCAGACGTGCCCTAGATGGATACAGGAATCGAATCTGGAATTAGTCGTCAACAGATATGCCCTGGCTGGATACAGGAATCGAATCTTCGAACTCTTCAGACATGCCCTGGCTGGATACAGGAGTCGAATCTGGAAATAGTCATCAACAGATATGCCCTGGATGGATACAGGAATCGAATCTTCGAACTCTTCAGAGGTGCCCTGGCTGGATACAGGAGTCGAATCTGGAAATAGTCGTCAACAGATATGTCCTGGCTGGATACAGGAATCGAATCTTCGAACTCTTCAGACGTGCCCTGGCTGGATACAGGAATCGAATCTGGAATTAGTCGTCAACAGATATGCCCTGGCTGGATACAGGAATCGAATCTTCGAACTCTTCAGACGTGCCCTGGCTGGATACAGGAATCGAATCTGGAAATAGTCGTCAACAGATATGCCCTGGCTGGATACAGGAATCGAATCTTCAAACTCTTCAGACGTGCCCTGGCTGGATACAGGAATCGAATCTGGAATTGATCGCTCACAGATATGCCCTGGCTAGATACAGGTATCGAATATAGAATTGCGACAGTTGATAGTAATTATCTTTGGATTGACCTTTTTCCTGAAAAGGTAAAACATCAGTTGTATGCAATGTCATGATGTATGAAGTGCATGATGTCATGATGTTCTCAAGAATAAATGAGATAGTGTGTTATGATGCGTATATGTATGCGTCATGTATGAAGATGTAATGTTTATGAATGTATTTTCGTCTAGGAAAATAAATCCTTGACGAATGCCGGGAACTTGAATCCTGGGCTGATGTTTGCAGAGGAGAGTTCTTCGTTTCTGTTGGGGATGATGGTTGCGAGAATAAACCGGTAGGAGAAGATGACTCTGTTGGGGAATAAACTTTGCGAAGAGATTACTCTGCGGGGAATTACTCTGTGGGAAGAGATACTTCGCTGAGGTTTGAAGATAACTCCGCTGGGGATTCTGTTGATAAGCTATGTTGGAAGATTTGGTGAACTCCGCTGGGGGATAGGAAGAACTTCGCCGAGGACGATCTTTCCGTGGCAATTAGCTGAGGATAACCCAGTTATAAGCTCTGGTGGAGAATAACCTTTGAATAAAGCCCGGGAGACGCGTTCGTGCTCTGCAGGGGATAAGCTTCCAGAATCTACTGGGGATAAGCTTCCTACTGGGGAGATTGATTCAACTTTCCTGGGGAGACTTTTGAGACTGCACTGGGGTGTGGCTTCACTAGGGTGTCTTGTATTCCGCCGGGGAACAATCTTATATTAAGACTGTCGGGGATGCTTTTCTTAGGAACGTCTGTATACTCCGCTGGGGAATATTGAGATCTCTGGGGATACCCATCTTCCTTAAGGCTACAGTAGACTAACTCTGCTTGGGGAGAGTGTTGCTGGCTTGCTGGAGATATTGTGCCTTGTCAGGGCTTATGAGAGACCAACTTTGTTTGTGGAGAATTGTTGATTGGTCTTACTCTGCGAGGAGTGAAGGTATCTTGGTTACATTCTTCAGCCGAACTTACCTTGGTACTTTGGTGGACAGAGCAACTAGATCGCTTAGACAACTCATTATTGCCCCTGTTTCTAATGTCACCTGTAATTAATCCTTTGTTTCGTATTCAAATATTTATGAGTTAGCAATTAGTGTCAAATGCATATATCAAAAATTGAACATTGGACGTTCTTTACAAAACAAAACAGAAAAAGGAAAAATAACTGGCAATTGGTCTAAAAAGTGAATTTGTATTGATTTTTTGAATTTTCCTGTAAATAGGCGTTTATGTACAAGAGGCTGGCGTCCTAGTAAGAGAACGCCGCCGAACAACATAGAGTTTATACAATTTTTGTGAAAAGGAAAACAAAACAGCTATGTGAAAAAGTCCCACTGGGTTCCAACTCTGCTATCGCCTTTATGTCTTCAAGCGTCTCATCACTTTGCTGCTTAGTTGAAGATGAAGCTGATTGATTGATGCCGTCTGAACCTGATAGTTGATACCGGATTCCGGATGCAAGGTGATCCAATGAGACATAGTATTACGCTTATCCCTAACTTTTGCCTGGACCGCCCTTTCGGGTTTTCAGTCCACCGGGATACCCATTTTTGCCCAAGCCGCCTTTTCAGGTTTTCGACTTGCCGGGGGTACAGATTTTTTCATTTCATCCCTTATTTTTGCCCGAAACCTTTTTGGTTCGCCGGGAAGCCCTTATTTTTGCCTAGGTATGTCAACCTAGCGGGTCTTTTGTTCATGCGTAGTATCTTTTTACTATGTCTGCATTGGCGGGGTGAGGAAGATCGTCACCATCCATGGTGGTTAGAATCATGGCTCCTCCTGAGAAGACATGTTTAACCACAAATGGCCCTTCATACGTAGGAGTCCATTTGCCCCTAGGAGCACTCTGAGGAAGAATGATGCGCTTGATTACCAGGTCTCCGACTTGATACTCCTGTCGTCTGACTTTTTTGTTAAATGCCCTAATCATCCGTTTTTGGTACGTCTGACCATGACAAATAGCAGTGAGTCTCTTTTCGTTGATTAGGTTTAATTGATCAAGCTGAGTCTGGATCCAGTCATCTTCGCTCAGATCTGCATCCTTCATTATCCGGAGAGAGGGTATCTGGACTTCAATAGGCAAGACTGCCTCCATGCCATAGACCAAGGAGAAAGGT
Organism: Vicia faba; assembly: GCA_948472305.1. NCBI lineage: Eukaryota > Viridiplantae > Streptophyta > Magnoliopsida > Fabales > Fabaceae > Vicia > Vicia faba. The sequence continues at coordinate 943,912,222 of OX451737.1, forward strand.
GTTGCCCGGGTTGACGTCCGTGCTGAGGTACGGTACCCATGAAGAGCAAACGGTAACATCTCGTGCCAATCTTTGTAGGTCACTGTCATCTTCTGCACAATCTTCTTGATATTCTTATTAGCTGCCTCTACAACCCCATTCATCTTCGGTCGGTAGGGAGAAGAGTTGTGGTGTTGTATCTTGAATTGCTCGCAGAGCTCAGTGATCATCTTGTTGTTGAGATTGGTACCATTGTCCGTAATGATCCTTTCTGGGACGCCGTATCGACAGATCAGGTTATGCCGAATGAATCGTGCCACGACGTTCTTGGTTAGGGTGGCATAGGAAGCTGCTTCAACCCACTTTGTGAAGTAATCAATCGCTACCAGGATGAAGTGATGCCCGTTGAATGCCGTAGGTCTGATCTCACCGATCATATCAATGCCCCACATTGCAAAAGGCCATGGTGTTGTCAAGACATTCAGAGGTACCGGGGGAACATGCACCTTATCTGCATAAATCTGGCACTTGTGACATGTCCGAGAATGTTGGTAACAGTCGGCTTCCATTGTGGACCAGAAATATCCTGCCCGAAGGATTTTCTTTGCCATAGTATGTCCACTGGAATGTGTTCTGAAGGTACCTTCGTGTAGCTCTTCCATGATCCTTTCTGCTTCAGTCTTATCCACACAACGCAGTAAGGTTGAATCATGGTTTCGCTTGTACAGAATGCCGTTGCTAAGGAAGAACTTTGCAGCGAACCTTCTCAGAAACTTTTTGTCATTAACAGATGCACCCTCGGGGTATTCTTGAGTTTCCAAGTACCTCTTCACTTCATGATACCAAGGTTTTTCAGTTACCTCTTCAGCCTCAAGATCACAGCAATGTGCAGGTTCATCCAATTTCCAGATAATGATCCGGGGAGCCGCGTTGTCCCATTTGACTTTGAAAATAGAAGACATCGTAGCTAGCGCGTCCTCCAACTGATTCTCCTCTCTTGGGAAGTGTTCAAAAGTTATCTCCGTGAAATGGGGGATCAATGTCAACACTAACTCCTTGTAAGGAATAAGGTTTGGGTGTTTCGTATCCCACTCGCCTTTGATCTGATTGATCACGAGAGCGGAATCTCTGAAGACACTCAGAAACTTGATCCTTAAGTCAATTGCAGCTTGAAGACCCATGATACATGCCTCATACTCTGCCATGTTGTTGGTGCAGTTGAAACATAGCCGGGCAGTAAGTGGAGTATGAGTGCCTTTTAGGGATATGATCACAGCGCCGATACCGTTACCCAAAGCGTTTGAGGCTCCATCAAAGTGCATAGACCATCGGGATCCTTCCTCAGGTCCTTCATCCGGTCCAGGTACTTCACAATCAGTCACTACCATGATGTTCTCGTCTGGAAATTCAAAGTTCATAGATTGGTAGTCGTCCACTGCCTGGTGTGCTAAATGGTCTGCCAATACACTTCCCTTGATTGCTTTTTGAGTCGTGTACTGGATGTCGTATTCTGTCAAGATCATTTGCCATCTTTCTATTCTTCCAGACAAGGCGGGCTTTTCGAAGATATACTTGATTGGATCCATTTTTGAAATCAACAGAGTAGTGTGAGTCAACATATACTGTCTCAGCCGGCGAGCAGCCCATACCAAAGCGCAGCAAGTTTTCTCGAGCAGTGAGTATCGTGTCTCACAGTCGGTAAACTTTTTGCTAAGGTAATAAATAGCATGCTCTTTTCGGCCAGACTCGTCATGCTGCCCCAGCACACACCCCATTGAGTTTTCAAGTACTGTCAAGTATAAGATTAGAGGTCTCCCTTCAACCGGTGGCATAAGAATGGGTGGTTCTTGGAGATACTCTTTGATTCTGTCGAAAGCGGCCTGACATTCATCATTCCAACGTGCTACTTGATCTTTCTTCAGCAACTTGAAGATTGGTTCACAGGTAGCAGTTAGGTGCGAGATGAATCGGGCGATATAATTCAGCCGGCCTAGAAAGCCTCTGACTTCTTTCTCTGTCTTGGGAGCTGGCATCTCTTGTATGGCTTTCACCTTGGCAGGGTCCACTTGAATACCTTTGTCGCTTACGACGAAGCCTAGCAATTTTCCAGACCTCACCCCAAAGGTGCACTTGTTCGGGTTCAACCTCAGCTTGTACAACTTTAGACGGTCAAACAGCTTCTGTAGATGGTCCAAGTGTTCCTCCTCAGTTTGGGACCTTGCAATCATATCGTCGACATACACTTCGATCTCATGATGGATCATGTCATGAAACAAAGCAACCATGGCACGTTGGTAGGTTGCCCCAGCATTTTTCAACCCAAAAGGCATGACCTTGTAGCAAAAGGTGCCCCACTGAGTAACAAAGGCGGTCTTCTCCATGTCTTCAGGAGCCATCTTGATCTGATTATAACCGGAGAAGCCTTCCATGAAGGAGAATACCTTATGCTGAGCAGTGTTGTCAACCAAAACGTCGATATGAGGTAGAGGGAAATCATCCTTGGGGCTCGCCCTGTTCAAATCCCTATAATCAACACACATTCGGACCTTACCATCTTTCTTTGGCACTAGAACCACGTTGGCAACCCACTGAGGGTAAGAAGTCACTGCTAGAAAGCCGGCGTCAAATTGTTTCATAACCTCAACTTTGATTTTCTCAGACATCTCTGGACGCATACGGCGGACCTTCTGTTTTACTGGCGGGCAATCTTCCTTAGTAGGCAGGTGATGAACCACAATGTCGGTGTCCAACCCAGGCATGTCTTCGTAAGACCAGGCAAAGATTTCCACATAGTCATGCAGCATCTGGATCAACCGTTGTTTCACACTGAGCTCTAGATTGGCACCAATCTTGACTTCCTTTCTGTCTGTCTCAGTACCCAGATTTACCGTTTCCACTGGCTCTTCATGTGGCTGAATGGCCCTCTCTTCCTGGAGTAGCAGTCTTGCAAGTTCACCAGGCACTTCGCAATCATCTTCACCTTCGTCTTCGGCCAAGTTGATCGGATTTTCGAAGTCATAACTGGCAGTAGCAGAGTCGTTACCAGTGAGATCCAGAGTGGATTGGAACCTGTATGAGTGAGTGTGTGTAAATATAGCTGTTTTGCAATATATAAAGAAAGAAAAGGGAGCGCAAGATTTGAAATGTGAAAAACGTCCAATGCTTTTATTCATGATATATGAAAGTGACAAATAATAAGCCCTCACAAATGACGCCACGGTGCCCCGGGTAAGACACCGGGCCATAAAGTTTCAAATTATTGTTCGTTACAAATTTAAAACAAATGATTTCATTACTGGGTGACAAAAGTAACAGGCATGGAGTCTTTGGCAGTCCAGTTGCTTGGTCCATCTTTGGTTGTTGGGTATATCCAGCTGTCGAATTCGGATTCTTCCACTTCATCTTCATCCCCAATAGCATTTACCCCATGGTTAGGCGTGGGAGCAGTCACCACATTAGGCTTCTCGGGCGCCTCGAACTGTACCTCTTTAGCATCAATAAGGTCTTGAACCTTATTCCTCAGAGCCCAACAATCATCTGTGTTATGCCCCGAGCTATCGGAGTGATAAGCGCAACGGGCGTTGGGGTTGTACTTCGGAGATGCGGTGTTTACCACCTTCGGAGCTTCCTTGACAGTTACCAGGCTGGTTGACAGCAGTTGCGGTAATATCTGAGAGAGGGTTATGCTGAGCCGAGTATACTGCCTTTTGGGCCTCTCAACTCTTGGCTGGTTGTACTGCTGAGGAGCAGCATCAGGCTTAGAAATAACCACCGCGTTGACAGCTTGGCGGCGTTCTGGTTTGTTCTGTCTCCTGGGACCATACGCAGCACTAGCTTCCTTCTTGAAGGGCTTCTTTTCAGTATTTGAGGAGGCACCCTTCTGTATCTTCCCCGATTTTATACCAGCTTCGATCCTTTCACCAGTCAGGATCAGGTCAGTAAACCCAGCAGAGGAATTACCAATGAGATGGTTGAATAATGGACCAGATAGGGTCCCCAAGAACATGTCCACGAGTTCACGATCAGTCAACGGTGGCTGCACCCTGCCAGCCAGGTCTCTCCATTTCTGTGCGTACTCCTTAAAACCTTCACCCGTTCCCAGTGACATACCCTGGAGTTGGGTACGCGTGGGAGCGAGGTCGGAATTATATTGATACTGCTTATAAAAAGCAGTAGCCAAATACTCCCAGTTACGAATGTTGGTTCCATCCAGCTGATAGAACCATTCGAGATGAGTCCCTGAAAGACTCTCCTGGAAGAAATGGATCCATAAGTTCTTGTCTGCAGTGTAGGGCTGGATCTTCCATACATAAGAGCGGAGGTGCATTTTAGGACAGGAAGCCCCGTCGTACTTCACAAAGGCAGGCGCCTTGAACTTGTGTGGGATCACCACCCCAGAAGATAACCCTAAGTCTCCGAAATCCAACCCAGGCACACGTTGAATCTCCATAGCATTTAACCTGTCCTCCAGCTGTTTGTACCGGTCCTCGGCAGGAGGGTACTGTTCATCATTAAAGTCTGTCTCGGTGTCAGAGACCACAGGACTAGGAACCTCTCTCCCTTGGTGACTGCCTTCCCCCACAGATGGAGTAGTCCTCTCAGCTTCATTCTGAAGTGTATTCCCGAGTCTGCGTCCAGTGTTGAACATCACAGTCCTCTTCTTCTTCTTCTTCTTCTTCTTCAGGAGCAGAGCCTTCAACTCCTGTTGTCCCTGAGCCAAGTTCATGACCATCTCTTGAAATTGAGCGTTCTGGGCCTGGAGGGCCTTGATAGCTTGTTCAGTAGTTGATTCAGGATTCATGATGATTGAGTGCTGAAATAAACAGCGAAGAAGAATAAGCAACCTGTAGAAAAAGGGTACATGTGATGCATATGATGAATGGAATGTGTATGATTTATGTTTTCAAAGACCATCGGGAATCAACTTTGTAGACAAAAGGAACACACTTTATTAGATTTAAACTTTGGAATTTAAATTGTTCAACAAATTGCCCTTAGGCGTTACAGGAATGAAAATACTGAAAAGAAAATAAAAGTTGTAAAGGAAACATCCAAAGCCCATCAGTGCTCCCATGGCCTCCTCTTCTCAGTACGGATATAGTCATTCATGATCCGCTCGTTCTCCAATTGCTTGGTCAGCTTCTGGATCTTCTGTTCCTGTTCGTTGAACTTTTCCCGATAATAATCCCGCTCTTCCTGTAGTTGCGCCCAAGACCTCTTTAGGGTATCAACATCAGTGGGTATCTGAGGAGGGAGTATGGTTGGAGGAACCCCGTCTCTATCAGGAATTTCAAGAATGATAGGCCTGACAGCTTCATATGGCATACCTAACTTCTGAGCACGGATGCGGACCCATCTGTAATAGGGTTCCATAGGCAGAGAAGTCTTCAGTCCCAACTCTTGTGAATTCTGTCCCAAGCCCAGATGAATCTACAGCGCAGTTCATCGCTATCTACCTGAAACTTAAAACTGATGTGAGGCACCAACATCTCATGAGGCCCTGCTCTTCTGGCTCTTCCAAACTGACAGAGAGCTAAACATGGATTATAAGAGATTCTTCCCTGAGTACCAATCAGTGGAACATTAGGATATTCTCCGCAACGATCAATAACAACCACCTCATCTAAACCTCTGAGTGTCCAAATGATGTCATTATCAGTGAGAGACATTAACCTGTGAGCCCAGCCTCTTCCTTCTTGGTTCTTCAGCACGAACTTGGAGAGGTGCGAAATAAACCACCTCACTAACAAAGGAGTACAACACCACAGAGTTCCCCGTCTTCGGGCAGTACGAGCATAGAGTTGTTGCAGGATATCACCCAAGAGAGTGGGTACAGGATTCCGAGACATGAAGATCCTTATGGCATTGATATTGACGAAGTTATCAGGATTTGGAAACAATACTAGACCATAGATTAAGAGAGCCAGAATGTCCTCGTACGCCCTGAAGTCTAAGTCATTCCAGAAACTGTTAGCTTTACCAATCAGAAACTTAGCCAAGAAGCCCTTAACTCCGCTTCTAGTCACCCAGTTGTCCATTACCCCCTTGTTGGTCAAGGGAAGGGCTGCAGCAATCTCCTCAGGCCTAAGAGTCTTTTCCCAACCCGTGAAGGGAGTCTGATCCAAAATAGGGATACCAAGCAAATTAGAGAATTCTTCCAGGGTAGGGACCAGCTGGAAGTCTTGAAAGGTGAAGCAGTTGTACAAGGGATCATAAAAATGGGTCAAGACACTCATCAGTTGTTGGTCCCACTGACTAAACCGAGAAGAGAACCATGCCTCTGGATGAAGGAAGAAGTGTTTGGAATTCTGTCAACCAACTCTTTAAGCAAATTAGGTGGGTGAACAAAGTTGAGCCGGATAGTGTTCCTTCGCACAGGCATCATGAGGTCCGACAAAACAGTAGCAAAGATGAAACCCTCTTGTCTTTGAAATGGGTCAGTCCTTATGCAGGATGCATGCAATGTTATGATGGTATGATGTTATGATAAAGTACACCACAAATATTCACAAAGGCAAACATGATAAGGCACACAAGTCACACCAGACAACCCTTAGAGTTTAGGCCAGCATGAAGTTCAGGTACTACCCTCTTTCAGTTTTGTTGGTTAAGACCTGTCCTATCAAAAGTAACCGGGTTCTAGAGGATCCCAATATCACTGACTACCCTCAATCGGTCATAACTCCAGCGTCGCAATCTTTTCTTGCAGCCAGAAACATCGCGAGAGTTTAGCCTCAATGGGTGTAGCATACTGCTACTGTTCTATGGCCAAGTTGGGTCACATTAGGGTTCTAAGGTCGGTTGGTGCTTAATGACTCCTCAGAAGACCCATATTCTCCTCGTTGCAACACAAGGGATATCGGTACAGACCAAGGTGCCACACCAACGTAGCCACTGCTTCACCCGTGTCGGTCTACGCCGGACAGGTCCCTCACAGCTTATGCTACCTAAAAGGGTATCGCCAGATCCGGGTTAGGATCTATGAAACTCCGATGCAAAGCCCACAAATATAAAGCAATCAAAGCAAAGAAATTGAAAACATAAGTATGATCTAATCCTAAGGTACACCCCACTTTTAAAACTCCCCAGCAGAGTCGCCAGTTCTGTGATCGGTGGAAATAGAACTGACTGTTTTTTAGCTGGTTTCGCGAAATGTCGCGGTAAGCAAGAGTCGCCACCGTCTTTTATGTTCTCCAATATGGAAAGGACAAAATCACAACAAAATTCCTTATTCGAGATGTCTCTCGGTTCGGGAGGTAGAATTATAGAAAGGGAAGGTGTTAGCACCCTTTCTATCTGTGGTTATCCACGGGCTCTTAGTTACTTGCTCTTATGTTTTCAAAGATTTGTTCGCTTTTCAAGTGTGTGTGGGTTTTGAAAAAGTTTCGTTTGAAAGATTTCTAAGTAACTCTTGTATCAGTCCTCAAGAGTGTATGAAAAATTTGTTTGAAAACTTTTGAAAGTGTGAGGTGTGAAAAGATGTTTTTGTTTTGTTTTGAAAGAGCAAGTACTTAAGAGAAACCTACCTACTCTAAGGAATTAGGTTGTGTAAGAGTCCTTTAGATAGTGCTATCCCACCATTGAGAGGTAGGTAGCACCATCGTTGGAGGTGTTCGGGTCAATTCGATTATAGGGACAGTGTGGTCACCTAAGCAATGGTAGGACACCTTAGAAGTAACCCTAATGTCCTAGATCCTTTGTATCCGAGGCAACCGTTTCGAGGAAACTGGATCTTTAGACAAAGGGCGACCTCTAAGACGTCCTATACTTGATGACCACGTTTCGAGGCAACGAGTGAAGCGTACCCTAGGAGTGGCATGTGCTTTGTGTGTTGTTTTTCAGTTAATTGTCTTTGTACATGTTATTTGTGAGCTACGAATTAATTTTATTTACATACATTCTTTCATGCATTTAACAGTTAGGGATGCGGAAAGTAAATTGCAGAAATGTAAATTCTACGCTATTACAAGTCGCGGGTCTATACATCGCCGAAAAAACAAAGACCCGTTTTGATAAAGTGCGGAAAGTAAAGAAAGCAATAAACCTAATTACTATTACATACTTGAAGCAGTTACATAATAATCAAAATAAAATAAATGCGCGCGAATAAAAATTAATCGGGAATGCCTTAAGGGTTTTGACCCTTTTAAGAAAAGAAATGAATTTTTTTGTCTTTTTTGTGATTAAATGAAATTAAAACTAATGATTAAACTCATTAATTAATTTATTAAAAGAAAAATGTTTTTTTTTTGTATTTTTATGTTTTTTTAATGAAAATAAAATAAAAGAATTAAAATTAAAAGTTAACCTAATTCTAAATTATTTTTATTTATCGTAAAAAAAAAGAAATTAAAGTTGACCTAATTAAACTATTTTATTTGTTAATATTTTATTTACAAAAATAAGTTAATGATGAAATTAATAAATAATTAAAATATATTTACAATTTTGATTTCTGGATTTATTATGAAAAATTAATTTATTGTGAATTAATAATAGTAATTATAAAAATTAAAGGAATTAAAAGAAAAGAAAATAAAATTGCAAACCAAGGGGGTATGTTGGCCCAAGGGGAGGTTTATTTTGAGAAATTATGGCCCAACAATGCTCTGAGCCTTGTTGACTTTCATGATCGCCTATGCCTGCTTTGACCTGAGCACATGATGCTCCTTCCCTTGCAGCCATTGGATTGATAGTCACGGCCACTTGGCACATGGAGTACTGAAGGTTCATGGTAGATCATTGACAAGCGCTGCATTGGAACGTGTTAGAAAAAAGATCAACAATTATATGGGGGACCTGGGAATCGAACCCAGGTCCCAACGATTGCAAGCCACATCTCAAGCCACTACACCATCTGCGTTTGTTTGTAAACATATTGGATAATGAAAATAATATAGGAAAATGCCAATTATGCTTGGAAAGAGAAAAAGCGCGCATATTATTTGAACTGGCCAACCACATGGAGGCACGTCCTTCATCTTCTTCGTTTCCTGTAAAAATATAAAGCAGATAGCGGGGGTTTTAAACCCCCACAAACTGGAAACATCAAAAATAGCGATTAAGCACACAAGCAATATAAAAAGGGCGCGAGGGTTGGGTTGAATTCGTCTGGCCTTGACGAATTCAACCATGCACGTTTCACAGTCCAATTTTTCCTTATGTGCAAAGCCCTAAATTAACAGCTTCGAAACCCTAATGTTTTTCCATGGCAGTTTTCGATTCAGAATGCTATAATCAAATTGGATTATACCAATCGCTTCAGAAGGTTCCAAGTGACTTGTGGTGAACGATTCTGATGGTGTTAGGGCTTGTTCTTGATGGAAACAGGTTCCTGGAGACTCAGGCAAGGTGTTTGAATCAAAAAGAGGCTTTGAATTTGCCTGGAAGACTGATTACAGTTTTGAACTTTTCTTGATTTTTTTAGAATTTGATTTGCTCTCTCTGAGGTTTCTAGGTCGTGAATTAGGTATGAGAAGCTTGCATATATGTCTATGAATGTAATCAAGTGCCTTTAGGAGCCTTAAAACCAATGCAATGATGTTTGAGATTTTTCCATAACCACCATTAAAGAAACTTGCCATTTTTGTCCAAATTTGAATTTTATGCTTAAAATGGACCTTACACGAAATTGGTAGGTGGATTATGATGTATCAAAGCCATTCAAGCCACAAGATATCCCTTAATTAATTTTTTTGATTTTTATTTGAATTTTATGGATTTAAAATGAATGAAATCAATAAAATTAAATAAAAATAGAAAAATTAATTTTTAATCTTGAAATAAATCATGGGACACGTGGGTGGCATGGCAAAGCTGAATCAAGTGGGAAAAGTGGGCCCTTTTGTCAAAAATTGAAGTTTCAAGGATAGTTGACTTTTGCCATTTCACAAAAATTTCCCAACTTCTCCAATGCATATCTTGCTCAATTTTGATCATATGAACATGTTATTTGACATTTTGGAAAGGTCTTGAAGTCCTCTAACCAATGCCTTTGGTCCCATGTAATTTTGATTTACCAATCTCAAGTTATGGTCTTTGACTTAAAATTCCTTTTTGTTGACTTTTGAAAATGACCTATAATGTTGAAATTGATAACTTTTTGTGAGAGCATTTCTTGGACTTGGAATGTGAAGATGAGTTGTATGAAATGTCATCCCCTTCAAAATGAGCTTTGGATGGGATTTTTCTGATGAACCATAAAAAAGTTATGCCTTGGTCAAGTTACAGATGACTTTTCAGTTGTCCAAAAATAGAAACTTTTGCATCTTGATGATTTTTGAGCCATTCTTGTGAAATCATGGTCAAGATTTTACCAAATGATGATTGTGGCTTCAAAATGAGATGTTGACCAAAAATTTTGACTTTTGACTGCCAAATGACCATTTTGCCCCTACAGTTGATTGTGAAGCAATTAGGGTTTTTTGAATGTGCAACTTGACCTTGTGAGCCTTAAAACTTGACATGTAGGTGCTTGACAATGTGTATGAGCATATGGGACTTGATTGAGCCCTTGAAAACCTCAACTTCTTTGCAAGAACCAAAACCCTAATTTGACTGGCTTAGGAGGGTGTTTGAACTATGCACCCCTTGAGTAGGCTTGAGCAAATTGAGATGATGCTTGTCAAAACTTTGAAGAATATGGGAGGGCAAATTTTGGGGTACAACAGTCGTCACAGGTGGGTGACGGTCGTAATGCGCTTAAATAGCGCATTATGCTCGTCAGTGATGTGTGACGAGCATTGCTTCAAGTTGAGGGTCGTTACGGTCGTCACGGGGTGTGACGGTCGTTACTGCTCCAAAATCTCCAAACTTTGCAAATTTAGTTCTTTTCTCTTTGTTTATTGTCTAGCCTCCTTCATGTAGTCCTTTTTCATTGGTTTGAGTTGACAAATGTTATACTTGTGAAAAGACAAATAAACTCGGAATAATCGGGAGTTAGACGACTTAATGTATTATAAAATCGGTAAAAAGCGTAGTAATTATATGATACGATTTCTCGTTATCAGTAAGACAATAGTTGTTTTGATAAAGTGCGAGATAGAAAAGAAAAACAAGGAGCGCAAAATTTGTAATGCAAGAAAACACCCAATGCTTTATTGATGATATATGAAAATGACAAATAATAAGCCCTCACAAACAAAGCCAAGGTGCCTTGGGCAAGGCACCGGGCCGTAAAGTTTTAAATTGTCTGTTACAAATCTCAAAACAAAAGGTCAATTACTGTGTAATAAAAGAAACGAGCATGAAGTCCTTCGCCGTCCAGTTGTTTAATCCACCGCTGGTAGTCGGTTAGATCCAGCTGTCAATGTCTGAATCTTCTTCATCATCCTCAATCGCATTAACTCCATGATCATGTTTGGGCATGGGAGCAGTTATGACGTTGGGTTTCTCCGGAGCGTCAAACTTAATCTCTTTAGCTTCAATCAAATCTTGCACCTTATTCTTCAAGGCCCAGCAGTTATTCATATCATGACCCGGGCTATCAGAGTGATAGGCGCAACGGGCGTTCGGGTTATACAGCAGAGATGTGGTGCTGGGATTCTTCGGGGCTTCCCTCAGAGTTACCAGGTTGGTCTTCAATAATTATGGTAGAATTTGAGACAGGGTCATATTAAGCCGAGTGTACTGTCTCTGCGGCCTCTCCATTCTTTGCTGATTGTTGCGTTGTGGAGCAACGGTGGGTCTTGATATTACTACCGCATTCACTGCTTGACGGCGTTCAGGCCGGTTTTGGCTCCTCGAACTGTAAACTGCACTGGCTTCTTTCTTACCGGTGAAAGACTTCTTTTCTGCACTCGATGAAGTACCTTTATGTATCTTACCACTTCTGATACCAGCTTCTACTCTCTCCCTAGTCAAAATCAATTTAGTAAACCCAGATGATGAACTGCCGATCAAATGATTGAAAAACGGACCAGACAATGTCCCTAGAAACATATCAACCAACTCCCTGTCAGACAAAGGGGGTTGGACTCTTCCAGCCAGATCTCTCCACTTCTGAGCATAGTCCTTAAAACCTTCACTTACACCCATGGACATACTCTGAAGCTGAGTATGAGTGGTAGCAAAGTCGGCATTATACTGGTACTGCTTGTAGAAAGCAGCAGCAAGGTCCTCTCAGTTGCGGACATTAGCTCCTTCCAATTGATAAAACCATTCAAGTTGAGTCCCTGACAGACTATCTTGAAAGAAATGGACCCACAGATTCCTATCAGCAGTGTAGGGTTGAATTTTTCTTACGTACGAGCGGGGATGGAGTTTTGGACAGGATACTCCATCGTACTTAGCAAAAACCGGAGCTTTAAACTTGTGAGGGATCACCACCCCCGATGCTAACCCCAAATCTCTGAAGTCCAAACCGAGAACCTTCTGAATCTCCATAGCACTTAAACGGTCTTCAAGTTGTTTGTACCTGTCCTCAACAGGAGGGTATTGTTCATCATCAAAATTAGTGTCATTATCAGAGACCACAGGACTAGGACCCTTGCCTTCCTCTTGATTCTCTCCTCCTCCAGATTAATGAGACAAATCAGCTTCCTGTCGCAACCTATTCCCAAATCTGTGACCCATATTTAGCATAACCACCTTCTTCTTCTTCTTCTTCTTCTTCTTCTTCTTCTCCTTCAAGATGAGAGTCTTTAAATCCTGTTGTCCTTTAGCCAAGTTCAAGAACATCTCTTGGAATTGAGCATTCTGTGCTTGAAGAGCTTTGATGGCTTGATCAGTAGGTGTTTCAGAAGACATTTTGCGCTGAAATAAACAACGAAGAAGATGAGAAACCTGTAATGGTACCTGTAATGATGTGCATGGTAATGAAATGCGTATGTAATGATTTCAAAGACTTTGGGAGATTCAAATTTGTAAAACAAAATAAAACACACTTTATTAGATTAAACTTGTAACAATGTTTAACAATGCCTTCAAGGCGTTACAAAATAAATAACTGAAAATCAAATCTAACTAGAAATAATAAAAGACATCAGAAATCCCATGGTCGTTTTCCCTTCGTGCTGACATAATCATTGATTGTCTTTTCATTCTCAAGCTGCCTCGTGAGCTACAAGATCTTCCGCTCCTGCTCATGATACTTCTCCCGGTAAGTATCCCTTTCTTCCTTCAACAGGATCCAGGATCTCTTCAATGCTCCAAGATCAATAGGCATATAGGGATAGAGGATTGTATAAGGAACACCTTCTTCATTAGTATGCTCTACAATCACCGGCAAAACAGCTTCATAAGGCATCCCCAGCTTTTGAGCACGGGCTCGAACCCATTGGAGATAAGGTTGCATAGGGAGAGAAGTCTTTGGTCCTAGCTCGTGTGGGTCAGACCTGTTCACCCTGCCCCAGGCTCGTATAAACCTTCGGCGATGCTCATCCATGTCCCCCTTGTAGTCAAAGACAATATCTGTAAGAAGCATCTCATGAGGACCGTCTCTCTGACCACGACCAAATTGTCGTAGAGCCAAGCAAGGATTGTAGGTTATTCCCCCTCCAATTCCAAGTAACGGGACATTAGGGTATTCCCCACATCGATCAATGATAGCTACTCTTTCCATATCTTTAGAACTCCAAAGAATGTATGTATGGGCAAGGGACATGATTCTGTAAGCCCAACCTAACCCTTCTTCATTCTTCAATACAGATTTGGGGAGGTGCGAAATAAACCATCTCACCAGCAGCGGCGTGCAACACATGAGAGTCCCCCTTCTTTGCACAGTACGAGTGTAGAGAGCATGTAGGATATCACCCAGAAGAGTAGGCACTGGATTACGAGACAAGAAGATCTTAACTGTGTTCACATTTATGAAGGAATCTGGATTCGGGAAAAGAACCAAGCCGTAGATGAGGAGAGCCAAGATGTCATCGAAAGCTTGAAAATCCAAGTTATCCCAGAACTGTTGAGCTTGATCAATTAGAAACTTGGACAAGAAACCTTTAACCCCGCTCCGTGTCTCCCAGTTGGATACTACATCAACCCTTTTTAGATGTAGGGCTGAAGCAATATCCTCTGGTCTAGGGGCCTCTTCTAAACCTGTGAAGGGTGTCTGCTCGAGGATGGATATGCCCAGTAAGTCAGAGAACTCTTCCAAAGTGGGAACCAGTTGATAATCCGGGAAGGTGAAACAATGATACACTGGATCAAAGAACTGGAAAAGTACGCTCATCATCTGCTCATCCAACTTTGAAGTGACCAGGCTAAGGAGATGACCATGTAATCTAACAAATGAAGAAGTATCATGTAAGTATTTCTGCACGAAGTTAACTCGAATGGTATTTATGCGTACTGAAGCCATAATCTGCAGAACAGAACAAAGATAAATCCCCTCGGTCTTTGAAATGGTTAGTACAATGTAATATGCATGCTATGTCATGATGCATGATGTCATGATAAAACACGCAACAGGTATAGCAGGTAACAAACATGGTAAAGGCAAACAAGTCACACAATAGCCCTTAAGTTTCAGGCTTGCATGAAGTCTAGGTACTACCCTCTTGAAGTTCAGTTGGTTTCAACTTGTCCTAATAATAGTAACCGGGTTCTAGAGGTTCTCAATATCATTGACCATCCTCCATCGGTCATGGTTTCAGCTTACGCAATCTTTTCTTACGGACGAAACTATCTCGAGAGTATGGTCTCAATGAGTGTAGTATCGAGTATCAACCAGTTCTCAGCTCTATACCGAGGTCAGCTGACTCACTACTTCCTATGGCCAAGTTGGTCAATTATAGGTTCTAAGGTCAGTTGATGCTTAACGACCCATATAGCAGCCCTGTACTCTCCTTGTTCCTCCACAAGGGATACCGGTACCAACCAATGTGCCACATCAACGTAGCTACTGCTTCAACCGTATCGGTCTACGCCGTACAGTTCCCTCACAGTTTATTGCTACTTACCTAAAAGGTGTCCCCCAGATCCGGGTTAGGATCTATAGTAACTCCGATACAAATCCCACAAAAATAAAGCAATCAAATCAAACAATAGAAGCAAATGATGAACTAATCCAAAGGAATACCCCACTTATTCATTCCCTAGCAGAGTCGCCAGTTCTGTTATACGGTGGCCAGAACCGGAACTGTTTGAATGCTAGTTTGCATTTTGCGTTTGTGTTTGCAAAATGTCGCGGTAAGCAAGAGTCACCACCGACTTTTATTTTATCCAACTAGAAAGGAAAAAAGCACAGAAACATTCCTTTTTTGAGATTTTGAGCACGGGGGGTAGATTATAGAAAGGGAAGGTATTAGCACCCTTTATATTCGTAGTTTTCTACGGGCTCTTAGGTACTTGCTCATCATTTTAGAAAAATTGCTTCTGTGTTTGTTTTGAAAAAGTTTTTGTTTGACTTCGATTTAACCCTTGCTTCTGTCTTCAAGAGTGTTACGAAGTGTTTTTGGAAACTATGTTTGAAAAGAGTGTAAGTGTGGAAAAGTTTGTTTTGTTTGAGCAAGTACTTAAGAGCTAATTCACCTACTCGAAAAAAGAATTGTTCTATGTTCGTTTCCTTTAGACAGCGCTATCCCACTATTAGTGAGTAGGTAGCACCGTCGTCGGAGTTTTGAGGGTCAATTTGAAAAAGGGACGTACGATCACTAAAGCAATGTTAGGACGTCTTAATAATAACTCTAGTGTCTTAAAATCAATATTCGAGGCAACAATATCCGAGGCAAACATTCCGAGGCAACTTTTCCGAACGGGACTTTGATCTTTGTTTAGACAAGAGAGCGACCACTAAAATATCCTATACTTAATGACGGTTTTACCGAAGGCAACCGAAGTGAGAGTATACCCTAGGAGTGCGCATGTGCGAGTGATTTAATTTCAAGTTTATTATCTTTGCACATTTAGGGTTTGCTAACCGTTTTAAAGTTTACATACATTCTTGTCATGCATCCCTATTATTCATACATCTAACAGTTAATATTTTGCGGAACTTAGAGTGCGGAAAGTAAAGCTAAGCTATTACAAGGCTTCGGGTATTAATTACATAGCCAAAAACAACCCGTAAAGGAAAACGATAAACGAAAGTAAAAGTCCAAATTAATCTATTACAACTTGTGAGCAATTACATCAATATGGTAAAAATAAATAAACGCGATGAATCGAGAATGAGAGAGAACTAGGGTTTTGACCCCGTCTTAACCTAATCGAAAGAAAAATTATTTTTGTTGTTTTTAATTATTTAAGAAAAAAGAATAAGGTTTTTAAATTAAATACAAAATTAATTAGTAATTAAATTAATTAAAGAAAATAATTTACATGACCTATTTTTATGTTTTTGGTTATTTTTTTAAGAGAAAGAAAATAGAATTAAATTAAACTAAAACCCTAATTTTCTAATTATTTTTAATTTATTTACAAAATAATTAAAGTTACCCTAAAATTAAATAAACTAATTGAATTACTTTTTGTATAAAAAATAAATCCTAAATCTAATTGGATGAAAATGTTATTTTTTGTGATTTTTTTTATAAAAAGAAAAATTAATTTGTGTTAGTAAAAATAATAACTAAATAAATTAAAAGAAAAATATAAAAAGAAAGAAGAAGAATTGGGCCTGAGAAAGTAATTTTGGGAGTGTGCTGATAGCAAGTCTTGGGCCCAAAAGGAATTGATCCACGTTGACCTGTTGGATCCCCTGCCATGCGTTGACTGGGCGTATGATGGACCTTCATATGATAGCCTTTAGATCTTGCCTCCTGGACACCTGGCTGGTTGGATAATGATGGACCATGGTGGTCATCCAACCTATACACGCGCATGATTATGGAAAGAAAAATAATGTGAAATAATTGGGGGGACCTGAGATTCGAACCCAGGTCCTGTGACCTTTTCCAATAGCCTGGCTACCAACTGTGCTGCACGTTTTTGTTGTACATAGAATAAACAATAATCATTATATTAAAAACCAACGAAATAAAGAAATATCCGCGCGAAAATTCAAATGGACGAGTAGGGGGATGCCACACCATCATCCCTGTCCTCTCTCCGTGGCTAATAGATGCAGTGACCTTTACCTACGGACAACGTCCGTCACTACAAACCCTGCAATTCTAAAAATCAAACACAAGCAAGATAAATAAAATCTAAGGCCACGAATCAACTCGTCTTGGCATGCTGAGCACGATGGTGCCCTTCTTGAGGGCCAATTTTACCTGTACTAAAAGATCCTAAAACGAGCCATCAAAACCTAGCAATGGTGAATCTTGATACAGTCCATAAAAACATAATTAAATGATATAGCTAGCTTGCAAATGTGTTAAGGAACAAGAATATACTATTAAAACATGATGAATGTGCAAGAATAACAAGATTCAGTTTTGGAAATATGGGCAAACCGTGGGAGTCGTGGGGATGAATTCTGGGCACTAGCGCGCTTGTTTTCGATTGGTACAGCTTGCTTGCAATCTCAGGAAGTGAATGAGATGGTTAGGGAGCCTTGTAATTGCCTAGAAGTGAAAAATCAGTTTACCACTTTTCTTTGTTTTTTTCCAAGTTTTGTTCTCTCTTTTGCGCCTCCAAAAACCTTCTGATTTTTGTCTGCAAATGTTCCATATATACTGAGGAATGAATTAGGTTTACAAAAGTCCATTCAATCTTTGTCAATTATTGCTTTTGATCTTGATTTGATTCACTTGAAATTCTTTCCAAAATAGGCCAAAATCAATCTTTTTGTGCCCACTTTTGCCTTGTATGAATTCAATCTTTTGCTAGCTGGATATAGGACCTGAAACATGCACAATATCTTGAGGTTTCAATGATTTGGATTTTTTCATGATTTGTTTTGATTTAAATTGATTTAATTGAAATAAAAATCAAAATAAATAAATAAAAATAATATAAAGACAAGTGGAAAGAGCTAGGGCTCGTGGACCATTCTACAAACTTAAAACAAGTGCAAAAGATTAGACCCATTTAACAAAAATTGCAATTAGAGGCATAGTTGACTTTTGGCAATTTTGCAAAAAAGGTCAACTTCACCAATACATAACTTCCTCAATTTTGAATCTTTGAAGGTGTTTTTGGACTTTTTAGAAATCTTGAGATGTCCTCTAAGAAAACCTTTTGGTCTCATCTCAATTTGGTATTCCATGTTCATGTATGAAGCTTTGACAAAAAAAGTGTTTTTGTTGACTTTTCAAAATGACCTATAATGTCCAAATTTTTAACTTCTTGTGAGTGCATATTCTGAACTTGGGAGCTGAATATTAATTGTAGGTAATTTCATCCTATTCAAAATTAGCTTTGGATGGGTCATTTCTCATAAAGTATGAGAAATTTATGCTTGGTCAAAGTTGAGTTGACTTTTCCTGCAAAACCCTAATTTAGCAACTTTTGGGTTTTGATGAATTGTGAGCAATCCTTGAGGAATCATGATCAACCCTTGATCAAATGATGAATAATAGTTCAAAATGAGGATGTTGACCAAAAATCTTGAAGTTTGACTGTATGTGGGCCACAATTGACTTTTGCCCTAGCACAGTCGATTTTCAGGCCTTTGAGCAATTGACTGAGCAAACTTTCTCTGTAGGGCTTGAAACTTGAAATGGATGACCTTGAGAACATTTTAGGATAATGGCGAGCATTTGGGATCCCTTGGAATCAAGTATCTTGATGCAACATGAAACCCTAATTTAAGGTAGACTGCCTTAGGCGAGAGTTTATCTGGTCAACCCTTGGGCTTCCTTGAGCACCTTGAGGATCTTTCTTGAAATGTTTTGGGAAATATGGGAGGGAAAATTTTGGGGTACAACATCTACCCCTGTTCAATCTTCTTAAACCTGAGGATGTAGATTGGCTTGTCTGCCTTTCGTGATCCGAGGGTGGAAGATGATTGAACACTAGAGTGCCCAGAAATTTGCACTCGCATGAAGTGGTAGCCATCTTGTGATGTCGGGAATGGGCTTACAGATTCCATTTGGAGATTGATGACGGAATATAGGCTTAAAGATGCCATCCGAAGGAGTGTCGATCGCGTAAGAGATTCCTTAGCGAGAGCTTGTATACCTATTGTTGAGGAAGTTTCTGCTGGGGAATGCCGGTCTCTGTCTTGGGAAAAGTTGAATTTTAGGAGCTTCGGTCGTCCTTTATTCTACTGGGGAATCGTCTCTTGGTCGAAGAGGTGAAAATGTACTACTATCTGGTCGTGATCCAGGTTTCATAGTGATAAGATCGACTGCTATTTGGTCGTGCTCCAGGCTTTACAGTGACTTACTGGGGATATGAGATTAAACTTGCTATCCGGTCGTAATCTAGGCTTCGCAATTTCTCAATTCTTATCTGGTCGTACTCCAGGCTTCAGAAGGAATTAAGTTGTTATCCGGTCGTATCCAAGCTTCAACTTGAATTTAGGGCACATTAATATCCGGTCAACTCCGGGCTTCTTAGTATTTATCCAGGTAAACTGCTATTTGGTTGAAATCCAAGCTTCACAGTGTTTTGTACCGCTTATATGGTCGTAATCCAGGCTTCACGATGTTTCATACCATTATCTGGTCGAATCCAGTCTTCATGGTATCTTATACTGCTATCTGGTAGAATCCAGGCTTCATAATACCTTACTTCTT
The DNA here is from genome assembly GCA_948472305.1 of Vicia faba. Taxonomy (NCBI): domain Eukaryota; kingdom Viridiplantae; phylum Streptophyta; class Magnoliopsida; order Fabales; family Fabaceae; genus Vicia; species Vicia faba. The sequence continues at coordinate 943,931,769 of OX451737.1, forward strand.
ATCTGGTCGAAATCCAGGCTTCAGAAGAAATCAAGTGGTTATCCAGTCGCGTCCGGGCTTCCATTTGATTTTAAGGCCTACTAATATTCGGTCGACTTCGGGCTTCATAGTAATTGGCTGGGTGAACTGCTATTTGGTCGAAATCCAAGCTTCACAGTGTCTCTTACTGTTATCTGGTCGTAATCTAGGCTTCAGTGTCTTTTACCGCTATCTGGTCGTAATCCAGGCTTCACGATGTAATATACCATTATCTGGTCGAATCCAGGCTTCATGGTGTTCGGAGAAATCAAGATACTATCCGGTCGAACCCGGGCTTCATAACTTGCATTAAAGATATACCATTATCTGGTCGAATCCAGGCTTCGTAGTATTCTTGGCTACTATCTGGTCGTAATCCAGACTTCACAGAAACTCGCATTGCTATCTGGTCGTAATCCAGGATTCACAATACCTTGTTGAGCTGTTATCCGGTCAAATCCGGGCTTCACGGCTTGTGTTTATGATATGCCACTATCTGGTCGAATCTAGGCTTCATGGCGTCTCGTACTGCTATCTTGTCGTAATCCAGGCTTCACAGTAATTTGTTGGGGATTAAACTATTATCCGGTCGAATCCGGGCTTCATAGATTATTTTTAAGAGATACCACTATCTGGTCGTAATCCAGGCTTCATGATATTCTGGTACTGTTATCCGGTCGTTCTCCGGGCTTCACAATATGATAGAGGAGTCAAGATACTATTCGGTCGTACCCGGGCTTCATAGCTTGAATTTTGCGGGAATTTGATTGTATCTTTTCCTGAAACGTAAAGGGTTAGTAGTATGTAATGTTATGATGCATGACATGTATTGAGTAATGATGTTCTCAAAATAAATGAGATTGTGTTGTATGATGCGTATGCATGTGTCATGATGTATGGATGTGCAATGTTTTTGTGATGTTCTCTAGCTGGGGGAAAATAAATCTCGGACTGCTGCTGGAGAATATAAAGAGTTTTACTCGCTGGGGATGACGACCGAAGGTGAATTGAGAGTAATCCTGTTGGAGAATACATTGGTGAGAGAATGACTCTTTTGGGAAGAGATACTCTGTCAGAAGGTCCGCTGATTTGGAGAAATAACCTCGACTGTGGATGAATTGCCATTGCTGGCGATGATAAACTCCGTCGGGGATAAAATTTTGTTTGTGGGAGAAATAAACTCCACTGGGGATGGTCCTCCGTTGTTGGTGACAGATGAACTCTGCTTGGGGAGAATCTTACCGACTCATTCGCGATTGTGAATCTCAGCTAGAGAGTTGATAATGTTGTATTCTGGTACTTCCTACTCTGCGGGGAGTGTATGCCTTTTTAGTCATATTCTTCAGCTAGGTCTATCCCTGTACCTGGTGCATAGAGCAACTGTAAGGCGCGGACATTTCTTGTTTGCCCCTGTTTCTGGAATTACGAGTAATCGTCTTTTGTTTCACATGTAAATATTTATGAGCAGTAATTATTGTCAAATGCATATATAAAAAATGAACCATTGGACGTTCTTGCAAAACAAAACAGAAAAAGAAAAACAATTTTGAAATTTATTGTAAAGTGAACTGTATTGATTTTGAAGTTGGCCTGTAAATAGGACTTTTTGTACAAGAGGCTGACGTTCTAGTAAGAGAACGCTGCCAAGTGATAGAATTTGTACAATTTGTGAAAAGCAAAGGAAAACAGCTATGTGAACAATCCCACTGGGTTCTAACTCTTCTATTGCCTTTATCTTCGAGCGTCTCATTACTGTGCTACTTGGTTGAAGGTAGATCATATTGATTGGAACCGTCCGAACTTGATAGTCGATACCAAAGTCTGGTTGCAAGATGATCCAATGAGACATAGTGTTACGCTTTGATCCCTAATTTTTGCCTGGACTGCCCTTTCGGGTTTTCAGTCCACCGGGATACCTTTTTTTGCCCAAGCCTCCTTTTCAGGTTTTTGACTTTCCGGGTGTACAGTTTTTTCATTTTCATCCCTTACTTTTTCCCGAACCCTTTTGGTTCGCTGGGAAGCCCTTATTTTTGCCTAGGCCAGTCAACCTAGCGGGTCTTTGATTAGGCGTAGTATTTTTTCACTATGTCTGCATTGACGGGGTGAGGAAGGTCGTCACCACCCATGGTGGTTAGAATTATAGCTCCTCCTGAGAAAATGTTCTTAACCACAAATGGCCCTTCGTATGTAGGGGTCCATTTGCCCCTGGGATCACCTTGCGGCAGTATGATGCATTTGATCACTAGATCCCCGACTTGATACTCTTGTCGTCTGAGTTTTTTGTTAAACGCCTTGATCATTCGCTTTTGATACGTCTGACCATGACAAATAGCAGTAAGTCTCTTTTTGTTGATTAGATTCAGCTGATCAAGCCGGGTCTGGATCCAATCATCTTCCCTCAAACTTGCATCCTTCATAATCCTAAGAGAGGGTATCTGAACTTCAATGGGTAAGACTGCCTCCATGCCATACACCTAGGAATAGGGTGTTGCCCTTGTTGACGTCCGCGCTGAGGTACGGTACCCATGAAGAGCGAATGGTAACATCTCATGCCAGTCTTTGTATGTCACCGTCATCTTCTGCACAATCTTCTTGATGTTCTTATTAGCTGCTTCAACAACCCTATTCATCTTCGGCCGGTAAGGAGAAGAGTTGTGATGCTGTATCTTAAACTGCTTGCAGAGCTCGGTGATCATTGTATTGTTGAGATTTGTACCATTGTCAGTAATGATCCTCTATGGTACACCATATCGACATATCAAATTGTGTCGGATAAACCGCGCCATGACATTCTTGGTTATTGTAGCAAAGGAAGCTGCCTCAACCCACTTCGTGAAATAATCAATAGCCACCAGAATGAAACGATGCCCGTTGGATGCAGTAGGTCTGATCTCGCAAATCATATCGATGCCCCACATTGCAAAAGGCCAAGGAGCTGTCAATATGTTCAGAGGAATTGGAGCTATATGCACCTTATCAGCATAGACTTGGCACTTATGACAGGTCCGAGAATGCTGATAACAATCGGCTTCCATAGTAGACCAATAATATCCTGCCCGTACGATTTTCTTTGCCATGGTATATCCACTGGAATGAGTTTCGAAAGTACCTTCATGTAGCTCTGCCATAATCCTTTCTGCCTCATTCTTGTCCACACATCGCAGTAAGGTTGAATCATGGTTACGCTTGTAAAGGATACCATTACTGATGAAGAACTTCGCAGCGAACCTTCTCAAGAACTTCTTATCATTAACAGATGCACCCTCGGGGTACTCTTGAGCCTCAAGATACCTCTTTACCTCGTGAAACCAGGGTTTATCTGCTACCTCTTCAGTCTCGATGTCACAGCAATGTGCGGGTTCGTCCAACCTCTCGATGGTAATCTGGGGAGCTTCGTTGTCCCAGCTGACCTTGAACATAAAAGACATGGTAGCTAGTGCATCCGCTAACAAATTCTCCTCTCTTGGGAAATGTTCAAAGGTTATCTCCTCAAAGTGTGGGAGCAACGTTAGTACATACTCTTTATAAGGAATAAGATTTGGGTGCTCCGTATCCCACTCGCCTTTGATATGACTGATCACTAGAGTGGAATCTCTGAATACACTCAAAAACTTAATCCTCAGGTCAATAGCTGCTCGAAGGCCCATGATGCACGCTTCATACTCCGCCTTATTGTTGGTGCAGTTAAAACATAATCGGGCGGTGAACAGAGTATGACAGCCTTCAAGAGATATAATCACAGCGCCAATGCCATTACCCAATGCGTTTGACGCTCCGTCAAAATACATAGACCATCGAGATCCCTCCTCGGGTCCTTCATCCGGTCCAGGTTCTTCACAGTCGGTCACTAACATGATATTCTCATCCGGGAACTCGAAATGCATGGATTGGTAATCATCCACGGCCTGATGCGTCAAATGATCTGCCAATACACTCCCCTTGATTGCTTTTTGGGTTGTGTATTGGATATCGTACTCAGTCAAGATCATATGCCATCTTGCTATTCTTCTGGACAAGGCAGGCTTTTCGAAGATATACTTGATTGGGTCCATCTTTGATATCAATAGGGTAGTGTGAGTCAGCATATACTGTCTCAGCCGGCGAGCATCCCATGCCAAAGCGCAACAAGTTTTCTCAAGAAGTGAGTATCGGGTCTCACAGTCGGTAAACTTTTTGCTAAGGTAGTAAATAGCATGCTCTTTTCGGCCAGACTCGTCATGCTGCCCCAGCACACACCGCATTAAATTATCCAGTACGGTCAAGTATAAGATCAAAGGTCTTCCTTCAACTGGAGGCATCAGAATAGGTGTCTCTTAGAGGTATTCCTTGATCCTTTCGAAAGCGGTCTGACATTCATCATTCCATTTTACGACTTGATCTTTCTTCAGCATCTTGAAGATTGGCTCACAAGTATCAGTCATATGTGAAATGAATCTGGCAATGTAATTCAGACGTCCCAGAAAGCCTCTAACTTCCTTCTCTGTGCAGGGAGCCGACATCTCCTGTATAGCCTTCACCTTTGCAAGATCCACTTGAATACTTTTATCACTAACAACGAAACCCAGCAGCTTACCGGACCTTACCCCGAAGGTGCACTTGTTCGGGTTTAAACTCAGCTTGTACATTTTCAACCTGTCGAATAGTTTCTGAAGATGGTCAAGGTGTTCTTCTTCAGTCTGGGACCTTGCAATCATATCATCAACGTAAACCTCAATCCCATGGTGAATCATGTCGTGGAACAAAGCGACCATGGCGCGCTGATAAGTTTCCCCAGCATTCTTCAACCCGAAAGGCATTACCTTATAGCAAAAGGTGCCCCACTGCGTAACGAATGTTGTCTTCTCCATGTCTTCGGGAGCCATCTTAATCTGATTGTAACCAGAAAAACCATCCATAAAGGAGAAGACTTTATGTTGCGCAGTGTTGTCGACCAGAACATCGATGTGAGGTAGTGGAAAATCATATTTGGGGCTCGCCCTATTCAGATATCTATAGTCTACACACATCCGTACCTTACCATCCTTCTTCGGAACCGGAACAACATTGGCAACCCACTGCGGGTAAGAATTGAAAAATAGAAATCCGGCGTCAAACTGTTTCATGACCTCAGCTTTGATTTTCTCAGACATCTCGGGGCGCATACGGAGAACCTTCTGCTTTACCGGAGGGCAGTCTTCTTTAGTTGGCAGACGGTGTACCACAATGTCAGTGTCTAAACCAGGCATATCTTCATAAGACCAGGCGAAGATCTCAACATAGTCGCGTAGCATCTGTATCAACCGATGCTTGACACTAGGCTCCAGAATCGCACCTATCTTGACCTCTTTCTTGTCTTCCTCTGTACCCAAATTCACTGATTCCACTGGCTCTTCATGAGGCTGTATGGCCCTCTCTTCCTGTAGTAACAGTCTAGCAAGTTCCCCAGGCACTTCACAATCATCCTCACCTTCGTCCTCGACTTGGTTTATCAGATTTTCGAAGTCATAATTGGCAGTAGCAGAGTCGTTACCAATGGGATCCAGAGTGGATGTGGATCTGCATTATGATATATGAGTGTGTGTAAGACAATAGCTGTTTTGATAAAGTGCGAGATAGAAAAGAAAAACAAGGAGCGCAAAATTTGTAATACAAGAAAACGCCCAATGCTTTATTGATGATATATGAAAATGACAAATAATAAGCCCTCACAAACAAAGCCAAGGTGCCTTGGGCAAGGCACCGGGCCGTAAAGTTTCAAACTGTCTGTTATAAATCTCAAAACAAAAGGTCAATTACTGTGTAATAAAAGAAACAGGCATGAAGTCCTTCACCGTCCATTTGTTTAATCCACCGCTGGTAGTCGGGTAGATCCAGCTGTCGATGTCTGAATCTTCTTCATCATCCTCAATCGCATTAACTCCATGATCATGTTTGGGCATAGGAGCAGTTATGACGTTGGGTTTCTCCAGAGCGTCAAACTCAATTACTTTAGCTTCAATCAAATCTTGCACCTTATTCTTCAAGGCCCAGCAGTTGTTCGTATCATGACCCGGGCTATCGGAGTGATAGGCGCAACGGGTGTTTGGGTTATACAGCGGAGATGTGGTGCTGGGATTCTTCCGGGCTTCCCTCAGAGTTACCAGGTTGGTCTTCAATAATTGTGGTAGAATTTGAGACAGGGTCATATTAAGCCGAGTGTACTGTCTTTACGGCCTCTCCATTATTTGCTGATTGTTGCGTTGTGGGGCAACGATGGGTCTTGATATTACTACCGCATTCATTGCTTGACGGAGTTCAGGTCGGTTTTGGATCCTCGAACTGTAAACTGCACTGACTTCTTTCTTACCAGTGAAAGACTTCTTTTCTTCACTCGATGAAGTACCTTTCTATATCTTACCACTTCTGATACCAGCTTCTACTCTCTCCCTAATCAAAATTAATTCAGTAAACCCAGATGATGAACTACCGATTAGATGATTAAAAAACGGACTAGACAATGTCCCTAGAAACATATCAACCAACTCCCTGTCAGACAAAGGGGGTTGGACTCTTCCAGCCAGATCTCTCCACTTCTGAGCATAGTCCTTAAAACCTTCATTTGCACCCATGGACATACTCTGAAGCTGAGTACGAGTGGTAGCAAGGTCGGCATTATACTGGTACTGCTTGTAGAAAGCAACAGCAAGGTCCTCCCAGTGCGGAGATTAGCTCCTTCTAATTGATAAAACCATTCAAGTTGAGTCCCTGACAGACTATCTTGAAAGAAATGGACCCACAGATTCCTATCAGCAGTGTAGGGTTGAATTTTTCTGACGTACGAGCGAAGATGGAGTTTTGGACAGGATACTCCATCGTACTTAGCAAAAACCGGAGCTTTAAACTTGTGAGGGATCACCACCCCCGATGCTAACCCCAAATCTCTGAAGTCCAAACCGGGAACCTTCTGAATCTCCATAGCACTTAAACGGTCTTCAAGTTGTTTGTACCTATCCTCAGCAGGAGGGTACTGTTCATCATCAAAATCAGTGTCATTATCAGAGACCACAGGACTAGGACCCTTTCCTTCCTCTTGATTCTCTCCTCCTCCAGATGAATGAGACAAATCAGCTTCCTGTCGCAACCTATTCCCAAATTTGTGACCCATATTTAGCAGAACCACCTTCTTCTTCTTCTTCTCCTTCAAGATGAGAGTCTTCAAATCCTGTTGTCCTTTAGCCAAGTTTAAGAACATCTCTTGGAATTGAGCATTCTGTGCTTGAAGAGCTTGGATGGCTTGATCAGTAGGTGTTTCAGAAGACATTTTACGCTGAAATAAACAGCGAAGAAGATGAGAAACCTGTAATGGTACCTGCAATGATGTGCATGGTAATGGAATGCGTATGTAATGATTTCAAATACTTTGGGAGATTCAAATTTGTAAAACAAAATAAAACACACTTTATTAGATTAAACTTGTAACAATGTTTGAAAATGCCTTCAAGGCGTTACAAAAGAAATAACTGAAAAGCAAATCTAACTAGAAATAATAAAAGACATCAGAAATCCCATGGTCGTTTTCCCTTCGTGCCGACATAATCATTGCTTATCTTTTCATTCTCAAGTTGCCTCGTGAGCTTCAAGATCTTCCTTTCCTGCTCATGATACTTCTCCCGGTAAGTATCCCTTTCTTCCTTCAACTGGATCCAAGATCTCTTCAATGCCCCATGATTAGTAGGCATATAGGGATAGAGGATTGTATAAGGAACACCTTCTTCATTAGTATGCTCTACAATCACCGGCAAAACAACTTCATAAGGCATCCCCAGCATTTGAGCACGGGTTCGAACCAACTGGAGATAAGGTTGCATAGGGAGAGAAGTCTTTGGTCCTAGCTCGTGTGGGTCAGACCTGTTCACCCTGCCCCAGGCTCGTATAAACCTTCGGCGATGCTCATCTGCGTCCCCCTTGTAGTCAAAGACAATATCTGTAAGAAGCAGCTCATGAGGACCGTCTCTCCGAGCGCGACCAAATTGTCGTAGAGCCAAGCAAGGACTGTAGGTTATTCCCCCTCTAATTCCAAGCAACGGGACATAAGGGTATTCCCCACATCGATCAATGACAGCTACTCTTTCCATATCCTTAGAACTCCAAAGAATGTCCGTATGGGCAAGGGACATGATTCTGTAAGCCCAACCTAACCCTTCTTCATTCTTTAATACAGATTTGGGGAGGTGTAAAGTAAACCATCTCACCAACAGCGGCGTGCAACACATGAGAGTCCCCCTTCTTCGCACAGTACGAGTGTAGAGAGCATGTAGGATATCATCCAGATTGTAGGCACTGGATTACGAGACAAGAAGATCTTAACTGCATTCACATCTATGAAGGAATCTGGATTCAGGAAAAGAACCAAGCCGTATATGAGGAGAGCTAAGATGTCTTTGAAAGCTTGAAAATCCAAGTTATCCCAGAACTATTGAGCTTGATCAATTAGAAACTTGGCCAAGAAACCTTTAACCCCGCTCCATGTCTCCCAGTTGGATACTACATCAACCCTTTTTAGATGTAGGGCTGAAGCAATATCCTCTGGTCTAGGATCCTCTTCTAAACCTGTGAAGGGTGTCTGCTCGAGGATGGATATGCCCAATGAGTCAGAGAACTCTTCCAAAGTGGGAACCAATTGATAATCTGGGAAGGTGAAACAATGATACACCGGATCAAAGAACTGGAAAAGTACACTCATCATCTGCTCATCCAACTTTGAAGTGACCAGGCTAAGGAGATGACCATGTCTTCTAACAAATGAAGAAGTATCAGGAACTTTTGAGACTAGCTCTCTGAGCTGAGCAGGTATCTGCACGAAGTTAACTCGAATGGTATTTCTGCGTACTGAAGCCATAATCTGCAAAACAGAACAAAGATGAATCCCCTCGGTCTTTGAAATGGTTAGTACAATGTAATATGCATGCTATGTCATGATGCATGATGTCATGATAAAACACGCAACAGGTATAGCAGGTAACAAACATGGTAAAGGCAAACAAGTCACACAAGAGCCCTTAAGTTTCAGGCTTGCATGGAGTCTAGGCACTACCCTCTTGAAGTTCAGTTGGTTTCAACCTGTCCTAATAATAGTAACCGGGTTCTAAAGGTTCTTAACATCATTAACCATCCTCTATCGGTCATGGTTTCAGCTCACGCAATCTTTTCTTGCAGCCGGAACTATCTCGAGAGTATGGTCTCAATGAGTGTAGTATCGAGTATTAACCTGTTCTCAGCTCTATACCGAAGCCGACTATCTCACTACTTCCTATGTCCAAGTTGGTCAATTATAGGTTCTAAGGTCAGTTGATGCTTAATGACCCATATAGCAGCCCCACACTCTCCTTGTTCGTCCACAAGGGATACCGGGTACCAACTAATGTGCCACATCAACGTAGCTACTGCTTCAACCTTATCAGTCTACACCGTACAGTTCCCTCACAGTTTATTGCTACTTACCTAAAAGGTGTCCCCCAGATCCAGGTTAGGATCTATAGTAACTTTGATACAAATCCCACAAAAATAAAGCAATCAAATCAAACAATAGAAGCAAATGATGAACTAATCCTAAGGTATACCCCACTTATTCATTCCCCACCAGAGTCGCCAGTTCTGTGATATGGTGGCCAGAACCGGAATTGTTTGAATGCTGGTTTGTGTTCGCAAAATGTCGCGGTAAGCAAGAGTCGCCACCGACTTTTATTTTATCCAACTGGAAAGGAAAAAAGCACATAAAAATTCCTTTTTCGAGATTTTGAGCACGGGGGTAGATTATAGAAAGGGAAGGTATTAGCACCCTTTCTATCCGTAGTTTTCTACGGGCTCTTAGGTACTTGCTCATCATTTTAGAAAAATTGCTTCTGTGTTTGTTTTGAAAAAGTTTTTGTTTGACTTTGATTTAACCCTTGCTTCTGTCTTCAAGAGTGTTACGAAGTGTTTTTGGAAACTTTGTTTGAAAAAAGTGTAAGTGTGGAAAAGTTTGTTTTGTTTGAGGAAGTACTTAAGAGCTAATTTACCTACTCGAAAAAAGAATTGTTCTATGTTTGTTTCCTTTAGACAGCGCTATCCCACTATTAGTGAGTAGGTAGCACCGTCGTCGGAGTTTTGAGGGTCAATTCGAAAAAGGGACGTACGATCACTAAAGCAATGTTAGGACGTCTTAGTAATAACTCTAATGTCTTAAGATCAATATTCGAGGCAACAATATCCTAGGCAAACATTCCGAGGCAACTTTTCCAAACGGGACTTTGATCTTTGTTTAGACAAGAGAGCGACCACTAAAATATCCTATACTTAATGACCGTTTTACCGAAGGCAACCGAAGTGAGAGTATACCCTAGGAGTGTGCATGTGCGATTGATTCAATTTCAAGTTTATTATCTTTGCACATTTAGGGTTTGCTAACCGTTTTAAAGTTTACATACATTTTTGTCATGCATCCCTATTATTCATACATCTAACAGTTAATATTTTGCGGAACTTAAAGTGCGGAAAGTAAAGCTAAGCTATTACAAGGCTTCGGGTATTAATTACATAGCCAAAAACAACCCGTAAAGGAAAACGTTAAACGAAAGTAAAAGTCCTAATTAATCTATTACAACTTGTGAGCAATTACATCAATATGGTAAAAATAAATAAACACGATGAATCGAGAACGAGAGTGAACTAGGGTTTTGACTCCGTCTTAACCTAATCGAAAGAAAAATTATTTTTGTTGTTTTTAATTATTTAAGAAAAAAGAATAAGGTTTTTAAATTAAATACAAAATTAATTAGTAATTACATTAATTAAAGAAAATAGTTTACATGACCTATTTTTATGTTTTTGGTTATTTTTTTAAGAGTAAGAAAATAGAATTAAATTAAACTAAAACCCTAATTTTCTAATTATTTTTAATTTATTTACAAAATAATTAAAGTTACCCTAAAATTAAATAAACTAATTGAATTAATTTTTGTATAAAAAATAAATCCTAAATCAAATTGGATGAAAATATCATTTTTTGTGATTTTTTTGATAAAAAGAAAATTTAATTTGTGTTAGTAAAATAATAACTAAATAAATTAAAAGAAAAATATAAAAAGAAAGAAGAAGAATTGGGCCTGAGAAAGTAATTTTGGGAGTGTGCTGATAGCAAGTCTCGGGCCCAAAAGGAATTAATCCATGTTGACCTGCTGGATCCCCTGCCATGCGTTGACTGGGCGTATGATGGACCTTCATATGATAGCCTTTAGATCTGGCCTCCTGGACACCTGGCTGGTTGGATGATGATGGACCATGGTGGTCATCCCACCTATACACGCACATGATTATGAAAAGAAAAATAATGTGAAATAATTGGGGGGACCTGGGATTCGAACCCAGGTCCTGTGACCTTTTCCAATAGCCTGGCTACTAACTGCGCTGTACGTTTTTGTTGTACATAGAATAAACAATAATCATTATATTAAAAACCAACGAAATAAAGAAATATCCGCACGAAAATTCAAATGAACGAGTAGGGGGATGCCACGCCATCATCCCTGTCCTCTCTCCGTGGCTAAAAGATGCAGTAACCTTTACCTACGGACAACGTCCGTCACTACAAACCCTATAATTCTCAAAATCAAACACAAGCAAGATAAATAAAATCTAAGGCCATGAATCAACTCGTCTTGGCCTGCTGAGCACGATGGTGCCCTTCTTGAGGGACAATTTTACCTGTACTAAAAGATCCTAAAACAAGCCATCAAAACCTAGCAATGGTGAATCTTGATACAGTCCACAAAAATGCAATTAAGTGATATAGATAGCTTACAAATGTGTTAAGGAACAAGAATATACTATTAAAACATGATGAATGTGCAAGAATAACAAGATTCGGTTTTGGAAATATGGGCAAACCGTGGGAGTCGTGGGGATGAATTCTGGGCACTAGCGCGCTTGTCTTCGATTGGTATAGCTTGCTTGTGATCCCAGGAAGTGAATGAGATGGTTAGGGAGCCTTGTAAATGCCTGGAAGTGCAAAATCAGCTTACCACTTTTCTTTGTTTTTTCCAAGTTTTGTTCTCTCTTTTGCGTCTCCAAAAACCTTCTGATTTTTGTCTGCAAATGTTCCATATATACTGAGGAATGAATTAGGTTTACAAAAGTCCATTCAATCTTTATCAATTATTGCTTTTGATCTTGATTTGATTCACTTGAAATTCTTTCCAAAATAGGCCAAAATCAATCTTTTTGTGCCCACTTTTGCCTTGTACGAATTCAATCTTTTGCTAGCTGGATATAGGACCTGAAACATGCACAATATCTTGAGGTTTAAATGATTTGGATTTTTTCATGATTTGTTTTGATTTAAATTGATTTAATTTAAATAAAAATCAAAATAAATAATAAAAATAAGATAAAGACAAGTGGAAAGAGCTAGGGCTCGTGGACCATGCTACCAACTCAAAACAAGTGCAAAAGATTAGGCCCATTTAACAAAAATTGCAATTTGAAGCATAGTTGACTTTTGGCAATTTTGCAAAAAAGGTCAACTTCACCAATGCATAACTTCCTCAATTTTGACTCTTTGAAGGTGTTCTTGGACTTTTTAGAAAGCTTGAGATGTCCTATAATAAACCCTTTTGGTCTCATCTCAATTTAGTATTCCATGTTCATGTATGAAGCTTTGACAAAAAATGTGTTTTTGTTGACTTTTCAAAATGACCTATAATGTCCAAATTCATAACTTCTTGTGAGTGCATATTTTGAACTTGGGAGCTGAAGATGAATTGTAGGGAATTGAATCATCTTAAAAATTAGCTTTGGATGGGTCATTTCTAATAATGTATGAGAAATTTATGCTTGGTCAAAGTTGAGTTGACTTTTCCTGCAAAACCCTAATTTAGCAACTTTTGGGTTTTGATGAATTATGAGAAATCCTTGAGGAATCATAATCAACCCTTGATAAAATGATGAATAATACTTCAAAATTAGGATGTTGACCAAAAATATTGAAGTTTGACTGTATGTGGTCCGTAGTTGACTTTTGCCCTAACACAGTCGATTTTCAGGCCTTTGAGCAATTGACTGAGCAAACTTTCTCTATAGGGCTTGAAACTTGACAGGGATGACCTTGAGAACATTTTAGGACAATGGTTAGCATTTGGGATCCCTTGGACTCAAGGATATTTATGCAACATGAAACCCTAATTTGAGGTAGACTGCCTTAGGAGAGAGTTTGTCTGGTCAACCCTTGGGCTTCCTTGAGCACCTTGAGGATCTTTCTTGAAATGTTTTGGGAAATATGAGAGGGAAAATTTTGGGGTACAACAGAGCCCAATAAGGAATAAAGAATAATAGGTTTATTTTATTGTTGTTAGAAATAATAGAAAGAAATAAGCAGTAGAAGAATAAGGATTAAGAAGGAGAACGTGAAGCTGCTGGAAAAAGAAGAAAAACGGCAGAATGAGGTTTCGACCGAAAGTTATAGAGCGACCTTTAATCCAAGGTAAGGGTGGGGTTCTGACTCTATAATTGGGTTGATGATGATTGGTATGTGGGATTAAAGGTGATTGATGTATTGTTCTTGAATTGAATGCATATGATGTTGTATGATGAGGAATTGATAAATTTTAGATGAATAATGATGTCCCGGTGTTGTTTAATTGATGTAGTATTATAGGATAACTGTAAGTAATGATTTATCATGATTATATTAAGTTTGTAGGGCTAAAACATGAATCCCGTAGTGAAAATGCAGAGGAAATCACAGAATTTATGCAAGAAGGACTAGGATGTGTTGACCTCAAACATGATGTGTCGATACATGAGGGCTTAGAGACTCAGTATGAGTCGACACGAAGAGACTTGTATCGATACATGAAGGTTGAAAGACTCAGGATGAGTCGATCCGTAGGATGCATGTGTCATACATGTTGTGTGTAAGACTCAGGATGAGTCGATCCAAGAGAGGATGCGTCGACTCATGTTGTGCAAATAGTGCAGTACGCTTGATCAAATATGTTTTGCGTCGACCTATATCGTCTGATTTCTGGCAAATTCAGTTTTAAATATTGTAACTTGAGTTTTAGGATGCCGTTTGAGATGTCGTCCGAAGCATTGAATAGCTAACGCGATGAGCTTTATTCTAGAGGATTAAATGAAGAGTAGGAAGGATAACCCTAATAATCCAAATTAGGACTAGAGTTAATTCCCGCGTTAATCGTTATGTTAGTTTTATGCAGAATGATGAGGACGAAATGTTTAGAGGCTGCTGTTTAAATTGTAATAGTAGGAGTAATGACAGTAATGATGTAAGATTACAAAATAACAGTATGAATTACTGTAGTATTAATGTACAGTAGAGTTGTTGATGAGAAGTTATTAATGATGATGTGTTGATAATTCATGATGAATAAATGATGTTTGAATGATGTTTGACGAATAAATGATAAATTATTATGGATGATATGAGATGTTAATGAAGAGATGTTGAGATGCTTTTGAGATGTAGGCCTTTGGACAACAATGATGTTGTATTAAGATGTTGTTAATTTTGGTGTTGTTATTACATTCATGATTGCGTCGCATACATTGCATTTTGAGATGGAGTTTATGCTCGTTGAGATGGCCTGTATTGGCGAATTTTGAGATGAAGGCTTATGCCTTGTTGATGCCTTTATTAATTGGCTAATTTTTGAGATGGGAGTTCTGCTCCAATGGTACCACATGTATTTGCATAGTATTGAGTCGCATTATATGATTGCATAAAGAAGTGTATATTGATGTTGTGATTATGTATTATTGTTGTGATTATTGTTGATTATGAGATGAGAAGTGGTGATGTTATGTGATCTAATTTAATATATTAATTATCATGCGCTTTATTATATTGTTAGATATCTCACCCCTTCTGTTTAAATGTTGCCCTACGTTGGTAACGTGTAGGTAATCGAGAGTGAAGGTTGTATACCTTCAATAGTTCGAGTCGGTGTCATTGCTCTGATATGTAACACTCGGGGGGGATGAACGCTTTCTGTTTTTGATTGTTGATTTTTCAATTGTTGAATGTTAAGTTGATTATTATTAAGTATTTATTCTTTGAAGTTGCTATACTGATGATAGAGATGTTATTAAGAATTCCGCTGCGTAGATGTTTAATTATTTAATTAAAGATGTTAAGATGATGGTGATCAGTGCATTTTGATGCACATTCCATATTTATACTTATGCATTTCTATGTTTTAGTTTGGTTATTTTTCCTTTTTATTGTATTTTTATAATTTATTTTATTTTTGCACTTATTTATTTTTCGCACTTTATTTTCAGCTTTAGCAGCTTTCGCGAATAAATTCATAACTTAAGCTTCAAGAGTCGGAATTAGGCGTGCTACTAGTCATTGAAAAGATAAGAGAAAGAGCTACGATTTTCATTCAGAAGTAGAGAGCTGAATCGGACTGTAGCAGGGCCAAAAATTTAGTTGAAGTTGCAGCTTTAGAAATATTTCTTGTTTTGGGTCATTTGTAATGGCCTTGAGTTATATTTTTGACCCAGTTGAGTTATGAACCGAATCCTTGTCCTTGCTATACCTAGAAGCTTCTAAGATAATTTCTTTTTTACCTTTGATTATTCAGAAAAATTACTTTTGGCTTTTGTACGAATTTTCATGGAGAACTAATTCATCTTGACAATCTGCTGTATTCAGGTTCTGACACCTTGAGGTTATAATAATTCTAATTCATCTTTCATTTCGTTCAATATTAATCTATGTTCTTGTATGCTTAATTAAAATTGCATAGAGTATATTGATTTAATTCGATTGATTGTATGATCCTAACCATAGTCACGTCAACGTTTGCTTAATTCGTTACCGTGTCTGATTAATTCATGTTTGCTTAATTCATGAGGCTTAATTCCGTTTGTTTAATTCGGATAATAGGAACTAACATTACACTATTCTCATTGCACTTGCCATTGAGTTTGTACTCGAATAGGAATAAATAATTCGCTTAGGGAATTGGAATTACGATAGCCAATGATAGGTAGGAACTGAATCAGCAGATTGATTTTTCAGCTTATTTTGATAATCACTTATTTAATGTTATAAATTGATCCTAAAACCAACCCCCCATTAGATTTCTATTAGTTAATAAAATCAAGATTTCTTGTGAGAACGATATTTGAGTTACAATTGTCGCTATATTACCGTTTCGCAAAAACACTCGTTTTGATCCGCGCGCGACAACGGATCAAATTGGCGCTGTTGCCAGGGATTCTTTTTGTTATTAATTAATATTTTAGGCATAGGTAATGCTCTTTCTTTTTTTTTTCTTGTTTTTTTTTGTTTATTGATTTTTCAGGGTTGCAATTTCGGTTGCAGTACAGTTTTTCAGCCTAGCAGGTAAGGTTGAAACCTACTGTTTCGATTTGCTCCGAATTTTTTCATGAAGTTCTGGAAAAAAATCGACGAATAGTACTCATTTAGAATAAAATTCTAAAATATTTCGGCCCTCAACATCGCAAATTCATCTTTTTTCTATTTTTAACGAATTTTTTACTGTTTTCATAGAGTCGAAAAAAATTGAAATAATTCTAAAAATTGTTATTTTTCCTAATTAGATTAAATCTGGTGTTATTTTATTTTTCTTAATTTTATTTAATCGATTTCCTTTATTGTGTTTGTTTTTTTATTATTAGGGACATTGTTGGCATTTTGAACATTGTTGCTGCATTGTTGTGTATTAGCCCTGGCTACTAGGTATTGCTGTTATGAATTTGTTGCTTTTGATCCTGAAGTAGAGAGAACCCTGCACACACGACGTAGAAAAATCCAGGTTAACACTAGCACACCACCCACAATTGAGTCTGACTCTGAGTTCGAATATTTGCACCACTTGTTTGCTTCAGATTCTGAACTTGTTATTGATATGGCTGACCAAAGAACCTTAAGGCAATTAGCTGCCCATGATGTGAATTATAATGACATGTGTATTGATTATGATGATGTTGCTGCTCCTTTTGAATTAAAATCGGGTTTAATACACTTGTTGCCCAAGTTTAGTGGTCTTGCAGGTGAGGATCCGCACAAACATTTGAAAAAATTTCAGGTCGTATACTCCACACCGTCAAAGCCTGAAGGAATCACTGAGGATCATATCAAACTTCGAGCTTTTTCTTTTTCATTGCAGGGTGTAGCGAAGGATTGGTTATACTATCTTGAGCCAAACTCAATTGCAACTTGGAATGCTTTTAAAAAAAGTGTTTTTGGAGAGATATTTTCCTGCCTCTAGAGCTGCCTCAATAAGAAAGTAAATTTATGGTATCAGACAAGGTAATGAGTCACTAACTGAGTATTGGGAGAGGTTCAAGCACTTGGTATCTAGCTGCCCTCAACACCAGATTACCGAGCAACTACTCATCCAATACTTTTATGAGGGGTTGTTACCGATGGACAGGAACATTCTTGATGCTGCTAGTGGTGGAGCACTCGTCGATAAAACTCCAGCTGCTGCCAAGGCTCTTATTGAGAATATGTCTCTTAATTCTCAACAGTTCACCACTAGAGACAATTCTATTCAAAGTAAAGGCGTGAATCAAATTCAAGCTTCTTCCAACAAAGCTTTGGAAACCAGAATTGACGAGCTCACCGCCTTAGTCAAACAGCTAGCAGTAGCAAAACCTCAAACAACAACTTTGTGTGGTATTTGTACTTCTCATGAGCACCCGACTGATACCTGTCCCATTCTGAGAGACGAGTCCATTGCTGAACTACCTCATGCTTATGCAGCAAACCTTTACAATCAAAACAGGTACAATAATACTCCTGACCTGTCCACAAATAAATATCATCCCAATTGGAGGAACCGTCCCAACCTTCGATATGGAAATCCACAAACCAGCCAACAACAGAACCCACCCCAAGTGGCCGTCCCTGCACCTTCCGGACCATCCTTAGTGGATCTTGTCAAACAAATGGATGTCAACAACCTTCAGTTCCAACAAAGAACCGATTCTAGCATTCAGACTTTGCACACACAGATGGGACAACTTGCTACACAAATAAATGCCATTTTATCCCAAGGGTTGAACCAACTTCCAGCGCAAACTGTTGTCAATCTGAATGGTTCTAATGCTAATGTCAGCACAATTTCTTTGAGATCTGGAAAGGTAACAGAAACAGCCCCTGAAAAAAATGAAAAAAATATTGAGGGAACATCTTAACCTTCTCCTTCTGAATTTGTTTCACCTGAAATTTCTCCACCTTCTGCTGTTGCGGTGGAAACTGAAAAAATTAAAGAAAATGAGTATGTTCCACCAGTTCCCTTTCCGCATAGAGTTCTGAAAAATAAAAGAATTGAGGAGGGAGAGAAAGAAAGAGAGATATTGGATGTTTTCCGAAAAGTTGCGGTAAACATTCCGCTTCTTGACGTAATTAAGCAGGTTCCTAAATATGCGATGTTTTTGAAGGATTTGTGTACCAACAAGAGAAGGATTAAGGGAAGTGAAAGAGTAAACTTGGGCAGAAATATTTCTGCTTTTATTCAGCCCAAACCTTCATCCAAAAAAGTTGTGGGCGAGCAAAATGTTTCATCCCTCACTACTGAGGTTCTGCCACAAAAACAAAAGGATTCGGGAACATTTACTATTCCTTGCACCATCGAGAACAGTAAATTCGATAATTGCATGCTTGATTTGGGAGCGGGCATTAATGTTATGCCTACTTCTGTTTATAATAACCTTTGTCTTGGTCCTTTGCAGCACACAGGTTTAATCATCCAATTGGCGAACAGGAGCAACGCTCGGCCAGCCGGCGTAGTCGAAGATGTTCTTGTTCAAGTTAACGACTTGATTTTTCCTGCAGATTTCTACATTCTGGACATGGAAGGAGAAACAAAGTCCAGAGCTCCCATCATTTTAGGCAGACCATTCATGAAAACGACAAAAACGAAAATTGATGTTGACGATGGAACCGTGTCCATGGAATTTTGTGACATTGTCGCAAAATTCAACATTTTTGATGCCATGAAACATCTTTTTCACATTGAGTTGATCTCCGGTTTAGTTGAAGACACTTTTTCTGATTTATTTTCCATTGATTTTCCGTCTTTATCTGGATTTGATAATGTTTATTTGTGTTCTGATTGTACTGAAAATAACTTGTGTGTTGTTTGTGTTGAGATTGAAGCTGCCTTGCAGGCTGATGTGTTTCCTACAGGCGAAGTTGTTACTGATGAAGCTGTTTTTGTAGTTGATGCTCTTGACAACCCAACTACCCCGAACGCTCTATCAATAATCCAGCCCCCGTCCTTAGAGCTGAAACAACTCCCGGAGAACCTGAAATACATTTATTTGGAGAGTAATGAAAAACTCCCTATTATTATTTCTTCTAACCTTGATTTAGATCAAGAAAATAAACTTTTGCAGGTTTTGAAAAAGCACAAGAAAGCAATCGGATGGACTTTAGCCGACCTTCCTGGTATTAGCCCATCGATGTGCATGCACAGAATATTACTTGAGGAAGGAGCGAAAACAGTAAGGCATCCCTAAAGGAGGCTTAACCCTTTGATTCTTGATGTTGTGAAGAAAGAGGTAACCAAACTCCTGCAAGCAGGTATCATTTATCCTATTTATGACAGTAAGTGGGTGAGTCCGGTGCAGGTTGTACCTAAGAAATCTGGACTCACAGTGGTGAAAAATGAAAAGAATGAACTTGTTCCCACTAGAGTTCAGAACAGTTGGAGAGTTTGTATTGATTACAGGAGATTAAACCAAGCAACTAGAAAGGATCACTTTCCTTTGCCGTTCATTGACCAAATGCTTGAACGACTAGCTGGTAAATCACATTATTGTTTTCTTGATGGTTTTTCAGGTTACTTTCAGATTCATATTGCACTGGAAGATCAAGAGAAGACCACTTTTACTTTTCCCTTCAGTACTTTTGCTTACAGGAAGATGCCTTTTGGTCTTTGCAACGCTCCTGGCACCTTCCAGCGATGCATGATTAGCATTTTTTTCTGATTTCATTGAAAATTGCATGGAAGTTTTTATGGATGACTTCACTGTTTATGGTTCTTCTTTTGATGCATGCCTGAGTAGTTTGAATATGGTTTTAGAAAGATGCATTGAGACTAACCTTGTTTTAAATTACGAAAAATGTCATTTTATGGTTGAATAGGGAATTGTTATTGGTCACATAATCTCTGAAAACGGTATTTCTATTGACCCTGCTAAAGTTGATGTGATTTCTACACTGCCTCACCCTTCTTGCGTTCGCGAGATTCATTCTTTTCTTAGTCATGCAGGTTTTTACAGGCGTTTCATTAAGGATTTCAGTAAGACAACTCTTCCGCTGTCAAACATGTTGAAGAATGACGTTAGTTTCAACTTTGATGACAAATGCAAACAAGCGTTCGAGTTCTTGAAGAAAGAATTAACTTCCGCTCCAATAATCCAGCCCCCTGACTGGACCCTCCCTTTTGAGCTTATGTGTGATGCTTCCAATTATGCTGTTGGGGCTGTCCTTGCACAAAGAGTTGACAAAGCTGCCCATGTTATTTATTATGCTTCTAGGACTTTAGATTCTGCATAGTCAAATTACACTACCACTGAAAAAGAACTTCTAGCTATTGTTTTTGCTCTTGAGAAATTCAGATCATACTTGCTAGGTCCCAAGGTTGTTGTTTTCACTGACCATGCAGCTTTAAAGTACTTGCTGAAGAAGCCGGATGCAAAACCAATATTGATTCGGTGGATGTTATTGCTCCAAGAGTTCAATGTAGAGATTAAAGACAAAAGTGGAGCTGAGAACTTAGTGGCTGATCACTTGAGCATGATAGAAAGAGATGAAGATCATTTCCCTATTCAAGATTACTTTCCTGATGAGCAGCTTCTACTTTTGCATGGGGTAACTCCTTGGTTTGCTGACATTGTTAATTATCTTGTTGCTGGTGTTTTTCCTACAGGTGCATCCAGGTTACATATTCACAAACTCAAGAGTGATGCCAAATATTATGTTTGGGATGATCCATATCTTTGGAAGTTTGTTAGTGATCAGGTGATTAGGAGATGTGTCCCTGACTATGAGATTGAATCTATTTTGAATCTTGCTCATTCATCTCAAGTCAGAGGACACTTTGGTCCGCAAAGAACTGCAAGAAAGATCCTAGACTCAGGTTTCTATTGGCCCACTATCTTTAAAGATGCTTTTGAGACTTACCGCACTTGTAAAGAGTGCCAAATAACAGGTACAAACATCACTCGTAAGAGCAAAATGCCTCAACAGCCTATGTTTTTCTGTGAGTTATTTGATGTATGGGGAATCGACTTCATGGGTCCATTCCCTGTATCATTTGGTTTCATTTACATTTTACTTGTTGTTGATTATGTTTCAAAGTAGGTGGAAGCTATCCCCACTAGGACTAGCGATTCCAGAGTTGTTGTAGATTTTGTCAGGTCTAATATCTTTTGCAGGTTTGGAATACCGCGAGCTATCATAAGTTACCAAGGCACTCACTTCTGCAACCGCACCATGGAAGCTTTGCTCCAGAAGTATGGAGTTGTGCATAGAGTCTCTACTACATATCACCCACAAAGTAATGGGCAAGCTGAGATATCAAATAGAGAGATCAAACAAGTTTTAGAGAAAATGGTGCAACCAAACAGGAAGGACTGGAGCCGTCATCTAGAAGACGCACTTTGGGCTCAAAGAACAACTTTCAAGACACCCATTGGGATGTCTCCTTTTCAACTTGTTTTTGGTAAGGCATGTCATCTTCCTGTTGAGATAGAACACCGTGCTTATTGGGAAATAAAGAGTTGTAATCTGTAGATGCAACAAGCAGGTATTGAAAGAAAACTCCAATTGCAACAACTTGAAGAGCTTAGACTAGACGCTTATGAAAGCTCTAGGATTTATAAAGAGAAAACAAAACACTTCCATGATAAAATTATTTATAGGAAGGAATTCTCTGTGGGTCAACAGGTTTTATTGTTTAACTCCCGCCTTAAGCTTATGGCTGGGAAACCCCGATCCAAATGGATTGGCCCTTTTGTTGTTACTAATGTTTTCCCTCATGGTGCAGTAGAAATTAAAAGTGCAGGTACTGACAAAATTTTCAAGGTCAATGGGCAGCGCCTAAAGCTATTCCATAAAAGTGAAGTAGCTGAAGATGCAACCATAGAAGATCTTTCTTTGGAAGCACCCAACTACTTTGCAACTTGATCAGGGAGCTTTTCTTCTCTTCTCTACTTTAATAGTTATGTCCTTTCATTGAGGACAATGCTTGTTTTAAGTGTGGGGGAGGGAATCCTTTGTTTTATTTGTTTTTGTTTCTTGTTTTCTTGTTTTGTTTTCAATTATAAAAATAAAAAATAAAATTTTTTTTGCATCTTTTTGAAAGTTCTGGGTTAGAGATTAATCTGAGGATAGTCGTGGAGACTTGGGAAAAGTTCACAAGATCGGTATCGTCTTAACACTGTAAGTCTCCTGCATATGGAAATTGATTTGAATTATTATTATGTTTTTAGCCTTGAATTCTCATTCTCTGATAGCTCTTAAGTAGTTTATTTCAGCAGTCAGCACCATCTCACACGCACTCTACACAAGGAAGCTGATGAATATAAGTGAGTGTTCCGGGGAAAAAAATTGGAAAAAAAAGAAGAAAAAAAAGAAAAAGGAATGCGCTTCTAAGTTTGGTGACTCTCACCCGGTTACTTAACCCAACGTTTGTAGAACTTATAAAAAAAGTTGATAATAAGACTCGTTGTTAGTTGGTTCAGCGGTTTCTGGTGCTGAACTTGGTAGGGCGGATTACGGTCCGATCCCCCACAACTACAACTGAGTAAGCAAGGGTTATGCCACGTAAGTACCAGAATCCAAAAAGGATCAGAGTCACTAACCAGTCGCTTTGCTATGAGTGTATGGAGATAATGGGCTTAATGTGATTGCACCTGAATGAAAAAGAGCAAGAAGGAGGATAAGTAATTTAGGCTTTTGCATAATAATATGATTCGAATTGGTTTGTATATTCAGGAGGAAAGATTAGTTTTCCTACGATATCCTTAATGTGCAAGATTAGTACCTATTGATGCAACCTTAACCAAAGAAAAGTTTGTGGCCTAGAATGAGTAGCCAATGATGTGTTTGTGTTTTCTTTGTTTTGTTTTATTTTAATTTTGCTCGGAGTGCAAAAGTTCAAGTGTGGGGGAATTTTATCAGTGCATTTTGATGCACATTTCTCTATATTTATACTTATTCATTTCTATGTTTTAGTTTGGTTATTTTTCCTTTTTATTGTATTTCTATGTTTTAGCAGATTTCGCGAATAAATTCCTAACTTGAGCTTCAGAAGTCGGAATGAGGAGTGCTACTAGTCGTTGGAAATCTAAGAGAAAGAGCTACAATTTTCATTCAGAAGTCGAGAGTTGAATCGGACTGTAGCAGGGCCAGAAATTTCGTTGAAGTTGGAGCTTTAGAAATATTTCTTGTTTTGGGTCATTTGTAATGGGCTTGGATTATATTTTCGACCCAGTTGGGTTATGAACCGAATCTTTGTCCTTGCTATACCTAGCAGCCACTA
This sequence comes from Vicia faba, assembly GCA_948472305.1. Lineage (NCBI taxonomy): Eukaryota > Viridiplantae > Streptophyta > Magnoliopsida > Fabales > Fabaceae > Vicia > Vicia faba. The sequence goes on from OX451737.1 coordinate 943,955,330, forward strand.
CAATAATTTCTTTTTTACCTTTGATTATTCAGAAAAATTACTTTTGGCTTTTGTACGAATTTTCATGCAGAACTAATTCATCTTGACAATCTATTGTATTCAGGTTCTAACACCTTGAGGTTATAATAATTCTAATTCATCTTTTATTTCGTTCAATATTAATCTATGTTCTTGTATGCTTAATAAAAATTGCATAGAGTATATTGATTTAATTCGATTGATTGTATGATCCTAACCATAGTCACGTCAACGTTTGCTTAATTCATTACCGTGTCTGATTAATTCATGTTTGCTTAATTCATGAGGCTTAATTCCGTTTGCTTAATTTGGATAATAGGAACTAACATCACACTATTCTCATTGCGCTTTCCATTGAGTTTGTACTCGAATAGGAATAAATAATCCGCTTAGGGAATTGGAATTACGATAGCCGATGATAGGTAGGAACCGAATCAGCAGATTGACTTTTCAGCTTATTTTGATAATCACTTATTTCGTGTTATAAATCGATCCTAAAACCAACCCCCCATTAGATTTCTATTAGTTAATAAAATCAAGATTCCTTGTGAGAACGATATTCGAGTTACAGTTGTCGCTATATTACCTTTTCACAAAAACACTTGTTTTGATCCGCGCGTGACAGCAGATCAATGGTTTATCCGATGTTTTGAAAAGTGTTATATATCCACGACGAATGCAATGAATTTTTGATAGAAGAATTTGTGGCATCCCGATTCGTTTGCATGAATGATTTTTATAACTATGATTTATTTATATAATTGCTTGGGGTAGAATTGGAGTGTTATAGAAGGCATCATAAACCTACCAATAACCACGTTAGTGCGAGCAAACTATTTTAGGTTAGTGTCATTATTTGAGACCAGAGGTTTGAAATGGAGTTGAGTGCAGTTGTTTAGTGAAAGTTGTATGTTTATAATGTGGTTACAATGTTTGATCGTCATAAAGGTTGGTTCAGTGTACATGAGACAGTGGACCTTAATGAGGGAATGGCAAGGGGATACTATCAGGTTGAACTTGATAGAGGCTGGTGAAATTGCAGAAAGTTTCAAGCCTTTTGTATGCCTTGTACCAATGTTATAGCAGCATGTTCATATGCTTTCCAAGAGAATTCACATAATCTATCCCCTGTTTACAAAGTCATAAACCTATACAATGTGTACAATAATAGCTTCACGGTGGTAGAAAAGGACAGTTATTGGTCTACTTATCAAGGGAATATTGTTTGAAAAAATGAAAAAATGCGAAGGAAGAAAAAGGCCTCCCTAACTACATGCGTATTCAAACCAAAATGGATACAACAAACAAAATGGATACAACAAACAAAATGGTAAGATTATATAGTTCGGGTCATCAACTCTGACACAATGTAAAAAATTGTCCCAATGTTAGAGCAAGCTCCACAACATAATTATTGAATTCACCCTTGATATGTAATTTATTTTTTGTAACCATGAAATTTCATTTTGAATACGACTTTAAGTTACAACAAAACAAACACAAGCACGCATAAAACAGTAACACAAAAAACAAATAAAACGAATAAACATGATAACATATCTAGAAGATAACAACCATTGTGATAATATCATCTGATCAATACATCATAAAACGATAATTACTGTCAGTTTTAACTGACTCCAACGAGCCTATCAATTATTCTAATCTTTTAAGGGTCTTGAACATCTCAATCTAACCAACGGATCAAGCTCCACTGGAGATTCTCGAAAGTCTCAGTGATCTAAAGTAGGATCTTCATCTGAGGCTTTATTGTCGAATAAAAAAATGATCATTTCTTTATATAATACAAGACATTTTAAAGAAAATTTTAGGAATGAAATGAGAAGAAGTGTGGCAAGTGGTAGAGAATGAATGACCTATTTGTAAATAATAACTATAATAAATGGGATAGAAGGAATGTCACATCTTGTTAAGGCAGGATTTCATGCTCTAGTTAAAGTGGCACATAGGTATTGCATGCGTCAGTCAAAGTGGTGCCTGAGTCTATTTTTATGTGCATGCGTCACAAGGCCTGACGTCTTTTCTTGCATGCGAATTTTTGTTTGTTTGAAACTTGGTTACTTTGCTAAATTATTTTGAATGTTGGTTTTTTGGGTATTTTTATTTAAATATTTGGCTATTTGAAAAAAAATTCACATTTATCTAATTGATTAGTGACCAATATTTGTTTTATCTAAGAATTGTAGGTTTCAACAACTTCCTAAATGAATTTTTTTTAGAGAAACACTAAATAAAATTTGAATTAAATATTTTTGTAGTGTATAATTTTTATATTAATTAAATTTGAATTAATTTATTATAATTATTCATATTTTTTATTGAAAATCTAAAAATAAATAAAATTTAACTAATTGATTGATGTACATAAATATTGTATGTATGAGAAAACTTTATAGTGGTCATTTTATAATAATGTATCCACAAATACAAAATTACCCTAAGCTAATGACACTACTTTAGAAGTAAAAAATATGTATGTGAGTTTTTTTAATTAAAAATAGGGAGATTAAATTTGTGAATTAGATAAAATATATGGACTAAAACTATAATAAAACCAAAACAATTTTAATTTGTTATTGATTATTGAGAAAATAAGATATAGAGTAACACCACATATAAAAAAGAAGATAAAATTTTATTGGAGTTTAATTGACGTGCTCTAATTGAGTAAATAATTTGACACAATCATCAAATTAAAAATCTTCAATCTTTTATGTCATTTAGGCTCGTAAGTGGACGAATGCGTGTAAGTCCATAATGGTGGGTAGTTTTGGGGGTTAAGGATCTTAGGTAAGTAAACATTACTTTTCTAAGTAAGTGGAGGTGAAAGACTATCTTGAATATGCTATATTTGTGGAGAGACGCTTTTGCTATGAGGTTTGATTCCCAAGGGTTAAGTTCCCTATTTGTGTGTGTGTGTGTGTGTGGGGGGGGGGGGGGGGGGGGGGTAGGAAAATATACCTTATGAGGGGTGTCTCAGTGGTGGAGAACGGTTTCACTTCTTGGGTATTCTCCTAATTTTGAGTCATATTGATTTTCATCTTCTAGTGTCAAGACAGTTGGAAATGGTCAAAAGACCAATTTTTTGGCATAATGTCTTGGTTGGATCAGCCATGTTATGGATCTTTTTTGAACGATTATTTCTAGTTTTGAAACTGAAAAACCAGATGGTCGATTCTATGAGTGCTTGCGATAAGGTGTTTGGGTATGGAGTTTTAGGTTAAGGTGACCTCTCTTGATTTGGGAGGATGAGCTTCTGGAGTTATTAGTTGGGCTTATCTGCGAGATTGTAAGTTTTGTTCGGGAGGATGTTTTGATTTGAAAACTAGACCTGGTAGGTTGCTTATTGGGGAGAGCTACATATGGTTCCCTTGTTTCTCTGGAACGGTTGCCATATATTAGGTCTGAATTGGCGCCTAAGGGGCTCGCTAGAGTTTGGTACCTTCTAAAGTTGTTGCGTTTTATTAAAAGTTGCTTCATAATAGGTTGTTGACTAGGCAATATCTCATGAGGCGTAGGATTACCTCGAATAATAATGATGTGGGGTGCATCGTATCTGTTGGCATTTTGATTTGAATGATCATCTCTTTGTATCGTGCGAGGTTACCTCAAATACCTTAGGTGTGTTTGATTTGTGTCGGGTTTTAGACAGGGGAAAATGGTGTTGGCATTTTGCGATTTGAAATATTTGGAAACTATGAAATAAAATTATTTTTAGACAAGAACTCTTATTGATTAACCTTTGGACGTCTTTAGTTATCTGTGTGGCGTGGAAGTTCGCCCATGCCCATGCTTTGGATTTTGTCATTTCTCTGCCAGGCTAGGAGCAGGACTTGCTCAAGTAGTTGAGTATTTAACGACGTGTTTTGTGGCCATCTACCCTCCTTTTGTTTTAGTAGGTTTTTATGTTTTCCTACCTTAATCTCGCCATATTCTGATTGAAACATATTACCTTATAGGTCATATTTATAAAATTTACCTTCAGTGAAATCATTTGATATGTTAAGGAGATTATTCAAAATTAATCATTTTGATTAACTTTCATAAGACCATTAATTTTTATGCATCTCATTAACAAGTTAAATGATTTTTTATTAATGCCAAACTATATAGACATGATCTATATAATAGTAGCTTTCAATCCAACCGTTGATTTTGCTTTACAGATATGTAGTTGAGAATTATCGGAGGTGTCATCATATTTAGTTTGAGACCTTAGTGTCATTTGATCCTTTTATATATATATATATATATATATATATATATATATATATATATATATATATATATATATATATATATATATATATATATAATCTCTCATAGGTTAAAAAGTCAAATCAATAGAGAATATTTTAATAAGAAAAGGAAATTGTATGCCAAACTTTCGGTACATTCTAGGATTATTAGCTATTACCCGTGCAATTGTAGAAAATTTTAGAAAAATAATGTGTTTTTCATTTATGGATACATTATCTCCTAATCAGTCAATTCATATATTAATCAAATTAGTATTTCTTTTAATTATTATTAAGTGTTAATAAAAATATTTAACTTAAATTTTTTAATTATTATAATTTAAATTTTCAATAATAATTTATAATTTAAACTTTTTAACTTTACTAAAGTCAATTCTGAAAAACTATTTTAATCTTAAAACATTTTTTTATAAACATATATTTTGGGTCTATGGATAAGAGTGAATATGAGTAATAATGTTCAACATGTGCAGAGTCCTTAATCATTGCATTATTAAACTTTCCAAAACCTTAGAAATTCCTCTTAAACAATAAACATTGAACTCAGGCATGGCGATTTCCATGGAAAGCTTCGTTCTTCTTCTTTCTTTTAATGGGTTCCTTTCATATTTTGTTGCCTTATTTAGCCCCAAATCCGATTGAAAAGATTATTCCACCGTCTCAATCTGAGAACAATTTATCAAAGCCTCCTCAGAAATCTTTCGTGCAGGCTCTTAATGGGGTGTGTGATATACCCATCTCACAAATTCCACAACCCATACTCAAAGGGGATAGGATCTCAATCACAATTCCAAAAGAGGAGTATTTGGTAGGGGTGGAGGACTGTAAGCATAACCTCCATGGAAGATTACTTTGGCCCAGAGGGTCGATACCTATGACAGCCATGAACATCAGATCCAATGGAGGATAATATCCCTTGGAAAAGGTTTTTATGAGGTCTCATTTTCTGGATCTTGGAATCTTGCGCCTGGGTTGTTGAAGCTATTGGATAAAGAGTTTCTTGCTAGGTCTTGGGCTTCTCTGTAAGACCCTAATGATTATGAATGTCATAACCCATTTGACGGATAGGGTTAACACTCTGCGCGATCCTTAAAGTATTGCAACCCATGTAATATCTTATTTCAGTAACATGTTTGGTGTTGCACATGCAGAGCAAAGTTTTCTAAATATAGAGGTTCTTATTCTTAAGCTTATGAATGATCAAATAAGCTGTTGGGGATATGATCCTTGATTTAGTAGGACAAGGGAATCCTCCTTAGAATTTAGAGAGAGAAGAGATTTATAATTTGTTCCGATGCCCATTCAAGTAAAAGGAATACAATATATATAGATCTTAGTTTGAGATCTAATTCTGTTACGATAGCAATTAGAATCTAGTACAGCTCATAATAAAATCTAGTACAACTAATCATTATATTTTTGCATAACAACTTTTAGAAGCTTCTTTATTCTTTGTCATCTTGTGCAGGTGGTAGTCTTAACTCTTTAGTCATCAAATTTCTTGGGCCTTTTGATTGTTCTTTTGGGTCTGTTTGCATCTGTTGTTATTAATGGATCTTTTATAATGCTGTTGGGTTTTGGTTCTGCAGTTGGGCTAACAACCTCTGGTGCATGAAAAGACACCTTGTCCTCAAGGTGATAGTCAGAACAGAGAGTATCCCAAGATTCCCAACTAGTTTCTTCTGGTGGTAAACCTGACCACTGAACCAGGGCCATTTTTGTGGGGGGATTAGTAGATGTATCAAGTTTGGTGTCAAGTATTGTCAAGGGTGTAATGATAGGGTGGTGATCAATGGAAAGTGGTGGAATAGTAGTGATTGAAGGAATGGGGCCGTGGTGTAATTTGAGGAGTGAACAGTGGAAAACAGGGTGAATTTTGGAATGGGCTGGTAGATCAAGTTTGTAAGCAACCTTTCCAATTTGTTGAAGTATCTTGAAGGGACCATAGAATCTGTTGGACAGTTTGGAGTAAGATGCTGGAGTTGCAGTTTTCTGTCGATATGGACGAAGACGAACATAAACATATGATCCTTCTTCGAATGTGATATCTCTGCGGTGTTTGTCAGCATGTTGTTTCATGGCAATTTGAGATTTGAGGATTGTTGCTTTTAATTTTGTGATTAGTTGTTGGCGGCAACTTAGTAAGGAATCTACAGCTTCAAGTGAGGATTGGCCTTGTATGTATTGAGGTATGGAGGGTGGTTCTTTGCCATAAGTAATCTGATATGGTGTGAGACCTGTGGTAGAGTGGACAGAAGTATTATGGGACCATTCAGCCAAGGAAAGGTAATTGGACCATTGAGATGGTTTATGGTGAACAAAGGAACGCAAATATTGTTCTAGCACTCGGTTAAAAACCTCTGTTTGACCGTCTGTTTCAGGGTGGTAGGAGGTACTCATGCGCAACTTGGTGCCACTAAGAGAGAAGAGTTCGCGCCAAAATTTGCTAATAAACAGGGGGTCCCGGTCAGAAACTAGGCTCCGAGGCATGACATGTAATTTGCATACAATTTCAAAGAACACAAGGGCCACCTTATGGGCTGTAAAATTAGGAAGCAGTGCAGCCATATGTACACCTTTAGAGAGGCGGTCAACGACTACTAGTATTGTTGTGTGACCCTTTGATATTGGTAATCCGGTGATGAAGTCAAGGGATAGATCTTCCCAAATGGCTTGAGGGATGGGGAGGGGTTGTAAGAGTCCTGCAGGTTTTTTTGTTTCATATTTGACTTGTTGGCACGTGGTACAGTTTTTGACAAATTGTTGTACCTGGTTTCTCATGCCTTCCCACCAAAAATTTGCTTTCAATCGTGCCAATGTTTTGGCAAAGCCCATGTGACCAGCTGTAGGGGAACAATGGAATTCCTCTAAGAGTGTGTTACAAAAGGGAAGGGAGTGGTCTAGCCAAATGCGGTTATTGAAGAGAATAAGGCCTTGGTGTATTTTATGGTTCGGAAATTGGGAGGGTGTTTGTGAGATTTGATTGTATAGAGAGGTGAATTGGGTGCTAGCAGCCAATGCTAGTTTGAGTTGCTCTAAAAACAAAAAATTAGGCATAGAGAGAGAGATGCGTACCTGAGGTTGTGTCTGGAATGCGAGAAAGGGCGTCTGCCACAGTGTTAGATTTCCCTGTCTTGTACTGAATCGTGTAATCATATCCCATGAGTTTGGCTAAATACATTTGTTGCTCAGGGGTTTGGATGGTTTGTGTGAGGAGTTCTTTGAGGCTTTGGTGATCTGTGTAAATTGTGAATTGATGACCCAGAAGGTATTGACGCCATTTTTTTACGGCAGTGGTGATAGCATGTAGTTCTCGGACATAGGTGGAAGACTTTTGAAGTTTGGGACAAAAAGGTTTGCTGAAGTAAGCAATGGGATGTGACTTTTGCATCAAGACTGCCCCCATGGCAAGGCCTGAAGCATCAGTTTCAAGGCAAAATGGTTGTGTGAAGTCGGGGAGGGCTAAAGTGGGAGCAGAGGTTGTGGCAAGTTTGAGGGCATTAAATGCGATACTAGCTTCAGGGTTCCATTGGAAGGCGTCTTTTCGAAGTAAAGAAGTGAGGGGTGAGGCGATGGAGGCATACCCTTGGATAAATTTGCGATAGAACCCGGTGAGTCCCAAGAATCCGCGTAATGCAGTGATGTTTTTGGGGAGAGGCCAGTCAAGTATGGCTTGGATTTTGGATGGTTCTGGTTTAACACCTTCAAGTGAGACAATGTGTCCTAGATAGTTCAAGCTACGTTGTGCCAATACACATTTGGATTCTTTCAGGAAGTATTCACCTTGCAATAGAGTGATGAAAACGCGTTCAAGGTGTTGGATATGCTCTTCAAGTGTTTTGCTATAGACGAGAATGTCGTCAAAAAACACAGTGACAAATTTACACAAAAATGGTTGTAGTAATGTGTTCATTGCGGCTTGGAAGGTGGAAGGTGCGTTGCAAAGGCCAAATGGCATAACGCGGAATTCATAGTGTCCTTGGTGGGTTCTGAAGGTTGTTTTTGGAATGTCAGTTGGGTTCATCCGAATTTGGTGAAATCCTTGTCGGAGGTCGAGTTTAGAAAACCAGGATGCATTACCTAATTCATCAAGCAATTCTTCAATAGTTGGCATTGGGAAACGGTCACGTACTGTGATGGCATTAAGAGCTCTATAATCGACGCAGAAGCGCCAACCTCCATCTTTCTTTTTGACAAGGAGTACAAGAGATGAGAAAGGGCTTTGACTTGGTTGTATGAATTTTGTATCAAGCATGGTTTGTATTTGGTTTTCAATTTCATTCTTTTGGAAATAGGGGTAACGGTAAGGGCGGGTGTTGATGGGGTTAGAGTTGGGTACGAGATTAATATGGTGATCAATGTTTCGTTGGGGAGGAAATTTTGGTGTTGTGTTGAAGAGGTTTGAGAAACGGAGAAGTAGGGAATGGATTTTAGGGATAGAGTGTGGAGGAGTAGGGTCTGATTTTGGTTCAGGATTTGTGTGTAACAATTGAAGGTGAAATAGTTCAGCGGTGGAGTGGGTTTGGATTAATCTCTTAACTTGTTGGGCCGAGGCTTGAGTAATTTGGGTCTTTTTGTTAGCCGTGAGGGTGATGATTTTGTTTTGGTGGGTGAAGGATAGGCTGAGGTTTGTGTAGTCCATGAGAACAGGCCCAATAGTTTGTAACCAAGGGGCACCCAAAACAACATCAGCGCCACAGAGAGGAAGCATGTAGAAATCAACCGAGAATTGTTCAGATTGTAGAGAAATGGGAATACCGGCGCAAAAACGATTGCAATCAAGGGTATCGCCATTGCTGACCATGACTTTGAGTGTAGTGGTAGGGACTGAAGGGAGCTCAAGGAATTTGGCGATGCGATCTTGTATGAAGTTGTGTGTGCTACCTTCGTCGATTAGTACGGTGACTGGGTGGTTGGAGATGCGACCATTGAGGCGGATTGTGGAGGCGGTGGTACAGCCAGAAAGGGCATGCAAGCTGATCTGAGCTTCAGTAGTGTAATCAATCGCAGTGGTGGAGGTATCTGAATCCTCAAATTGATGGTGGTTGTTAAGAAGATCTGGAATGGAATCCGGTGGTTCCTTTGTGATGAGGAGGAAGAAGCGTCCTTTGCATTTGTGTTGAGGGGTGAATGTTTCATCGCAGTTGTAGCAGAGACCCTTTTCCCGGCGTGAAGCCATTTCTTCTGGAGATAATTTTCGATAATTGAGTCGGTTGGGTTTGGGGTTGGGTAAGAGGGGTGGAAGATTGGAGGTTGGTGTTGTTGTTGTGGGTTGTGGTGAAGAAGATGAAGCCGAGGTAAGTGATTTGGGTTTGAAAAAACGGCGTCGTTCTTCTATCTTATCTTCTTGTAATTTGGCAAGGGTTGTGGCTTGGGTTAAGGTGTAAGGGCGGAGGGCTTGGACTTCCCTGCGAATCTCAGGTGAGAGTCCAGAGATGAAACAACTGAGAAGGAATTGTTGTGGTAGGCCAACGATGCGATTGGCGATTTTTTCGAATTCGGTGAGGTATTGATTTACGGAGGATTTTTATGTGAGCTTAAAAAGTGAGCTTGAAGGGTCATCGTAATAGGAAGGTGCGAAATGCGTTTCGAGTGCTTGAAGGAAGCCGGTCCAGGTGGTGATTTGGTTGTTTCGAAACATCCATTGATACCAACTCAAAGCTGGTCCATCCATATAAAATGAAGCTACTGTGAGTCTTTCCTCTTCTAGTGTTTGATGATAATCGAAGAACTAAGAAATTTTAAAGATCCAGCCTGGAGCATCAGTTCCGTTAAATTTCGGCACGTCAAGTTTCATGCGAGGCATAAGGTAGGTGAGGTTCGTGTTGGTTGGTGTTGGTGTGGGTGGTGGTGGGTTAGCGGTGGTGAGGACGGCGATTTGTTCAGCTATTGCGTCGATTTTGGATGAAAGATCATCCAATCTCTCTGCGTTTGTGGGTCTGGCAGCCATGGGAGGTGAGCAACAAAGATGAAAGCACCAAATTGTTGGGGATATGATCCTTGATTTAGTAGGACAAGGGAATCCTCCTTAGAATTTAGAGAGAGAAGAGATTTATAATTTGTTCTGATGCCCATTCAAGTAAAAGGAATACAATATATATAGATCTTAGTTTGAGATCTAATTCTGTTACGATAGCAATTAGAATCTAGTACAGCTCATAATAAAATCTAGTACAGCTAATCATTATATTTTTGCATAACAACTTTTAGAAGCTTCTTTATTCTTTGTCATCTTGTGCAGGTGGTAGTCTTAACTCTTTAGTCATCAAATTTCTTGGGCCTTTTGATTGTTCTTTTGGGTCTGTTTGCATCTGTTGTTATTAATGGATCTTTTATAATGCTGTTGGGTTTTGGTTCTGCAGTTGGGCTAACATAAGCCGTTTACTAACAGCTGGTCCTTCTTTGGAGGAGATCAAAGCGACGATTTTTAATTTGAGCTCTGATAGTGCCCCAGCTCCTGACGGGTTTGACGGTTTTTTCTATCAAAGTTATTGGGATATTATCAAGCATGATGTTAACAAAGTGGTTTTTCAGTTTTACAATGAAGGTTGGATAATGAATAACTTCAATGTTAGTGCAATTATTCTTATTCCTAAAGTCAGAGATGCATTATTCTTGACAAATTTCGTCCAATCGCTTTATCAAATTTCCAATTCTAGATCATTACAAAGATTTTAGCAGACATGTTAGCATCCTTTATGCTGCATCTCATCTCCAAGGATAAAATATGTTTCATGAAAGGGAGGAATATCCATGATTGCGCTTTTCTCGCTTCATAAGCCTTTAATTTGATGGATAAGTAATGTTATAGTGGCAACATGGCTATTATGGTTGATGCTATTAAAGCTTCTGACACTCTTAATTGGAATTTTATTCTCAATGTCCTATCTTTCTTCGTGTTCTCTGGGAAATTCATTGGTTGGATTTCTACTATTTTGTCTTCTTCTCACCATTTTATTATGGTGAATGAAACTCTCAAGGGTATTTCTCGTGTGCTAGGGGAAGTGCTTAGTTGAGGAAGTGCTTAGTTGAGGGATTTATGGTTTAGTTGCTTCGGGAGGTTTAAAACCTGAAATTCTGGCTGTCAGATGCATGATGTCCTAAGAGATATCGAGACACCAGATCCAACTTTAACACGCAATAGCAGGATATATAAATAAACAAAAGTGTTGAAGGTAAATAACACACACACACATATATATATATATATATATATATATATATATATATATATATATATATATATATATATATATATATATATATATATATATATATATATATATATATATATATATATATATATATATATATATATATATATATATATATATATATATATATTTACCTAGTTCGGTGACAACAACACCAACTCTAGGAGCTACCAAGCATGGGACAAAATTAACTAGATATTATCAATTTGTAGACCACACAACAACCATACATATTTACAATCTACGCACTTAATCACTACCCTTCGGTTAACTTCTATCTAAGACACACCTGGGTATGAGACCCTCCTCAAATCCCTCTTCAATCACACTCAACGATTGGAGCAACTCTAAACACATTAGAGAACAAAAATAGGAAGCCACTATTTCAAGACACATAATCCTCAATGCTTAAAAGATTATCAGAACTGACACACAAATACTCAATGCTTAAAACCTTATGAGCATCTGACACACAAACATCCAATGCTTAAAAGCTTATGGATGATTGACAGAACTTACAACCCAAAATAGTCATACTCTTCTATCAAGTTCATATTAGAGAGGCTCACAATTAAGGATTTTAAAACCATAACAAAACACACACATAAATTCCACCTAAAACTAGGTATACACCAGTCTATATATAACTTTATTCTAGACTGGGTTGGGCTTCAAAATGCAGTAGTGAGGCTGCACAAGTCTGTAAAATCTTGTCCAAGAAAATATGTCTTCAATCATTAGTTTTCTAAAATGTCTCCATATTTAGAAACTTTATATATATTTGAAACCCAACATAGAATCTATAATTTTTCAATCTTAGAAGCCACATAAGCTAACTAAATATTCCCTGAATATTCAGTAACTAACATATCATTTGAAACATAACTATCAGCTGCTACAAACACGATGTCCTATCCTCCTGGTTGGACATCTTATTCGACATGTTGAAAATTACACGTTGGAACATCTTGTTCAACATGTTGCTGCCAAGTTTGTTTAACCAAAATGTATGTCAATCATAATTTCAGAGAAATAATAATCTCCCCTTTAGCACATTTTGGCTAAAACAACCAAATAACCCTTGCACAATAAAGCACCAAACAATATGTTTGAAAATAAATCAAACATACACATTCGAGGAACAACAGTGGAAAACACATCAGAAAGGTTAAGTGCATGAAAAAAATAGAGACACAGTTAGTAGTTAGTTTATCTACTAACACAACTTCTACAAATAAAGAACCTAATTTCTCAACACCATGATGTAAAGACATCATGTCTGACATCTCTTCAAAGCATCCAATCCATAGCAGGGACTCCCCCTCAATAAGAGAATAAAAAAAATCCCCCCTTCATTAGTAGTACCATCACCAGCAACCTCAATATCATACTACTTCCTCTTTTTAGCCATAATATGACAAAGGTAAGTAGATAATATTATAAAATTTAACCACCTAAGGTTTTAAGAGATAAGGTGCAAAAAGAAACTAAAAACATCATGGGAATTTAACTCTTACCAAATTATAATAAGGTTTTAAGAGATAAGGTGCAAAAAGAAACTAAAAACATCATGGCAATTTAACTCTTACCAAATTATAAACTAGGATAAAAAAGATAATAAGGTAGACCTAAAAAAAATCACATGACTGTTGTACCCCGAAATTTGCCCTCGTATTTTTCCACAAGAAATCACAGCTTCAGGCTTTTCCTGATTTTTCAGACTGGCTCAAGAATCGGTCAAACAGACTCTTCTCGCCAGTCAGACAAAATTAGGGTTTTCATTGATTTTCATGGCTCTGGAACAATTCAAACAGTTTGCTTAGGGTTTGGTTGATTTTGGCTCAGCTTTGATCAGGCGAACACTTCTTTGGCATTTGATCAGGAACTAGGGTTTTTGTGCGCGCATTCTCAGAAAGAATTAATCCCACAGTGCTTTTCAAGTTATTCCGAGATATGGACTGAGGCATTTGGATTGAGTTTGCAATGTCTGACTAAATCAGTGAAAAGAGTCATTTGGACTAAGTTTGCAATGTTTGACTAAATCAGTGAAAAGAGTCATTTGGATTGAGTTTGCAGTGTTTGATTGAATCATTAAGAGAAAAGACAATTGGGCAGTTGTTGTGATTGACTATGCTTTGCTTTGGATTTTTGAAGCGCCAGGTTTATTAATTGATCGATGCTAAAACCACAATGTTTATTTAATTTTTTATTCTAAGTTAAGATAATTGGAATTTATTTCCATTTATTATAATTTAAGAATTATAAATAATAAAATAAATAATTGAAAAGAAGAAAAGGAATTAACTGATAAAAATGGATTTTATTCATCTTTTAATTATTCGTTACAATTGTTGTTTGAATATAGTATTTATTTACAAAGTATTCATAATAATAAATGTTTACAAATAATTAAATTTGGAATAAAACTATCCTAATTTTTCTAAGTTTCCTAGTCTTCATCTTCTATCCAATGCTCCTTTGTCGCTCAATTATTTTTCATCTGCAAAATAAAGAAAGAAGAAAAAAGTCAAATGCAGTCAAAATAATTGAAAGGCAAACAGTCAATTTGGGCTCATCATTAGAGGCAACTGGACGGAATCAGTTCGCCCTCTCCGCAAATCACGAGATTTCTCCCGGTTCACAGAGAGGGATGAAAAATGCTTGCAACAAAAGTATTGAAATGCACAAAAGTTTTAATTGCACAAATTCAAATTTGTCAAAGCTGCATAATTTCAAAAGTCTCAAACAGCATGAGCAAGTACAAAATCCAAAGGTAAACTGAACTAGAACTACAAAGTCCAAACTGAGTTCCAATGTCAAACTAAACCAAAAGCTGTCCAAAAGGCTATTCAGATACAAGTACAAAATGCTGTCAAAAGAAGATATGGAAAGATATCAAGAAGACATAAAGTATGCAGAGAAAACATGTATTGCAAGCAAGCAAGTTTCAATGTCATCATTTTCTAAGCCAGTGCCTTTTCAGGATAAGGACAATATAAGCAATATAAAATGCTTTAAAAAAAACTGTCAAAGAGAGAGGAGAGAGAGAGTAAGAGGAGATAGGCTTACAGGTTTAGGCATGAGGACAAGATATATAAAAACAAAACTGCAATAAAACAGTAGAGCAGAAGGCAGAGATATTTAAAAAATCAGAATACAAACAAAACTGTCAAGAAAAAGAAACAGAACTGCCTATCCACACTTAAACCCTCAACCTGTTTGAGGCATATAACACAAAGCCTTGGTTCTAGACCTGTAATGGCCTAAAAACATAAACCAGTCCATCAAACCTTAAGCATAAAAAACATAAACTCACCAAAGCCTTTGTTCAAAAAACCGGTAAGCTCACCAAAAGCCATAGCCTCAATCAAAGCAAAACCTGCCTGAAGCTTTCAACCAAGCAAAAGAAGCTAAAACCCTGTCCACGCCTTACCTGCCTGAACTGTCAAACCTAAACCTGCTTAAACCTCTAAGCCTGCAAACATTCAGAACACCATAACCTGCTAGCCTAAAAGCCAAAGGACATCAAACACAAACAAACTTACAGCCCTACAATCTTTAAGCAGTAAACCTGTAAGCTCACCAATATCCAAACCTGACCAAAGGCCAAGCTTAACCTGAAGCAAGCCTTACCAGCATTCAAACCACCCATCAAGCCCTCAGAAAACCTTCATCATTGGGCTAACAATAAGATATCAAAACATTCAAGCATATCATCAACAAATATCTCAGGGTACACAGGCAACCAAACATACCATCAAGTATACAGTCACAAGCATATTCAGTATAGCCAACATCATCAAGGCAACTCGAACCAACATCAACAACTATACTCAGCAAGCAAACAGCCTCAGAAAACTTTCATCATAGGCAAACGTACAAGGCAACAAAGAGACAAGAAGAAGAGAAAAAGAAGATTGCAAAGGTAAGTTGTTTCAGAGTCAAAGCGTACAAGGCAAGGAGACAGAAGAAGCAATATAAGATAAAGAAGCTAGGTTTTCAAGTCCATCATTAAACCTAAATAAGTGAAACAAAAATACGAAATACCGGTTCTTCCAGCCAAAGTCCAGCCTCACGCGTTTCCTTCCCCCCGGCCCTCCAAACGCCTCCGGATCCACCGTCCTCTTCCAACAAAAGGTAGTATTCTTTTCTTCTCATTCCTTTAACGCTCCTCAAATAAACAAACAACAATATTTCCCGATCAGAAATAATAATAGCACTCAATCAAAACATGAAATCAAAAAGAGCTAAGGCATAAAAGAGATTTGCTTTTACCGTTTCTTGGCGCTACTTGTAACACGCCGTTTATGTTTAAATGTTATTTCATTAATTATTTTCCAAAACTATTAAATTATATCTATTTTGAGAAATATATTCAATTGATATCGATTAAAATATTAATTGGGTAATATGAAATAAAAATATTTATTATGTCGAAATATTATTTTGAATAATATTAATTTGGTGTGTAGTAATATTTGACTTTGTTTGATTAATTGGCATGATTAGGTTTATATAGAATAAATATTATTTAGTGTAATATTGTTTTAATAGAGTTATATATTATAATTTGAACTAAATAATTGTTGGGGCCAAATTATAATTTTAGAAAGATAGAGGGAGGAAAGTTAGTAGTAGAAGAATAGTTTTATAAAATAGAAAAGTAGAGTTAGTAAGAGTGGTTGGTAAGAAGAGAAAGAAGAAAGAAAAGAGAGAAGAAGAAGAGAAGAGAAGGAGAAGGCTAGGGTTTGTTCTACAAAATCATCATCTTGTTCCAAGAAAATCAACACTAGAGGTAAGGGTTTGACTTCCACCAATTATTTAGTGTGTGATTTTATAGTTTTGATTTTGGAATAAATTAGGGGTTTAGGGTATTAGTTTCACTACTATGTTTCGATAAAAAAAATGGGTAGATTGATGAAATTGAGAGATGATTTAGGACCCAATTTAATTAGTTATGTATATATATAAGTGCTTTAGTATTTTATTTGCAAAAAAAAATTCCACTCATGTTACTATAGCGTTGTATTTGAGAAGTAATACTTTAAGGAACATGTTCTTCTTTACAGTAGCATATGAATGGAATGATTATTTAAATGGAATATTAAAGTAGTGGTTAGGAGAATTTTTGCTGGCTGTAACGATATGAGCTGAAGCAGTATGTAGGAACATTAGATTGCTATTGTAGCGACGAGATAAATTAAAATCTAATGGCACTTGCTTGGCATTCTGCAGCGCATAATTTGAAGTAGCATTTAATGTTTTATATGTTGTAGCAAAATTGATAGAATGATACATGAAGGCACTTATTCTTTATTTTTATTCAGTAGCATAAAGTAGTAGCTTAAAAGAGTTGAAGAGAATTAGTAGTTAAAGTCACATGGAGTATTAATGGCTTGTTGTAGCAATACAAGATAAAGTAGTAATAAAAGGTTTGGCTTGCAAATACAGTAGCGATAAGTAATGTAGTAAGTGGAGTAGTATGTAGGAGTATTATATTGCAATACTGTAGCGCCAATTTTAAATGAATATATTTGATGGTAAATTGACTGTTCAGTTGCGCATAGCATAGGAAGTATAGTGGCATTAGAAACAGTTAGTTTAGCATCTTGTAGCGCTAAAAGGAGTGATTATATGAAGTAGCTATGAAGGGCACTTGGCTTGAAGTACTGTAGCGCAAGAGAAAAATGTATTTAGGAGAATTGGCACATGTTACTGTAGCGAGTAAATGAAGTAGTACTTAGAGGCTTTCGTTTTGCTAGACAGTAGCGCAAGAGTGAAAATGGAGGCACTTAATTTGCATACAGTAGTGACGAAATGAATAAATATTAGATATATCGTAGATATTACGTTCCGATTTACAAATACAAAATTATTTAATAATAATGATTTAATATCTTTAATAAATAATTTTGTAGGATTTATAAAGTAGAAATAATAGAATTTTTGGCCGATAATTAATTAATCGATTTTAACCCAAACAGTCCGAATTATTATGCGGTTTATGGTAGTAATTTTGGTTGATATGTTGAGTGGCATTTTTGTTGAAAAATGTGAATTTTCCAGGTGAAGTCGAATTAAGTTGAATGCTTCCGGTTTATGAAATTGTGTTTGATTTGAATAAATCATGGAAGTAACATTGTTTAAACTTGTACATTACTTGATTTGTGAATTATATTTGCAATGCATGTACAATTGTTGGTATTTCATTATGTTGGAATATGTGGTATGTGTATGTTAAGGTCGGAAGTGGTCTTAATTGCATACGAGTTGTTGGTTGTACATTGCACGGCATGGTTGGTCTTGAAATAGAGACGATGAAACAGTGGGTTCACAAAAATAGACGTTGATCCTATAGTGGAAATAGACGTAGTGGCTTTGATCCTATGTGGAAAAATAAGCGGTGGAACTTTGGGTCCACAAGTCGGTACCGCATTCGCATATGTTGAGTCGTGTTGTGAGTCACATGCATGATTGTGTATATTGTGTATGTGTGTTGATGTTTTTGGTTATGTGCCAATATTGTTGTTGTTTGAATAATGGTTATGTGCCAATGATGTGAGTATTCGGATAATTGGTTTATATGGTTAATGTGTTGGAAATGAATTCCTTGAGTACGGATACTATATGTGATAAAATGAATATGATCATGATGTATTGCTTTATTTATTGCCATTGCTTTACCTTAATTACATGTTATATGATTATTGGAATTCTTACCCTTCTGTTTGAAAATGCTTTTGATGGTATTGTTCAGGTATCGAGGATGGTAGCGCGAGGCGCTAGTTAGCGGATGCATTGGATTGCAATCTGTTTTATTTTGATTAGAGTCGAGTCGATGCTCTGGTAGTAACACCCGGGGGGGGGGGGGGGTATATTTAGTGTCGAACTCGTCTATTTTGTATTCAGATTATGATGTATATAATCCTTACTTTGTGTATGTGAGACTTGATAACATATGCTTTATGTGAATTATCATGGCTTGATGCCTTGAATTATGTTTTGATTCCTCCATGAATGGAGATGAAGTTAAATATTGAAACTCCGTTGCGTTTGCACGAGAGAAAGAAGTTAAATATTTATGTATGTTTGTTTTGTGATGATATGCTTAAATTTACAAACGTACCCCGGCCGTTTTTCTTTAAAATTTTGGAATGTGATGTGTGTTGTGACATCCCTTCCGTGCAAATTTATTTTCTCTGATTTTAATTCTTGCCTTTTATTTAGGGAAATTAGAAGGGGTGTTACAATAGTGGTATCAGAGCATAGTCGGTCAGTTGTCAGGTCTTATTTTGATAATCCCTTGTATTTGATTGTGTGGCTAACGCGATCAATACTTTGTGTTGTAGAGAGAGAGAGAGAAGATGGCTGGTAGAAGGAATGATGATGCTTTAGCTGAGGCATTGAGGTTGCTTGCGGGGTCAATAAATCAGATGCCGCAAACGACTCAAGCGCCACGTGATGGTACTGAAGATGCTTTCCGTGCTCTTGGGAAGTTCCAAAAGAACAACCCGCCTACTTTCAAGGGAGAGCATGCTCCGGTGGAAGCTCAAGAATGGTTAAAAGCAATTGAGAAAATCTTTCGTGTGATGAATTGCACTGACGCTCAGAAAGTGCAATTCGGAACACACATGCTGATTAAAGAGGCCGAAGACTGGTGGATCAACGCTAGTCAGAGGTATGAGGAGGAGCAGGTTGTGGTGACTTGGGAAATTTTCCGAGATGCATTCTTGGAGAATTATTTTCCGGAGGATGTTCGTGGTAAAAAGGAAGTTGAATTCCTGGAATTGAAACAAGGTAGTGGTTCGGTAGCTGACTATGCGGCTAAATTTCAAGATTTGATCAAATACTGTCCTCACTACAACACTGTTAATGCTGAGAAGTCGAAGTGCCTTAAGTTTGTTAATGGTTTGAGGCCAGACATAAAGAAGGCGATTGGGTATCAGCAGATTACAAGATTCTCTGAGTTGGTTAATAAGAGTCGTATCTACGACGAAGACAGTCGAGATAGCACTGCTTATTACAAGAGCTTGAGTGAGAAAAGAGGTAAGGGACAGATGCGTCCTAAGCCTTATGATGGAAGAGGAAAGAGACCAATAAGTAGTGGAAAGAGTCCGAGTGGGGGAGTGACTACTCCAATCAAATGTTTTAAATGTGGTAAAGAGGGACATCGTGTTATGGAATGTCGCCAGGGGATAGTTAAGTGTTTCAAGTGTGACAGGGTGGGTCACAAAGCGGTGGATTGTAGAGTTGGTGTGAGTGTAACTTGCTTTAATTGTGGTGAGCGAGGCCACATAAGTACCAAATGTCCAAAGCCAAAGAAAGAAGTTGGAAAAGTATTCGCTTTATCTGGAGCAGAGACTTCTGCTGAGGAACGTCTAATCAGAGGTACGTGCTTTATCTCTAATGTGTCTTTGGTTGCTATTATTGATACGGGTGCGACGCATTCGTTTGTTGCTTTAGATTGTGCCAAGAGATTGGGCCTTGTCTTGTCTACTTTGGATCGAAGTATGGAGGTAGATACACCTGCGATGGGTTCAGTTTCTACTTCAGTTGTTTGTTTGAAGTGTCCTTTGCGCATGTGCGGAAGAGATTTCGAAGTTGATCTCGTGTGTCTTCCTTTGTGTAATACGGTGGGAGAACTGACTTGAGGTTTTGCGTTTGTATTCGCAAATGTTGCGGTTAGCAAGAGTCGCCACCGACTTTTTATTTTATCCTAAGGAAAGGTTAAAAAGCACAGCAAAAACCTTTTGAGATGTTTTCTTGGGTTCGGGGAGTAGATTATAGAAAGGGAAGGTATTAGCACCCTTTCTATCCATGGTTATCCATGGGCTCTTAGTTACTTGCTTAGATCACTTGCCTTTTGTTTTCAATTGTTTTAAATGGTGCTTGAGTGTGTGGGTTTTGAAAATGTTTTTTGAAAAGAGGCCAATGTGGTGGCAACCTTTGTAATGATCCATGTGGAGATGTATACAAAGATGTATGTCTTTTGAAAAGGTTTTCATTTTTGTTTTTGAAAGTTTTGTTTTGAAAGTGTAGTGATGTGTGATTTTGAAATTAGGCAAGTGTTTTGTTTTGCAAGTTGATTCAAGTAACTAAGAGGTTATCTACTCCTAAATTTCTCAAAAGATTATTGCTATACTTTAACCCTTTTAGCAAGTTTGCTCCACCATTGTATTTGGTGGGCAACCTTGTGTTAGGATGTGAAAGGGACAGGCGCGGGTCATCGTATGGACCATAGTTGCAACGGCGTTAAATGTCTTTGAGCAATTTCTCTAAGGGACTTGATCATTTGTTTTTGTTTGTTTTTGAAAAGTTTTATCGAGGGACTATGATCATTCAAATTGTTTGCTTTGCCCAAAGATGTTCAACATACAACATGGCCCATTTATTTGAAGGCAACAAGTGGAATACCCTAGGGGGTGCAAGTGTGATTTGTGTGTCCATTTTCATGCTTGTTTATCTTGTATTAGGTCAAACTATTTTTTATCGTCTTTTCGCATACAAACCCTAATTCTAACATGTTATCATTAGAAAGCAATAAAGTGCGAAATTAAAATTACTAAGCTATTACAAAACCAAATATGGGAAAGGGGGTACAAATGTTCAAATGGGGGATATTGACAAGAATTTAAATCTAAATTATTACAACATTTGAATATTTGCAATTTAAATAATGCATAATTAAATGTAAATTAAATAAATATGTGAAATGCAAAAAGAAAATTTTTATATGTATGAGAAAATATTATTTATGTAAAAGGGAAAAGAAAATAAAAATGTATTTATTTTTGAGTATTTTGAACTTAAGGTAAAAAAAACCCTAATTTTTAAAGAAAAGGTATTATTATCTAATTTAATTCTACTATTTATTTATTATTTATAAAAATAAAATAAAATGAAGTGTATTGTGAAAAAAGGTATTTTTTGTATCAAATATTAAATAAAATGAAAAATCAAGTATTTTTATATTTTGTCTTAAATATCATATATATATATATATTTATATTAAACCCTAAATATGTATTATACAAAAATAAATATTTATTTAATATTTTAATAAAATAAATAAAAGAGTATTTTTTTGTGTGAAATATTTTCAGAAAGTAGATAAAAATAAAAATTGTATTTACATTATTTTTACATTTTATTCTAATAATCATATATATATATATATTTATGTATAAACAAAGAAAATAAACAAATAAATATGCAATAAATGCAAAAAGTGATGAAAAAAATATTTTTAATTTTTAAATGGCATGAGTAAAAATAAACAAAGTCAGCCAAAAAGAAAAAAGTCAAAAATGTTAAAAAATGAGCAAATGGGCTCAGGGGGGTGTAAACCAAAAAGGGTGGTGTGGAAAGAAAGAACACAAAAGCCCAGCCCAATGAAACACTGTCTTCAACCTTTGGCCAAGACTGAGTTCAAAAACGCGCGCCTCTTGCTTCAACATCAAGGTCCTGATTCTTTGATCCTTTGAACAAACTTCCAACACAAAACATGTAAAGCATAATCTCACGATTTCATACATATAAAGAACATGAACTATCTCTCTAAGATGAGGGATAATTTCTCTCCCCCCCATTTCTGACCTAGTTTTTCTACCATTTTCAGAGCTCAAATTCTCTCTACTCAGACAAAAGAAATGAAAAGTAAAGTTATGTTCATGTTCAGGGCTATGAGTAGGACCTTGTTTCTTCACAAACTTAAGACTAAAGATGCCTAATAAGAGAGATACGAATTCAAACTTTTACCTGTGCAGTTGAACTTCTATGTGGAGAATGAGAGACTTTCAGTGCAATGTAATGATTGGAAAAGCTTCCTTGAGGTCCAGGGATGCTTTTTCAATGCTTACTTTGTCTTGAACCTTCTTGTATCAAGCTGTAGAACTTCACCTGCAAGTCAAAGATATGAAAATGGTGGAAGTGGTTAGAGCAACTACAGATCGTGCCTTAGCTTCTGGATAGTTTGCATATGTTGTAAGGAAGGTAGAGGAACAGGTTTTGATCAAAATGCTCGAAGGGATTGAGAGATAGCACTCAATCTGCAGGGCTTGCTCTGTTTGAGCAGTTTTGTGGTGTTTCTGAGATGGAGAGTGTTTGAAAGGCAAAAGGCTCGTGCAAAAGCTTGGTTGGGTGATCTTGAAGGTGTTTGATATCTTTTTGTGTTGTGTTTGTAAGCTGAGATTCAAGTTGTCACAAGTTATGGACTTTTCTTCTTTTCTAAGCAACAAAAGCAAAATTGGTCTTCTAGGTCAGTATAGGACCCCCTAATGTGCTGCATCAACATCTCTTGATCAGTGTGTTATGCACATAATCTTGTGCTAAGCAGATCTTCTATGTACTTGTTTGATTTACCAATTGACATAAAGCAAACTTTTGTAAAAATGGAAAGTTCACTTTATCCAAAAATGGATCAATCTTGTGTATAATGCTTGAATTCATGGAACAACACTTAGACACAATGAACAAGCATTAAATTAAGGAGTGTAATGTGGTTTAAGGACCTGCAAAGTAGCACAAACTATGCTGAGTTCAAATTTGCCAAGTTTATGAACATGTCTTGATGAAGAACAAAAGTGAATTTTTGCCAACTTGTGAAATTCGAATCTCTCAAGTTATGAGGTTGTTTGATGAGTTCTTGGACATTTTGGAAAGCTTGGAATGTGTACTACAATCCATCTTTGCAATGCAAATCAAAATTCCAAGTGGAAGGGTATGAAAAGTGGCCTTGAAGTAGGGTAGAAAACCTTGTCAAAATAGGTCAAATTTCACTAAGTTAAAAGATGGTTTAGTGCCCTTATTCAAAAAATCATAACTTGAGATACAAGCTTCAAATGAGAAAACTTTGTGAATCAAAGTTGTAGACTATGCAACAAGCTACAACTTTCATGTTTTGACTTTTGTTTGAATCCAAATGGATCATGGTGAAAAGATGGGGCAAAGTTGGGAAAAAATTAGGGTTTTCCATAACTTAGAAAAATTCTAAGTTATGAAAAATTCCATTTTCTAACCCTAATTTGCATTTTGAGATTTCTTGGTGAACAAGTTTCATGATTTGGAATGTTTTGATGAAAAATGAATCTTGACTCTTGATTTTGACCAAAAAGTCAAAGTTTGACTTTTCAGTATACAGTCAGAATTGATCAATTGACTGGGAAATTCAACTGTCAATCTTGTGTACTTGGGATCTTTTGAGCTTGATGAACATGTCAAGATAATCCCATTGAGTCCTTGAGTCCATATGTGAGCTTGGTTTGCCATTGGCTAGGTCAAACAGTCAAAAATTGCCTTTGTGCAGTCAAAACCCTAAAAATGACCATTTTGCCCTTTTGGTGATCTGATCAAATTTCTTGTGGAATTGTGCTTCAAACTTGAACAAATGGTCCATGTGAGTTCATAATGTTGATGTGGATCAAATTTCATGAGGTTTGAATGTCAATTGGCCACAGTTGACTTTTTCCCCAATACAGCTGATTTCTAGGTCAACTGTCCAATTGACTGGGTAAAACTTGGAATCAAGACTTGAAACTTGGCATGGGTAAACTTGGGAGTCCAACATGAAGCATGAAAGTCATTTTAGGCATTTTAGGTCAAAACATCCTAGGGTAAATACAAACCCTAATTTGAGTCCACAGTGCAAGGAGAAGCCTTGAGCAGAGGAAACCCTAACTGTATCTTGATCTCCAAAGGTCTTGTGATGAGAAAATGTTGAGGAAATGGGAGGGCAAATTTTGGGGTACAACAGTTGCCCCTGTTCAATCTTCTTGGACCTGATGAGTTAGATTGGCAAGTTTGCCTTTCGTGACTCGAGGGTAAAAGGAGATTGGACACTAGAGTGCCCGGAAATTTGCACTCGCATGCTGGAGTCTCAACAACGTGGTGTCGGGAATGGGCTTATAGATGCCATTTGGAGAGATGGTGGATAGGGAGATGGGCTTATAGATGCCATCTGGAGAGGTGACAGAACCTTGTTGGGAATGGGCTTATAGATGCCATTTAGAAGTGTCGATCGCATAAGGGATTCCTTAGCGAGAACTTGTATATTTGAGAAAGACGGATGTTTTCCTGGCTTGTTACAGGTGTTTGATCCTCAGTCTCCTGATGCAGATATGCCCTGGCTGGATACAGGTATCGAATCTTCAATTGGTTGCTCACAGATGTGCCCTGACTGGATACAGGAGTCGAATCTGGAAATAGTCGTCAATAGATGTGCCCTGGCTGGATACAGGAATCGAATCTTCAAACTCTTCAGACGTGCCCTGGCTAGATACAGGAATCGGGTCTGGAAACGTGGTCAACAGATATGCCCTGGCTGGATACAGGAATCGAATCTGGAGCTGTTGTAGTTGATAGATGTGCCCTGGCTGGATACAGGAATCGAATCTTCGAACTCTTTAGACGTGCCCTGGTTAGATACAGGAATCGAGTCTTCGAACTCTTCAGACGTGCCCTGGCTAGATACAGGAATCGAGTATAGAAACTGATCACTCTCAGATGTGCCCTGGCTAGATACAGGTATCGAATCTGGAATTGTGACAGTTGAAGGTAGTCGCTTTTGAGATTGTCTTTTTCCTGAAAAGGCAAAGACGTAAGTTGTATGCAATGTCATGATGTATGATATGCATGATGTCATGATGTTCAACATGAGATGTTGTATGCGTTTCACCATGTATGTAAGCGAGATGTATGAAAATGTGAAATGTTTATGAGTGTAATTTCATCTTAGGAAAATAAATCCTTGACGAACGGCCGAGAAGCTGCTCTGTGGAAGAGATACTTGGCCGGAGTTTTGATGAGAGGCCTGTCGAGGACTTTAATGGCGAATTCCGCTGAGGATAATGATGATAAACTCCGCTGAGGAACTCCGAATATAAACTCTGCTTGGGAATGCTAAGGATAGACTTCGCTGGGGATTGAAGGAACTTTGCCGAGAGCGGTCTTCCGTGGCTTTTAGCTGAAGATAACCCAGTTATAAGTCCTTGTGAGGAAATAACTCTGAATAAAACTCGGGCGAGACGTCCGTACTTTGTAGGGGATAAGCTTGCAGAATCTACTGGGGATGAGCTTTAAGACCTGCCGGGGAATGTTGGGCTTTTTCAGGATCGACGGGGGATCAACTTCGCTTGGGGAAAGTATTGTCGCATCCTGTCTTATTCTGCGGGGAATTGAGATGATTTGGCCACATTCTTCAGTTGAACCTACTTTGGTGCCTTGGCGGACAAAACAACCAGACTGCATTAGACAACTCCACATTGCCCCTGTCTTTGATGTCACCTGTAATTAATCTCTTGTTTCATATGCGAACATTTATGAATCAGCAATTTAATGTCAAATGCATATATCAAAAATGAACATTGGACGTTCTTCGCAAGACAAAACAGAAAAAAGGGAAAACAATGGTAATTTGTATGGACAAGTGAATTTGTATTGATTTAAACTTTGCCTGTGAATAGGCGTTTTTTGTACAAGAGACTGACATCCTAGTAAGAGGACATCGCCAAATAGTATGGAGTTTACATTTTGAAAAACAAAACAGCTATGTGATCAATCCCACTGGGTTCCAACTCTGCTATTGCCTTTATGTCTTCGAACGTCTCATTGCTTTGCTGCCTAATTTGAAGATGAAGCTGATTGGTCAATGCCGAAATCTGGAGCCAGATAGTTGATGCCGAATTCCGGATGCGAAGTGATCCAATGAGACATAGTGTTACGCTTTTATCCCTAACTTTTTCCTGGACCGCCCTTTCGGGTTTTCAGTCCACCGGGATACCCTTTTTTGCCCAAGCCGCCCTTTCAGGTTTTCGACTTGCCGGGTGTACAGATTTTTTCATTTCATCCCTTATTTTTGCCCGAACCCTTTTGGTTCGCCGGGAAGCCCTTGTTTTTGCCTAGGTATGCCAACCTAGCGGGTCTTTTATTTATGCGTAGTATTTTTTCACTATGTCTGCATTGGCGGGGTGAGGAAGGTCGTCACCATCCATGGTGGTTAGGATCATGGCTCCTCCTGAGAACACACGTTTAACCACAAATGGCCCTTCGTAAGTAGGGGTCCATTTGCCCCTGGGATCACTTTGAGGAAGGATGATGCGTTTGATTACCAGGTCCCCAACTTGATACTCTTGCGGTCTGACTTTCTTGTTGAATGCCCTGATCATCCGTTTTTGATACGTTTGACCATGACAGATAGCAGTGAGCCTCTTTTCGTCAATCAGATTTAATTGATCAAGTCGAGTCTGGATCCAATCATCTTCATTCAAGTCTGCATCCTTCATTATCCGGAGGGAGGGTATCTGGATCTCGATTGGCAAGACTGCCTCCATGCCATAGACCAAGGAGAAGGGAGTTGCCCCGGTTGACGTCCTTACTGAGGTGCGGTACCCATGAAGAGCGAACGGTAACATCTCGTGCCAATCTTTATAGGTCACTGTCATCTTCTGCACAATTTTCTTGATATTCTTATTAGCTGCCTCTACAGCCCCATTCATCTTCGGCCGGTAGGGAGAAGAATTGTGGTGCTGTATCTTGAATTGTTCACAGAGCTCAGTGATCATCTTGTTGTTGAGATTGGTACCATTGTCCGTAATGATTCTTTCTGGGACGCCGTACCGACAGATCAGATTATGCCGGATGAAACGTGCCACTACGCTTTTGGTTACTGTGGCATAGGAAGCTGCCTCAACCCATTTCGTGAAGTAATCGATCGCCACCAAGATGAAGCGATGCCCATTGGATGCCGTTGGTCGGATCTCACCGATCATATCGATGCCCCACATTGCGAAAGGCCAAGGTGCCGTTAGGACATTCAAAGGAACTGGAGGGATATGCACCTTGTCAGCATAGATCTGGCACTTATGACAAGTTCGGGAGTGTTGGTAACAATCGGCTTCCATTGTGGACCAGAAATATCCTGCCCGAAGGATTTTCTTAGCCATGGTGTGTCCACTGGAATGTGTTCCAAATGTACCTTCATACAGTTCCATCATGATTTTCTCCGCTTCAGCCTTATCCACACAACGTAGCAGGGTTGAATCATGATTCCGTTTGTAGAGAATGCCGTTGCTGAGGAAGAATTTTGCAGCAAACCTCCTCATGAACTTCTTATCATTGACAGATGCACCTTCAGGGTATTCCTGAACCTCCAAGTACCTCTTTACCTCGTGATACCAGGGTTTTTCAGTTAACTTCTCAGCCTCGAGCTCACAGCAGTATGCCGGTTCATCCAACTTCCAGATAATGATTTGGGGAGCCTCATTGTCCCATTTAACTTTGAACATTGAAGACATCGTGGCTAGTGCGTCCGCTAGCTGATTCTCCTCTCTGGGGAAATGCTCAAAAGTTATTTCTTCAAAGTGAGGGAGCAAGGTCGACACATACTCCTTGTAAGGAATAAGATTTGGGTGTTTCGTATCCCACTCGCCCTTGATCTGATTGATCACGAGAGCGGAATCTCCGAAGACACTTAGAAACTTGATCCTCAAATCGATTGCAGCTTGTAAACCCATGATACATGCCTCGTATTCTGCCATATTGTTGGTGCAGCTGAAACATAATCGGGCGGTGAGTGGAGTATGAGTCCCCTTGGGAGATATGATTACAGCGCCGACGCTGTTACCCAAAGCATTGGAGGCTCCATCAAAATGCATAGACCATCGGGATCCTTCCTCAGGTCCTTCATCCGGTCCAGGTACTTCACAGTCAGTTACCACCATGATGTCTTCGTCCAGAAAATCAAAGTTCAATGATTGGTAATCGTCCACAGGTTGGTGTGCCAAATGATCTGCCAGTACACTTCCCTTAATTGCTTTCTGAGTTGTATACTGGATGTCATATTCTGTTAAGATCATTTGCCATCTCGCTATCCTTCCAGACAGAGCGGGCTTTTCAAATATGTACTTGATGGGATCCATCTTTGAAATCAACAAAGTAGTGTGAGTCAGCATATACTGTCTCAGCCGGCGAGCAGCCCATACAAGAGCGCAGCAAGTTTTCTCAAGCAGTGAGTAACGAGACTCACAGTCGGTAAACTTTTTGCTCAAGTAATAAATAGCGTGCTCTTTTCGGCCAGACTCGTCATGCTGCCCCAGCACACACCCCATTGAATTATCAAGCACTGTCAAGTATAGTATCAGAGGTCTTCCTTCCACTGGTGGCATAAGAATGGGTGGCTCTTGGAGATATTCCTTTATCCTTTCAAAGGCGGCCTGACATTCATCATTCCAGCGTACCACTTGATCTTTCTTCAATAATTTGAAGATTGGCTCACAAGTAGCAGTTAGATGTGAGATGAATCGAGCAATGTAATTCAGTCGTCCTAGGAAACCTCTGACTTCTTTCTCTGTTTTTGGAGTCGGCATCTCTTGTATGGCTTTTACCTTGGCAGGATCCACCTGAATACCTTTATCACTTACAATGAAACCTAGCAATTTTCCGGATCTTACCCCAAAGGTGCATTTGTTGGGATTCAACCTCAGCTTGTATAACTTGAGTCGATCAAACAACTTCTTCAGATGGTCAAGGTGTTCCTCCTCAGTTTGAGACCTTGCAATCATGTCATCTACGTAAACCTCAATTTCATGATGGATCATATCATGAAATAAAGCGACCATGGCACGTTGATAGGTTGCCCCAGCATTTTTCAATCCGAATGGCATGACCTTATAACAGAAGGTACCCCACTGAGTCACGAAGGTAGTCTTCTCCATATCCTCTGGAGCCATCTTGATCTGATTATACCCTGAAAAACCATCCATGAAGGAGAACACCTTGTGTTGAGCTGTATTGTCAACAAGGACATCAATGTGAGGTAGGGGGAAGTCATCTTTGGGGCTGGCCCTGTTCAAATCCCTGTAGTCGACACACATTCTGACTTTACCGTCCTTCTTCGGCACTGGCACAACATTGGCAACCCACTGAGGGTAAGAAGTTACTGCAAGGAAACCCGCATTAAACTGTTTCATCACCTCGGCTTTGATCTTTTCAGACATCTCTGGACGCATCCGTCGAACTTTTTGCTTTACCGGAGGGCAATCTTCCTTGGTTGGCAAATGGTGAACTACAATGTCGGCGTCCAAACCAGGCATATCTTCATAGGACCAAGCAAAAATTTCCATGTAGTCTTGTAGCATCTGGATCAATTGTTGCTTCACGCTGAGCTCTAGATTGGCACCAATCTTGACCTCTTTCCTATCTGCCTCAGTACCCAGGTTAATTGTCTCCACAGGCTCTTCATGTGGTTGAATAGCCCTCTCTTCCTGGAGTAGCAGTCTTGCGAGTTCACCAGGCACTTCGCAATCATCTTCACCTTCGTCTTCGGCCAAGTTGATCGGATTTTTGAAGTCATAACTGGCGGTAGCGGAGCTGTTACCAGTGAGATCCAGGGTGGATTGAAACCTGTATAAGTGAGTGTGTGTAAATATAGCTGTTTTGCAATATATATAACACAGAAAGGAAAAAAGCGCAAGATTTGAAATGCAACAAACGTCCAATGTTTTGATTGATGGTATATGAAAATGTCATACAAAAAGCCCTCACAAATGGAGCTACGATGCCCCGGGTAGGACACCGAGCCAACAGAGTTTTAACATATTGTTTGTTACAAATTTGGAAATCAAAAGAAATCAATTACTGCGTGACAAATGTGATAGGGGTAAAATCCTTTGCTGTCCAGTTGCTCGGTCCGTTGCTGGCAGTCGGGTAGATCCAACTATCAAACTCAGCTTCCTCCACATCTTCCTCAATAGCGTTCACCCTTGAGCTGGAAATAAACACCGGAGCCTTTCCAATCTTCTCTTTGCGCACTGCCTTCTGAGCCTCTGCAGTAAAGCCTAGCCCAAACTTGTCGTTCTTCTGAGTGAAGTCAGGAAGCTGACCCCAGTGTGCACAATTGCCTTTCTGAACCACAGCCCGGGCATCCCTTAGGGAAGCCATCTTCAAGGAATCAATCTCTTCGGCCATTGTCTCTGCAGCTGCTGAAATTGGATGTACCTCCTCGAAATGTTGGAAGGGGGTTTCAATGAACTCTCCGTCCATCTCGATGTACCTGAAGGAATTCAAATGGCTCACCATATACTCCTCTTCCCCTTGCACAGTGACGATCTTCCCCCTGACGGGATACTTCAGCTTTTGGTGTAAGGTGGAGGTCACTGCCCCAGCTTTATGGATCCAAGGTCGACCCAACAGACAAGAGTATGATGGACGTATATCCATCACATAAAAGGTAGAGTCAAACACTTGAGAGCCCACACGAATAGGGATGTTAACCTCTCCATGAACCATCCTCTTGGAACCGTCAAAGGCCCTGACAATGATATTGCTGGGTTTCAACTCCAGGCCTTCATAATCCAGACGATCTAAAGCCTTTTTCGGAAGAACATTCAAGGAAGAACCAGTGTCCACCAATACATGGGCCAGAGTAGTGCCCCTGCATTCAATAGAGACATGCAGGGCATCATTGTGGTCTCTCCCTTTTGCGGTCAGGTCAGCATCTGAAAAACCCAAGCCGTTGTCCGCCGTCAGATTCGCTATGCAGTCAGTGAACTGGACTGCAGACGTCTCTTGCGGCACATGGGCCGTCTTGAGAAATGAGATCAAGGCCTTTGCATGGGCCTCGGAGCATAGCAATAAGGAGAGCAGGGAGATCTTGGAGGGTGTATGCCCCAACTGCTCGACAACATTAAAATCACTCTTCTTTATTATTTTCAGAATCTCCTCCATTTCTTGTCGGGAGGCCTCAGCATTTACGGGTATTGGTGCCTCCATCCGGGCAGGCTCTTCTTCAATCCCTTTGCCCCGAGCATTTGATGACTCGGCAGCAGGGGACACAATTTGATCAGCAACAGGACTAGGTAAACTTGCAGGTTTTATGAGGAGGGGTTTTCGAATAGCGGGCGGCGCAATGTCAGGCGAGAAGAGCCTGCCACTGCGGGTGACCTTGGCTGGACCAGTGATATCGCAGATGCTGGCACTAGCGTCGAATTCTTGCTTGATTCCATTTACATACACGTCTGCCCCATAATGCCAGGGGACAGCTTTATCAGACACGTAGGAGAGGGGCCCTGGAACAGTAATGATCACAGGCGCAATGGTCATGATTTGAATAGGCTTCTTTGGGGGAGCCTTGATTGGATTTTTGAAGATGGTAATCACGGAAACTTCTTTCATTGGAACCAATTGAACAGCAGTCTTTTTGAATAGAATTCCTTGCTATCCATTAGGCCTTGGATGCCTAACCTTAGCAAGGGACAATCAGATGGGGAAATAGCACAGAATGGGCAACCTTCGCCGCAACCCGGAAATAAACCGGCCCGCAGTAGGTTCTTCTTAACAGTCTTCAGAGGGGTAACAACTTCATCTATCGAAACAGCATACACTTCTTCCTCAATGGCATTTACCCTATGCTGAGGCATAGGAGCAGTTACAACATTCGGTCTTTCTGGCGCTTCAAACTGAATTTCCTTTGCGTCGATCAGATCTTGCACCTTGTTTCTCAAGGCCCAGCAATCATCAGTAGTGTGCCCGGGACTATCAGAATGATAAGCACACCGGGCATTTGGGTTGTATTTAGGAGACGCAGTGTTGACGACCTTAGGAGCTTCTTTGAGGGTCACCAGGTTGGTGGATAACAGTTGGGGTAAAATTTGAGATAATGTCATACTCAGTCGGGTATACTGCCTCTTGGGCCTTTCGCTTCTTTGTTGATTGTACTGCTGAGGAGCAGCAACAGGTTTGGAGATGACCAAAGCATTGACGGCTTGGCGACTTTCGGGCTTGACTTGTCTTCTAGGACCATAGACGGCGCTTGCTTCTTTCTTAAACGGCCTCTTCTCAGCACTTGTAGAGGCAGCCTTCTGTATCTTGCCTGACCTGATGCCAGCTTCAATTCTTTCTCCCGTTAATATCAAATCTGTGAACCCAGCGGAGGAGTTACCAACCAAATGATTGAAAAACGGACCAGACAAAGTCCCAAGGAACATATCAACTAGCTCTCGATCAGTTAATGGAGGCTGCACCCTGCCAGCCAAATCTCTCCATTTTTGAGCGTACTCTTTGAACCCTTCACCCGTCCCTAGAGACATACCCTGAAGTTGGGTACGCGTAGGAGCGAGATCAGAATTGTATTGGTATTGTCTGTAGAACGCAGTTGCCAAATCTTCCCAGTGCCGGATGCTAGCTCCGTCCAATTGGTAGAACCATTCAAGTTGTGACCCCGAGAGGCTGTCCTGGAAGAAGTGAATCCAGAGGTTCTTATCCGCCGTGTAAGGTTGGATTTTCCTTACGTACGACCTTAGATGCAGCTTTGGGCAGGAGACCCCATCATATTTAGCGAAGGCAGGCGCCTTAAACTTGTGTGGAATGACTACCCCAGAAGATAACCCCAAATCTCCGAAATCCAGTCCCGGCACATTCTGAATTTCCATGGCGCTCAAGCGGTCCTCCAATTGTTTGTATCTGTCAGCAGCAGGTGGGTACTGTTCGTCGTTATAGTCCGTCTCGTTGTCGGAGACTGCGGGACTAGGAGCTCCTCCCCCTTGGGGACTGTTTTTCTCAGCAGAAGAAGTGGTCGGATCAGCTTCATTGTGGAGTGTGTTCCCAAATCTGCGTCCGGTGTTGAACAATGCAGTCCTCTTTTTCTTTTTCTTCTTAAGGAGTAGAGTCTTCAACTCTTGCTGACCTTGGGCTAGGCTTAGGACCATCTCTTGAAACTGTGCACTTTGGGCCTGAAGGGCCTTGATTGCTTGCTCACTGGATGATTCTGGATTCATGATGACTGTGCAAACAAACAGCGAAGAAGATTAAGCAACCTGTGAAATAGGGTACCTGCTATGCATATGGTGCAATGGAATGCGTATGTTTTATGTTTTCAAAGACAAACAAGATTCAACTTTGTAGACAAAAAAGGGAAACACACTTCATTAGATTAAATTTTTTCAATTGTTCAACAATTTACCCTTAGGCATTACAGGAATGAAAAATACGGAAAAGGAAATAAAACTACAAAAGGAAATAATCAAAGCTCATCAATGCTCCCATGGCCTCCTCCTTTCAGTGCTGATGTAGTTGTTCAGGACACGTTCTTCCTCCAATTGCTTAGTCAGCCTTTGGATCTTCCTTTCCTGCTCGTTGAACTTCTCCCGATAGAAATCCCGTTCTTCTTTTAGCTGTGCCCAAGATCTCTTCATGGTGTCAAAATCAGTAGGTATCTGAGGAGGGAGGACAGTTGGAGGCATCCCATCTTCAACAGGAGACTCAAGAATGAGAGGTCTAACAGCTTCGTAGGGCATACCTAACTCCTGAGCACGGATGCGGACCCATTTGCAATAGGGCTTCAATGGCAGAGAAGTCTTTGGTCCTAACTCATGTGGGTCAGCTTTGTGAATTCTGTCCCAAGCTCTAATGAATCCCTGGCGTAGTTTGTCACTGTCTGCCTGAAACTCAAAATGGAAGTGAGGAACCAGCATTTCATGAGGCCCGTCTCCTCTGGCTCTTCCAAACTGACGGAGATCTAAACACGGATTGTAAGAGATTCCTCCTTGGATACCAATCAACGGGACATTAGGGTATTCTCCGCAACGGTCGATAACAGCTACCTCATCCAAACCTCTGAGAGTCCAAGTGATATCCTTATCTGTGAGAGACATTAACCTCCGAGCCCAACCTTTTCCTTCTTCATTCTTCAGCACGAACTTAGGAAGGTGCGAAATAAACCACCTTACTAGCAAAGGAGCACAACACCACGGAGTCCCCCGTTTTCGAGCAGTACGAGCATAGAGTTGTTGTAGAATATCACCCAAGAGAGTGGGTACCGGATTCCGAGACATGAAGATTCTTATGACATGGATACTGATAAAGGTGTCAGGGTTGGGAAATAATACCAGACCATAGATCAAAAGAGCCAGAATATCCTCATATGCTTTGAAGTCCAAGTCATTCCAGAAATCATTAGCCTTGCCAACCAGAAATTTGACCAAGAAGCCTTTGACCCCATTTCTAGTTTCCCAGTTTGACAGTATCTCTTCTTTGGTCAAGGGGAGAATTGCAGCAATCTCTTTAGGCCTAGGAGTCTTTTCCAAACCAGTGAAGGGAGTTTGTTCCAAGACAGGGATCCCAAGCAGATAAGAGAACTCTTCCAGGGTAGGAACCAGCTGGAAGTCTTGAAAGGTGAAACAATGATGCAGAGGGTCATAAAACTGGGTCAGAACACTTATCAGTTGTTGGTCCCAATTTGCAGTGATCAAGCCAAGGAGAGAACCATGTCTGTTGATGAAGGAGGTAGTGTTTGGAATCCTTTCAACCAGATCCTTGAGTAAAACTGGTGGTGGAACAAAGTTGAGCCGGACAGTATTTCTACGCACGGGCATCATAATGTCCTACAAAACAGAGCAAAGGTGAAACCTTTTTGTCTTTGAAATGGGTTAGCCTTTTACACAGGATGCATGCAATGGTATGATGGAATGATGCTATGATGAAACACACCACAAATATTCACATAGACAGATATGGCACACAAGTCACACAAGATACCCTTAGGTTTCAGGCCAGCATGAGTTTCAGGTATTACCCTCTTTTGGTTTTGTTGGTTAAAACCTGTCCTATCAAAAGTAACCGGGTTCTAGAGGATCTCAAATCATTGGCTACCCTCAATCGGTCATAACTCCAGCATCGCAATCTTTTCTCGCGGCCAGAACCATCTCGAGAGTTTAGCCTCAATGAGTGTAGCATACTGCTACTGTCCTAATAGCCAAGTTGGTCAATTTAGGGTTCTAAGGTTGGTTGGTGTTTAATGACCCCTTAGAAGACCTATATTCTCCCCGTTACAACACAAGGGATATAGGTACAAACTAAGATGCCACACCAACGTAGCCACTGCTTCACCCATGTCGGTCTACGCCGGACAGGTCCCTCACAGATTATGCTACCTAAAAAGGGTATTTCCCAGATCCGGGTTAGGATCTATGAAACTCCGATACAAAGCCCACAAATGTAAAAGCAAACAAAGCAAACAATTGAAAACAAAGGTGATCTAAACCCTAAGGTTACTCCACTTTTAGAAAATCCCCAGCAGAGTCGCCAGTTCTGTAATACGGTGGGAGAACTGACTTGAGGTTTTGCGTTTGTATTCGCAAATGTTGCGGTTAGCAAGAGTCGCCACCGACTTTTTATTTTATCCTAAGGAAAGGTTAAAAAGCACAGCAAAAACCTTTTGAGATGTTTTCTTGGGTTCGGGGAGTAGATTATAGAAAGGGAAGGTATTAGCACCCTTTCTATCCATGGTTATCCATGGGCTCTTAGTTACTTGCTTAGATCACTTGCCTTTTGTTTTCAATTGTTTTAAATGGTGCTTGAGTGTGTGGGTTTTGAAAATGTTTTTTGAAAAGAGGCCAATGTGGTGGCAACCTTTGTAATGATCCATGTGGAGATGTATACAAAGATGTATGTCTTTTGAAAAGGTTTTCATTTTTGTTTTTGAAAGTTTTGTTTTGAAAGTGTAGTGATGTGTGATTTTGAAATTAGGCAAGTGTTTTGTTTTGCAAGTTGATTCAAGTAACTAAGAGGTTATCTACTCCTAAATTTCTCAAAAGATTATTGCTATACTTTAACCCTTTTAGCAAGTTTGCTCCACCATTGTATTTGGTGGGCAACCTTGTGTTAGGATGTGAAAGGGACAGGCGCGGGTCATCGTATGGACCATAGTTGCAACGGCGTTAAATGTCTTTGAGCAATTTCTCTAAGGGACTTGATCATTTGTTTTTGTTTGTTTTTGAAAAGTTTTATCGAGGGACTATGATCATTCAAATTGTTTGCTTTGCCCAAAGATGTTCAACATACAACATGGCCCATTTATTTGAAGGCAACAAGTGGAATACCCTAGGGGGTGCAAGTGTGATTTGTGTGTCCATTTTCATGCTTGTTTATCTTGTATTAGGTCAAACTATTTTTTATCGTCTTTTCGCATACAAACCCTAATTCTAACATGTTATCATTAGAAAGCAATAAAGTGCGAAATTAAAATTACTAAGCTATTACAAAACCAAATATGGGAAAGGGGGTACAAATGTTCAAATGGGGGATATTGACAAGAATTTAAATCTAAATTATTACAACATTTGAATATTTGCAATTTAAATAATGCATAATTAAATGTAAATTAAATAAATATGTGAAATGCAAAAAGAAAATTTTTATATGTATGAGAAAATATTATTTATGTAAAAGGGAAAAGAAAATAAAAATGTATTTATTTTTGAGTATTTTGAACTTAAGGTAAAAAAAACCCTAATTTTTAAAGAAAAGGTATTATTATCTAATTTAATTCTACTATTTATTTATTATTTATAAAAATAAAATAAAATGAAGTGTATTGTGAAAAAAGGTATTTTTTGTATCAAATATTAAATAAAATGAAAAATCAAGTATTTTTATATTTTGTCTTAAATATCATATATATATATATATATATTTATATTAAACCCTAAATATGTATTATACAAAAATAAATATTTATTTAATATTTTAATAAAATAAATAAAAGAGTATTTTTTTGTGTGAAATATTTTCAGAAAGTAGATAAAAATAAAAATTGTATTTACATTATTTTTACATTTTATTCTAATAATCATATATATATATATATATTTATGTATAAACAAAGAAAATAAACAAATAAATATGCAATAAATGCAAAAAGTGATGAAAAAAATATTTTTAATTTTTAAATGGCATGAGTAAAAATAAACAAAGTCAGCCAAAAAGAAAAAAGTCAAAAATGTTAAAAAATGAGCAAATGGGCTCAGGGGGGTGTAAACCAAAAAGGGTGGTGTGGAAAGAAAGAACACAAAAGCCCAGCCCAATGAAACACTGTCTTCAACCTTTGGCCAAGACTGAGTTCAAAAACGCGCGCCTCTTGCTTCAACATCAAGGTCCTGATTCTTTGATCCTTTGAACAAACTTCCAACACAAAACATGTAAAGCATAATCTCACGATTTCATACATATAAAGAACATGAACTATCTCTCTAAGATGAGGGATAATTTCTCTCCCCCCCATTTCTGACCTAGTTTTTCTACCATTTTCAGAGCTCAAATTCTCTCTACTCAGACAAAAGAAATGAAAAGTAAAGTTATGTTCATGTTCAGGGCTATGAGTAGGACCTTGTTTCTTCACAAACTTAAGACTAAAGATGCCTAATAAGAGAGATACGAATTCAAACTTTTACCTGTGCAGTTGAACTTCTATGTGGAGAATGAGAGACTTTCAGTGCAATGTAATGATTGGAAAAGCTTCCTTGAGGTCCAGGGATGCTTTTTCAATGCTTACTTTGTCTTGAACCTTCTTGTATCAAGCTGTAGAACTTCACCTGCAAGTCAAAGATATGAAAATGGTGGAAGTGGTTAGAGCAACTACAGATCGTGCCTTAGCTTCTGGATAGTTTGCATATGTTGTAAGGAAGGTAGAGGAACAGGTTTTGATCAAAATGCTCGAAGGGATTGAGAGATAGCACTCAATCTGCAGGGCTTGCTCTGTTTGAGCAGTTTTGTGGTGTTTCTGAGATGGAGAGTGTTTGAAAGGCAAAAGGCTCGTGCAAAAGCTTGGTTGGGTGATCTTGAAGGTGTTTGATATCTTTTTGTGTTGTGTTTGTAAGCTGAGATTCAAGTTGTCACAAGTTATGGACTTTTCTTCTTTTCTAAGCAACAAAAGCAAAATTGGTCTTCTAGGTCAGTATAGGACCCCCTAATGTGCTGCATCAACATCTCTTGATCAGTGTGTTATGCACATAATCTTGTGCTAAGCAGATCTTCTATGTACTTGTTTGATTTACCAATTGACATAAAGCAAACTTTTGTAAAAATGGAAAGTTCACTTTATCCAAAAATGGATCAATCTTGTGTATAATGCTTGAATTCATGGAACAACACTTAGACACAATGAACAAGCATTAAATTAAGGAGTGTAATGTGGTTTAAGGACCTGCAAAGTAGCACAAACTATGCTGAGTTCAAATTTGCCAAGTTTATGAACATGTCTTGATGAAGAACAAAAGTGAATTTTTGCCAACTTGTGAAATTCGAATCTCTCAAGTTATGAGGTTGTTTGATGAGTTCTTGGACATTTTGGAAAGCTTGGAATGTGTACTACAATCCATCTTTGCAATGCAAATCAAAATTCCAAGTGGAAGGGTATGAAAAGTGGCCTTGAAGTAGGGTAGAAAACCTTGTCAAAATAGGTCAAATTTCACTAAGTTAAAAGATGGTTTAGTGCCCTTATTCAAAAAATCATAACTTGAGATACGAGCTTCAAATGAGAAAACTTTGTGAATCAAAGTTGTAGACTATGCAACAAGCTACAACTTTCATGTTTTGACTTTTGTTTGAATCCAAATGGATCATGGTGAAAAGATGGGGCAAAGTTGGGAAAAAATTAGGGTTTTCCATAACTTAGAAAAATTCTAAGTTATGAAAAATTCCATTTTCTAACCCTAATTTGCATTTTGAGATTTCTTGGTGAACAAGTTTCATGATTTGGAATGTTTTGATGAAAAATGAATCTTGACTCTTGATTTTGACCAAAAAGTCAAAGTTTGACTTTTCAGTATACAGTCAGAATTGATCAATTGACTGGGAAATTCAACTGTCAATCTTGTGTACTTGGGATCTTTTGAGCTTGATGAACATGTCAAGATAATCCCATTGAGTCCTTGAGTCCATATGTGAGCTTGGTTTGCCATTGGCTAGGTCAAACAGTCAAAAATTGCCTTTGTGCAGTCAAAACCCTAAAAATGACCATTTTGCCCTTTTGGTGATCTGATCAAATTTCTTGTGGAATTGTGCTTCAAACTTGAACAAATGGTCCATGTGAGTTCATAATGTTGATGTGGATCAAATT
This sequence comes from Vicia faba, assembly GCA_948472305.1. Lineage (NCBI taxonomy): Eukaryota > Viridiplantae > Streptophyta > Magnoliopsida > Fabales > Fabaceae > Vicia > Vicia faba. The sequence continues at coordinate 943,994,728 of OX451737.1, forward strand.
TCATGAGGTTTGACTGTCAATTGGCCACAGTTGACTTTTTCCCCAATACAGCTGATTTCTAGGTCAACTGTCCAATTGACTGGGTAAAACTTGGAATCAAGACTTGAAACTTGGCATGGGTAAACTTGGGAGTCCAACATGAAGCATGAAAGTCATTTTAGGCATTTTAGGTCAAAACATCCTAGGGTAAATACAAACCCTAATTTGAGTCCACAGTGCAAGGAGAAGCCTTGAGCAGAGGAAACCCTAACTGTATCTTGATCTCCAAAGGTCTTGTGATGAGAAAATGTTGAGGAAATGGGAGGGCAAATTTTGGGGTACAACACTTTGCATCAGATAGATGTGATTCTGGGAATGGACTGGTTGAAAGCCAACCATGTCTATATCAACTGTTTTGCTAAGACTGTTCTTTTTCTCGAGTCCGAGAAATATGGTGTGGTTTTCTTGTCTACACAACAAGTTGAGAAGAGTGTGAAGAATGGAGATGGGTTGTTTATGCTTATGGCGAGTATGGTTTTGGAAGATGGTAGAGTAAAAAAGGATTATCCTGTGGTATGCGAATTTCCTGAAGTGTTTCCTGAAGAGATTACGGATTTACCTCCCGAGCGCGAGGTAGAGTTTTCCATCGACTTAATTCCTGGTACTAGTCCTGTTTCGATGGCTCCTTATAGGATGTCACCGTCGGACCTAGTGGAACTGAAGAGTCAGCTGGAAGAGTTGCTTGACAAAAGGTTTATTCGTCCTAGTGTGAGTCTGTGGGGTGCTTCAGTTTTACTTGTGAAGAAGAAAGAAGGAACAATGAGACTTTGTGTGGATTATAGGCAGCTAAACAAAGTGACCATTAAGAACAAGTATCCTTTGCCAAGGATTGATGATTTAATGGATCAGCTGGTGGGTGCGTGTGTGTTTAGCAAGATTGACTTGAGGTCAGGCTATCATCAGATTCGCGTGAAAGCGGGTGATATTCAGAAAACTGCGTTCAGAACTCGTTATGGACACTATGAGTATTCGGTGATGCCTTTTGGTGTTACGAATGCACCTGGTGTGTTCATGGAGTATATGAACAGAATCTTTCATGAGTTTCTGGATAAGTTTGTGGTGGTGTTCATCGATGACATTTTGATTTATTCCAAGAGTGAAGCAGAGCATGCGGAACACTTGGGAATTGTTTTGTCAATTCTGAGGGAAAATCATTTGTTTGCTAAACTTTCGAAGTGCGAATTCTGGTTAGAACAAGTGAGTTTCCTTGGTCACGTGATATCTCGTGGAGGTATTGTTGTGGATCCTTCGAAGATAGAAGCCGTGTCAGAATGGGAATCTCCAAAGTCAGTTTTTGAGATTCGAAGCTTTCTTGGTTTAGCGGGTTATTACCGTAAGTTCATTGAAGGCTTTTCCAAGCTAGCTTTACCGTTGACCCAATTGACTAGGAAGATTCAAGCGTTCGTGTGGACTCTGCAGTGTGAAGATAGTTTCCAAGAGTTGAAGAGAAGGTTGACAACTGCGCCAGTTTTGATTTTGCCTAAACCATCTGAACCGTTTACGGTCTATTGTGATGCTTCTTTGATGGGTTTAGGAGGTGTGTTAATGCAAAATGGGCAGGTTGTGGCGTATGCTTCGAGGCAACTCAAGGTGCATGAGAGGAATTATCCAACTCATGACTTGGAGTTGGCAGCGGTGGTTTTTGTGTTAAAGATTTGGAGGCATTATTTGTTTGGGTCGAGATTCGACGTCTTTAGCGATCATAAGAGTTTGAAATATCTGTTTGATCAAAAAGAGTTGAATATGAGGCAAAGAAGGTGGCTAGAGTTTCTTAAAGATTATGACTTCAGTTTGAATTACCATCCCGGTAAGGCAAACGTGGTTGCAGATGCTTTGAGCAAAAAGTCTTTACACATGTCTATGTTGATGGTTAAAGAATGGGAATTGTTAGAGCAATTTCGTGATTTGAGTTTGGTGTGTGAAGAGACTTATTTTGGCGTGAAGCTTGGTATGATGAAGCTTACTAGTGGTGTCTTAGAAGAGATTAGAGATGGGCAAAAGTCAGATTTGGTTTTGGTTGACAAGTTTACTTTGGTGAATCAAGGTCAAGGTGAAGAGTTCAGAATTGATGAGAATGGAATTTTGAGATGTCATGATAGAGTTTGCGTTCCCGATGTGGGGGATGTGAAAAAGAGGATTCTTGAGGAAGGTCATAGAAGTGGGTTAAGTATTCACCCTGGTGCTAAGAAGATGTATCAAGATTTAAAGAAGCTGTTTTGGTGGCCTTGTATGAAGAAAGAAATTGCTGAGTTTGTGTACGCTTGTTTGGTTTGCCAAAAGTCTAAGATTGAACATCAGAAGCCTTCGGGTTTGTTGCAACCGTTGTCTATTCCCGAGTGGAAGTGGGATAGTATCTCGATGGATTTTGTTTCTGGTTTGCCGAGGACTCCGAGTAACCATGAGGCTATTTGGGTCATAGTGGATAGATTGACTAAATCTGCACACTTTATTCCGATTAGGATGGATTACACTATGGAGAAGCTTGCTAAGTTGTATGTGGAACGGATTGTTTGTTTACATGGTATTCCTACATGTATTGTTTCAGATAGAGATCCGCGTTTCACTTCAAGATTTTGGGAAGGTTTACAAAGAGCCTTGGGTACTAAGCTGAGTTTGAGTTCCGCTTATCATCCTCAGACGGATGGTCAAAAGGAGAGAACAATTCAGTCACTTGAGGATTTGTTGCGTGCTTGTGTTTTGGATCAAGGAGGTTCATGGGAGAGTCATTTGCCTTTGATTGAGTTTACTTATAATAATAGTTTTCATTCTAACATTGGCATGGCTCCTTTTGAGGCATTGTATGGAAGACGGTGTAGGACACCTTTGTGTTGGTACGAGACGGGAGAAAGTGCTATAGTTGGTCCGGAATTGGTTCAAGAGGCTACGGATAAGATCAAATTGATAAGAGAGAAGATGAAAGTGTCTCAGAATCGCCAAAAGAGTTACTATGACAAGAGGAGGAAACCTCTTGAGTTCAAGAAGGATGAACATGTGTTTTTGAAGGTGAATCCAACTACGGGTGTTGGAAGGGCGCTTAAATCGCGGAAGTTAACACCTCGGTTTATTGGTCCTTATCAGATTTCTGAGCGGATTGGAAGTATGGCTTATCGGATTGCATTGCCGCCATCACTTTCAAATTTGCATGATGTGTTTCACGTTTCGCAATTACGAAAGTATATTGCGGATCCGTCTCATGTTATTCAGGCGGATGATTTGGAAGTAAGAGACAATTTGACGGTTGAGGTTTTACCGGTAAGGATTGAAGATAGAAAGGTGAAACAACTAAGAGGAAGAGAGATTGCTTTGGTTAAAGTTGCATGGGGTGGTTCGGCGAATGGTAATGTGATGTGGGAGCTTGAAAGTCGGATGCGAGATTCCTATCCCGAATTGTTCGTTTAGAGGTAATTTTCGAGGCCGAAAATCTTTTAAGTGGGGGAGAGTTGTAACACGCCGTTTATGTTTAAATGTTATTTCATTAATTATTTTCCAAAACTATTAAATTATATCTATTTTGAGAAATATATTCAATTGATATCGATTAAAATATTAATTGGGTAATATGAAATAAAAATATTTATTATGTCGAAATATTATTTTGAATAATATTAATTTGGTGTGTAGTAATATTTGACTTTGTTTGATTAATTGGCATGATTAGGTTTATATAGAATAAATATTATTTAGTGTAATATTGTTTTAATAGAGTTATATATTATAATTTGAACTAAATAATTGTTGGGGCCAAATTATAATTTTAGAAAGATAGAGGGAGGAAAGTTAGTAGTAGAAGAATAGTTTTATAAAATAGAAAAGTAGAGTTAGTAAGAGTGGTTGGTAAGAAGAGAAAGAAGAAAGAAAAGAGAGAAGAAGAAGAGAAGAGAAGGAGAAGGCTAGGGTTTGTTCTACAAAATCATCATCTTGTTCCAAGAAAATCAACACTAGAGGTAAGGGTTTGACTTCCACCAATTATTTAGTGTGTGATTTTATAGTTTTGATTTTGGAATAAATTAGGGGTTTAGGGTATTAGTTTCACTACTATGTTTCGATAAAAAAAAAATTGGTAGATTGATGAAATTGAGAGATGATTTAGGACCCAATTTAATTAGTTATGTATATATATAAGTGCTTTAGTATTTTATTTGCAAAAAAAAATTCCACTCATGTTACTGTAGCGTTGTATTTGAGAAGTAATACTTTAAGGAACATGTTCTTCTTTACAGTAGCATATGAATGGAATGATTATTTAAATGGAATATTAAAGTAGTGGTTAGGAGAATTTTTGCTGGCTGTAACGATATGAGATGAAGCAGTATGTAGGAACATTAGATTGCTACTGTAGCGACGAGATAAATTAAAATCTAATGGCACTTGCTTGGCATTCTGCAGCGCATAATTTGAAGTAGCATTTAATGTTTTATATGTTGTAGCAAAATTGATAGAATGATACATGAAGGCACTTATTCTTTATTTTTATTCAGTAGCATAAAGTAGTAGCTTAAAAGAGTTGAAGAGAATTAGTAGTTAAAGTCACATGGAGTATTAATGGCTTGTTGTAGCAATACAAGATAAAGTAGTAATAAAAGGTTTGGCTTGCAAATACAGTAGCGATAAGTAATGTAGTAAGTGGAGTAGTATGTAGGAGTATTATATTGCAATACTGTAGCGCCAATTTTAAATGAATATATTTGATGGTAAATTGACTGTTCAGTTGCGCATAGCATAGGAAGTGTAGTGGCATTAGAAACAGTTAGTTTAGCATCCTGTAGCGCTAAAAGGAGTGATTATATGAAGTAGCTATGAAGGGCACTTGGCTTGAAGTACTGTAGCGCAAGAGGAAAATGTATTTAGGAGAATTGGCACATGTTACTGTAGCGAGTAAATGAAGTAGTACTTAGAGGCTTTCGTTTTGCTAGACAGTAGCGCAAGAGTGAAAATGGAGGCACTTAATTTGCATACAGTAGCGACGAAATGAATAAATATTAGATATACCGTAGATATTACGTTCCGATTTACAAATACAAAATTATTTAATAATAATGATTTAATATCTTTAATAAATAATTTTGTAGGATTTATAAAGTAGAAATAATAGAATTTTTGGCCGATAATTAATTAATCGATTTTAACCCAAACAGTCCGAATTATTATGCGGTTTATGGTAGTAATTTTGGTTGATATGTTGAGTGGCATTTTTGTTGAAAAATGTGAATTTTCCAGGTGAAGTCGAATTAAGTTGAATGCTTCCGGTTTATGAAATTGTGTTTGATTTGAATAAATCATGGAAGTAACATTGTTTAAACTTGTACATTACTTGATTTGTGAATTATATTTGCAATGCATGTACAATTGTTGGTATTTCATTGTGTTGGAATATGTGGTATGTGTATGTTAAGGTCGGAAGTGGTCTTAATTGCATACGAGTTGTTGGTTGTACATTGCACGACATGGTTGGTCTTGAAATAGAGACGGTGAAACAGTGGGTTCACAAAAATAGACGTTGATCCTATAGTGGAAATAGACGTAGTGGCTTTGATCCTATGTGGAAAAATAAGCGGTGGAACTTTGGGTCCACAAGTCGGTACCGCATTCGCATATGTTGAGTCGTGTTGTGAGTCACATGCATGATTGTGTATATTGTGTATGTGTGTTGATGTTTTTGGTTATGTGCCAATATTGTTGTTGTTTGAATAATGGTTATGTGCCAATGATGTGAGTATTCGGATAATTGGTTTATATGGTTAATGTGTTGGAAATGACTTCCTTGAGTACGGATACTATATGTGATAAAATGAATATGATCATGATGTATTGCGTTATTTATTGCCATTGCTTTACCTTAATTACATGTTATATGATTATTGGAATTCTTACCCTTCTGTTAGAAAATGCTTTTGATGGTATTGTTCAGGTACCGAGGATGGTAGCGCGAGGCGCTAGTTAGCGGATGCATTGGATTGCAATCTGTTTTATTTTGATTAGAGTCGAGTCGATGCTCTGGTAGTAACACCCGGGGGGGGGGGGGGGGGGTATATTTAGTGTCGAACTCGTCTACTTTTGTATTCGGATTATGATGTATATAATCCTTACTTTGTGTATGTGAGACTTGATAACATATGCTTTATGTGAATTATCATGGCTTGATGCCTTGAATTATGTTTTGATTCCTCCATGAATGGAGATGAAGTTAAATATTGAAACTACGTTGCGTTTGCACGAGAGAAAGAAGTTAAATATTTATGTATGTTTGTTTTGTGATGATATGCTTAAATTTACAAACGTACCCCGGCCGTTTTTCTTTAAAATTTTGGAATGTGATGTGTGTTGTGACATCCCTTCCGTGCAAATTTATTTTCTCTGATTTTAATTCTTGCTTTTTATTTAGGGAAATTAGAAGGGGTGTTACACTACTACGCTCATCCATGGAGGAAGGACGACGGACGATGGCATTGGTGGCTAGGCGTGGGAGGTTTTCGATCAGGAATCAATGGCCCTGGACTTGAGAGATGAAGGAAACGAACGAAAAGGAACGAAGATGAACGAAAACGACGCCTTTCGTTATCACAAACCCTAAAATTCCAATTGAAAACGAATCTAGTTAACCCTAAACAAAAATGTTATGAGACCCTTGGGCCTTTTCCCTTTCTAACGCGTCTAAGGCCCATTCTTTTAAAACTGAAATTACCTTTTTTAAATACCATTTACTTTTTATGCCAATTTTAATTTAGCCTTAAACAATACTTTTTATTTTTTATTATATATAACATAATCAATTTTTGTATAGAAATCAAAATCAAATAATAAGTTTTCTTTAAACTTAAGATAATTTTCCTTTCTTTTAATCAAATATTTGTACATAAAAAATACTAAAATACATAAAAATTAGAATTATTTAAAACACTTTTTCTTTTATTTTATTAAAACTTGTTTTGATTTGTACATAAAACGATATTACATATTATAATTAAAACTTAAAACATTCTTTTCTTTTTTTCTTAAAATATTTTCTTACATAACTAATTAAAATACATAAATACATAAAACATTAAAACGTCTTATTAAACTTAAAACCTTTTCATTTCTCTTTTATTAAATTTTCTTTTCTTTGTACATATTAACAAAAGATAATATTACTTGACAAACAAAACACTTAATACATTTAAGTTCACATTTCTCAACTTGTAAATAAATTACATATACACTTACACTTACACATACACAATACACTTACATTGATACATTATGCATTTGCTTATTCTTGTATATTTGATACATATTACATTTAATCGCAATTCGATTTGGTTGTAATTATTTAAATCTCATCCCCATTTGTAAATTTGTACCCCCACTCCCGGACACTTATTCGTAATAGCGTAGATTTTAAATTCTTGCAATTTATCGCTTTCAAATATACCATGGTTAGACCTAGGGTTTATATGTACATAAAATCAAACGCTAGATAACCTAATACAAGACAAATACATGAAATCAATGCACAATCACACTTGCACCCCTAGGGTAATCCCACATGTTGCCTTCCAAAATGGGCCATGCTTGCACGTCGAGTTTCTTCAGCAAAACAATTCAAATGATCATAAGTCCCTCGATGACGCTTTTGAAAGTTGCCTATCAAATTGATCATAGTCCCTTCAAGCAAATTGCCAAAGACACTTGGCATCATTGCATTCATGGTCCATACGATGACCCGCGCCTGTCCCGTTAAAACATCCTAAACGCAAGATTGTCCACCAAATACAATGATGGAACAAAATTGTTAAAAGGGTTAAAACATGAGAAAAATCTTTGAGTAAATTTAGGGGTAGACAAAACTCTTAGTTACTTGATCAACTTGCAAAAACACTTGCCTACTTTTCAAAACCACACTCCACAAACACTTTCAAAACAAACTCTCAAAAAACATTTGAAACATCTTTTCGAAAAGATACACACCTTCGTATATACTCAAACACGAGTCATTACAACGGTTGCGGAATCAAAGGCGTCTACTTCAAAAACATTTTCAAAACAAAAATACACACACCATTTTCAAGCAATCAAAAATCAAAGGCAAGTGATCTAAAACCAAGTAACTAAGAGCCCATGGATAACCATGGATGAAAAGGGTGCTAATACCTTCCCTTTTCATAATCTATCCCCCGAACCCACGAAACATCTCAAAAGGTTTTTCCTGTGCTTTTTAACCTTTCCTTTAGGATAAAATAAAAAGTCGGTGGCGACTCTTGCTAAACCGAATAAGTGCGAAAACAAACGCAAAAACATCAAGTCAGTTCTCCCACCGTATCACAGAACTGGCGACTCTGCTGGGGAGAAATTTAAAAGTGGGGTTACCTTAGGGTTTAGATCACCTTTACATACTTGCTTTGATTGCTTTGATTGCTTTACTTCTTGGGTCCTTGTTTGGGTTTGTTGTAAATCCTACACCCAGATTTGGGGCATCTTTTTAGGTAAATAGCAATAAAACTGTGAGGGAACTGTGCGGGGTATACCGACATGGTTGAAGCAGTAAGCTATGTTAGTGTGATATATTTGTGAGTACCGGTAACCCTTGAGTTCAATCAAGGAGAGTACGGGGCCGCTGAGTGATGTCGTGAAGCACTAACGAACTCTTAGAACCTTAATTGACCATCTTAGCCTTTTTAGGGGTAGTGAGATGACCGACTTTTGTGCAGTCCGAAGTTGGTAGATACTCGATACTACACTCATTGAGGGTTGTTTTCTTGGAATATTTTGGTCGCCAGTTAAGTGGCTAAACCAAAACAATGAACACAGAAAACAATCCAATGATATTGAGCTCCTTAGAACCCGGTTTCTATTTTAGGACAGGATGAGCCAACGAGACTGAAATAGGGTACTTACCTACAACCCCATGCAAGCCTAAACCTAAGGACTTGTTTTCTTTGTGTGAATATGATTGCCTGTATATACACTCACTTACTTTTTGCATACATGTACATAACATCATGACATCATATCATAGCATTTTCAATAACCATTTCAAGGATCTCGAGGGTTCTTTTGACGCAGGGTTACATTGAACCAGACGTCTACCAAAGGGCAAGAGGTTTCTCCTCTAAACAAATGCCATCAAAGATCAAGTGCAACAACTTGAATCAGGGGCTATGACCCACTTGACATGGTGAGCTTGATTCTAGTGGAAAGACATCCACCAGTACACAGTTCTCCAATCAAAGATCAAGTACAACAACTTGAATCAGGGGCTATGACCCACTCGACATGGTGAGCTTGATTCCCGCGGAAAGACATCCACTGGTGCAAAAGTTCTCCAATCAAAGATCGAAGTTCAACCTCTAACGTTTTCTTGTGTTCACCCCAAGAGATCCTTGAAAGCATGCATCCACATATCATGCATTGCATCTTGACGATTTTTCCTTTTTCAGGTTTCCGTACTCTCATATTGTTTATTTCAGTAAAAGATGGCTCTAGAGAGGACTGTCAAGGATATCCAAGACCAGACTGCTCAGCTGCAGGAAATGTTCTTGAACCTGTCTCTGGGGCAAGAAGAAGTGAAAGCTCTCCTCACAAAGGGCTTGGTCCAGGAGAATTCAAACAATGCCAGGAGTGATCAATTGGAGGCACTACAGTCTGAGTTGACTGCCATGAGGATCCAAATGACGGGGCAACTGGTGGGCCAGATGGCTCTCATCCAGGACTTGTCTCAAAGACAAGAAGAGCTCAGGGTTCTCGTCAATCAACTGCTTCGTAGCAACCAACTGGTCCAAACATATGAGGTTGAAGAGCAAGTCACCACTCAACCCCCATCCAGACAAGAAGACATGGGGAAGGCTCCTCTACTTGCTTCAGGGTCACAAGCCCATCAACAACCTCGCCAGCGTCAACGGGGTAATCGGTGTAGGCAAAATACGTCGGGAAGACAGTTCACGGAGACTGACATACCGTCATCGCTAATTCTGGAACGTTTGTTGGAGGTCAACCTGACTGCCTTGAGGGATCCTATCTGGAACCCAAATACCTCCGCTCCTAGCTATCATCCCGATGCATTTTGTGTTTACCACTCCTACAGCCTGGGACACGACACCGACGACTGTTGGGCCTTGAAGAACAAGATTCAAGATCTGATCGACATTGGAGTGCTGAGGTTCATGCCAGACGGCGAGATGAAAATCTTCCGTTAAGGGTGTCCACACCTGGAGTGACAAAGCTCAAGCTGGAAGACTTTTGCTTCATTTGAATTTTCAAAGTTGTAATTTCTTTTGTTATTCAAACAATTATCTGTTGATGTTAAACTCTGTTTCATTAATGCATTGCATATGTTTGTCTTGAATTCATTCATTCGTTTTCACTACTCTTATGCTTTCTTTATGATATTTAACTCTTGATAAAAAGCTGCAAGCCCTTAGAGGGAGGATGACGAAACAATACCATAACCTCATACAGTATGCTTTTGAACAAACCTTGCTGATGATGTACAAGCATTTCTTTCAATTCCCAAACACTGGAGTTATAAGGAAGATAATCCCTAGTCAACCCCTTTGAGCCAAAGAAGTAGGAGTTTTCTGTTCTAAACAATCAAAACCTTTGATATAAACTTGGGGCAGGGTAGTCTCTCAGTTAATTCAAAAAGGTGCGCATTGAAGCCACAAACTCTCAGTTCGTAACACAACAAATGAAATCAAAAGACAAGGGTGGTTCCCTATCACATAGGCAGTCAATCTCTCAAAAGAGAAAAGCCCACTGAGCCAAAACCTGTAAAGGAGGCTTAAGAAAGCTGGGGCATCCCGCTGATTGTGATCTCGAAAACAGAGACAGTCAGGCAAAAGTTAGGGATAACAAATCAAAATCAAAATAGTGAGGTCATTACAAATCCTCAACAACATGAAAAATGTTGCAAAGAAAAAAGGAGAGGATGACTGTCTCCCAAATTCATTGGTGAACCATCATCCAAAAAGTCGTTCCAAACTCAAATAGAGTGCGACGCACAATTAACTGGGCTTAGGGTTGAAGAACATCACGAAGAGCGGGTGGGTACAAATAACTTTGAGCCTTTATCCTTTGTTTCTTAAACCATGAACCAGGCCACGTTACAACCCTTCAAAAGTCCTAATTAAAGCATGGGTTAATTCGAAAGCATACTGTTCAATAGGTATCCTGACTCCTGTAAGGCTTTGCTCTAAATCATATGTTGATCTGTCTAAAAAAAAGTTTTCTGCTAAAAACGCATTTTTCAAAACTTCGAGACAAACATAAACTTTGCATTGCTTGAATATCACTGTTTGCATTTGGCTATTTGTTTGACAGCGATGAAATTCATACAGCGAATGTTCGGAGGAACGAAAACTCTCTTAGTGAACAAAAATCACTTCAAAAGGATGACACTTCCAACGACAAATCTCCTATCAACAAGGGGCAATGACATGTCACTATCCAGTTAACCTGGGACAGTCCAGTCAAGGTTTCAACAAATCTCTCAAAAAGTTCAGTGAACTCGGGGCAAGTCTCCTTCATCTTCACTTGGAGCATTCGAATGTCAAAAGTGTTCAGCAATTCCTTCATCACCTGTTGGAAGTTACAGTCGTCAAAGACCAAATTCTCACAAAATTCAAGTTATGAAGCCTGGATTTAACCGGATAGTATCTTGATCTCTACAACATATTATAAAGACCGGACTACGAACGGATAACAGTGTCAGACTACCGCAAAGCCTGGATTGCGACCAGATAGTGGTATATCTTCAGCACAAGCCGTGAAGCCCGGATTCGACCGGATAACAGCTTAGCAAGTTATTGTGAAGACTGGATTACGACCAGATAACAGTTAACCCTCAAGAATGAAGACTCTCATCCTTGAAGCCTCAGAAGATTGGTATACTCCCAATTTCTGACCCTGAACAAAATCAAGATCTAGAGATAGTTCAAGATGTGACCCAGAGATGGTGACATTCAGTAACTTATTCCAGATCAACACCACTTGGGGAATTCGAATGTCAAAAGTTTTCAGCAATTCCTTCATCACCTGTTGGAAGATACGGTCCAGATGTGCTCCAGACACGGTTGCCATTCTGTCACCTTTCTTAAGTTCTGGATCAACACCTGTAACAAGCCAGGAAAATATCTATGAACGAATGATTATGGATTAACACCTATAACAAGCCAGGAAATTATCTACATAACCACTTGGGGCATTCGAATGTCAAAAGTGTTCAGCAATTCCTTCATCACCTGTTGGAAGATACGGTCCAGATGTGCTCCAGACACGGTTGACATTCTGTCACCTTTCTTAAGTTCTGGATCAACACCTGTAACAAGCCAGGAAAATATCTGTGAACGACTGATTGTGGATTAACACCTGTAACAAGCCAGGAAATTATCTACATCACCACTTGGGGCATTCGAATGTCAAAAGTGTTCAGCAATTCCTTCATCACCTGTTGGAAGATACGGTCCAGATGTGCTCCAGACACGGTTGTCATTCTGTCACCTTTCTTAAGTTCCGGATCAACACCTGTAACAAGCCAGGAAAATATCTGTGAACGACTGATTGTGGATTAACACTTGTAACAAGCCAGGAGATTATCTACATCACCACTTGGGGCATTCGAATGTCAAAAGTGTTCAGCAATTCCTTCATCACCTGTCGGAAGATACAATTTCAGATACGCTCCAGACACGGTAGCCATTCTGTCACTCATTCAGATCCTAGTTACAGTTTCAGATATACTCCAGAAACGGAAGTCATTCTGCTACTCATACAGATCTCTACTCCAAGATACAGTTTCAGATACGCTCCAGACACGGTAGCCATTATGTCACTCATTCAGATCCTAGTTACAGTTTCAGATATACTCCAGACACGGAAGTCATTCTGCTACTCATACACATCTCTACTCCAAGATACAGTTTCAAATACGCTCCAGACACGGTAGCCATTCTGTCACTCATTCAGATCCTAGTTATAGTTTCAGATATACTCCAGACACGGAAGTCATTCTGCTACTCATACAGATCTCAAATCCAAGATGTAGTTTCATACGGACTCATCATCAGAAAACCCTACACAGGTTCTTTCTTTCAACTTACGATTCAACACATCTCCAGTTAACTATCCATCCTATCTCCAAATGGCATCTGTAAGCCCATTCCCGACATCAAGTACCTGCAGCAATCAAAAGATTCTTGTAATCCCCAACCAGAGAGCCTTACAGAATCTAATTCCCCTCAGAGTCAAGTTTCAAGATCCCCAGCGGAGCTAAAAATTCCAATTATCAATCCCTAAGCAGAGTGAAGACTCTCATTCTCAGTTCCTCACAGAATATTCGAATATTCCCCAGTGAAGATCTCCTCAAGACAGGAATCCCCAGTAGATTGGCATACAACCCAAGCTTCTGATTCTCCAACAGTGGTCCCAGGACTTCTCATTTTCAACGATCAGAAGATTCTTGCCCTTCCCTGCAGCAGCCAAGGATTAGTTCTCCCCGGCAGCAGTCAAGATTCTTTTACCTTCAGCTATCCAGGATTCATCTATCCTCATCAAGATAGCTCGTCAGCTTACATGCGCATTCATCGCATTCATATCATAAACATTGATACAACATACATTGCATCACGCATCATGACATTGCATACAACTAACTCTTTACCTTTTCAGGTAAGATCAGTCGACAGACAAAGATCGTCATCTTCCGAGATTCATCCAGAGATAGTTCAGAGGTGACCCAGACACGGCGAAATTCTGATACTTATTCCAAATTCACTCAGAGATAGTTCAGATGTGACCCAGACACGGCGACATTCTGATACTTATTCCAGATTCACTCAGAGATAGTTCAGATGTGACCCAAACACAGCAACATTCTGATACTTATTCCAGATTCACTCAGATGCAATTTTACACGGACGCATCATCAGGAAACCCTACATCGGTTCCTTCTTCACTTCAAGACTTCTGAAAACAGTTTACGGATTCTTCCCAACACCGGATGTTAATCTATCACTTGTTCAGATGCAACTTCTTTACGGACGCTTCCCAACAACGGATGCTGCTCTATTGCTTATTCAACTTCAACTCCTGAAAACAGTTTATGGATTCTCCAAACACGGATGTCAATCTATTGCTTGCTCAGATCCCCAGTTCAGAGATGTTCCAAAACATGGATACCTTTCTGATACTCGTCCACTCACCAAGAACATGCAGTTCAACAACTTCCAAATGGCAACTTTAAGCCCATTTCCAGATGGCATCTATGAGCCCATCCTCCTCCAGACATTTCCAGATGGCATCGTTAAGCCCATCACCAAATGGCATCTGTAAGCCCATTCACCTCCACCATCACATCACCGAGTGCAAATTTTCTGGGCACTCTAGTGTCCAATATCCTTTTACCCTCGAGTCGCAAAAGGCAAACTTGCCAATCTAACTCTTCAGGTCCGAGAAGATTGAACAGGGGCAACTGTTGTACCCCGAAATTTGCCCTCGTATTTTTCCACAAGAAATCACAGCTTCAGGCTTTTCTTGATTTTTCAGACTGGCTCAAGAATCGGTCAAACAGACTCTTCTCGTTAATCAGACAAAATTAGGGTTTTCATTGATTTTCATGGCTCTGGAACAATTCAAACAGTTTGCTTAGGGTTTGGTTGATTTTGGCTCAGCTTTGATCAGGCGAACACTTCTTTGGCATTTGATCAGGAACTAGGGTTTTTGTGCGCGCATTCTCAGAAAGAATTAATCCCACAGTGCTTTTCAAGTTATTCCGAGATATGGACTGAGGCATTTGGATTGAGTTTGCAATGTCTGACTAAATCAATGAAAAGAGTCATTTGGACTAAGTTTGCAATGTTTGACTAAATCAGTGAAAAGAGTCATTTGGATTGAGTTTGCAGTGTTTGATTGAATCATTAAGAGAAAAGACATTTGGGCAGTTGTTGTGATTGACTGTGCTTTACTTTGGATTTTTGAAGCGCCAGGTTTATTAATTGATCGATGCTAAAACCACAATGTTTATTTAATTTTTTATTCTAAGTTAAGATAATTGGAATTTATTTCCATTTATTATAATTTAAGAATTATAAATAATAAAATAAATAATTGAAAAGAAGAAAAGAAATTAACTGATAAAAATGGATTTTATTCATCTTTTAATTATTCGTTACAATTGTTGTTTGAATACAATATTTATTTACAAAGTATTCATAATAATAAATGTTTACAAATAATTAAATTTGGAATAAAACTATCCTAATTTTTCTAAGTTTCCTAGTCTTCATTTTCTATCCAATGCTCCTTTGTCGCTCAATTATTTTTCATCTGCAAAATAAAGAAAGAAGAAAAAAGTCAAATGCAGTCAAAATAATTGAAAGGCAAACAGTCAATTTGGGCTCATCATTAAAGGCAACTGGCCGGAATCAGTTCGCCCTCTCTGCAAATCACGAGATTTCTCCCGGTTCACAGAGAGGGATGAAAAATGCTTGCAACAAAAGTATTGAAATGCACAAAAGTTTTAATTGCACAAATTCAAATTTGTCAAAGCTGCATAATTTCAAAAGTCTCAAACAACATGAGCAAGTACAAAATCCAAAGGTAAACTGAACTAGAACTACAAAGTCCAAACTGAGTTCCAATGTCAAACTAAACCAAAAGCTGTCCAAAAGGCTATTCAGATACAAGTACAAAATGCTGTCAAAAGAAGATATGGAAAGATATCAAGAAGACATAAAGTATGCAGAGAAAACATGTATTGCAAGCAAGCAAGTTTCAATGTCATCATTTTCTAAGCCAGTGCCTTTTCAGGATAAGGACAATATAAGCAATATAAAATGCTTTAAAAAAAACTGTCAAAGAGAGAGGAGAGAGAGAGTAAGAGGAGATAGGCTTACAGGTTTAGGCATGAGGACAAGATATATAAAAACAAAACTGCAATAAAACAGTAGAGCAGAAGGCAGAGATATTTAAAAAATCAGAATACAAACAAAACTGTCAAGAAAAAGAAACAGAAATGCCTATCCACACTTAAACCCTTAACCTGTTTGAGGCATATAACACAAAGCCTTGGTTCTAAACCTGTAATGGCCTAAAAACACAAACCAGTCCATCAAACCTTAAGCATAAAAAACATAAACTCACCAAAGCCTTTGTTCAAAAAACCGGTAAGCTCACCAAAAGCCATAGCCTCAATCAAAGCAAAACCTGCCTGAAGCTTTCAACCAAGCAAAAGAAGCTAAAACCCTGTCCACGCCTTACCTTCCTGAACTATCAAACCTAAACCTGCTTAAACCTCTAAGCCTGCAAACATTCAGAACACCATAACCTGCTAGCCTAAAAGCCAAAGGCCATCAAACACAAACAAACTTACAGCCCTACAAGCTTTAAGCAGTAAACCTGTAAGCTCACCAATATCCAAACCTGACTAAAGGACAAGCTTAACCTGAAGCAAGCCTTACCAGCATTCAAACCACCCATCAAGCCCTCAGAAAACCTTCATCACTGGGCTAACAATAAGATATCAAAACATTCAAGCATATCATCAACAAATATCTCAGGGTACACAGGCAACCAAACATACCATCAAGCATACAGTCACAAGCATATTCAGTATAGCCAACATCATCAAGGCAACTCGAACCAACATCAACAACTATACTCAGCAAGCAAACAGCCTCAGAAAACTTTCATCATAGGCAAACGTACAAGGCAACAAAGAGACAGGAAGAAGAGAAAAAGAAGATTGCAAAGGCAAGTTGTTTCAGAGTCAAAGCGTACAAGGCAAGGAGACAGAAGAAGCAATAGAAGATAAAGAAGCTAGGTTTTCAAGTCCATCATTAAACCTAAAGAAGTGAAACAAAAATACGAAATACCGGTTCTTCCAGCCAAAATCCAGCCTCACGCGTTTCCTTCCCCCCGACCCTCCAAACGCCTCCAGATCCACCGTCCTCTTCCAACAAAAGGTAGTATTCTTTTCTTCTCATTCCTTTAACGCTCCTCAAATAAACAAACAACAATATTTCCCGATCAGAAACAATAATAGCACTCAATCAAAACATGAAATCAAAAAGAGCTAAGGCATAAAAGAGATTTGCTTTTACCGTTTCTTGGCGCTACTACGCTCATCCATGGAGGAAGGACGACGGACGATGGCGTTGGTGGCTAGGCGTGGGAGGTTTTCGTTCAGGAATCAATGGCCCTGGACTTGAGAGATGAAGGAAACGAACGAAAAGGAACGAAGATGAACGAAAACGGCGCCTTTCGTTATCACAAACCCTAAAATTCCAATTGAAAACGAATCCAGTTAACCCTAAACAAAAATGTTATGAGACCCTTGGGCCTTTGCCCTTTCTAACGCGTCTAAGGCCCATTCTTTTAAAACTGAAATTACCTTTTTTAAATACCATTTACTTTTTATGCCAATTTTAATTTAGCCTTAAACAATACTTTTTATTTTTTATTATATATAACATAATCAATTTTTGTATAGAAATCAAAATCAAATAATAAGTTTTCTTTAAACTTAAGATAATTTTCCTTTCTTTTAATCAAATATTTGTACATAAAAAATACTAAAATACATAAAAATTAGAATTATTTAAAACACTTTTTCTTTTATTTTATTAAAACTTGTTTTGATTTGTACATAAAACGATATTACATATTATAATTAAAACTTAAAACATTCTTTTCTTTTTTTCTTAAAATATTTTCTTACATAACTAATTAAAATACATAAATACATAAAACATTAAAACGTCTTATTAAACTTAAAACCTTTTCATTTCTCTTTTATTAAATTTTCTTTTCTTTGTACATATTAACAAAAGATAATATTACTTAACAAACAAAACACTTAATAATACATTTAAGTTCACATTTCTCAACTTGTAAATAAATTACATATACACTTACACTTACACATACACAATACACTTACATTGATACATTATGCATTTGCTTATTCTTATATATTTGATACATATTACATTTGATCGCAATTCGATTTGGTTGTAATTATTTAAATCTCATCTCCATTTGTAAATTTGTACCCCCACTCCCGGACACTTATTCGTAATAGCGTAGATTTTAAATTCTTGCAATTTATCGCTTTCAAATATACCATGGTTAGACCTAGGGTTTGTATGTACATAAAATCAAACGCTAGATAACCTAATACAAGACAAATACATGAAATCAATGCACAATCACACTTGCACCCCTAGGGTAATCCCACATGTTGCCTTTCAAAATGGGCCATGCTTGCACATCGAGTTTCTTTGGCAAAACAATTCAAATGATCATAAGTCCCTCGATGACGCTTTCAAAAGTTTCCTATCAAAATGATCATATTCCCTTCAAGCAAATTGCCAAAGACACTTGGCATCATTGCATTCATGGTCCATACGATGACCCGCGCCTGTCCCGTTAAAACATCCTAAACGCAAGATTGTCCACCAAATACAATGATGGAACAAAATTGTTAAAAGGGTTAAAACATGAGAAAAATCTTTGAGTAAATTTAGGGGTAGACAAAACTCTTAGTTACTTGATCAACTTGCAAAAACACTTGCCTACTTTTCAAAACCACACTCCACAAACACTTTCAAAACAAACTCTCAAAAAACATTTGAAACATCTTTTCGAAAAGATACACACCTTCGTATATACTCAAACACGAGTCATTACAACGGTTGCCGAAACAAAGGCGTCTATTTCAAAAACATTTTCAAAACACAAATACACACACCATTTTCAAGCAATCAAAAATCAAAGGCAAGTGATCTAAAACCAAGTAACTAAGAGCCCATGGATAACCATGGATGAAAAGGGTGCTAATACCTTCCCTTTTCATAATCTACCCCCTGAACCCACGAAACATCTCAAAAGGTTTTCCTGTGCTTTTTAACCTTTCCTTTAGGATAAAATAAAAAGTCGGTGGCGACTCTTGCTAAACCGAATAAGTGCGAAAACAAACGCAAAAACATCAAGTCAGTTCTCCCACCGTATCGCAATGACCAAATGTCATGCATCAACATCTTCTTCTTCTCTAATAGCACTGACATAATGGTTATCAGGTGCAGCACCATCCTTAGAATCTTAATCAACAAGTGCAACACCAATAGTAATTGATGTAATTCATCATAGATACAGATCCCAAGTCTCCTCCTTAGGTTCTCAAACTGAACTGCATCAAGAGCATTTGTAAAGATATCTGCAAGCTGATTTACCGTGCTAACATGCTCAAGAGTTATGACTTTGTCCTCCACAAGTTCTCTAATGAAGTGGTGCCTGATGTCGATGTGTTTGGTCCTACTATGCTGAATATGATTTTTGGAGAAATTAATAGCACTCAAATTGTCAGAAAATAATGCCATGACATCTTCTGTGACATTATACTCAGACAACATTTTCTTCATTCACACGAATTGAAAGCAATTACTTCCTGCATCTATGTACTCAACTTCAGTAGTAGACAAAGAAACACAATTATGTTTCTTGCTGAACCATTAAACCAAATTGTTTCCCATAAAGAAACATCCTCCAGAGGTACTATTCCTATCATCAGCACTTTCAGCCCAATCAACATCACAAAATCCCACCAACAAGGAATTTGTATCATGGGAATACAACATACCATAGTCACATGTACCATTCACATACTTCATAATCCTTTTCACTTGGTTGATATGACTTACATTAGGTTTTTCTAGATACCTACTCCAATAGAAAAAATGAGGTCTGGTCTGCTAGCAGTAAGATATAGAAGGCTACCAATCATGCTTCTATACAAACTATGATCAACACTAACTCCTTTTTCATATTTAGATAACTTCAAGTGTGAAGGAGCAGGAGTTCTCTTATGGCTGGAATTTTCCAATTCAAATTTCTTCACAATATTCCTTGCATATTTTCTTTGACAGAGAAAAATGGAGTCTTCCATTTGTTTGTCTTGCAATCCAAAAAAGTAAGTCAAATCACCTACCAAACTCATCTCAAACTCAGATTGCACCTTCCTGACAAAATATTAGACCATTTCATCTGACATTCCTCCAAAAACAATGTCATCTACAAAGATTTGAGCTATCAACAATTTTCTAGCTTCATCTTTGACAAGAGTGTCTTGTCAATTCCATCCTTTCTATATCCATAATTGACTAGAAGTTTATTCAACCTCTCACACCAAGATCTTGGAGCTTATTTCAAGCCATATAGGGCCTTATTTAGTATGAATAAATAATCTGAAAAGGAAGGATCAACAAACCCTTTTGGTTGTTCAACATAAACTTCTTCATTTCGGTACCCATTTAGAAAGGTGCTCTTGACATCCATTTGATACACCTTGAACCTTAAATGAAAAGCTACTCCAAACAACAATCTGATAGACTCTAAGGGAGCCACATGAGTAAATGTTTCGTCAAAGTCTACTCCTTTAATTTGAGTGTATCCTTGTGCAACAAGTCTGGCTTTATTTTTGGTAACGCCCCCTTGTTCATCCCTCTTGTTCTTGTACACCAATTTTGTACCAATAACATTTACCCCATCAGGTATTGGACCCATGTCCCATACTTCATTCCTCTTGAATTGACTAAGTTCATATTGCATAGAATTTATTTAGAACTCATCAGTCAAGGCCTCCTTCACATTCTTTGGTTCAAACTTGGATACAAAGCAAGCCTTCGACACAGGTTCTCTTGAACTGGTGACTACTACTTGTGTAGGATTTCCTATTATAATATCCTTAAGATGATCCTTTTGAATTATGAGTGATGGCCCTTTGTCAGCTACCTGAGGTTCTTCAACTTCAGAATTGGCACTTGAGCCTACAACATCTCTGTTGGATGTTGAGACATTTTCTTCAGGAACCACATCATCTGTAGAAATAGTTGTCTCAACTTCTTCCAGGACATCATATTCTCTATTTAAGTCATCAACAATCACATTTGAAGACTTCATCATCACCTTGGTTCTAGATTTAAACACTCTATATGCTTTACTATTTGTAAAGTATCCCAGAAAAATTCCTTCATCACTTTTAGCATCCAACTTCCTTCTTGGCTCACGGTCTGCCAGAATATAACACTTACTTCCAAAGACATGTAAATATTTGATAGCTAGCTTTCTTCCTCTCCACAATTCATACAGAATAACAGACGTACCGGTTCTAGTAGCCACTCTATTATGAATATAGCAAGCAGTGTTCATGGCTTCAGCCCAAAAGTATAGGGGTAATTTCTTGGCATGAAGTATAACTCTAGCACATTCTTGAATAGTCATGTTCTTGCATTCAATCACACCATTTTGTTGAGGAGTAATTGGTGAAGAAAACCCATGACTAATCCCTTCAAATGCACAAAATTCCTCAAAATTATTGTTCTCAAATTCCTTCCCATGGTCACTTCTGATTTTGACAACACCACAATCTTTTTCTCTTTGAATCTTGTAACATAATTCTTTGAAGATTTTGAACACTTCAGATTTCTCATTGATGAACTTCACCTAAGTGAATCTCGAGTAGTCATAAAAAATAACATAGGCGTACCTCTTTCCCCCAATACTTTCAACCTACATAGGTCCCATCAAGTCCATATGAAGAAGCTCTAGAACTCTTAAGGTGGCAAGATGTTGGATCTTCTTATGGGGCATCTTTGTCTGCTTTCCAATTTGACATTCACACAAGTTCTCCCTTCATTAATATTTAGCTTGGGAATATCTCTAATAACTTCCTTTGACAGGATCTTCTTCATACCTTTCAGATGTATATGATGAAGCTTTTGATGCCATAAGTTGACTTCGTCATCTTTTGACATTATGCATATTGAGAGACATCATGTTTCCGGAGAACTCCATAGGTAGCAGTTGTCTTTTGATATGGTTTCCTTCATAAACACTTCATTCTTATCATTTGTGATTAGGCACTCAGATTGAGTAAAGTTAACTTTGAGACTCTGATCACATAGATGGTTGATACTTATCAGATTTGCAATTATCCCTTTAGAATAACACATTATCAAGACTAGGTTGTCTTGCATAGTCCACCTTTTCGACACCTTTGATTTCACTTTGTGACCCATCTCCAAAAGTGACATTGCTAGTGGTATGTGGTTTAATGTCCACTAGGAATTTCTTAAAACCATTCATGTGTCTAGAACATACACTATCAAAATACCAATCGTCTCTAGTTGAGGCTTTGAGAGAAGTGTAAGCTATGTGTCCATGGGAATCATGGTGAGGAGTTCCTTTTGACTTTGCCTCAGTATTAACATATTTTCTTCTGTAAGGAGACATATGGTTGGAATAACCATACAGTTTGTAACAAGATGACTTTAAATTACCAAGTAACCCATAATAATGAAATCTTTATGGCTGATACATGGGACTATAATACCTTCTCTGATGTCCCGGCTTATGTTGGGACATGTGACTTGACATCTTCTGATTTTGTTTCATATTTTGAGGAACAAACTCCACTACTTGCTTGTTGTTCTTCACAGCCTGGTTATTATAACCAAGACCCTTCTCATTCCCAGCATTCTTCCCAGTTTGAAGAATCTCATCTAACACAGTAGTGCCATTGTTTAGCATTCTTACATATTTGGTCATACTGTAAAGTTTTGATTTTTGCAATATTACCTCCTCTTTAAGATTAGCAGTGATAGATAAATGCTCTTCTTTCTCAACCTCCAGTTGAGCAATAAATATATTTTTCTCTAATACTCTCTGACACATTTTTTCATTCTTGAGGCATATCATTGTGAACCCAACACCCAGTTCACAAACAGTGAGTTCTCAAACATATGGTTCTTTATCGGACTCACAAGTTTCTTCATCAGACTCACAAATTCTAGTCAAGGCAGTCATTTGCTTGGCTAATGATGCATCAGCAAGTGCGCGAAAATATCGAAGTATTATAAAAGAATGTTGAACCCACAGAGACCAATGTCAACCAACTGTAATCTATCGTTATTTGTAAAGCTAAGGCTAATGAATGATTGATTTAGGGAAACTAAGAACTAAAACTGATATAAAATAAGATTAATGTAATATATAAGAAAAGAGAGTCCGGAATGTGTATTTTGCGTATCTCAAGGACTTTGTAACTCGTTGGATTTTAATTATACTAAAGATGTATTTCATAGAAAATGTTAATTTAAAGACAATACCTCACACTCTCGTGATTTTGAATAAAGTCACGCTCCTTAACCATGAGATTTTGCTCTCGCTTACCCACTTGAATCAAGGATCGCGTTTTGAAAACTAAACAAGTTCTAATTGATCCCTAAAGCGCTCTCGCTGTGTTTAGGAATCAATGTCCTATTTTTACTATCTGGTTCAACCCCCTTAGTTAATTTCTCACTCTCGTGATGAAATCGTGTTAAACAACCTCTCACTCTCGTGACAAGGCTATTCAAATTAAGTTTAAAACAAAGACCAAAACATAATTTCTAAATTAAATCTTAAGCCAACATTCATTACTGAGTCCCGTCGAAGACGACGATCCTCACATACTGGACTCTAAATTATTTAGCTAGACATGGAATTAAGTGTAAACAAATTAAACATAACGACTACAACTAAGAATAGCATGGTAAATAAATTAAACAAACGAAACAATAGAAATAATAAATGCGATAAAGAGAAACCTGTAACAACAAAAATAAATGAAACTGGAATTAAATTCTGAAATTCTCTTTGTGTACAATAACAGAAACTGAACTTATAATATGTTGGCACGCTTGAAAATTAGGTACATAATTGAAATAAAAGAAATAGCACCTGAGACTAATGGTGTGGTAGTTCCTCGATGTGAGAAATACCACTATTACATGGTAAATTTTTTCTGTCTAAGAACTAAGAATAATAAGCTGCTCTGCGCGAGTAATGGTGGGCCCCCGTGTGTTTCCAGTGATTTCTGGTAAACAACCGCTAGTCTTCCAAACTATCGAATAATCTTTCTTACTGTTATTCAATCCCTCTGGTAACTCACAGGATCGACTAGATTGATCCTAGGACTCCTTGGATATTAAGGTTACTCTCACAATCGAACAGATATTCATGGTCAATATTGTATAAGTGTTTGGCTTGTTTCGATCTCTCTCTCTAAGAGTCTAAAGATGTAATCAAAATGTGTATGAGAATTAAGTTATACGAATAAATGCTAATTGTAATGCTGATTGTAAAGACATATAAAACTGCATGAAAATGAAGTAAATGGTTTCGACTTACAAAACGGTTAACATAAAAGGTTTCTGGAATGTAGAAGTTTGAGATGAGGAGAAAACGTTTAATGCAAGAAATCTGTAAATGATTTTAAGTAAAAGTATGCGTTCGAAGGACAAGACTTGAATGTAAAGGTATGGAAAATGTAACAGTTTTCTGAAATATAAAGTGCTCGAAACACAAAGAAAATAATAAAATGTAAAACTTTGAGGAAGAGACTTCGAAGTGAAAAGACTGTAAATAAGAAAACTTGTAAATGTTGCTTGACAAAAAGAATAAAGGAAGTACTGGAAATGGTAAAAAGGTTTTCACTAAATCAGAAATACATGGTGCTATCATACATACATTTCTCTTGCATTCGTTTCCCTTTCCATGTGGTAGTTTGAATGTTATTGAGTATTTTGTATAATAGATATGACACACCGAAATCCTAATATTAAGACTCCTATTTATACTAATTCGACCCTAACGGTCTCGCTATAGGATTATGCCACGTTTCGAACATGCAGGACAATGCTTCTTTCATCTTTCCACGTGTCCTCAAATGCTCCAACACATAACTTTCAAACTTTGAAAGTCCCGCTCCCATTTGAATTTAAAATGCTTTGGTGTTTCTCCGTTTCGAACGCTTTTCCCAAACATAGCCTCACTGTTGTTTCGAGACTCCTTTAGATATGTTCCCATAATTTCCGTTCGAAGCTTCAAGCTTTGACACACTTATTCGAAACACTGCTTCTGCAACTTCGAAATATGGCGTTTAATTCCATTTCGATCAGAACGTTTAACTCTTTTGGCTTCTAAATAACATTATCAAAATCTTCAGCCAACAAATTGCCCCTTTAAAATATGTATTTCGATTCCTTTGAGAAATACCTATTTTAAACATTTACACAAGATTTTGATCGGACTTTCGAATCATCATAACATTTAATGCGTTTGACTCCAGTCACATTAATCATAGCACCTTTTGGATTCCTTAACCGCCCGGAGTCACTTCACAGCGTGGTGCAGTTATAAGTAATGATTATCTTTTAAATCACGCCTATTACCTATATTAACTTCACGCCACCTCTTCATCATACCAACCCATGATCTCCACGTATCACACTTCTATTCGGTGGATGCTTAAACTTTCCCATTATAAAACATCAACTTAATCTTATTCTTTTCTTTTCACACTCTAAACCTTTCATACTCTGAATTTTTACCCTCCTTCTCTCATAAAACAATCTAAGCTTTCAAACATCTTCCAAAATGTCTTCTTCTACTTCATCCCAACTCAAGAAAGTCTCCAAGAAGAAAGGAAAAACTACAGGAGCTACCATGGAAAGTAAAATCATCACCATTCAAGGCCAATCTGCTCTTGCTCCTCAAATGATTTCCAAAGAAAAAGAAATGCTGTACGCATCACAGGTACTCATTCCTACCCACGTTGCTGGTAAGAGGTTAGCCTTAAATGGCCCTCTTACGGTTTTTGAAATATTAAAGGACACCAGGACAATTTTTCCCGTCTGTTATAGCTTCAAACCCTTATTCAACAAAATGGATGCCCCTAGGGCAGTAGAATCTCCTAGTTCGAATACCATAGAAACCCCAACTGTTCTTCCCAAGGACCCCTTTGTTTTGGATTATGTAAAAAGCAATTTTAAGCCATTTCGATCTTGCCCTACTTCTGATATTGCTTATCAAAATTGGTTCACAAAAGTAGAAGCCAAGAAATCCCAGCAATGGGAAGAATTAGGCATTTATAACCTGATTAAGCTATCGAAACCTGGATTCACCTACAGCCATCCTCTGCTATCCGCGTCCCTTTATTTCTGGGACAGTACCTACAACACTTTCCATCTCCCAGGTGGAATGATCACCCCAACCTTCTTCGATATAGCGGCCATTACTGGGCTGTCGCCAGTGGGAGAAACTTATGTTCCTGACAACAAAGAGCACTCAAGCATAATTGACTTCGAAGTCAAGTTAGCCAGCTTTTCCAAATTTATCAGTCATTATCATGCTGAAGGGGACAATTTGTCTGACGTAGAGCACATTGCTTTTTTAACCCTGTGGCTGTCTAGATACGTTTTTTGTAGTAGATCCCTGCAGGTAGCTAGTAGGTTCATTCCTCTAGCTAGGAATTTACATGAAAATCGAAAAGTGTGCCTAAGTGAATTACTCTTAGTTGACCTCTATGAAAGCCTGAGGTCAGCTGTTTCGAGCCTCAAATCCCACACCTCCAAAAACATTTTATTGGCTGGCCCATTTTGGTTACTCCAACTATGGCTAAATGCCATGTTCGAACCTTCCTTATCAACCGCCAATACCATTGACGAGCAAGATTCTGAGATAAGTGATAGGATAGTCGAAGGCACTAGGCTTCGAAGGCTAACTCCTAATGATGACAAAGATGACTTCAAAGTTCAATTCTCGAAGTACATCATGATATTCTCTAAAAGGCACAAGTTCGAAGAGAGCATGGCGCCTTTTGCTTCGAGGGCTCATGGACCTTCTTGGTTCACCATGGCTCTCTCAGAAGCCATCAAGAGCAAGGAGATTCAGGATGTATGGAGAGCTTTCTTGCTGCCTAGACTCATCTCTTCAAGGATAACCCCAGCCAAGAACCAAATCCTTCTCTTTGCCTACCAACCAAACTTCGTTTCGAGGCAGTTTGGCTTATGCCAACTGATTCCTGAACCTTTGTTCCAAACTGAGAGCGCCATCACTTCTGGACGAACTTTCAAGGCAAGGGAAGCCAAAATCCAGCAAGAACAATATCAAGGCTTTGCCCAATTTGAGCTGATAGCCTTCGAACCTACCCATCTCGCGGCTAAAGGATTTCTGGAGTGGTGGATTAAGTTTTATCTAACTTATATGTTCGATACACTTACAATTCGACAGAAACTAATTGATGCCTTCGATGTGCAGGTACCAACAAAGAAAGGTATGTTTACTCATGCCAAAGAGATTAAAGCTTTTCAAAATTATTTTGAAACTACTTACGACCCCACGCGCTTGGACTCCACTGTGCATCAAGCAGCTGAGACCTTGAAGGAAAAATTTAAACAAAAAGTTTCTAAGTTAAAACTTCCTTCAGGGCTGTCACCTGAGGATAGGTATAGGTTGGCATTCGAAATGCATCCACCTAAATTTCCCAGATTACCTACCTCAGAACTGGCTCTGGCTTGGTTTCCCCCATATCCATGGTGGTTTACTTGCAAAGAGATGTTCAAATATCTTCAAAGGAAACCAAAGCCATCTGAGACTGTGACATGGGCTCGATACTGGCTTCATGATTTCCCAGGACACCTTCGATACGACCTTTCTGCCATGTCAATTAAATCTGATCAAGGCATAGGTGCGAATGCTTGGGAAAATCCCAAATGTCTTTTATTTTTCATATCTTTAACCTTTGCTTTAATTGTTTCGATTCTCAGCTATCAGGATAAAGACAGCTGCCTCAAAGTCGAAGGAAGGGAGTGCCTCTCAAGCCTCCATCGAAACTACTAACAAAGTGACTCCACCCGAAACAACTACTACTGCTGCAACCACAACAACAACAATAACGCCAACAACAACAAGTGCTCCAATTCCAACGGTAATTACTTAGCCTTGATGTTTCGAATTCACTCAAGCTTTATGGTTTATATCTAACTTTTCGTTAAAATTCTTTCAGACCAACAAGCTTCCTCCTACTACTCCCAAGAAGCGGAAATCAAGCACCACTGGGGAAGACCCCAAGGCTGGAGGAAACTTAAATACTGCTTCGAAGAAGAAGCTAAAGAAAGATACTTCTAAAAGCACTGTTCCGACTAGTGTCTCTGGACTCGATTCCAGGGATGCTGCTCCCTTACCTAAATCCAAAAATCCACCTTCGACCTCCAACCCACCGTTGGAACGTATAGCTAGTAACCTCTCCTCTGAGGGTCCACAGGTAAATCGAACTTCTAAAAATTGTTTCCAATACTAACTTCTTATTACCTTGGTGAATGTTTTTCTTTAACATTCTGCTGTTCTTTGCAGAACATTTTGAATCCCACTTCCACCATTTCGACCTCACCATCCAGAGCTGCTGCTCCGCTCAACTCCTCTCCTCAAGGAGATTCCAGCAACTTGGTCCAAAACAAAGGTTCCTCCAATGTGGCGGTTCTGGCTGGAACTTCTGAACAGCAGGATGATCAAGGTACCTCCATTCCTCTGAAAGAGGTGAACGAAACAATACTTCAAACGTCTGCAGAGGATTCGCAAAGGGCTTCTCTTCAAAAGTCCCCTCTTGAAACTCTTCAAGAGGACCCAAAGGACACTCAAACTGAAGAAGAGAAAGCTGATTCTGGGCAAAGAGCCGAAGAATCTGCAGACGAAGAATCTGAGGAGGAAAATGCCAATGACGAGGAAAATGTCAATGACGGTTCGACTGCTGGGACGGAGTCCAATGCAAATAGCAGCGAAAGGGATGGTATCGAAGTGGTAGACTTGGACGAGGATGAAGAAGACCAAGGGCATGAAGCGAATGAGGGGGATGGTAATGCAATCAACGAACCTCTAGAGGTTGAAACAAACGTGGTTCCCCTACGCGTGGAACTCCCCCAATCCTCTCTGTCTCGAATGACTGACGAGGAACTGGCACTTCTGAGACGAAATGACCCTATTGGGTACATGAAGGCAAAGTTGGCTCAGAGGGACGTCCCACTCGCTAGGGCTGGCACAAGTTCAACCAGCTATCCTCTTCCCACAGATGAAAGAGTTGTTCTTCTTAACAAAATTAGGAGAACTATTCTCAATGTGGATATATTCGAAGTGCTTAAGCAAGATAGTACTGCTTGCTATACTATGAAGGAGCTGCTCACAAAGGTCAATCTTTCCACCTGCTCTTTGCCAGTTAGTACTCTCTTGTTCGACCTTCAGAATTTGCTGGACAACGTAACTGGCTACCTTCTCCAAGACGAATCTGCTGCCAAGAAGGTTCAAGAGAAACGCATTGCCATGGATGCCGATTATGAACAAGCTTCGAAACTCTCTCAAGAAGCTGAGGATCAAGCTATGCATCTGAAGCAGGCGAAAACTGATTATGAGGCTCGAGCTGAGTCCATTCTTATTTGGGAAAGGCAGATTCTGGAACTTCAACAGAAAGTTAAGGAGGCTAAGGAACAACAACTAGCCTTCGAAACCAATCCTGCAGGTAACCAATTCGAAGAGCTTCTCAACCAGGGGCTTGCAGAAATGGAGACTGCAGAACAACTTAAAGGAGAAGTGGCAACCTTGGAAGGAGCCAGGAGGTTCGCTCAGCAAAAACTTGAAACATTTCGAAGCACCTTTAATCGATTGAAAAATAATGCTTATTTCTAGATTTTGATGTTTATTTGACTATAATTTTGGTTTCTTACATGTAATATTCGAACAACGCCATTTTGGCATTCTATCTTGCCATCTTGGCTTTTTATAATATTTTGTTTACGTTGTTACTATTCGAATCTCCCGCAGGCTTGGCTTATATTTCTTTAAATATTTCCCATTAACCTTTAGGACATGTTTATCATCCAAGAGCTCTTCGACTTCGTATGCATTGTTTGAGAACACTTTTAATATTCGAAAAGGTCCTTCCCAATGAGGTGACCATTTACCTAACGCTTTATTCTTCTTATCCATAGGCAATATGACTCTCCAAACCAAGTCATTAATAATGAATACTTTTTTCTTCACCCTTTTATTGTATGTTCTGGCCACTCTTTCTTTTTGCCTCATCAAAATTTCCAACGCATGTAATCTAATTTCGTCCGACTCAACTAATTCATTCATCATCATTTCCCAATATAATGCAGTTGGGATTTCGTTTTGTCTCTGAATTCGAACTGATTGCAGATGAATTTCTACTGGTAACACTGCATCATGACCAAATGTAAGTTGGAAAGGCGTAGTGTTAGTAGCTTCCTTAGGAGATGTTCTACAAGCCCATAACACTTGGTCCAGAGTTTTGTGCCAATTTCTTGGCCTCTTGCCAATATGCTTCTTGATTAATCCTATTATTACTTTATTTGCTGCTTCGACTTGTCCGTTTGCTTGAGCATAATATGGTGTTGATGTTAGCAATCTAAACCCCATTTCTTGGGCAAATCCTTGCATCTTTCTACCAGTAAATACAGAGCCTTGGTCTGTAGTTATGCTTTCTGGCAATCCAAACCTATAGATAATGTGCTTTTGTATAAATTCAATAATTGCCTCTTGATCAGCAACTACCAGAGGTATAGCTTCGATCCATTTGGTAAAATAATCTACTCCCACCAAGATGTATTTCTGTCCTTTGGACGAAGCAGGATTTATTTCTCCTATCAAATCCAATGCCCATCCTCTAAATGGCCATGGTTTGATGATCGAATGCAGCTCACTTGCAGGGGCATGTTGAATTCCTGCATGTTTCTGACATTCCTCACATCCTTTAGCAAAGTCTATGCAATCTTTGAGCATGCTAGGCCAATACAAACCGTATCGAAATAGCAACCATTTCATTTTATGGCCTGCTTGGTGTGCCCCACATGCCCCATTATGGACTTCAGACAATGCTAAATATGCCTCACTCTCTCCTATGCATTTCTATAATACACCCTCTTGGGTCTTTTTGAACAATTTGTTCCCCATGAGGAGATATGACAATGCTCTATATTTTGTTTTTTTATCCGCCTTTAGAGTTGGGTCTGCTAAATAACTCTTCAATGGACTTCGCCAATCTGCATCTGACAAAGTATTTATGGCTAGTATTTCGAATCCCTGTTTCTCAGCATATCCCAATCTCATACTTTCCAGATCCGATGGTGTGAATCTAGTGGCCATAACTCTTCCCCTTAATTCGACCAAATCCTTAAAGTTCTTGGTAGACACTTTATAACCTGAAGCCAACTGCGCTAAGTCATTTGCTTCTTGGTTCTCTATTCTTGGTATGTGTTGAATATCCATGTATTCAAATTTCCTTAATAGCCTATTGACTATGACGAAGTATACCATTAAATTTTCCTTTATGCACTTGTATTCCTTTGTGATTTGTTTGACCACCAATTCAGAGTCTCCTTTAATTTTGACTCTGGTTGCCCCCAATTCCAACAAAGCTTCAAGTCCAACAATGAGCGCTTCATACTCAGCTTCGTTGTTCGAACAACGAGGACCATCTAATTTATACTTGAATTTTGTTGGAATTCCTTCAGGATAAATTAGAAGGACTCCAACACCACTTCCATTCCTGTGGGTTGAACCATCAAAGTACAATTTCCATGGTTGCATTTCGACGTAACTCATGCTTGTCTGCTCAACCAACGAATGGTCCATAATGAAATCAGAAATCACTTGACCTTTCATAGCTTTTAAAGGCATGAAAGTCAATGAATATTCTGTTAAGGCTAAAGCCCACTTGCCAACTCTGCTATGCATTATTGGTTTTGAAAGCATATGTTTAATGACATCGAAGTGAGATGAAACATAAACATCAACAGGTTTTATATAATACTTGAGTTTCATACAAGAGAAATACAAACAGAGACATAGCTTTTCTAAATTGCTATATCTGGTCTCTGCATCATTTAGCACTCTACTTAAATAGTATATGGCTCTTTCGACGCCATTGCTATCCTCTTGTGCTAGCATACTACCTATACTAACTTCAGAGGCAGATATGTACAATCTCATGGGCTTCCCCCATGATGGTGGAGACAAAATAGGAGGCTGAGAAAAATATTCTTTTATTCTGTCAAACGCCTCCTGGTGAGCTTCGTTCCATTCGAAGGCTTGACCTTGCTTCAGACGAAGTAACGGAGAGAAAGCTTGGGTTCTTCCGCTCAGGTTCGAGATGAATCTTCTGAGGAAGTTAATTTTCCCTGGTAGAGATTGCAACTCCCTTTTTGACGCAGGTGCTTTCGTCTCCATTATGGCTTTGGTTTTGTTCTGGTTGATTTCGATTCCTTTCTTGTGGACCACAAAACCAAGAAAATCTCCAGCCTGCACAAAAAATGCACATTTAAGGGGATTCATCTTTAAGCCATGTTTTCTCATTCGCTCGAATGATTGGCTTAAATGATGCAAATGCGCTTCTGCAGATATAGATTTGATGACTATATCGTCAATATACACCTGCATGAAGGTTTCAATGAAATCATGAAAAATTGAATTCATTGCCCTTTGATAAGTTGCCCCAGCATTCTTTAAACCAAAAGGCATCACCACCCATTCGTAGGTGCCTAAGGCTCCTGGGCAACGAAATGCTGTTTTTGCAACATCTTCTTCAGCAATGAAAATCTGGTTATACCCAGAGTATCCATCTAACATACTCAAGTATTCGAACCCTGCAGCAGAATCTACTAGCATTTCTGCCACGGGCATGGAATATTCATCCTTAGGGGTTGCAGTGTTTAAATCCCTAAAATCTATGCAAATTCTTAAAGAACCATTTTTCTTAATAACGGGTACTATGTTTGCTAACCATTCGACGTACCTTGTTGTTCTGATGAATTTGCAGCGCAGCAACCTTTCGATCTCAGTTTTAATTTTTGTGAGAACCGCTGGTGCGAACCTTCTGGGAGTTTGTTTGATGGGCCTCTTGCCATCTTTGATTGGCAGTCTGTGTTCGACCAATTCCCTCTTTAAACCAGGCATCTCATCATAATCCCATGCGAAGCAATCTTTGTTTTCCTTAAGGACTTCGATCACTTTCTTCTTGAGGCCTGGGCTAAGTTTAGCACTTACGTAGGTTACTCTTTTCGTTTTTTCATCCCCTAAGTTGACTTCTTCGAGCGGATCCTGTGCCAACATTTTGACACCTGAGTTTATGGGGTCCCTTTCGAAGCCTAAGGGTTCTTTATCATAGATGGCATCCAACCTTTGATCCATCTCAAATTCTTTGATGGGTGAGCATTTCGAACCCTCCCCACTAACTTCGTTCGTCTTTATAGTTGATTTATTTATTTCAGCCTCTAAGGCCGCTTTTGATTCGTTCTCAGCCATATAGGCCGAAATCCTTTCGAAAAAGGTGGACTCAGTCATGGTTAAGGTTGTCGAAGTCCCAGCCTGCTGGCCGTTTTTGTATAGTGCTTTCGACTTCCTCTTCTTCACTGATTATTGTTCTATCCCAGTAAAGGCCATCATGGCGAAGGGTCATGTAGTAGTGGGCGTTTCTAGTTTCATTAATCTCATCATTTGGAACACATGGAGCAATCTTTGCCAGATTTTTATCATAATCCCTTTTGTCAACTAAATTGACAGTTGACATAAAGTAACTCTGGTCTGCTTCGATGTTTTCCACGATTCCATCATCTCTCCACAGAACTAGTCGCTGATGCATTGACGAAGGAACTGCCCCCACGCCATGGATCCACTCTCTTCCCAGCAGCAGGTTATAGTTGGCCTTGGCTTCGATCACCATAAACATGGTGGGCCTACAGCTTGAGCCTATTGTCAGTTCCAACTGGACCACCCCCAGTGTTTTGCCCACTTTTCCCTCATAATTGGACAGAACCATATTATGGGGTTTGATATCTCCTTCGCGGATCTCTAATCTTTTGAGCATGAAATGTGGTATCAAATTGACTGCAGCACCCCCATCCACTAGAACTTTGTTCACACCATGGACACCCACTTTCGCCCGAATGAAAAGTGGCTTGAGATGATTCTTCATTGCAGGTTCTGGACGTTCGAAGAACGCATTTTGTTCCTCAACAGCCCCATTGTCCATCATGTAGTAGCACACGGGCCTATGTTTCATTAAATCTGTGGTGTCTTCCTCCTCATATTCATTGATTTCGGTTTCCTGCCCAAATTCGCAGGGCAGCACAGACACGACGTTACAGTTCAAGTTGAATGAAGACTCCCCCTCCGATTCGAAGTTATCTGTTATCATATCTTCATCCTCTTCTGGGCCTGGAGTGTATTCCTTTGGTTCATCGCGTTGTTCTTCAGAGAAGAGCCTCCTATTGACTGGAGGTTTATCTTCAGTTTGATTTTTTGGTTTGTTGGTGCTAGATTCACCTTGGTTTTTTGTTGAAGTATCCCCTTTGTTTGCCACAGCTTCTCTCTCAGCCTTTCGAATCCTTTGCTGTCTGCGCCACTGGGATCTTGACATGGGGTTCCTTCCTTTGTAATTCTCTAATCTCACTTCCTCCCTTTTTGCTGGGTTGAATTGCCTCCTGTATGTCACAGCATGGCGTGCATTTCGTTCAGCGTTTCTCCATCTATCTTTGCCTTTGTCATTTCTGACTTGTAACCATCTATCGGTTGGCACTTCAGCAGGGAGTTTGAAAGTCACTCTTCGAGCAGCCTTGGGGTGAGGGCTATCAGGCCTTCGCTGTTTGTGTCTGCTGTCGAAACGTGGGCCCATCTGAGCAGTTTCTTGGTGGTTCCAGCAAGGGGCGAAGGGAATCGTTTCGAAAGCCCTTGCCATGCTTTGGTCATACACAGCAGAACACCTTGGGCAAATCAAGCACTTGGTTGCCCCTTTGTAGCAGCGAAAAACAAACTCCAGCAAACTCTCTCCAGCCTTGGGATAACACCTAAAAAGCTGGTTATCCTGGCGCCAATTGTTGCCAGTTCGAGCCCTCTGTACCCTTTCGAAATTCGCAGCAATTCTTTGGTTGCAGAGGATGCTGCACCTAGGGCACAATATCATGCCTGAATCTCCTTTGTGGCATGTCATGAGATAATCTTTGAGACTAGCATCTCCAGTGTGATTATCCCCCGTTCTGTACTTTTCTTTTTCTAAGTATTTTTCCACTTCC
The DNA here is from genome assembly GCA_948472305.1 of Vicia faba. NCBI lineage: Eukaryota > Viridiplantae > Streptophyta > Magnoliopsida > Fabales > Fabaceae > Vicia > Vicia faba. The sequence continues at coordinate 944,029,695 of OX451737.1, forward strand.
TCCATCTCAGAGCGAGGCCTTTCCATATCTACCATATTTATTTCCACATCCCCCTCTTTAGCTTCATCATCACCCCATCCTGTGGGCTTTATATCCTCAATCTGAACCTTCGAACTCTCTGGGGCAGAATATTTGACCAGATAGTCAAATTTTCCACTGGGTTCCCCTAGAGTGTCCCATATTTCCTTCTGAGGGGGAATTGGCTGCGTGATTTGGACTTTCTCCAATTCCAGTCTCAGGCTTTCAGTGACTTGTGTTGTTCCTTCGTTTTAATTCCCTTGGCCTTCAGTAGCCTGGGTTTCTCCTGCAACAGCTACAGGTGCAGCAATCGAAGTCTCTGGCGTATTCTGGATGTCTTCAGTGACCTCCTCGCTGACTTCGACCATCACCCAATTTTCAACTCCAATACCCTTCTCTTCTGTTAGGGCGTCGCTTCGATCAATTTCCACCATGTTGACCTCTCCAATGCATGCAGGCTCGGAGTAGTTGGTGTCTGCGACGTCCAAGGGATCTTCGTCCACTTTCATCTTCACCTTATCAGCAAACTTTAGTCTGCCATCTTTGATCGCGTTTTGAATCAAGTCCCTGAAAAGAAAACATTGTGAGGTCTTGTGGCCTAGGAAACTATGATATTTGCAAAATCCCCTCTTCTTTCTCTGATCCAAAGGAGGTATTTTGACATTTGATGGCACAATTAGTTGGCCATCCTTGACAAGCAAGTCAAAAATTTCGTCACATTTAGTGACGTCGAAGGTATAAACCTTCTTTGGAAATTTGTCACTTTTCTCATTTTCAACAATATCTTTCCCTTTCGTGGGAACTAACATTTTGCAGGAGTAAGGCGGGGCCTGCTTTAATTCAGCGAGGTCGATTTCGACCTCTTCGAATTCGAATTTAGGATATTCTTCTACTTCCTCAGTCCCAACATAGGAAATCCTTTCTTTCTTGCTATTCTTAAAGACTCTGGCTTTTTCGGCCTTTAGTCTTTCGACCTGTCGAACCCTATCGGCTAACTGAGCCATATCCCTCAAATACTGAGTGTCTAGTTTCTTTCGAATAGAATAATCCAAGCCACCGGCGGCCATTTCGACTAACTCATGTTCAGGCACTACTGTGTAACATCTGGATTTCAAAAGCCTAAATCTATTCAAATAATCATCTATGGGTTCGGTGAACTTTCTCTTAACACTGGCCAATTCCTTCAAACTTATTTTCGATTGTCCCATGTAAAATTGTTCATGGAATAATCTCTCTAAGAGAGCCCAAGTGTCAATGGACCCGGGGGGCAAAGTGGTAAACCATGTGAAGGCGTTTTTTGTCAAGGAACTTGGGAAGTATTTGATCCTGAGATCTTCATTATTGGCTATGTCTCCCGCTTCGGTCAGATATCTCGCTATGTGTTCGACTGTTGACTCATTGGTATCCCCAGCGAACTTTGTAAATTTAGGGACTTTATATCCCCTTGGTAAATCAATATGCATTATACAATCCAATATAGGAGAAGCGTAATTTGGCCTCCTCATTCCTGTGTTGAGGCCATTCTGGGCCATGACCCTCTCTATCATGGTGGTTAGGTTGTTTTCTGCCAGGATGTTATCGTTTCGAATCCTATGAACGACGGCATCGGCATCTTGATTTCGACCAACCAAAACAACTCCCCTAGGTTGTTCTTATCGAAATTCTGGGGCTTCTGGCCTTTCGATCCTTGCCCCTGGTTCCATAACTTCCCTTTGTGGACCCGGGATTATTGGGGCTTCTAACCTTGGTGCCCTGGCCCCTAAGTTAACTTCTTCTCTGGGTGGTCTATAAATTGGGTCGTTAGCAATTTGTTCTATAACAGGCATGTTTGTTCGAAATCCCGCCTGGTTCTGCCTACGCCTTTCTGGAGGAGCAAAGAAATCTGCTATTCGACTCATATTATCAGCGTTTTCCCTGTTCGTCACAGTCACATTCTGCACTATTGGGGCAAATATTTCCTGCATGGTTTGCGCTAACACCCCTATCATATTATGGTTACTGTCATCCATCAATTGCCTAAAAGCCAACTGGTTATCTGTGGTTAGGATAGGCAATGTGCTATAACCCACTGACCCTTGGTTATTTGTCATAAACTGATTCGCCCCAGACCCAGACCCTAGTTGTGGAGATGAATTCGATGTGGAATTGTGTAAACCTGCCATAAAAGATGTTGGCATTCCATAAGAGGAATTTCTGATTCTATTCCCATCGAAACCGGGTGGTCTAGTTAATGGGGTGGCGAAGTGGGATTGTGTCCCTGATGGTGGAACGAATCCCCCAGGGTAGCCCATAGTTCCAGTATTTCCTAAGATCGAACTATTGGTTGATATGCCACTTATTCCATTGGTGGCTATGTTACTGGTCGAAGATGCAACAGACTGTGCATTTGAAGGGATTACATTAGATGTTCCGCTCGAAATGGACGCGTTAGTGCCTGTTGCATGTGGGCCACTTTGGTCCCCTTGTTGATTGTCTGAATTAGACATTTTGTCCAAACGTTTTCTTCTGGATAAAGGTTGGTTGCTGTTGGTTATCTTACCACTTCTCAGGTTCATAAAACAACAAACTTCTTAGGTTCCAACGTTTTTGTAATGGTTACGTCTCAACAATCCTTAATTCTGATATCCAATTATTGGTCCCACCGGGTGTGCCAATTTGTTTCCAGTGATTTCTGGTAAACAACCGCTAGTCTTCCAAACTATCGAATAATCTTTCTTACTGTTATTCAATCCCTCTGGTAACTCATAGGATCGACTAGATTGATCCTAGGACTCCTTGGATATTAAGGTTACTCTCACAATCGAACAGATATTCATGGTCAATATTGTATAAGTGTTTGGCTTGTTTCGATCTCTCTCTCTCTAAGAGTCTAAAGATGTAATCAAAATGTGTATGAGAATTAAGTTATACGAATAAATGCTAATTGTAATGCTGATTGTAAAGACATATAAAACTGCATGAAAATGAAGTAAATGGTTTCGACTTACAAAACGGTTAACATAAAAGGTTTCTGGAATGTAGAAGTTTGAGATGAGGAGAAAACGTTTAATGCAAGAAATCTGTAAATGATTTTAAGTAAAAGTATGCGTTCGAAGGACAAGACTTGAATGTAAAGGTATGGAAAATGTAACAGTTTTCTGAAATATAAAGTGCTCGAAACACAAAGAAAATAATAAAATGTAAAACTTTGAGGAAGTGACTTCGAAGTGAAAAGACTATAAATAAGAAAACTTGTAAATGTTGCTTGACAAAAAGAATAAAGGAAGTACTGGAAATGGTAAAAAGGTTTTCACTAAATCAGAAATACATGGTGCTATCATACATACATTTCTCTTGCATTCGTTTCCCTTGCCATGTGGTAGTTTGAATGTTATTGAGTATTTTGTATAATAGATATGACACACCGAAATCCTAATATTAAGACTCCTATTTATACTAATTCGACCCTAACGGTCTCGCTATAGGATTATGCCACGTTTCGAACATGCAGGACAATGCTTCTTTCATCTTTCCACGTGTCCTCAAATGCTCCAACACATAACTTTCAAACTTTGAAAGTCCCGCTCCCATTTGAATTTAAAATGCTTTGGTGTTTCTCCGTTTCGAATGCTTTTCCCAAACATAGCCTCGCTGTTGTTTCGAGACTCCTTTAGATATGTTCCCATAATTGCCGTTCGAAGCTTCAAGCTTTGACACACTTATTCGAAACACTGCTTCTGCAACTTCGAAATATGGCGTTTAATTCCATTTCGATCAGAACGTTTAACTCTTTTGGCTTCTAAATAACATTATCAAAATCTTCAGCCAACACCGTGCTGCCTGGTTGCTTCCTTTTTATAGCCTACTTGTAACTACCTTTGGAGAAGATTTAGGAGTCGTTGGCAATCGGAAGACTCGTCTTCTCCAAATAATCAAGGACGTGGTCATCATGGAGTGGAGTATAATACAGACTTAGTTGTGGTTGAGAGAATATATGAGCTTGTAGTTGCAGACATGGAGAGAACCACATGTAGACTATAACGAAAGGCATGCCTTATATTCCCATGACAGATGTGTGTCGAGGGGCACACATAATTCTAAGGTGTGGCGACCATGATAGATGTGTGTCGAGGGGCACCCATAATTCCAAGGCATGGCGATCGGCAGGAGGCTGTGACGACCGTCACAGTCCTCTGTCATGAATTTCTTGTTGTTTTCTGCTACATAGTTGTTTTATTTGTCATTTATTTATCTTTTCTAATGCAAGTCCGTGTGGAATATAAATACATGAAACACACTTAAAATACCAACATAATGTAACATAATTAATAGAAAATTGTAACATTATTTATGCTAATCGAGCCGAATATGCGATGTGTTTTCGTGTTATCAAACTCCCCCACACTTAAATCATTGCTTGTCCTAAAGAAATCAACCAACATGGTAAAATAAATGATTAAGTGCGATTTGAAACAAGGGCACGACACAACTCCTCGATTAAATTTTTAATCGTCTTTAGTTTCCATGGCCACTTATCAAGCCATCTCACATATCCCTCACCTTTTCTTTTCTTTCTTCTGTGGAGTGGTTCATTCTTTTGAACTTGTGGTGGGGGTTCATTATCTATCCTGAGTATCATCTTTTTAATTTTGGGCTTAGTTATTTCATCCACCATTTCAAATGTTAACCTTCCCTTCTTAATGCTAATGATTTCCTTAGTTTCATGGTCCTCAATTTTTCTCTTTTTATACGGGACCTCACACAAAGGTGCATTGTTATGGATATTCTCCACATACTTATTGGATTGGGAACTACATTAGCTTCCCAAAATATTTGTGGAAAAGAAATAGGTGGGTTATAGAGAGGAACAACAATAAATGTTTCCTTCTCTACCTTTTCGACAACCTCCCTTTCAGATGGTGTCGATATATTTTTCTCATCAAAACTCTTCTCAACCTCGTTATTACTCTCTTCAATCTCATCATCACTATCCTTAGGATTTTCGATTTGTTTTTCACTACTGGTTTTTACAACATCCACATGCTCCTCAGGGAAGGGTCCTAGAGGATTTTGTGAAAGCATGGAGATTTGGGTCTCCAAGGCCATGTTACGAGTTGCGAGGGACTCAACCGTATTGTTCAGCTGCCTAAAGGTTTCATTATTTTAAAGACTTTGATTTCTTATCTCTTTATTTTGGACAATTTGTGTCTCTACAAAGTGCTCTATCATAGATTCTAGCCTAGAGTGAGTTAGCATCGCGTCGAAATCCTCCATTGATGTTTCGAGGTTTAAATTATGGGATCCTTGTGGTTCCTCAAAGTGAGTTAACGTCGCATTTTATGTCTCCACATAATGCTCCATCATCATAGATTCTAGCCTAGCGCGAGTTAGTGTCGCAGTCAGATCCTCCAATAATGTGTCGAGAATGGAGTTTTAGGATTCTTGCGACTCTTCAAAATATTGGACGTGGTGATTGTAGAGGAAATTTGGTTGAGGATAAGTTAGAGTTGCATTGTAATCCTCAAGTAATGTTTTGAGATCAGATTTATGGGATTCTTGTGATTCCTTAAAATTTTTGGATTGGTAGTAGAGGTAATTTGGGTAACAGTTAGTTAGTGACGCATTGAAATCCTCCATCAGTATTTCAAGGTCTGATTTATGGGAGTCTTATGATTCCTAGAAATACTGAGAATGGGATTTGTAGAAAAAATTTGTGTGACACATAGTAATTAAGTTTAGAATGCCTTAGTCTATACGGTGCAACAACGAAAATAAAAATATTGATTGTTGGTCCCTGGCAACGGCGTCAAAAACTTGATGCATCCACAAGTGCACAAAAATATCGAAGTAATATAAAAGATTGTCGAACCCACATAGACCAATGTCAACCTACTGTAATCTAGCATTGTTTTGTAAAGCTAAGACTAATGAATGATTGCCAACGTCTCTTTATCAGGTAAGTTGAAGTTTTGCCAACATTACCTGGAGATTTCCTTCATGAACCTTCCTTAAGGTCTCCCAAGAAAATTTAGCATGCTTACAATTCTTTATCAGCTTGAACACATTCTTATCAATTCCATTGAATATGTCATTCAAAGCTTTGGAGTTCCCTTGAGATTATGACTCATCATCATCATTCCAGTTTTCTTCAGGATTCAGCATATCAGTAACCTTTCATTCTATACCCACAACCTTTGATGGATCCCATCTTTTGACAACATATTTCAGGGCCTTGTTACCCAGGGATTTTATGCACATTTTCATACGAGGTTTCCAACTGTCATAGGTTGTACCATCCATAATTGGTGTTTTAACCACAATTCCACCATCCTTGTCCATTACACCCAAAATAATTTCCCTGAATCTCACCCAGAGTCAGAGCAGGATGCCTGCTCTAATACCAATTGAAATTATGGTTGTCAAATCCTGGATGTCCTAAGAGATATGGAGACACCGGGTCCGACTTTAACATGCAACATCAGGATATACAAACAAACAAACAACGTTGAAGGTAAATAACACATATATATGTTTACCCAGTTCAGCGACAACAACACCTACTCTGGGGGCTACCAAGCCAGGGACAAAATTAACTAGATAATATTAATTTATAGACCACACATTAAACATACCAGTTACAATCTACGCACTTAATCAATACTTTTTCTTAACTTCTACCTAAGACACACTTAGGTATGAGGCCCTCCTCAAATCCCTATTCAATCACACTCAGCGATTGGAGCAACTCTAAACACAATAGAGAACAAAAACAGGAAGTCATTCTTCTAAGACACATAATCCTCAATTCTTAAAAGCTTATGAGTACTGACACACAAATACTCAATGCTTAAAAGCTTATGATAATCTAACACACAAACATCCAATGCTTAAAAGCTTATGGATGCTTGGCAGAACTTATAACCTAAAATAGTCCTACTCTTTTATCAAGATGATATTAGAAAGGCTCACAAATAAGGATTATAAAACCCTAACAAAATACACACGTAAGTTCCACCTAAAACTAGATATACACCAGTCTATATATAACCTTATTTTGGACTAGGTGGGGCATCAAAATCGTAGCAGTGAGGCTGCACAAAGTCTGCAAAATCTTCTCTAAGAAAATAGATCTTCAATCATTAGTTTCCTAAAATGTCTCCATATTTATAAACTTTATATATCTTCGAAAACCAACATATAATCTTTGATTTTTTTAATCTTGGACGCCATATAAGCTAACTAAATATTCCCTGAATATTCAGTAACTAACATATCATCTGAAACATAACTTCTAGTAGCTACAGACACAATGTTTTATCCTCCTGGTTGGGACATCTTATTCGACATGTTGAAAATTGCAATTTGAAACATCTTGTTCAACATGTTGCTGCCAAGTTGGTTTAACCAAAATGTATGTCAATCATAATTTTAGAGAAATAATAAAACCTATGCTGGGAGCTAAAAACACGAGCTTTCCATCCTGTACCCTCTATGAAGATGACATCATTATTTTTTGCAGAGGTAACAAATCCAATGTCAGTGCCCTATTCTCTTTTTTCTATATCTATGCTAATGCTTCTGGTCAGGTTTTTAGCCTCGCTAAATCGTCTTTGTTCATGGGTGGTATGAGTATTGCTAGATTTATTACTTTATTGCAGAAAATTGGTTTTAACAGGGGGATTCTTCCTTTCGATTAGAGTTAAGAAGAATTATCTTCAGCCGATTTCTGATAGGATTTTGTTTAAATTTTTGGTGTGGAAAGGCTCGTTACTATCTATTGCGGTTTGGGCAGTCCTGATATAGTCTATGGTGAAATCTATGCTCACACACACTCTTACTATTTACTCCTGGACTTGCACCCTTCTCAAATCTATCCAGATGGCTTCGAGGAGTTTTGTTTGGAGCGGAAATATTTCTCAAAAAAATTGGGGAGAGAATCTAGGTACGGGGGTTGGTTATGCAAAGGGAAGATATTAATATCCTAAACATCTACGATACTCCTCAGAAACCTCTTTGAAAATTTGTGTATTTTGGCTATAAAAGGTTTATACCAAAATAGATGGTAGGGATGAGAAAAGAAGTATTTTTTTACAATTTTTCACCTGTGCGTATGTGAACTTTTAGTGCCTAAGTATCACCTTTCGTGTAATAGGGGATCAGGGTACTCGTAGTTCACTTCAAAAGTTTTAAAATACATGTGTGTTGGTTAATTTTAAGAGATGAGACATCATCATCATATTCGTGTGGAAAACATACTTACTACCCACAATATGATAAAGGAGAATTTGCATCAACTCAAAGTGGAGGATATAACTTGAATTTTAAAATCTATAAAGCCTCACTCAAAGAGTCGACAAAAGTCTAATCTTTTGAGAAAAGAGTTTTAAAGTAAAAAGCCAAAGTGGAAAAAATGGTTTAAATGAGGTTGATTGACTTTTAGTCTTCTCACAAAAAATGTCAAAGTATGATTAAGTTGGTTAAAGTTTGGTTAAGAAAACATTTTTGAAAATGCAAGGACCTAAGTCCAAGTTTATTATGAAAGTATTTCAAGTTAGAAAACAAGAAGAGTTTTGAAAAGGTGGGCCAATATTTTTGAAATTAAAGATGGTGGAAAGAGATGAAGGGAATATCCTAAAGCATAAGGTAAAATCTAAGGAAAAGTATGATCTAACCAACAAGAAGCCAACACTTGATATGAGGAAGTAGATGTAGAATTCCCATCCTTTGGATTAAAACCAAGCAAGCAAACATACTAAACCTCTGATGAAATAAGCCTAAGATGAACTTGTGCCTCAGATAAAAAAACATTAGATGAATTTAGCCTCAGATAAAAATAAGAATCTGACAAAGTCTTCAAAAAAATTGGGCAGAGTAATAGTTGTATACAGAGGAATTCTCATTCACAGATAAAGCGTAGAAATCAGAATAACCTGCACACAGAAGAATCAACCCAATTCCATGGAGTAAACTCCATGGACTTTAGACAACATAACAACAGAGTATCCAAGATCTCCAAGTATCAAAGCTCAAGATGAGTCTCAAATATTTATTCAAGTCGATTATCAAACACAAAATAAAGGTCCAAAATTACCAACAAGTAAAATTAAATTTTGAAAAATTTACACAAGGTCAAAAATAAAATAAATGAATTGTGTGAATATTTTCGGAATTTTTGGAGAAAAATTGAATTTGTATGAATTTTTGAAATAAAAAATAAATTAAAAGAAAAGAAATTAAAACAGAATAAATGTAACCTTTAGATCTGATCTACTCTAGTGTAGTAAGCACATCAGGAGGTCCAGATTTGTGGCCTATACTAATACTGTGGAGATACAGACATAGAATCAATTGTTAATCATTATCTTCTCCGCTTGTCACTTACCTGCTGGCCGCACGAATCTCAAGATGAGTAGAAATAATAATAAAAACAAATGGCCACTTGCAGCATGTATTATGCTGTAACGTTGGAAAATCCAACAACAAAATTTCTTTTCATTTACCTTTTTAATAAAACTCTTTCTATCTCACTTAAATCAACATTTACCTTCTTTTTTTATGAAAAACAACAATACAGAATGAAAACTGAATAACATGTGTGTTTTTTGATAATTGCTATAGTGAACCTGTGGAAAACCGTGGGCCTGCTGTAGCTGTTATAGCTTTGTTTGATTTGAAATTTTGCTAGAAATGTTGATGTGATGATTAGGCTCAACTTGTGAACGTATGCAGCATTGTGGGCTTATGGTGGTTTGTTTTGAGTTTTAAATTTGAGTTAATTATCTCCACGAGTTGCTTGTTCTGACACCTGTGACAAAACTTGTTTGAATTGTGAAAAAAGAAACTCAAAAACTTTTTTTTTTGAATTGTTTGATATTAACTTCAATTATTTCTTTGTTTCATGTGTGAGAACAATGATGATAGGAAATAGTGGTGAGAAGCTTGAAGAAGGATGAGAGAACAACTTGAAGATGAAGTCGAGGCAATGGCTATGGAGGACTTGAAGATTGAATAAGAATTCTATTTTCTTTGTATTTTTAGAACAAATAAAAAACTTGTAGATTGTGATTCAAATTTGTAATTGAACTTGTAAAATAATGTGAAAATTCTTGAATCCTAAATTTAATGAGGTTCTTGAATTGGTATGGAACTTTTGAAATTTAGACCAAAGAACTCTTGACATTTGTTCTTGTAACATGACTTGAAAATATGCTTTAGCTTCTTGAAATTGTCCTTGTCTCTTAAATTGCCTTCACTTGTAAGCTTGCATTTTTGAACTCTCCTTGAATTTTGAATAAGAGAAAGAATCATATGACTTGAAACTCCTATGGATGTTCCTTGATAAAATGTTAAGAAATTTGATTCCAATGAGAAAGGATATTAAAGTCTTGAATATCTAATAATCATGCCATAGATTACATGATGCCTTGTAATTTCTAAGCTTATGAAAACCATAATTCCCTCTATTTGAATTTGAACTCCTTGAAACTTTTGAAAAAATTTGCATCCATGAAATTTCGAATCTTCAAACTTTAACATAATGGTCAATGACCCCTAAAACTCAATTATCTTGTACCATGACTCTTGTCTTGGTTATGAAGAAATTCAACTCAAAAAATCACTCTGGAGCAAATGTCATGGCATTAGAAAATTGGTAGCATGAATTAAAAATTAGAGGTTAAGACCATTATAAGTCAAAAAATGACCTAAAATGTTTCACTAACTTCCACGGCTTTCTAAACACAATTCACCTTTGATCCCTAAAGAAAACTTGTAGATGACATCTTGAAGTATATCGTGCAAAAAAAAATCGCTTCAAAATGATAAAAAATAAAAAAAAAGTTATGATCCTTGGAAATTGAACGAAAATCACTTGAAATTAAGTCAAAGTAAAAAGCGACATCCAATATACTCAAATTTTTGATGGCCTTCTACACATAGTTAGCTCTCGACTTGTAAAGAGAAATTAGAGATGACGTCAAGGAGATTCATATGCTTGAAGAATTGACTAAAAATACTGAATAATGAAGAAGTTATGATTATTTGAACTCAAACTTGTAAACATTGACTTTCAGTCAACCAACTTTGAATTAACTGCACACTTTGTCTTTCTTCACAATCCGAAGCACTCTTAATCACACATGGACTTGAGATAATGAGATTCCGATTAAACCATGCCCACCCTTGTCAGAATTCGAGATTATTCGTCGAATAAGACATGGAAATAAACACATGAACCTATCTCGAAGAGTCTTGAGAATTAAGCAACCACACCCGCCTTAACCATGTTGAATGAAGCTTGAAGATAGTGTGGCCTAAGATTATAGATCACCACTCTGAAACATAGGCCTTTGAGAACAAACCCTTGACTTGAACAAAACCACAACCATAATCGAAGAACCATCGCCTGAACTCCTTGATCCAAAACTCTGTCTTCTAAAAAAAACAACAATAAATAAGACATACTTTTGGTTTTTAGTTAGAAGTCAGTAAAATATAAAACTCATATATACAAGATACACAATTAGGATGCTTGGTAATCTCTCAAAAACAAATTTAAAGATAGGATGAAGTAGAAGAAATGTCCAAACCCTAATGTATGATCTTGATGTATTGATGATATGAGATGATGAGAAATCTTAGTGGCAAAAATTGGAGTATAACACTCCTCCTATGTCTGCCCTGTTTTGTTCATTTACCTTGTCTTTATCACATCTTTTCCTTCGTATCTCAAACCTCTCTTCCTTCGAACCACCTCACGCCGCAATCCTTTCATAACCTGTGTCACCGCTGACATCGAATTCGTCAGTCCCGAGGGCTATGAAATGGACAGTGACAAAATGGAAGAAGTCAACAACAAGAAGGACTTTAACATCGAGTACGACACATTGACTACTGGCAACAGTGACATTGCAGCAGTGAAGAGCACGGACTTCGTGTCTACGCAGGGTTAGGACCCTAATACTTTGGTTGAATACAGAATCAACAAATATGAGTTTCACAATATTAGTTTGTTGGATTGTGATTTCTTCATACAGAAACCCCTTAACCTACTAACGATGTCTATGATTTCATAGAGATTGGTATTAACCTTCTAATCAATCTTGACCTTTATTTTTTGTTGTTGTTGTAATTATAATTGTTGAATTTTTGGTTGTAGATGTAGGTTACTCCTCCATATACATAAGTTTATTTAATCCTCAAGGAGAGCACCAATGATGCCTCAGAAGGTAAATTTCATTATCCCCAAATAATTGATAATGTTAGTTTAATTAGGGCATATTTGTACTCTCTTAATTGGGGTAATCCGGCCTCATCGATACATATTTACAATACAAGAAAAATAACTTATTATTGTGGTGCCTTTTCAACACTGAAACAATTTAATCTTCATAGTTCAAGGTTCTTAACTCTAAAACAGTTTGATCTTCATTGTTCAAGATTCTTCATAGCTTTTCCAGATTTTTTGTTTTTTCTCTTTATCTATTGGCAATTTGTTAAGGCTGAATCATTTGATATATTTTTGTTTTTGAATTTGTTTAGGATGAAACATTTCATATCTCATGCTTCTGATTTTGATTTTGTATTACAGGCAAGACATCAAGTTGAATAGTGCCTTTTTCATTGAGGATAAGTACAAACTGAGGCAAAATTTTCTACTATATGCATTTCTCATTTCATGTTTGTTTCAATATCTATTATCTATCAATGTTTTTTGTTCTTGTTTCAAATAAAATAAAATACACAGAAGTTTGTTTTGTTCTTGTTAGATTGTTTCAATATCTATTATCTATTATATATTTTGATAATGTGTCAGAAATATTATCATATATATTAGAAAGTTCTCATCGTATATATAATGTATGCTAAATTTCGGAGTGAGTTATGGTTATTAGGCTATATATGTTTCTTTAAAAAGGATTTGTTTTGTCATTGAGTTTTGATTAAGATTGGAATGTTTTATCTGATTACTGATATTAACAGGCATGTTCATAAATCACAATGAGGTAGTTATATAATTATTGGCCAGTATACGTTTCCTTTTGATGATTGTTCTTATAAAGTCTTCTTGTTTGTTTAAAGTTATTAGTTCTCTTCAATTGTAGGGTTGAAAATCATGTTTAGTGGGATGTAAATTTGGGCCTAATGGGGATTAATAACTTGACGCTACATTTGCCTTACCTCAACAAGATGGAACAAATATTCTGCTACCAATGGAATTAGCACACTATTATGCAAAAAACAACGTCGGGTAAGTATTGTTATAAAGTGTTAAATATTAAAGTTTTTATTTATTTGCGTCAGATTAGACAAGTCCTAACTCACTCTTAATATTTGGTATATGTGATGAGAGCGGTTTTACTTAGGTATATTCATCGTGTATGTATTGATAATTCCACATCATATGCATATGGATTTATGGATCTTGTTAGATGTATTTATTTTGATAATGTGCCGAAATCTCAAACATATGTTAAAAAATACATACAAGATAAGTTACGTGACGAAAATAATGTGTGTCATTTTACTACCATTTATTCATGGGTAAGTTTGTATGAAATTGTGTTTTCTATTTTTTAATTTTGATAACATAAATATTTTATGTGATTTTTGTGTTTCCACATACACGTATAGAAATCATTAACGATTAATAATCATTTATCCAAGAGACAATATTGTAGTCGTCTTTTGTTCACTTCATCATAAACTTGATCAAACCATGAGGAAAATTGTTACAAAGTAAATTTATCTTTTATATGACTTTTGTTATAATATATTATATATCAAATATACATAAGTTGTTACAAAAGTAATTTCATATTTTATGTGGCTTTATCTAGTGAGTGAGTGATATATATATATATATATATATATATATATATATATATATATATATATATATATATATATAATTTGAGTTTCTTGACTTTGGTGTTGTCTACTGATATTAATTGATGTTATTATTTATTGTCAGCAAATGTGATTTTGGTGTTGTCTAGTGAAGTTACAACTCATCTTCTTGTGGATTGCATGTTGGTAATTCAAGTGTGGGAAAGGACTTATAAATGGTTGGATATTTTTGTATGTTTTCACTGATTTTATTGTTGTAGTAGTTCACCGTGTAAACATACTTATAATTTTATACACTTGTGTGTATCCTAGATTAGTACTTTTGTAAATCAATTTTTCATTTTAAAGAATATGTGCATCATAGCTATTTGGTGTAATAAAATTAACAGGTAGTTTAAAAAAATATGAAAAATTAGATATCAAATAGCGATTTAAATGTGGTTTGTGTGATGTTAGAAAAATATAAAAAATTAGGTACCAAAAAAATTTACACGGATTCCACCTCGATTCTGTTAAAAAATAGTTAATTTTTTTGTAGAAAGATAACATACATATTACATCAAATGCGCCATGCAACCGATGTAAAAACATATTCAGAAAGGCAACCGATGTTAAATGTTGCATTTATTTAAAAAAAATAAAGTTAAACCCATATTTCACATCAGAGTCAATCATTGTGGTAGATATATTTTTCACATTAGACTATTGTCCGATGTAAAATGTATTTGATTTACTACATCACTTGTCTTTATATCGGACTCAGATCTAATGTAAAAAGTCTTTCAGGCACTAGTGTGGGAATCTCTTTATCCATTGAGATTGAGTGATACTTGAAAATAATATGACCTAAGATTATAGGTCAATCCCTAATGCATAAATCCTTGAGAATTAATATTGACCCCATTTAGACTTTGATCATATGAAAACCCTAATTGAGAGAAATTGCTTGATCCACGCTTATCCTTGCAAAACAAACAAAGAGAAATAAAGTAAATCTTTTTTTATTTTGATTAGATGATAGTAAACATAAAGCGTGTATGTACAAGATACACAAATGAGTGCTCGGTGATCCCTCAAAGACAAACTAGAGAGAGAGGGGGTAAAATTTTGTAGATATGTCAGAATTTAATCCAAGATACAGAGAAGATCAAGAAAACCATCTTAAAAAATAATGATACTTATGGCAATGAATAAATTCACTTATATGCTAAATATCCTTGTTTTTAATTCCAAAAGTTTCGTTATTCATAGTACTTTTAAATTATGCAATTTTTTCCTTATAATTTGAACTTTGGCAATTTTTTAACTATTAAAAAATGATGAATGTTTCCCTTTACTAAATAATATTGTAATTATGTTTGCATATTTAAATTATTACAATGCATCATTTATTTGACTTTTGATTTTGATAAAGGGGGAAATTATGCTCTTAGGAGTGTCATATCCTAAAATTTCACTCCTGATTTCATTTATTTCTTGGTTAATAAGAGACACCATGACCATTTTCATTTGGACATCTCTTTCCTCTACATCCATAGTGGTCATTTATCTTGTCTTGGGTCATGTATATTTTTTTCTCTTTTTAGGAATACCTCAAAAATTGTTTCTCCTTCTTACTTAGTTTTTTTAGTTTATTGTTTTGTTTTAGTTTAAATATTTTAATTTTTTCTTTTTCATTTAATTTTTTTGGGTTTAAAGAAAATCACAAAAAATATAATAGATCTATTTACCTCTTGAAAAACTTACAAAAAGAGAATTTTATTTTATCTTTTTACTACTTTATTTTATGTCTTACTTTGTATTTTTGTTTTATCAATTAAATAAGGTAAAATATTGCATTTTTTACAATTAAAGTTATTATTAATTGATATTTTCTTTTAATAATTAGTTTACTTGTTCTAAAGGGACATTCTTTTGTTTTTTCTTTTGAAACTTTGAAAAGGAAAAATAAAGAGAGTGATTCATTTTATGCAGAGAATAATTTGTTTAGTCACATCATATTTTTACGTAATATCCCCACAGTCCAAAACTGAATGCATTAAAAAGGATATATGTTATGTTTGTGTTTTATTGATTGCATTCCCATCATGGGATACATGTACCATAGTCCAAATCAAAAACAGACAAAAAAATGGTTACAAGGAAATTGGAAAATAAAGCATTCTCAGCAAAGTTCATGCAGCACACGCATTTTACCCTCATGACCATGCCATCCGTGCCATCCCAACATCATCATCTTCAGCTCATGTACCTAGTACATCATCATCCAACCTCACGCCCATCTTCCATCCCATTCTTTCGTGCCATCATCTTCAACCCAACTATGTCATACTATATGTGCCATCCACACCCATCATCATCATTTAATATGCAGCCACATCAAATAACAAACAATCACACTTCAATTGACATTATACCACTAGCACACAACAACCATATCATACATAAGTTTGCAAACCAATTCCAAGTTGAAAATAAAATCAATTTCAAAAAACAATTAACCAATTTTCATGTATGCAATCATCAACCATTCACGCATATCATACCGTTTTGCCAAAATGAAAATCCAATTCAAAGAAATAAATCAAAAACAATTTCCAAACCAATCCAACCATTCATTACTTCAATCCAAGTGTCATGTCCAAATTTTTGACTTAAGATCCTACCTTCATTTGTATTTTCATAAAACATCAAGGTCACAAGATACAACTGGTTTTTAATCCGCTTACCTTCGCGAGCATTGCTTATGTAGAGATTATCAATTGTTGTGAACATTTTATTTTATGTATCACTAACTTCTAATCCCATACAAATGTGTGTGTTTTTGTTTTTTTGTTTTCATGTGCAGGGACGAGTCTGAATCAAAAGCATCAGGCATTGTGCCTCAGTTAGGGTTTCTGATCCCTTAAGTGTTCAGGTTTGATGGATCACCGATTCTTAAAGGCTACATCATCAAAGCTTAGCCTCTAATCTCAAAAGCACAATCAAGACTTCATCATCACTGGTTCACATGTGCATCAATATGCCTTGGAATGCAAGGAAGGATCAAGTTAGTAAGTCGATTCAAAGCACTTCGACCAAAAGTCAACTTCTGCAAGATCAAGTTCAAACGATCATAACTTCTTCATTATTCAATATTTTTAAACGGTCCTTTTTGCGTATAACTCTCCTTAACGTCATTTCCAACTCCTCTTTACCAGTCAAGATCTGATTATGTGCGGAGGATCATCAAAAGTTCGAATACTTTAGAGGTCATTCTGTGGAACTTGACCTAATCTCAAAATAGTTGTGCCCAACTTCCAAGGATCATAACTTCTTCGATTCTCGACATTTTGTGCAATTCTTTTTGCACACTATCATAAATGATGTCATCTACAAATTCTCTTCAAGGATCGAGAGTTAATTGTGCATAAAAGATCATGAAAATTATTGAATCATTATAGGTCATTTCTTGACTTTAGAATGTTCTTAACTTCTAATTTCAATTCATGTCGTGATCATTTCTTCAAATATGTTGATCCTTATGTTGAGATAATTCATGAAACAAGAGTTTGAGTTTGAAGGTTCATGGATTGTTTGTTACTCGTAATTCAAATCGCTTGCGTTTGAACGTTAGTGATTATTGGATCGAAGTGGGATCTTGATCAAAACTTTTAAGACATTTGTTTGTTCATCAAGCTTGCAAGGTTGGAAAGGAAAAGAAACTTCGATTTCTTGAGATTTAAGTAACAAGACATTCAAACTCAATTCAAGCTCATTCAAAAGCCAAAACTCATTCAAGTCCATTCATGTGAATTATCTTGAATTCAAGTACCGAAGACTAAATGGCATGCATTATTATGTTCATCACAAGACTCAACTCTTTCAAGTTCTTTTGAAAATTACAAGAACATTTCTCTACAAAAAATGCAAGCTTAAGTTATCAAGAGATTATGATTCATTTGGACTCAAAATGTTTCACAATTGAAGTGAAGTGAAGAATTTTCTTCAAGAGTGCAATAAGTTGTCGAGTTTCATCCAAAGTTTTAACACTCAAAGATTACAAGTACATTCAATATTCATCAAGTTCATTCATCAATTTCCATTTTGAATGCTTTGGATATAAGGAAAGCATTACATTTCAAATCAAGGGAATTTTTCATTACATGAAATTGCGTAAGTTTCTACATGAAACCAAGTGCTAAAGCCTTTAAAACCTATGCTAGAAAATCCCATGTCCTTATAAAATTATGTTGCTTCCAACCTAAACAAGCTCAAATGCACAGTCCAAAAAGGATGTTATCAACATAAAAAAAAACCTGCTACGCCGTCCAGCCCTGAACCACTACATAACTCGTCCCTATCCCTGCTAAAACCTGCATAAACAACCAAACAGTACAATCCAAAATTCTGCACAATAAGACTGTCCACAACATGTCAAAATCAGATGCCCAAACCAGTTAAAACTTCAGCTCTGCTGCTGCCCCTAAACCTGCTGCAAGATGTCAAAACAACCCTACTGTACCAACCCATAAGACAACCAAAAATCTGCACCTTGCTGCTCCAAAAACCCGCGTACAACCAGTCCAAAACATGCCAAGATGTACACTAAATTAACAAAGCACAAAACTTGTACCAAAAAGCCATAAACCAGAGCATCATATTTGTTCAAAAGCCATTCAAAATTCCCTCCTAAAACTCTATCATTTTTCTATATAACATTCCATACACAATAAAAGGGGCGAGTCCACGGATATAGGGAGAAAAAATAACACAAAAGATCTCAGAAGTTTGCTCGACAACAACACACAAACAAATATATCCATAACTATGCTCAAAATACTTCCCTGAAAACTTTAAAAGGAAACTCTGCAAAATACATACATCTCAATAAACCATACTCAAAGCTCTGCATCAAAAGCTGTTAGAGTTTCAAGTTAAAACTTTAATGAAGCTTGAGATAAACTTTCATTCAAAAAATCCTGCATCAACTCTCATCACACATAGACAGAAAAAGAGAGAAGAAAATATGTTGCTAAATACCCTCTCCATCTTCAACAACCTGTCACAACTGTACCTGCAAATCAGCTTTGCATTCAATAATAACAACAACAACATAGTACATCATATAGCAACCTAAGCAGATACAACGCCATGAAAAAACAGAGGGATACACGGATTCGAATACACGGAGCAGAATCGAAGGAAGAGAATAAAAGTTTAGAATATTGTACCTGTCTGACCAACGAAAACCTCCTCGATGTGGGTAACTTAATTCCTCACTTCTGATTTTGTCACATCCATTTTCGTTAATGTTTGTTTCTATTGTTCTTGTCATGTTGCATTGTTTGCTTTATAGTGAGAACTGTGAAAAACCGTGAGAGATTAGAGCTAGCAGAGGTTAGTGTCTCTGTTTTATGGGATATACGAAAGGTTTGTGTTGTTTTGTTATAGTTTCAGAAGAATAAGAACAATGGCTTATGGTTCGATTTTCACGGAAGAAATAATAAACGGAGGGAGTATCAATTCTAGACATAAGATTTTTGGTGTGTCGATTAGGCGGAAAACAAAGGAAGTATTATAGTGAATCGAGTAAGAATAAAGAGTTGTCTAGTTGTTATTATATGTTAGAGCAGATGAGAAACAGGGGAGTAGAATGGGAAATTGAGAGAGGAATCGAGTTGAGAGTTCGATGTTGTTGATGTTAGTCTGTGGTGAGAGAGATGAAGCCATGGAAGGAATTTAATCGAGAGGTCTAGGTTTTGATTTGTTGTGAATGTTATTTTGAATTTTGTTGAAGGAAATTGAGAAACAAAGAATTCTGAATCGTTGAAGCTATGAGAGAAATAAGAGAAAATATTGGGAATAATAAGTCGGTTAATCAGCTTTTAATTAGGGATTAAAGAAAATAATTATAACTTTTCCTTTTCCCACAGGTGCAGCGGCGCCTCCCTCTCAATTAGGGTTTCAAAACCCCTCATCTTCTCTAACGGATTTGGGTTGGGCTTAAGTTGTAAGCCCGAGTTAATTATTTCTTACCCTCTTATCTTAATTGAAACATAGATATAACAAATGAATAAGCCTGGTGTAGTGGTTGGAGTGTGGTTCTGGTATGCGTGAGGTCTTGGGTTTGAGACCCATTGAGACCCATTTACCATTATTCTGCACATTTTATCCCCTTTTAATCCAAACTCTATTTTATTACTCCCTTTTTCTTTTAATTAAAGTGTACATACAAATCAATTTTAAAATTATTTTAATCTGTGTATTTCAAAAGGTTAAAATCAATTTGCTTGCTTGATATTAGGTCATCCCCGCACTCATTTAGCAAACAAATCAATTTTAACAAAAAAAATCAGATATTTCAAAAGGTTCTTATAGGATACTATAGAAACATAAGGTGCTAGTACCTTCCCTCTGTATAACCAGCCCTTAAACTTTCGATCTTTTCAAATGCATTGTATTTTTTTTAACTTTTAGTATTGCACTTACTTTGCATATTTATGGGTTTTATTTCGCACTTTTCCATTTTCCTTTGGAAATAATAAAGTGCGGTGACAACTCTTACTTTTGCGAGTCAAGTTAAATAATAGCTCGATCTCCGATTTTCACCGCTACACCAATGGACTCAAATCAATTCAAAAATGTTGCCACGGATCATGCAGATATTTCAAACCATAGTCACATCATTCGCAGGTACCCTTGCGAACCGCAAATTGGTTCGCGCATACTAATTCGCAGTACTTTTATGAATTGGTTTGTACAAATTCATCTAAAATTTGTGTAAAATGAAGTACCCACGAACCAAATACAATTTTTAAATTTAAATGACATAATATTTATCAAATAAACTAGAAATTATAAAAACAAAACTTTAACTAATTTTTTTTAATTATGATGGGGTATGTATCACTTTGATAAAAGTGAATATTAATGACCATAATAATTAATATTAAAGCTTTGGTGAGCTGATATTAGAGATGTGAGTATACATTGGGTATTTATAACTGATTTTTCAAATCAATATTATTAATGTAGTCGATGGGGGACTACAAAGTTTTTCTCTCAACCACTGTTCATTCTAAGTAAACCATTTCTTTAATAATAACGTACCGATTATTATATTTGAATGTACCGTGAACCCAAATAGCATACCGACTATGTAAACCCCTCGCGTACCTAATCCTTTGAGAGTTACGAATCGAGTACCCGAACTTGTACCACGTACGGAAGAGAATTGTGAACCGTATGACTATGTTTCAAAAAAAATTTCAAGTTTTTCATAAAGCATTTCACAATATCTCATTTCCCTCATCTCTCTCTCCTCTAACTAACTTCACACGTACCATTGGAATCTCACATGTGCCAAGCATTTCTATAAAACAGACTCGCTCTCACATTGAAAATCATCAACAACTCAAGCATCGTTACCCTAAAGATTTTTCCCCCTAACCACAAAATACCTAAAGCTCTCATTTCTACTAAATCTCTCTCAGAGCTTACATCAGAGCTCCGAGTCTGAGTTGAGCATAACCACTCACATAACTATATCAGGAACGCAAGCACACAATTATAGAAAGAGAGGAGTGAGGGAAGCTAAATATTATCTCAAACATACCTGAAAATCATCAAGAGGTAAGCTCTGATTTGTCCTTGTCTGTGTTCTCCTTATTGTTTTTCCATGCTTTCCTTTCTCTAAGCTTCCTTGTAAAGAGAGGAGTGAGGGAAGCTAAATATTATCTCAAACATACCTGAAAATCATCAAGAGGTAAGCTCTGATTTGTCCTTGTCTGTGTTCTCCTTATTGTTTTTCCATGCTTTCCTTTCTCTAAGCTTCCTTGTACTTCATTTCCATGCTTTAATTGCTTGTTTCTGTTGAGTTTAGAATCTAGGGTTTCGTTTTGGAAAACTTCTGATTCAGTCATGTGCTAAATATTTAGAGGGTTTTGAGACCTGATTCGTTATCATAGTCAAAAAACAAGTGGGGTTTGTGTTGGTGTTTTTTGGTTATGGGTTGGTCTCACCGGAGAAGATAGCGGCGACCAACGTCTTCTCTGGCCACAATGAGGTTTCCAGCAACCACTCATTTGTAGAGCTGTTTTCATTTTTTAGGGAAGAGAAAGAATAAGTTGAACAAAATGAGCACCCTCTCTCTCTCTGTTGAGTTTTTGTTGTTTTATTAATTGACGGTGGACGATATGGTGGTTACAAGTGTCTCCATCGTGGGGACACTTGTCCCTGGTTTGGTTGACACCTCCCTCCGATTCTGTGTGTGCCCTTTCCCCTGTTACTATGTGCCTCACCTTTTGTAGCCATCTGATCAAGGTCAATGTTGTTGACCAATTGATCACGTGATCAGGAGCGCTCGCAGAGGTCAACTGAGTTGGCCTGAGAGTCCACTAGACTCTCCCTGTAATGTTGGGCATCCCTTTGGCCGGGCTTGCAATTTTTTCACTCCTTACCCTCGAGGATTTAACATGCCACTCCCCACTAATACATGGAACCCCCCCTCCCCGCGCATTAGAGGCATTTTTACTATAACGTCCTTGTAAAATACCAAATTTTTTGAAATTTATGTATAAGAAATTTCAATAGAATACAGAAAATTTCCGTTAAATTACCACTTTTTACCGTGGCACATGTATCCAACCGGAAATTTGAAATTTCTGGGAACTGACATCCTTGTATGTACCGAAAATTTTGAAATTTTCGATAGGTACAAAAAACCCGAAAATATGAAATTCCCGATAGTACTGAGAGTTGTTTTTTCCTTTTTTTAAACTTTTACTTGGATAATTTATACAGTAAAATAGTTAACCGACTTAATATATAAATAGAATAAATATCATACATATATGCATATAAATAAATCTAAGCCTAAATGGGCATTTAACCTTCATAGTATAGATGCCATCAGAGGTGTTCTCAACTTCATTT
This sequence comes from Vicia faba, assembly GCA_948472305.1. NCBI lineage: Eukaryota > Viridiplantae > Streptophyta > Magnoliopsida > Fabales > Fabaceae > Vicia > Vicia faba. The sequence goes on from OX451737.1 coordinate 944,052,456, forward strand.
TTTCTTTTATAATTTCCTCCTCTCACACAACCCATAATCAATTTTCATTCCTCCCTCGGATTCCATTAGCAGAATCGGAAAGAATTGTACCAACAACAAAACCATGTTTTTTACCAATAGATTGTGCCTAATCTAAAACTTTAAATCGAGATTCAAAAGTCTACCAATTAGAACGACATATAAATAATAAACTTCGTTAATTTATTTAAGGTTGGAAAAGAAATAAAAATGTGTAAATTCAATAGGAAACATACAATATATGTGGTGAAAAACTGCGTAACATCAGTACATGAATCCGTAGAAGAAGCTGAAGCTTCCAGCTCTGGACTACAAAGACATAAAATTTCATCTACAAACATACCATAAATTTCAAAATTTCGGTTTTATGCTACCTACCGGAAATTTACGTAATTTCCGATTTATGTAATTGCTTTTGGAAATCGTCCCAGAAATTTTGAAATTTCTGGTGAATCCCACCAAGAAATTTTCTACTTTCCATTTATTCGCAACCGAAAATTTAGATAATGCAAAGAATTTCCGGTATACGCCAAAATTCTGCACCGAAAATTTGTTAAGCGTACGAAAAATTTCGTTTTAACCCCTTTGACCAATAGTAAAATATTTTTGACAAATATAATTTTTTTAGAAGAAATAGTGCAAGGGGCATTTTAGGAATAATTAAATATGGGGTGCCATGAATAATTTGGAGGTGGCATGTTAACTTCTCGTTACGCTCTTGTTTACTTACTTTCTGGCTCGTTGCTTTTTCTTTGTTTTGTTATTTTCATTTTTTTATTTTCTTTTACTATTTTGTTTTATTTATTTATTTACTTTAGATTTGAATTCATTTTCTCCACTTTTGATTGACTATAATAGTTAGTTTATTTAATTTTAGTCTTCTAAATTATTGATTATTTCTTTGTTTTATTATTTTTTTCATTAATTAATTAATGGATACTTGATTAAATATATTTTGCTTTGTCTTGAATCGGTTTGCCTTAGTCTTGCATGATGATTTTGAAGTTTAATTATACATTATTATGCGAATCGTTTAGGATGCATAGAGTTCATTGACTTATCTCAGATAGGATTGGTTTCTATATGAATCGTCTTACGATTGCTTAACATAGCACTACATTTCCTTACTCTTGTGTTATTTCCTTTTGTTCATACTTTGTTGTTTGTTAACTTTTAATATTTGTCATGTTAATTTTATTTTCAAATTAGTTAGTTTTATTAATTAATTTTATTTAGTTTGATTAATTGATCTAAATCGATTAATTTGATTAAATAATGGTAATTGACACTACTAATTAACTTTCCATTACATCATTGTAGTTGTTTAGGTATTGGCTTGCATTTTTGGTAAAATCCAAGTGTATGTGTGAATGTCATGACTGATGTCATAACATTCTAGTTTAGTTTGTACTGACTCATTAGGTACCTTTGCAGAAAAATATTGTAATTCAAGTACTGATGTTTATAAGTGTGTATCTGAGCATTTTGCAAAATGATCACATTTTGCTAAATCAGTAGACAGGTTTTCTCAGATGTCATAACAGATGTTATAACAGATGTTATGACATCCTGTTCTGAACTAACAGGTTTGCAGGTTGGATAAGTCGGAGTTTTTTCAGGAAAATAACTCAGTCTTTCCTGAACAGAATCCTGCGTTTTCTGAGGGGTAACCTAGCTCAACCCTAACCTGGTTAATAAAGTCTTGTGACCTGGTCTTTAGGTCAAACGGAATTAACCCTAGGTTTTTGTGGAAACCCTAACTGAAGTTGCAGCTGCTATATATTCAACAGAGCTGCTGTTTTGCAAGGCATCCCTTTTATTGATCAGAAGATCATTTGTAATCTGTATAGGTTTGATTATTGTACTCCAAGCAATTATCATTGTGATAAGTGACTTGGAATAGGTTTCTAATTGTAAGGGTTGTGTAGCACTCAAAGCTTTGAAGCAAGAGTGTTTGAATGTTCCTTGACTAAAGCTGTGAAGCAGAGTCAAGTTAGTTGTGTGCATCACTCAAAGCTGTGAAGCACGAGTGATTGTGTTGCTTGATTAAAAAGCTGTGAAGCTTAATCAAGTGTTTGTTTTTGAAGAGTGTCTTCATCAATTCTTAAGTCAAATTGGTTTATGTATCACTGCTGTGATTGAGGGGGAGTGAGTAGGAACTCAGGTTTAAGTTGTACTTAGATTGGAATTGCATTGGGTAGGTCTTAAGTGAAGGAGATAAACTGGTTGGTTTATTCCTGAATTAACATCTCTTATAGTGGATTTCCTCCCTGGCTTGGTAGCCCCCAGAGTAGGTGTTGTTGCACACTGAACTGGGTAAACAATTGACTGTGTTCTTTATTGCTTTTGTATTTACTGTCATATAGTAAGTCAGATACGGTGTCATAACATTGAACGTGACATTGAGTATCTGCAGCCAGAATTTCAATTGGCATCAGAGCAGGCACCCTGCCTGTATTACTGGGTGAGATCTAGGGATATCACTTTCTGGCACTATGGACAAAGAAGGAGTTTTTGGAAATAGACCACCCATTCTGGATGGAACGAATTATGACTACTGGAAACCTCGTATGATTGCCTTCCTAAAATCTCTGGACAAAAGGCTTGGAGAGCTGCTGACAAAGGTTGGATTCATCCCACTATAACTGAGAAAGATGGGACAATCAGTCTGAAGCCTGAGGAAGATTGGAGTAAAGAAGAAGATGAGTTAGCTCTGGGAAATTCAAAAGCTTTAAATGCCCTGTTCAATGGAATTGATAGAAACATTTTCAGACTAGTACATCAATATGAACTGGCCAAGGAAGTTTGGGACACCCTCAAAACTACTCATGAGGGCACTTCCAAAGTAAAAATGTCAAGGCTTCAGATGTTGACTACCAAATTTGAGAATCTAAAAATGATGGAAGATGAAACCATTCATGAGTTTCACATGAACATCTTGGAGATTGCCAACACCTCAGGAGCACTGGGAGAAAAGATGTCAGAAGAAAAACTGGTGAGGAAGATTCTCAGATCCTTGCCTAAAAGATTTGCAATGAAGGTAACTGCCATAGAGGAAGCCCATGACATTAGCAAGTTGAAAGTGGATGAACTTATTGGGTCTCTTCAGACTTTTGAGATGGGGATCACTGATAATGGTGTCAAGAAGAACAAGAGCATAGCACTTATGTCCAACACTGATGTTGAAGAAAATATTTCAGAAGCTGTAGCCATGCTTGGAAGACAGTTCAACAAACTCATCAAAAGAATAGATCCAAAGTCAAGGTCTAATGTTCATAACATTCCCTCTGACATTGACAGTTCCAGCAGAAGACCAAGGTCAGAAGAGAAGGGAATTCAAGGCAGAGGAATTCAATGCCATGGTTGTGAAGGATATGGGCATATTCGAGCTGAATGTCCTACCTTTCTTAAGAAACAAAAAGGAATGACAGTTACTTCGTCTGACTGTGATTCAGAAAGTAATTCTGAAGAAGAATCTGCCAAACGAGTTACTGCTTTAACTGGTGTTTGTACCTCTGAAAGTGACATCAGTGATGAAGAGGTGACTTTTAAAGAACTGGCTGATACTTACAAGAAATTGTGTATCAGAAGTACTGAAGTCTGTGTGCAGAATGAGAAACAATCAAAACTCATCATAAAGCTGGAGGCTGAAAAAAGGGCAAACCTTGAAACCATAAGTCATCTAGAAGGAGAAGTTCAATTGCTAAACTCACAACTGAATCAAATGACTAAATCTGTCAAGATGTTGACAAATGGAACAGACAAATTGGAAGAGATCCTTCAGGTTGGACAAAATGTAGGAAATAAATCTGGACTAGGATTTATGGAAGCAAAGAAATCTGGTACTGGTAAGCAAATGTCAAAACAGATGTCTCAACACAACTCTCAACATCAGGAACAGAGACATATGAAGAAAAGGTACCAAAGATGGAGATGTCATCATTGTGGGAGATATGGCCACATAAAGCCCTTCTGCTTCAGATTACATGGATATCCTAATCAGAACTCAGGTGTCAAACCTAAGTCTAAAAAGGTACCACATGCTACTAAATGGAAGAAAAAGGCTACTGCACTGATAGCTCACACTTCCCTGAGGGTCTCTACAAAGGAAGACTGGTACTTTGACAGTGGATGTTCCAGACACATGACTGGAATCAAGAACCTCCTCAATAATGTTAAGCCTCACACCACCAGTTTTGTGACCTTTGGAGATGGGGCTAAAGGTGAAATCAAAGGAGTTGGGGATTTGGACTGCCCTGGAGTTCCAAGTCTGAATGAAGTACTGCTGGTGAAAGGGCTGACCGCTAATCTCATTAGTATCAGTCAATTGTGTGATCTAGGATTCAAGGTCAATTTCTCAAAATCTGAATGCCTTGTAATCAATGACAAACAAGAGATAGTAATGAAAGGAGTCAGATCCAAAGACAACTGTTACTTGTGGGAGCCTGAGAACACTAATTTCTCATCTGTGTGTTCCATTGCAAGAGAAGAAAAAGAGGTGAAACTGTGGCACCAAAAACTTGGCCATCTTCATCTAAGGGGTATGAAGAGGATCATCTCCTTGGAGGCAGTCAGAGGGATTCCAAGACTGCAAATTGATGAAGGAAGAGTTTGTGGTGAATGTCAGGTTGGTAAGCAGACTAGGATGTCACATCCAAAGTCAAGACATCTGACCACCTCTAAGGTTCTAGAACTCCTCCATATGGATCTGATGGGACCAATGCAAGTAGAGAGTCTTGGTGGTAAAAGATATGCCTATGTGGTTGTGGATGATTTTTCCAGATTCACCTGGATTAATTTCATTAGGGAAAAATCAGATGTATTTGAAGTTTTTAAAGAATTGTGCAAAAGAATTCAAAGAGAGAAGGAAGGATGTATTGTCAGAATCAGAAGTGATCATGGCAAGGAATTTGAAAACAACAAGTTTGGTGATTTCTGCTCTTCAGAAGGAATTAGTCATGAGTTTTCTTCTCCTATAACACCTCAACAAAATGGAGTTGTGGAAAGAAAAAACAGGACCATACAGGAATCTGCCAGAGCAATGTTACATGCCAAAAGACTTCCTATGTACTTTTGGGCTAAAGCTATGAATACAGCCTGCTATGTTCATAACAGGGTCACCTTGAGGAAGGGAACCTCATCCACCATATATGAACTCTGGAAAGGAAGAAAACCAACTGTGAAGTACTTCCATGTGTTTGGCAGCAAATGCTATATTCTGGCTGATCGTGAACAAAGAAGAAAACTGGATCCTAAAAGTGATGAAGGCATATTTCTAGGATACTCCTAAAACAGCAGAGCTTATAGAGTATTCAACTCCAGAACCAAAACCATGATGGAATCAATAAATGTTATAATTGATGACTATCATGAAGAAATAGATGTTCCTTGTACTGTTGAGACATTCTTTGAGACTTCAACCCAACAGAATGACCTACCCAACTCCACCACAACAGAATCTGAATCAAAGGAAGCTAGCAAGATCCCTTCCATCAGAATTCAGAAGGATCATCCAAAAGAGCTCATCATAGGAGATCCCAATAGTGGAGTCATCACAAGATCTAGAGAAATCATCTCAAACTCTTGTTTTGTGTCCAAAATGGAACCAAGAAATGTCAAGGAAGCCTTAACTGATGAATATTGGATTGGTGCAATGCAAGATGAACTGAACCAATTCAAGCAACATGAAGTTTGGGAACTGGTTCCTAGACCTGAAGGAACTAACATCATTGGGACAAAATGGATATTCAAGAACAAGTCAGATGCTGAAGGAGTTGTCACCAAAAATAAGGCAAGACTTGTTGCTCAAGGATACACCCAGGTTGAAGGGGTTGATTTTGATGAAACCTTTGCACCTGTAGCCAGGCTGGAATCAATCAGACTCTTGTTGTCAATTGCTTGTCTTCTGAAGTTCAAGTTATTTCAGATGGATGTGAAAAGTGCCTTTCTAAATGGGTACTTGAATGAGGAAGCTTATGTGGAACAACCTAAAGGCTTTGTGGATCCAACCCACCCTGATCATGTCTACAAATTGAGAAAATCCCTATATGGCCTGAAACAAGCTCCTAGAGCATGGTATGACAGGTTAACAAAGTTTCTCTCAGACAAAGGCTACAGAAAAGGAGGCTTGGACAAAACTCTCTTTGTCAAAACTGAAGGAGGAAAGTTGATGGTTGCCCAAATATATGTTGACGACATAGTGTTTGGAGGAATGTCAGAACATATGGTTAAACACTTTGCTGACCAAATGCAGGCTGAATTTGAAATGAGTCTCATGGGAGAACTAACTTATTTTCTTGGACTACAAGTCTCACAGATGGAGGACTCAATCTTCTTATCACAAAGCAAGTATGCTAAGAACATTGTAAAGAAGTTTGGTATGGAGAATGCAAGTCACAAAAGGACTCCTGCTCCTACTCATCTAAAGCTTTCCAAAGATTCAAGTGGGGTTAAGGTGGATCAAAGTCTGTACAGAAGCATGATAGGAAGTGTTGTACCCCAAAATTTGCCCTCCCATATTTCTCAAAATATTTCAAGAAAAATTCACAAGTCCAACCCGACGCGTCATATTCAGGTATTCTTTCGCCAAGATATCTCTGATAACGTATTCTCAAATTCAGGTTCGGCTCAAGAGTCAATTCTTTGAAGAAGGTATCTGAATGTGTGAGTTTTCTCGAAGAAATATGGTGAAAAAGTGTGCTGAAAGTGCAGTTTTTACGCGCTAAAAAATTTATAACTTGAAGATCGTGGCTCGTATTGAACCCGTTCCGGTGGCCAAAATTCCGTCTTGACATTATCTACGTTTTCATCTCTCACGGCTGGAAGCCAATTTCGATCAGAAGGTCTTCAAAAATGTGGATTTATCAAGTATTTTTGCACATAAAATTTGTGACAGAAGTTTATTGGCGTCATGTTCAGAAAATCATAACTTGGTCGATTTTCATCGTATTGAGCTGGTTCCGGCGCCAAAATTTCAAAAATTGAGGTGACTACATTTTCACAGAAGGTATTGAGTTCAAACGGTATTCAAAAGGCCTTCGTTTTTTGCTCAGAGTGCGTGACACGCTGAAAATCCTGAATGCTGAATATTATTTCATCTGAGCCGAAACTTCGAAAATTCATAACTCGGTCAATTTTTATCGGATTGGACTCATATTTTTACACAAGGTCACTGACTCATAGATCTACAACTTTTCTTCAAAAGTCGAGACCAAATTATGCACCGATCAATACCAGTTTTTTATTGAAGAACGTGTCAGAGCCGACACTGGAGCCCAAAATAAGTTTGTCTGAGCTGAAACTTCAAAAATTCATAACTAATTCACCGTTTATCCGATTGAGTCGATCTTCGGACAGGAGTTAGTTCTCGATGTCGGCTACATTTTGTTTTCACATTTCAACTTCAAAAAATGCACTTAAGTCCCTGCGATTTAGCCTGGAAAGTGACGAATTCAAGTGAATATTGGAGGCCCAATTGCACATTCAAAGCCCATTTTCTTTACCCTAATTTCCACTATATAATCACCTTCTTGTCACACAAACCAAAAAAAAAAAAAGAGGAGAAAAGAGAGGAGAAAAAAAGAAAACCATTGCCACAACGCTGTCAGAATATCAAATTCTCTCAAGAACCCTAAAAACCTTGAAATCCTTATTACAAATCCCTCTCTCACTACAAACAAGCCATCTCAGTTACAAACCAACATCTTATTACTTCTTCAGTAAGGGTAAGGCTGGCTTGATCTCCATGATCCAAAGGGCATAAAAGCATTCATGTCACTACTTTTCCAGTAAGGGTAAGGTTGATTTGATCTCCATGATCAAAAGGGTATAATCATTCATACATGCCATATTGTGCCTAAACATTAAATTTCTTCATTGGCTTTATTTGCATTTTATGATTTTATTTGATGTGTTTGTGAGATTCAACACTGCAGATTTAGACAGGATCCCAGGCAGGTTCATTAAGGAACGTTGAGGCCAAAAGCCAAATGGCCAAAAGCCAAAAGCCAAATGGCCAGACTAGAAAAACTTATGCATGACACCAATACATGGCGAGGCAGACATTAAGCCAGAGATTAAGGGAACGTTGAAGCCAGAACACAAATGGCCAAAAGTCAAAAGCCAAAAGCCAATTGGCCAAAGTAGAACAACTTATGCATGAAACTCAATCCAATGGCCAAAGAATGCAGACCACGGTACTCAGGAGTCAATACTTCAAAAAACCTCCCCTTGGGCCAGACACCCCCTATGGTTTGCTCAATTTTTAATTTTTATTTGTTTTTCCTTTTTATTCTTTTAATTGTTTTTTAATTGTTTTCTTTTAATTCCATAAAATAATTTTCATAATAAATATAAAATACAGAAAATCAAAAAAATGTTTATTTTATTAATATTAATTTTACTATTATTATTTTTGTAAATAAACTTTAAACAATTAATTAGATTAATTTAGGTTTCAAAACTTTAATATTTTTCTTAATAAATTAAATATGTAGAAATTAGGGTTTTTAACTTTTTCATCATTTTTTTTAATAAATAATTTTCTCATCATTATTATTATTATTAATTACTAATTTATTTTGTAAATAAACATGTACATAAATTCTTTAGTAAATTAAGTTAAACTTTAACATTTTTCTCAAATAATTAAAAATAACTTAGAATTAGGATTTCTTTTAATTTTAATTTTAATTTTATTATTTCATAAATACAAAAAAAACCTAAAAAACACTTCTTTTATTTCAATAAATAATTAATTAATTTTTAATTTCAATTTAACTTCAAAAGGGTCCAACGCCCTTGAACGTTCAACTTTAGTTTCTTTCGCGCATTTATTCTTATTATTTCTTGTAAATATTAATGTAATTCTCCCAAAGCCTTGTAACTCAGACATTTTATATTTCCCGCATTTTATTTCTTTATTTTATGTCAAATCGGGTCCTGGTTTAATTTGGCGATGTGGACCCGCGCCTTTGTAATAGTTTAGAACTTTTAATTTCCGCATCTTTTTAACTGTTAAATATGCATGCAAGAATGAATGGCCCTAATTAAAATCAAGCGTAGATCACAAATAAACATGACAAGACAAATAACTGAAAAATGACACACAATTCACACACACCACCCCTAGGGTACGCCTCACTGTTGCCTTTCGAAAGGTGGTCGTCGAGTAGAGGACGTCTTAGTAAGTCCTCATGATCCGGGAACCTGGCATGAGGGTAGCTTCTAAGGTGTCTTCCCATTGCTCTGGTGATCACCACGTCCCTAAACTCGAATTGACCCGAACACCTCCAACGGTGGTGCTACCTACCTCTCAATGGTGGGATGACACTACTTTAAAGGACATTTACACAGACGAATTCCTTAGGGTAGGTAGGTTCTCAAGGATACTTGCTCTAATTTCAAACAAATTAAAACATCTTTTCACATCAACACTTTTCAAAAGCTTTCAAAGCAAATTTTTCAAACACTCTGACGCACGAGTCGAATTGAAATTTTTCAAAGAAACTTTTTAAAACCCACAGTTGAAAAGCAAATAAACAATTTTTGAAAACACATTGAGCAAGTATCTAAGAGCCCATGGATAACCATGGATAGAAAGGGTGCTAATACCTTCCCTTTCTATAACCTACCTCCCGAACCGAGAGCAATCTCTATAAGGAATTTTTCTGTGCTTTTGTCCTTTCCATTTGGAGAAAATAAAAGACGGTGGCGACTCTTGCTTCCGTGACATTTCGCGAACCAGCGTTAAACAGTCAGTTCCAGATCCACCGATCACAGAACTGGCGACTCTGCTGGGGAATTAAGTTAAAGTGAGGTGTACCTTAGGACTAAGATCACTGTGTTTTCAATTGTACTGATTTGCTTGCTTTAAATTGTGGGTACTGTCTTGGGAGTTCTATAGATCCTAACCCGGATCTGGGGATACCTTCTTAGAAAGTAGCAACAAGGCTGTGAGGGAACTGTGCGGGGTATACCGACATGGTTGAAACAGTCTGCTACGTTGATGTGGCACTTTGGTGTGTACCGGTAACCCTTGAGTTCAGTCAAGGAGAGTACGGGGCCTCCGCGTGGTGTCGTGAAGCATCAACAGACCTTAGGAACCTTAATTGAACTATCTTGGCCTCTTTAGGGTAGTGAGATAACTGACTTTGGTGCAGTCCGAGGTTGGTTGATACTCGATACTACACTCAATTGAGGGTTGCTTTCCTGGAATATTTCGGTCGCCAGTTCAGTGGCTAAATCGAAACGATGAACAATGAAAGCAATCCTGTGATATTGGGACCCTTAGAACCCGGTTACTTCTGATAGGACAGGTTGAGCCCACCAACTTCAAGAGGGTAATACCCAGACCCCATGCTGGCCTAAACTCTAAGGGTTTCTCTTGTGTGACTTGTGTGCCTTCGTACTTGACTATTTGCATGCTTTATCTGACACATGAACTACTTGTAGGTTTTGTTTTAGTCCTTAATTGGGACACATGACAGGGCTTACTAAGTTTCTTGCAGGTTTTGTTTATAGTCCTTAATTAGGACTCATAACGGAGTGTATTGAGTTTCTTGCAGGTTTTGTTTATAGTCCTTAATTAGGGCTTATAACAGAATGTACTGAGTTTCTTGCAGACTAGTTTTTTGCAGGTTTTGTTTATGTCCTTAATTGGGACTCATAACAGGGTTTACTCACATTACCCCATGCATACCATAACATCATACCATTGCATACATCCTAACTCATTTCAAGGATCTCAAGGGCTTGTGATGCAGGTCATGGTGAATCAACTATCCCAGCAAGGGGCAAAGAGGATTTATTTTCCTCTAGCCAAGGTTGTCAGGGGCTATGACCCACTTGATATGGTGAGCTCTGACTCCTGAAGAAGGTTCCTCTAACCAAGGTTGTTTGGAAATCAAAACCAGACATGATGATTAAAGTCAGGGGCTATGACCCACTGGATATGGTGAGCCTTTGACCCTTTAAAGAAGGACTCTCAACAACATGCAGTTCCTTCAATCAAACTATCGGACCCGAGTTCTAACAAATTTTCTTGTTTACCCCGCGGGATCCTTGGAAACATTGCATATGCATACATACACATCATTGCATGACAGGTACCCTTGTTGCAGGTCACTTACCTTTCCCGCTGTTTATTTCAGCAATGACTTCCCAACAAGACAACCAGGACTTTCTTGCTCAAGAGACCCGGTTCGGGGAAATCCTCCTGAATCTATCCAAGGGGCAAGAGGAGCTAAGGACACTTCTCATGGGGACCTTTGTCAGGAACAATGCTGAGGATGAAAGGCTGAAACACCTACAAGCTGAGATGGATGCAATAAAAGCCCAAATGCTGGGGCAGAGGAATGCCATTCAAGGTTTAGCTCAAAGACAAGATGAGCTCCGGTTTCTCGTCAACCAACTGTGCCAGGGTAACCAACTGGGGCAAACATCTAAGGGTAAAAAGCCAGTCATTGTTCGACCATCTTTGAGACAAAGAGGCAAGGAGAAAGCTCCTCATATGGCTCCAGTATCACCAATTCAGTATCAACCTCACCAGCTTCAGCCAGACAAGCCCAAAAGGCAATTCACCAAGCTTAACGTGTCGCTGCCTCAAGCCTTACAACAACTGCCGAGGTTGAACCTGGTAACTCTAAAGGATCCCCCTAAGAATCCCAACAGGACACCTTCAAGGTATAACCCCAACGCTCACTGCGCTTATCATTCTGACAGCCCGGGGCATGCTACAGAGGATTGTTGGACTCTGAAAAAATAAGATCCAGGATCTGATCGAGGAGGGAGCTGTGGAATTCACCCGAGATGGCCAGGCTGAGTGCTTCTACCATCCCTACAGGAGGCACCAATTGAAGTGACAAGCCCCGAGATTAGAAATTTTTTGTTCATTCGAATGTTCAAGATTGCAATTTTCTTTTGTTCAAACATTTATTCATGTTAAACATTGTTATCACATTAATGCATCGCTTATGTCTATTTTGAATCAATATATTCGCATTCACTATATGCAAACTGTTTTCATATTTTTTCTGATGTCAGCTCTTGATCTAAAATTCTAAAGCCTCTTAAGGGAGGATGACGAAAACGATACCATAATCTACAGTATGCTTTTGAACAGACCCCGCTGATGAAGTACAGGCATTGTTTCAATTCCTAAACACTGGAGTAATAAGGAAGATAATCCCTCGTCAACCCCTCTGAGCCAAAGAAGTAGGAGTTTTTCTTTTCGAAAATTAAAACCCTTTATCATAACCTGGGGCAGGGTAGTTCTCTCAGTTGATCCAAGTGCGCAACAAATGGCACCAAAGAGATCCTTACGAAAAAAGAAAGACAGTGATGGTTCCGAACAATCGTAAAGACAGGCAGTCATTATCAAAAAATTCATAAAAAAAAACCATTAAGTCAAAACCCATGAAGGAGACTTACAAAACTGGGGCATCCCGCTGACTGTAATTCCAAAAAAGGAAACAGTTCAGGCAAAAAAGAAAGGGATAACACAAAAATCAGACAAGAGAGAGGTCTTACAAACCCTCAACAAAAAAGGAATGACTGCCTATTCAAAATAAGTTATCAACATCCGAATCATCACCGGAAAATCAGAGCAAGGTCTAACATATGATCAACTGAGTTTAGGTTTGGAGAACATCACGAAGAGCGGGTGGGTACAAATAATTTGAGCCTTTATCCTTTGTTTCTTAAACCGTGAACCAGGCCACGTTATAACCCTCAAAAGTCCTAGCTGAAGCATGGGTTAGTTCGAAAGCATACTGTTACGAAAGGTATCCTGACTCCTTAAGGCTTGCGATAAAATACGGAGTTGACATCACATTTTACAAACATTCACTAGTTTTATGAAAAGAATGCATTTTCAAAATCTTCAAGACGGACATAAGCTTTGCATTTTTAACATAACTTTGTTTGCATATGACTTTTTGTTTGAACAGTATAGAAGTTCGCACGACGAATGCCTAGTGAACAAAAGCACTTCCAATCAAGGGGCAGACATGACCATGGTCCATTATCTGGGGCAATCCAATCAAGATTCGGAGAATCTTTCAAAGGCCAAATAGTCTGGGGCAAATCTCCGCCTGAGTCACTTGGGGCATTCCAACAACGAATCTTGCCTGATCAAATACCTTCTGGTGGCATGACAAAACACTTCTAACAGGGGCAACTCCCTACTTTCTGAGAACGGACATAGTCGAAAAAATACTACGCATAATCAAAGACCCGCTAGGTTGACATACCTAGGCAAAAATGAGGGCTTCCCGGCGAACCAAAAGGGTTCGGGCAAAATGAGGGATGAAATGAAAAATCTGTACACCCGGCAAGTCGAAAACCTGAAAAGGCGGCTTGGGCAAAAATGGGTATCCCGGTGGACTGAAAACCCGAAAGGGCGGTCCAGGCAAAAATCAGGGATCAAAGCGTACGACTATGTCCCGGCATCTTGTCACTGGCCTACCAGAAGAAGGTTTGTCCATCAACAACTATCAGCACCTCACAGGTCTTCCTCTCATACCTCAGAAACAGGGGCAATAAAGAGTTGTCCAAGCGATCTAATTGTTCTGTCCTCCAAGGTATCAAGGTAGGTTCAGCTGAAGAACACAACCAGGTATCTTAATTCCCCAGAGAGTAATTCAGCAATCAGTGCATTCTTCTCCAAGCAGAGTTATCAAATCACAAGGAAGTTGGGTATCCTCCAGCAGATCTCAACATTCCTCAGCGGAGTTATCATCAAACTTCAGCAAAGTACATCTCTTCCCACAGAGCATTCCCCGCAGAGTATTCTATTCGCCAAGTTTATTCCCCAACGGAGTCATCTTCTCCTACCGGTATTCTTGCAACCATCATCCCCAGCGAAAACGAAGAACTCTCTTCAACATCAGCCCAGGATTCAGCTCCCGGCATTCGTCAAGGATTTATTTTCCTAGACGAAAATACATTCATAAACATCACATTGTCATACATTATGATACATGCATACACGAATCATATCACCCCAATCTCATTTATTTTTGAGAACATCATGACATCATGCATGTCATACATTATGACATTGCATACAACTAACTCGTTACTTTTTCAGGAAAGAACGATCAACAGATAAAAGTCTTTACCTTTTGAAGTAGAAGACGTCCAAGATTCCTTCATCATTCTACTGAGGTTGAAGTCGCCTAAGATTCTCTCATCATTCTGCTGAGGTTGAAGTCGCCTAAGATTCTCTCATCATTCTGCTGAGGTTGAAGTCGCCTAAGATTCTCTCATCATTCTGCTGAGGTTGAAGTCGCCTAAGATTCTCTCATCATTCTGCTGAGGTTGAAGTCGCCTAAGATTCTCTCATCATTCTGCTGAGGTAGTAATCGCCCAAGGTTCTCTCATCGTCCCGTTGAGGTAGTAATCGCCCAAGGTTCTCTCATCGTCTTGTTGAGGTAGTAATCATCCAAGGTTCTCTCATCGTCCCGTTGAGGTAGAAATCGCCCAAAGGTTCTCTCATCGTCCCGTTGAGGTAGTAATCATCCAAAGTTCTCTCATTGTCCCGTTGAGGTAGAAATCGCCCAAAGGTTCTCTCATCGTCCCATTGAGGTAGTAATCACCCAAGGTTCTCTCATCGTCCCGTTGAGGTAGAAATCGCCCAAAGGTTCTCTCATCGTCCCGTTGAGGTAGTAATCGCCCAAGGTTCTCTCATCGTCCCGTTGAGGTAGAAATCGCCCAAAGGTTCTCTCATCGTCCCGTTGAGGTAGTAATCGCCCAAGGTTCTCTCATCGTCCCGTTGAGGTAGTAATCGCCCAAGGTTCTCTCATCGTCCCGTTGAGGTAGTAATTGCCCAAGGTTCTCTCATCGTCCCGTTGAGGTAGTAATCGCCCAAGGTTCTCTCATCGTCCTGTTGAGGTAGTAATCGCCCAAGGTTCTTTCATCGTCCCGTTGAGGTAGAAATCGTTCAAGGTTCTCTCATCGTCCCGTTGAGGGCACGTCTGAAGAGTTTGAAGATCAACCCCTGTAACAGGCCAGGTAATTATCTTTCTTTCTCAGGTACGCAAGTTCTCGCTAAGGAATCTCTTACGCGATCGACAACCTCTCGATGGCATCTATAAGCCCATCCACATACCAACAGTCTCCAAATGGCATCCATAAGCCCATTCCCGACAAAGCTCCGTCACAGCTCCAGATGGCATCTATAAGCCCATCCCCCCATCCATCACTTCTAAATGGCATCTATAAGCCCATTCCCCCTACATCACATTGTTGATACTACACCATGCGAGTGCAAATTTCTGGGCACTTTAGTGTTCAATCATCTTCCACCTTCGGATCACGAAAGGCACGCAAGTCAATCTACATCCTCAGGTTTAAGAAGATTGAACAGGGGCAACTGTTGTACCCCAAAATTTGCCCTCCCATATTTCTCAAAATATTTCAAGAAAAATTCACAAGTCCAACCCGGCGCGTCATATTCAGGTATTCTTTCGCCAAGATATCTCTGATAACGTATTCTCAAATTCAGGTTCGGCTCAAGAGTCAATTCTTTGAAGAAGGTATCCGAATGTGTGAGTTTTCTCGAAGAAATATGGTGAAAAAGTGTGCTGAAAGTGCAGTTTTTACGCGCTAAAAAATTTATAACTTGAAGATCGTGGCTCGTATTGAACCCGTTCCAGTGGCCAAAATTCCGTCTTGACATTATCTACGTTTTCATCTCTCACGGCTGGAAGCCAATTTCGATCAGAAGGTCTTCAAAAATGTGGATTTATCAAGTATTTTTGCACATAAAATTTGTGACAGAAGTTTATTGGCGTCATGTTCAGAAAATCATAACTTGGTCGATTTTCATCGTATTGAGCTGGTTCCGGCGCCAAAATTTCAAAAATTGAGGTGACTACATTTTCACAGAAGGTATTGAGTTCAAACGGTATTCAAAAGGCCTTCGTTTTTTGCTCAGAGTGCGTGACACGCTGAAAATCCTGAATGCTGAATATTATTTCATCTGAGCCGAAACTTCGAAAATTCATAACTCGGTCAATTTTTATCGGATTGGACTCATATTTTTACACAAGGTCACTGACTCATAGATCTACAACTTTGCTTCAAAAGTCGAGACCAAATTATGCACCGATCAATACCAGTTTTTTATTGAAGAACGTGTCAGAGCCGACACTGGAGCCCAAAATAAGTTTGTCTGAGCTGAAACTTCAAAAATTCATAACTAATTCACCGTTTATCCGATTGAGTCGATCTTCGGACAGGAGTTAGTTCTCGATGTCGGCTACATTTTGTTTTCACATTTCAACTTCAAAAAATGCACTTAAGTCCCTGCGATTTAGCCTGGAAAGTGACGAATTCAAGTGAATATTGGAGGCCCAATTGCACATTCAAAGCCCATTTTCTTTACCCTAATTTCCACTATATAATCACCTTCTTGTCACACAAACCAAAAAAAAAAAAGAGGAGAAAAGAGAGGAGAAAAAAAGAAAACCATTACCACAACGCTGTCAGAATATCAAATTCTCTCAAGAACCCTAAAAACCTTGAAATCCTTATTACAAATCCCTCTCTCACTACAAACAAGCCATCTCAGTTACAAACCAACATCTTATTACTTCTTCAGTAAGGGTAAGGTTGGCTTGATCTCCATGATCCAAAGGGCATAAAAGCATTCATGTCACTACTTTTCCAGTAAGGGTAAGGTTGATTTGATCTCCATGATCAAAAGGGTATAATAATTCATACATGCCATATTGTGCCTAAACATTAAATTTCTTCATTGGCTTTATTTGCATTTTATGATTTTATTTGATGTGTTTGTGAGATTCAACACTGCAGATTTAGACAGGATCCCAGGCAGGTTCATTAAGGAACGTTGAGGTCAAAAGCCAAATGGCCAAAAGCCAAAAGCCAAATGGCCAGACTAGAAAAACTTATGCATGACACCAATACATGGCGAGGCAGACATTAAGCCAGAGATTAAGGGAACGTTGAAGCCAGAACACAAATGGCCAAAAGTCAAAAGCCAAAAGCCAATTGGCCAAAGTAGAACAACTTATGCATGAAACTCAATCCAATGGCCAAAGAATGCAGACCACGGTACTCAGGAGTCAATACTTCAAAAAACCTCCCCTTGGGCCAGACACCCCCTATGGTTTGCTCAATTTTTAATTTTTATTTGTTTTTCCTTTTTATTCTTTTAATTGTTTTTTAATTGTTTTCTTTTAATTCCATAAAATAATTTTCATAATAAATATAAAATACAGAAAATCAAAAAAATGTTTATTTTATTAATATTAATTTTACTATTATTATTTTTGTAAATAAACTTTAAACAATTAATTAGATTAATTTAGGTTTCAAAACTTTAATATTTTTCTTAATAAATTAAATATGTAGAAATTAGGGTTTTTAACTTTTTCATCATTTTTTTTAATAAATAATTTTCTCATCATTATTATTATTATTAATTACTAATTTATTTTGTAAATAAACATGTACATAAATTCTTTAGTAAATTAAGTTAAACTTTAACATTTTTCTCAAATAATTAAAAATAACTTAGAATTAGGATTTCTTTTAATTTTAATTTTAATTTTATTATTTCATAAATACAAAAAAAACCTAAAAAACACTTCTTTTATTTCAATAAATAATTAATTAATTTTTAATTTCAATTTAACTTCAAAAGGGTCCAACGCCCTCGAACGTTCAACTTTAGTTTCTTTCGCGCATTTATTCTTATTATTTCTTGTAAATATTAATGTAATTCTCCCAAAGCCTTGTAACTCGGACATTTTATATTTCCCGCATTTTATTTCTTTATTTTATGTCAAATCGGGTCCTGGTTTAATTTGGCGATGTGGACCCGCGCCTTTGTAATAGTTTAGAACTTTTAATTTCCGCATCTTTTTAACTGTTAAATATGCATGCAAGAATGAATGGCCCTAATTAAAATCAAGCGTAGATCACAAATAAACATGACAAGACAAATAACTGAAAAATGACACACAATTCGCACACACCACCCCTAGGGTACGCCTCACTGTTGCCTTTCGAAAGGTGGTCGTCGAGTAGAGGACGTCTTAGTAAGTCCTCATGATCCGGGAACCTGGCATGAGGGTAGCTTCTAAGGTGTCTTCCCATTGCTCTGGTGATCACCACGTCCCTAAACTCGAATTGACCCGAACACCTCCAACGGTGGTGCTACCTACCTCTCAATGATGGGATGGCACTACTTTAAAGGACATTTACACAGACGAATTCCTTAGGGTAGGTAGGTTCTCAAGGATACTTGCTCTAATTTCAAACAAATTAAAACATCTTTTCACATCAACACTTTTCAAAAGCTTTCAAAGCAAATTTTTCAAACACTCTGACGCACGAGTCGAACTGAAATTTTTCAAAGAAACTTTTTAAAACCCACAGTTGAAAAGCAAATAAACAATTTTTGAAAACACATTGAGCAAGTATCTAAGAGCCCATGGATAACCATGGATAGAAAGGGTGCTAATACCTTCCCTTTCTATAACCTACCTCCCGAACCGAGAGCAATCTCTATAAGGAATTTTTCTGTGCTTTTGTCCTTTCCATTTGGAGAAAATAAAAGACGGTGGCGACTCTTGCTTCCGTGACATTTCGCGAACCAGCGTTAAACAGTCAGTTCCAGATCCACCGATCACAGAACTGGCGACTCTGCTGGGGAATTAAGTTAAAGTGAGGTGTACCTTAGGACTAAGATCACTGTGTTTTCAATTGTACTGATTTGCTTGCTTTAAATTGTGGGTACTGTCTTGGGAGTTCTATAGATCCTAACCCGGATCTGGGGATACCTTCTTAGAAAGTAGCAACAAGGCTGTGAGGGAACTGTGCGGGGTATACCGACATGGTTGAAACAGTCTGCTACGTTGATGTGGCACTTTGGTGTGTACCGGTAACCCTTGAGTTCAGTCAAGGAGAGTACGGGGCCTCCGCGTGGTGTCGTGAAGCATCAACAGACCTTAGGAACCTTAATTGAACTATCTTGGCCTCTTTAGGGTAGTGAGATAACTGACTTTGGTGTAGTCCGAGGTTGGTTGATACTCGATACTACACTCAATTGAGGGTTGCTTTCCTGGAATATTTCGGTCGCCAGTTCAGTGGCTAAATCGAAACGATGAACAATGAAAGCAATCCTGTGATATTGGGACCCTTAGAACCCGGTTACTTTTGATAGGACAGGTTGAGCCCACCAACTTCAAGAGGGTAATACCCAGACCCCATGCTGGCCTAAACTCTAAGGGTTTCTCTTGTGTGACTTGTGTGCCTTCGTACTTGACTATTTGCATGCTTTATCTGACACATGAACTACTTGCAGGTTTTGTTTTAGTCCTTAATTGGGACACATGACAGGGCTTACTAAGTTTCTTGCAGGTTTTGTTTATAGTCCTTAATTAGGACTCATAACGGAGTGTATTGAGTTTCTTGCAGGTTTTGTTTATAGTCCTTAATTAGGGCTTATAACAGAATGTACTGAGTTTCTTGCAGACTAGTTTTTTGCAGGTTTTGTTTATGTCCTTAATTGGGACTCATAACAGGGTTTACTCACATTACCCCATGCATACCATAACATCATACCATTGCATACATCCTAACTCATTTCAAGGATCTCAAGGGCTTGTGATGCAGGTCATGGTGAATCAACTATCCCAGCAAGGGGCAAAGAGGATTTATTTTCCTCTAGCCAAGGTTGTCAGGGGCTATGACCCACTTGATATGGTGAGCTCTGACTCCTGAAGAAGGTTCCTCTAACCAAGGTTGTTTGGAAATCAAAACCAGACATGATGATTAAAGTCAGGGGCTATGACCCACTGGATATGGTGAGCCTTTGACCCTTTAAAGAAGGACTCTCAACAACATGCAGTTCCTTCAATCAAACTATCGGACCCGAGTTCTAACAAATTTTCTTGTTTACCCCGCGGGATCCTTGGAAACATTGCATATGCATACATACACATCATTGCATGACAGGTACCCTTGTTGCAGGTCACTTACCTTTCCCGCTGTTTATTTCAGCAATGACTTCCCAACAAGACAACCAGGACTTTCTTGCTCAAGAGACCCGGTTCGGGGAAATCCTCCTGAATCTATCCAAGGGGCAAGAGGAGCTAAGGACACTTCTCATGGGGACCTTTGTCAGGAACAATGCTGAGGATGAAAGGCTGAAACACCTACAAGCTGAGATGGATGCAATAAAAGCCCAAATGCTGGGGCAGAGGAATGCCATTCAAGGTTTAGCTCAAAGACAAGATGAGCTCCGGTTTCTCGTCAACCAACTGTGCCAGGGTAACCAACTGGGGCAAACATCTAAGGGTAAAAAGCCAGTCATTGTTCGACCATCTTTGAGACAAAGAGGCAAGGAGAAAGCTCCTCATATGGCTCCAGTATCACCAATTCAGTATCAACCTCACCAGCTTCAGCCAGACAAGCCCAAAAGGCAATTCACCAAGCTTAACGTGTCGCTGCCTCAAGCCTTACAACAACTGCCGAGGTTGAACCTGGTAACTCTAAAGGATCCCCCTAAGAATCCCAACAGGACACCTTCAAGGTATAACCCCAACGCTCACTGCGCTTATCATTCTGACAGCCCGGGGCATGCTACAGAGGATTGTTGGACTCTGAAAAAATAAGATCCAGGATCTGATCGAGGAGGGAGCTGTGGAATTCACCCGAGATGGCCAGGCTGAGTGCTTCTACCATCCCTACAGGAGGCACCAATTGAAGTGACAAGCCCCGAGATTAGAAATTTTTTGTTCATTCGAATGTTCAAGATTGCAATTTTCTTTTGTTCAAACATTTATTCATGTTAAACATTGTTATCACATTAATGCATCGCTTATGTCTATTTTGAATCAATATATTCGCATTCACTATATGCAAACTGTTTTCATATTTTTTCTGATGTCAGCTCTTGATCTAAAATTCTAAAGCCTCTTAAGGGAGGATGACGAAAACGATACCATAATCTACAGTATGCTTTTGAACAGACCCCGCTGATGAAGTACAGGCATTGTTTCAATTCCTAAACACTGGAGTAATAAGGAAGATAATCCCTCGTCAACCCCTCTGAGCCAAAGAAGTAGGAGTTTTTCTTTTCGAAAATTAAAACCCTTTATCATAACCTGGGGCAGGGTAGTTCTCTCAGTTGATCCAAGTGCGCAACAAATGGCACCAAAGAGATCCTTACGAAAAAAGAAAGACAGTGATGGTTCCGAACAATCGTAAAGACAGGCAGTCATTATCAAAAAATTCATAAAAAAAAACCATTAAGTCAAAACCCATGAAGGAGACTTACAAAACTGGGGCATCCCGCTGACTGTAATTCCAAAAAAGGAAACAGTTCAGGCAAAAAAGAAAGGGATAACACAAAAATCAGACAAGAGAGAGGTCTTACAAACCCTCAACAAAAAAGGAATGACTGCCTATTCAAAATAAGTTATCAACATCCGAATCATCACCGGAAAATCAGAGCAAGGTCTAACATATGATCAACTGAGTTTAGGTTTGGAGAACATCACGAAGAGCGGGTGGGTACAAATAATTTGAGCCTTTATCCTTTGTTTCTTAAACCGTGAACCAGGCCACGTTATAACCCTCAAAAGTCCTAGCTGAAGCATGGGTTAGTTCGAAAGCATACTGTTACGAAAGGTATCCTGACTCCTTAAGGCTTGCGATAAAATACGGAGTTGACATCACGTTTTACAAACATTCACTAGTTTTATGAAAAGAATGCATTTTCAAAATCTTCAAGACGGACATAAGCTTTGCATTTTTAACATAACTTTGTTTGCATATGACTTTTTGTTTGAACAGTATAGAAGTTCGCACGACGAATGCCTAGTGAACAAAAGCACTTCCAATCAAGGGGCAGACATGACCATGGTCCATTATCTGGGGCAATCCAATCAAGATTCGGAGAATCTTTCAAAGGCCAAATAGTCTGGGGCAAATCTCCGCCTGAGTCACTTGGGGCATTCCAACAACGAATCTTGCCTGATCAAATACCTTCTGGTGGCATGACAAAACACTTCTAACAGGGGCAACTCCCTACTTTCTGAGAACGGACATAGTCGAAAAAATACTACGCATAATCAAAGACCCGCTAGGTTGACATACCTAGGCAAAAATGAGGGCTTCCCGGCGAACCAAAAGGGTTCGGGCAAAATGAGGGATGAAATGAAAAATCTGTACACCCGGCAAGTCGAAAACCTGAAAAGGCGGCTTGGGCAAAAATGGGTATCCCGGTGGACTGAAAACCCGAAAGGGCGGTCCAGGCAAAAATCAGGGATCAAAGCGTACGACTATGTCCCGGCATCTTGTCACTGGCCTACCAGAAGAAGGTTTGTCCATCAACAACTATCAGCACCTCACAGGTCTTCCTCTCATACCTCAGAAACAGGGGCAATAAAGAGTTGTCCAAGCGATCTAATTGTTCTGTCCTCCAAGGTATCAAGGTAGGTTCAGCTGAAGAACACAACCAGGTATCTTAATTCCCCAGAGAGTAATTCAACAATCAGTGCATTCTTCTCCAAGCAGAGTTATCAAATCACAAGGAAGTTGGGTATCCTCCAGCAGATCTCAACATTCCTCAGCGGAGTTATCATCAAACTTCAGCAAAGTACATCTCTTCCCACAGAGCATTCCCCGCAGAGTATTCTATTCGCCAAGTTTATTCCCCAACGGAGTCATCTTCTCCTACCGGTATTCTTGCAACCATCATCCCCAGCGAAAACGAAGAACTCTCTTCAACATCAGCCCAGGATTCAGCTCCCGGCATTCGTCAAGGATTTATTTTCCTAGACGAAAATACATTCATAAACATCACATTGTCATACATTATGATACATGCATACACGAATCATATCACCCCAATCTCATTTATTTTTGAGAACATCATGACATCATGCATGTCATACATTATGACATTGCATACAACTAACTCGTTACTTTTTCAGGAAAGAACGATCAACAGATAAAAGTCTTTACCTTTTGAAGTAGAAGACGTCCAAGATTCCTTCATCATTCTACTGAGGTTGAAGTCGCCTAAGATTCTCTCATCATTCTGCTGAGGTTGAAGTCGCCTAAGATTCTCTCATCATTCTGCTGAGGTTGAAGTCGCCTAAGATTCTCTCATCATTCTGCTGAGGTTGAAGTCGCCTAAGATTCTCTCATCATTCTGCTGAGGTTGAAGTCGCCTAAGATTCTCTCATCATTCTGCTGAGGTAGTAATCGCCCAAGGTTCTCTCATCGTCCCGTTGAGGTAGTAATCGCCCAAGGTTCTCTCATCGTCTTGTTGAGGTAGTAATCATCCAAGGTTCTCTCATCGTCCCGTTGAGGTAGAAATCGCCCAAAGGTTCTCTCATCGTCCCGTTGAGGTAGTAATCATCCAAAGTTCTCTCATTGTCCCGTTGAGGTAGAAATCGCCCAAAGGTTCTCTCATCGTCCCATTGAGGTAGTAATCACCCAAGGTTCTCTCATCGTCCCGTTGAGGTAGAAATCGCCCAAAGGTTCTCTCATCGTCCCGTTGAGGTAGTAATCGCCCAAGGTTCTCTCATCGTCCCGTTGAGGTAGAAATCGCCCAAAGGTTCTCTCATCGTCCCGTTGAGGTAGTAATCGCCCAAGGTTCTCTCATCGTCCCGTTGAGGTAGTAATCGCCCAAGGTTCTCTCATCGTCCCGTTGAGGTAGTAATTGCCCAAGGTTCTCTCATCGTCCCGTTGAGGTAGTAATCGCCCAAGGTTCTCTCATCGTCCTGTTGAGGTAGTAATCGCCCAAGGTTCTTTCATCGTCCCGTTGAGGTAGAAATCGTTCAAGGTTCTCTCATCGTCCCGTTGAGGGCACGTCTGAAGAGTTTGAAGATCAACCCCTGTAACAGGCCAGGTAATTATCTTTCTTTCTCAGGTACGCAAGTTCTCGCTAAGGAATCTCTTACGCGATCGACAACCTCTCGATGGCATCTATAAGCCCATCCACATACCAACAGTCTCCAAATGGCATCCATAAGCCCATTCCCGACAAAGCTCCGTCACAGCTCCAGATGGCATCTATAAGCCCATCCCCCCATCCATCACTTCTAAATGGCATCTATAAGCCCATTCCCCCTACATCACATTGTTGATACTACACCATGCGAGTGCAAATTTCTGGGCACTTTAGTGTTCAATCATCTTCCACCTTCGGATCACGAAAGGCACGCAAGTCAATCTACATCCTCAGGTTTAAGAAGATTGAACAGGGGCAACTGTTGTACCCCAAAATTTGCCCTCCCATATTTCTCAAAATATTTCAAGAAAAATTCACAAGTCCAACCCGGCGCGTCATATTCAGGTATTCTTTCGCCAAGATATCTCTGATAACGTATTCTCAAATTCAGGTTCGGCTCAAGAGTCAATTCTTTGAAGAAGGTATCCGAATGTGTGAGTTTTCTCGAAGAAATATGGTGAAAAAGTGTGCTGAAAGTGCAGTTTTTACGCGCTAAAAAATTTATAACTTGAAGATCGTGGCTCGTATTGAACCCGTTCCAGTGGCCAAAATTCCTTCTTGACATTATCTACGTTTTCATCTCTCACGGCTGGAAGCCAATTTCGATCAGAAGGTCTTCAAAAATGTGGATTTATCAAGTATTTTTGCACATAAAATTTGTGACAGAAGTTTATTGGCGTCATGTTCAGAAAATCATAACTTGGTCGATTTTCATCGTATTGAGCTGGTTCCGGCGCCAAAATTTCAAAAATTGAGGTGACTACATTTTCACAGAAGGTATTGAGTTCAAACGGTATTCAAAAGGCCTTCGTTTTTTGCTCAGAGTGCGTGACACGCTGAAAATCCTGAATGCTGAATATTATTTCATCTGAGCCGAAACTTCGAAAATTCATAACTCGGTCAATTTTTATCGGATTGGACTCATATTTTTACACAAGGTCACTGACTCATAGATCTACAACTTTGCTTCAAAAGTCGAGACCAAATTATGCACCGATCAATACCAGTTTTTTATTGAAGAACGTGTCAGAGCCGACACTGGAGCCCAAAATAAGTTTGTCTGAGCTGAAACTTCAAAAATTCATAACTAATTCACCGTTTATCCGATTGAGTCGATCTTCGGACAGGAGTTAGTTCTCGATGTCGGCTACATTTTGTTTTCACATTTCAACTTCAAAAAATGCACTTAAGTCCCTGCGATTTAGCCTGGAAAGTGACGAATTCAAGTGAATATTGGAGGCCCAATTGCACATTCAAAGCCCATTTTCTTTACCCTAATTTCCACTATATAATCACCTTCTTGTCACACAAACCAAAAAAAAAAAAAGAGGAGAAAAGAGAGGAGAAAAAAAGAAAACCATTGCCACAACGCTGTCAGAATATCAAATTCTCTCAAGAACCCTAAAAACCTTGAAATCCTTATTACAAATCCCTCTCTCACTACAAACAAGCCATCTCAGTTACAAACCAACATCTTATTACTTCTTCAGTAAGGGTAAGACTGGCTTGATCTCCATGATCCAAAGGGCATAAAAGCATTCATGTCACTACTTTTCCAGTAAGGGTAAGGTTGATTTGATCTCCATGATCAAAAGGGTATAATCATTCATACATGCCATATTGTGCCTAAACATTAAATTTCTTCATTGGCTTTATTTGCATTTTATGATTTTATTTGATGTGTTTGTGAGATTCAACACTGCAGATTTAGACAGGATCCCAGGCAGGTTCATTAAGGAACGTTGAGGCCAAAAGCCAAATGGCCAAAAGCCAAAAAGCCAAATGGCCAGACTAGAAAAACTTATGCATGACACCAATACATGGCGAGGCAGACATTAAGCCAGAGATTAAGGGAACGTTGAAGCCAGAACACAAATGGCCAAAAGTCAAAAGCCAAAAGCCAATTGGCCAAAGTAGAACAACTTATGCATGAAACTCAATCCAATGGCCAAAGAATGCAGACCACGGTACTCAGGAGTCAATACTTCAAAAAACCTCCCCTTGGGCCAGACACCCCCTATGGTTTGCTCAATTTTTAATTTTTATTTGTTTTTCCTTTTTATTCTTTTAATTGTTTTTTAATTGTTTTCTTTTAATTCCATAAAATAATTTTCATAATAAATATAAAATACAGAAAATCAAAAAAATGTTTATTTTATTAATATTAATTTTACTATTATTATTTTTGTAAATAAACTTTAAACAATTAATTAGATTAATTTAGGTTTCAAAACTTTAATATTTTTCTTAATAAATTAAATATGTAGAAATTAGGGTTTTTAACTTTTTCATCATTTTTTTTAATAAATAATTTTCTCATCATTATTATTATTATTAATTACTAATTTATTTTGTAAATAAACATGTACATAAATTCTTTAGTAAATTAAGTTAAACTTTAACATTTTTCTCAAATAATTAAAAATAACTTAGAATTAGGATTTCTTTTAATTTTAATTTTAATTTTATTATTTCATAAATACAAAAAAAACCTAAAAAACACTTCTTTTATTTCAATAAATAATTAATTAATTTTTAATTTCAATTTAACTTCAAAAGGGTCCAACGCCCTCGAACGTTCAACTTTAGTTTCTTTCGCGCATTTATTCTTATTATTTCTTGTAAATATTAATGTAATTCTCCCAAAGCCTTGTAACTCGGACATTTTATATTTCCCGCATTTTATTTCTTTATTTTATGTCAAATCGGGTCCTGGTTTAATTTGGCGATGTGGACCCGCGCCTTTGTAATAGTTTAGAACTTTTAATTTCCGCATCTTTTTAACTGTTAAATATGCATGCAAGAATGAATGACCCTAATTAAAATCAAGCGTAGATCACAAATAAACATGACAAGACAAATAACTGAAAAATGACACACAATTCGCACACACCACCCCTAGGGTACGCCTCACTGTTGCCTTTCGAAAGGTGGTCGTCGAGTAGAGGACGTCTTAGTAAGTCCTCATGATCCGGGAACCTGGCATGAGGGTAGCTTCTAAGGTGTCTTCCCATTACTCTGGTGATCACCACGTCCCTAAACTCGAATTGACCCGAACACCTCCAACGGTGGTGCTACCTACCTCTCAATGGTGGGATGGCACTACTTTAAAGGACATTTACACAGACGAATTCCTTAGGGTAGGTAGGTTCTCAAGGATACTTGCTCTAATTTCAAACAAATTAAAACATCTTTTCACATCAACACTTTTCAAAAGCTTTCAAAGCAAATTTTTCAAACACTCTGACGCACGAGTCGAACTGAAATTTTTCAAAGAAACTTTTTAAAACCCACAGTTGAAAAACAAATAAACAATTTTTGAAAACACATTGAGCAAGTATCTAAGAGCCCATGGATAACCATGGATAGAAAGGGTGCTAATACCTTCCCTTTCTATAACCTACCTCCCGAACCGAGAGCAATCTCTATAAGGAATTTTTCTGTGCTTTTGTCCTTTCCATTTGGAGAAAATAAAAGACGGTGGCGACTCTTGCTTCCGCGACATTTCGCGAACCAGCGTTAAACAGTCAGTTCCAGATCCACCGATCACAGGAAGCTTGTTGTACTTAACTGCCAGCAGACCTGATATTGCCTTTGCAGTTGGAGTTTGTGCAAGATACCAAGCTGATCCCAAAGTCAGTCATATCAATCAAGTGAAGAGAATTTTGAAGTATGTAAGTGGTACTTACAACTATGGATTGATGTATACTCATGGCTGTGAACCAGCTCTGACTGGGTACTGTGATGCTGATTGGGCTGGTAGTGCTGATGATAGAAAAAGCACCTCTGGAGGATGTTTCTTCTTGGGAAGTAATCTGGTTTCCTGGTTCAGCAAGAAACAGAATTGTGTGTCTCTTTCCACTGCTGAAGCTGGATATATTGCAGCTGGTAGTAGCTGCTCTCAAATGATATGGATGAAACAGATGCTCACTGAGTATAATGTCACACAAGATGTTATGACATTGCACTGTGACAATCTGAGTACAATCAACATTTCCAAGAATCCCATTCAGCATAGCAGGACCAAACATATTGACATACGACATCACTTTATCAGAGACCTTGTAGAAGAGAAGACAATCAAATTGGAACATGTTGCCACTGAGCTACAGCTGGCTGACATTTTTACCAAGGCTCTGGATGCAAATCAATTTGAAAACTTAAGGGGTAAGTTGGGTATTTGCCAACATGAGGAATTGTAGCAATTAATTTTGCTTAAAACAAGGATCAAAGGAGTTATGCCTGTTCTGATTGGTTTAAAATTATATTTTCCCATTTCCTACAATTCTTTTAAGAAGTTGAATAGACACTCCCTTGCTTCCTTCCCCTCTCGTCTCCTCATCAAAACCCAGTCTCTCAATCAGAATTTTCTCCTCAGTTGCTGTTGGTCCTCTAGGACTGTCAAAATGTCTCAAACACCATCATCATCCAATACGACTATTTCAACCTCTTCCTCTGATCAAGATTCTAGGACAATCTCTTCTTGTCTGGACTCTGAAGTTCTGGAGATCTCTTCTCGTAGAAAAGTGGGAACTAACCCCACCAAGGTCAAAGAGTTGAGAACAAGACATGCAGGAAAGCCCCAAGCTTCTGCCTCTGGTAATCCATCTCATCCTTCTTCTTCAGTTCCCCCTGAAATTGCAAATAGGGAAGGGACAACCTATGTTAATCAAGCAATAGCAAAAATTGTTTCAAGAATTCTGAACGAGAACCACTCAGTTCCTGGCATTTCTGTTCCTCTGAACCAAGAAAGTTCAAATGCTGAAACAAATCCAGATGTCTCTAAGAATGTTGAGACATCAAACAAAGAGAAGAATGCTGACATTGCTCACAAGAAAAGAAAGAAGCCAGAATCCTCTGGATCTGATGACAGTGCTTGAAGGTTGGTTGCTGTTTGGTGGTGTTGCTGGTTAGTGCTGATATCTGGTGGAGTTTGGAAGTGTGTTCAGTTCTTTTATTCTGCTGCTGCTCTTATTAATTGTTTTTGGATAACTGTATAATCATTATGAACATGTATCTTTGGCCCATTTGTGGCTAAAGAGGGGGAGAATATTTTGGTACTTAATATGTACTTGCTCAATTAGACATTCTATTTTTCTGCAGTCATTTATTTCTGCTGCTATCTATCTCTGATTGCTTAGGGTCTTTAGCCAAAAATCTGCCAAAGGGGGAGTTTGTAGTTGTTTAGGTATTGGCTTGCATTTTTGGTAAAACCCAAGTGTATGTGTGAATGTCATGACTGATGTCATAACATTCTAGTTTAGTTTGTACTGACTCATTAGGTACCTTTGCAGAAAAATATTGTAATTCAAGTACTGATGTTTATAAGTGTGTATCTGAGCATTTTGCAAAATGATCACATTTTGCTAAATCAGTAGACAGGTTTTCTCAGATGTCATAACAAATGTTATGACATCCTGTTCTGAACTAACAGGTTTGCAGGTTGGATAAGTCTGAGTTTTTTCAGGAAAATAACTCAGTCTTTCCTGAACAGAATCCTGCGTTTTCTGAGGGGTAACCTAGCTCAACCCTAACCTAGTTAATAAAGTCCTGTGACCTGGTCTTTAGGTCAAACAGAATTAACCCTAGGTTTTTGTGGAAACCCTAACTGAAGTTGCAGCTGCTATATATTCAACAGAGCTGCTGTTTTGCAAGGCATCCCTTTTATTGATCAGAAGATCATTTGTAATCTGTATAGGTTTGATTATTGTACTCCAAGCAATTATCATTGTGATAAGTGACTTGGAATAGGTTTCTAATTGTAAGGGTTGTGTAGCACTCAAAGCTTTGAAGCAAGAGTGTTTGAATGTTCCTTGACTAAAGTTGTGAAGCAGAGTCAAGTTAGTTGTGTGCATCACTCAAAGCTGTGAAGCAAGAGTGATTGTGTTGCTTGATTAAAAAGCTGTGAAGCTTAATCAAGTGTTTGTTTTTGAAGAGTGTCTTCATCAATTCTTAAGTCAAATTGGTTTATGTATCACTGCTGTGATTGAGGGGGAGTGAGTAGGAACTCAGGTTTAAGTTGTACTTAGATTGGAATTGCATTGGGTAGGTCTTAAGTGAAGGAGATAAACTGGTTGGTTTATTCCTGAATTAACATCTCTTATAGTGGATTTCCTCCCTGGCTTGGTAGCCCCCAGAGTAGGTGTTGTTGCACACTGAACTGGGTAAACAATTGACTGTGTTCTTTATTGCTTTTGTATTTACTGTCATATAGTAAGTCAGATACGGTGTCATAACATTGAACGTGACATTGAGTATCTGCAGCCAGAATTTCAATCATGATTTGTGCTCTCTTTTTATTATGTTAATGCTTCATTTATATTGTGATTTATTTTATCTCTTTATTCCATTCTCATTTGATCATATGTACCCCCACTCCCATGTGATGTAATAATTTTATCGCTTTCCTTTTGTTTTTCTTTATTGCTTTGTGAGTGTTTGTTAAATACAAGATTGTCGATAAAACCAATGTTTTAAAATAAAAGACAAAAAAAAATACTTGATCCAACGTCACGTCCTTTCATAAATAAATTCCAAATCATTTGTAGTACGAATACTCGATCCAATATTGAGTCATCCTTTAACCCTAATAAGTTGTTTGCTTTATACGTTTCCATCTACCTATTCACCTTACCATCTCAAACCCTTGTAAGTTGATTGCTTTTGCATCTCTATCAACCTCTTTCATTCTTCACTAAAACCACTTTCATAATCAATTCTCAAACCTCGATCCAACGTCAAGTTGTCTTTTCAAAAACCATTTTCATAAATAAAACAAGATTGACATTAGGGTTGTATTTAGATCCTTTCCCTTACAGAATATTAAGATATTATTGTAGTACTAACTTTTTGAATAGTCTTTTGTCTTGATTAAAACACTTAAAGAGAATCTCGATTCGCCTCTCACTTTTAAAAACAAAACTTTTGGATAAGAATGGGTTGGATTTAGATAATTTACCTTATCAGGTATTCTGATATTGTTGTAGTACTCCTTGTTTGAATACATGTCTCCAACTCCAAAACAACTCAACTCATCAAACTTGTTTATCACCCTTGTGCCTTAACCATTTCAACATGAAACGAACACAAAGACTTAGTATCCCCGAACGAGCAAACAAGTCAAAGTTTAAACATTTGAAATGTCTAATGCACCATTCTCCTAAAATCAACCAACAAATTCGCGGATTTTTTAGACGAACTACGAAGCTATAACTTTCTTATTGCACTGAAGGGATATGTAGGCATAAGATGCAAAATATTGGCGAGGTCATAAACTAAAATACAAAAACCCCTTTTTATTTCTCCTTTCTCGATTAATACGTAGAAGGTCACAAACTATCATGCTAACACTTTGACACATACTAACTAAATGGTTCCCATCGAGTACGATGGATGTGAGGGGTGCCAATACCTTCCCCTTGCATAATTGACTCCCGAACCATCTCTTGGTTGCATGACCATTTCTTTTATCTTGCGGTATTTATTCGATATTTTCCCATTCCTTTGGAACAAATAAAGATCGGTGGAAACTTCATTGTTATATTTTGAGCATGTGATGCGCTCAGGTATTTTTCGCACCGCTTCAAGTGCGAGTACAGTATACTCTACAACTAAATGACGGAAAGTTTAATTACTCTAAAAATATATCTGTTTTTATGTTATTTCTTTTACATCCTTCCCAAGAGATGCATTTTCATTGTCAAAAGAGAGAGAGAGAGAGAGAGAGAGAGAGAGAGAGAGAGAACATTGAATCATGTTTTGCATGTTTAATGATCAAGGAAGCTCTTAACAACATAATTTTGGATATGCTTTTGATGATGATAACTTACAACTAAAGTACAAGCATAACAAGCGGTTAAAGGTTCAATCATACTAAGCTAATAAGCTAGGGTTTAATGATCACTACAAAAGTCCTCTAATGATGACACCGTACAAGAATACATATCAAACATCATCTTCAATAAGAATATAAGCAAGTGATTGTACAAATGAATTATATGACAAATCTTGAAGCATTATAGTGTGAAAGAGAGGAAGTGTAAAAGATCACCTTATTGTGTTTGAGTGAACAATATGTTGTCAAAGAATAGGGGATTTTTCATAAATTTATATCGATAATCACACACACAAACTAAAACCAAGTTTTAAAATATTTTTTTCTCAAGAAATTATTTCAAAAAATGTTTTAAAGTTGTGTGATTTGAATTCAGAGTTATCAGAAAAGTTCTTGACAATTTTTTATATTGGCCAATTGATCGACACTAATATCCAATTGATTGGGTTAGTGCAAAAATGTGCCCTAAATATATAAGACAATGGCTTAATGAATGGTAATGAGTATATATCTTTTCTTTCTTTTCAAAACCTTCTAAAATATTACTTTAGACCAACCAATCTATTGGTGCAGGATGCCAATTGATTGGCTCGATAATTTTATCCCCAAAAAATTTCCTTTTTTATGTCAACCTATAGCATATAAATAGAGGCCCCTTCTCTTAAATTTTCACACCCAGAATTTTGAGCTCTCATATCTCACTCCTCAATCTCTCTCTAAATTTTTTTCTCACTCTCTCTCACTTAGAAATTTAGACATAGGGCTTTCCATAAGGTCTTTCATTTTGTTAGACATTTGTTTAATTATGGAAGGGTAGTATTGTAAATTCCCCAAGGAACATTTTTTACTTTGGTTGAATAATTTATACAATTAGGGATTGTTTATTTATGTTTGAATCTTAACTCTTCAAGAGCTTTGGCTTGATGCTTTAGTTGCTAAGTCATCAGTTCGGTTCCAAGGCTCAACGTGTTCAAAAGCTTTCATCAGTTCGAGATCATCCCATTATAAATTATCACATAGGTTCATGGTCAGCCCATGTAAAATCTTGGTTCGCTTTTTAAGTTCAACCCAATTAAAATCTTGCTAAGATTGGAGATATATGCCCGGTATAAAATCTCATAGATTTGTGGTCAGCTCGTCAAAACCTCAGTTTGGTTCGAGAGCTCATCCTGGTTCAAAATATCTCCTTGGTTTGAGAAAAGACAGTGTAAAATATCAGTTTAGATTGGGGACTAACTGCTTCAAGATTTTGTTTGGAAAGAAGACTAGCCGCTTCAATCTGTCGTTTGGAAGGAAGACTAATCCCTTCTCTGCTCTGTTTGTTGTTTGGTTGGAAATTAAACATGAACTTCATTTTCCTTGTTTAAGAGGGTTCGAGAGTTCAATCTTAGGGACAATAATAAGTCTTGTTAATTGAACTTGTATAATTCTTGGTGTCTTCTCTTTCCCTTAAATTTTAGTTTCCACAATTTAAATTTATGCTGGTTAATTATTAAAATGTTTTTAAAAATATTTTTAAACTCCGAAAATAATTGTAAATGTTTTCCAAACCAAAGTTTTTCCGAAACACATAGTTTACCCCCTCTTTTGTGTGGAATCATATGTCCAATAATCTATCTATCTAATATAAATATATAAAAGTTAAAGTACTTGGAAAAACCAATTGTACCCTTCTGATAAAATGTCTAATATTTTCTGATTTCAGGGTTAAAAGCGACTTATTACACATTTGCTTAACTATGGTTGATTTGACAATTAATGAGGCCGATGTGTCAATCCCTCAATTTTTTCTCAACCTTTATTATTTATTTTTTATTTAAATTAAAAATATTAATAATTAATCCATCCCTTCAACTTCTGTTGAACATGGGAAACATTTTTGAAGTTCAAATTTAACACATTGGACAACGAAAAGTCCCACAACTTCCCATGTTTCACATCAATTGCCATTATAAATCACATGTATCCATTGTTTCCATGCAAATCATTCATTCAGTCTATGTGCGTGCATACTTCATCACCTCCCTCCCTGCTTCCATTCATTCAGTCTTATTTGTTTTAAAATATATCAATTTATCTAACATTGTTTTTTTTGTGATGTTTTGCAGTTTTAACATTCTATGGCTCGGCCTATTGAAGTTGTCAAGGATATCAATGACTCAGAGAATTTCTGGAAGATAGTTGTTCGTTGTAAGCATCTATGGTTTGTGATAAGTGCCTCCAACAAATAGCACTTTGAAATGGTTTTGGTTGATTCAAAGGTATGAGAAATTGGTCATATTGTTTGATTATTTTTACAATGTATAAGTAGTTAATGTAAATGCTTTATATTTCATATTTTTAGCCTGATATGATTCAAGTCATTGTCCCACCTTATTTGGTTTCGAAGTTCAAGAGTGTAATTGTTGTTGGAAGGGCTTACATTATGCAGAGTTTCAAGGTTTCCAATAATGATTTCTCTTATAAATCGACTACTCATGGTTACAAATTGGTATTTTGTGGTTCAACTTCGGTTAAGAAATCCGAAATTCCAGGCATTCCTGTAAATATCTCAATATACTTGGTTTAAAAGATATAGTTGAGGGAATGTTTCAATCTAATCTATTAGTTGATAAGTTAATCGAGTATTTAATGTTATTGTTTTTGTATATTCTTAGAGTGTGTGAGATTCTAATCATCGTTTGACATAAACTATTTGGTTAGCTGTTGTTGGCACCATTGTGGAAAAGGCATTTAACAACGGTTGAGAAAGATATATAACCACGTGGGACCAAGCGTTGTTGTGTAGCGTGTGGTTGTATATGCGGTACTTACAATCACAGTACAGTTACCACCATAGTAATCTGGAAAGCATGCGCCTTATAACAACAGTTATCAATAATAACCGTTGTGATATAGTATTTGAATAAATATCAAATTTTCATACCAGAATCAATATTAAACCAATTTTTAATTGATATCAAAACTTATATTAATTACAAGTACACAATTCCATTAAATAAATAATAAAATTTGAACAGCTCGAGAAATGCAATCTTTCCAACTTCCAAGAGAAAAGAAAGCGTATAGAATTAAAGAAACAATGATGAGCAGCTTTGGTTTTTAAATTTCCAAGATAATAATATGAATAATCAGAAGGACCAAGACACAAAAACAACTTCATCCAAAGGAATCAACATGTGTTATCTTGCTCAAGCCAGCAACAATGTTGAGAATCCAAATATTGTTGTAGAGGGTCTTGTGGTGCCAAACCAGCCTCAGAATCAAGATGTTGTTGTAGAGGTCGGTGTTGTGGTGCAAAACCATCCTCAGATTCAAGATGTTATTGTAGAGGTTGTTGTGTTTAGACTAATGAGAGCTCTCAGGGTGAGGAGAATAAGAAGAAGGTTGAGAAGTCAAATGATGATTTTTTTATTCTGATGATGATGATGAGGCTGACTATGATTGATCTAACTTTTTCTCAGCGAGAGGATTTAGATTTGATTATGATTTTTGATTATGTAATGAAATTTTATGTAATAAAGTTTTAATCTTTCAGCTTAACTCTGTTAAGGTTATCAACTTAAACTATAAACTTAACCTATCAGCTTAAATACAAAATATATAAAATACATTATTGTAACTGAAAATTATTGCGATGAACTTACTCGTAAGAAATGGTCCGTTAGATGCATATTCATGTCAAGTCCACTGCATCTTCGACTCTTACATTTCATAATAAAGTATAGAAAATATTAAACATAAAGGATATAAGATAATATAACATTTTCAAATTTCAAACCCTAATTCAGCTATTACATTTTATAACAAAGTAAATATTAAATAAAAAGGAGATAAGAAAACATAACATCTTCAAATTTCTAGAAAACCTCTCTGACTTCAGTTTGTTCTTAAACTCTTGTTCTTCTTTTTTGAATTTATATACATAACCTTCAAATACCCAACAAAATCCAACTCTGGCATCATAGTACTCTCATCTTCCAATTTTTATTTATTATCCCATATGAATAAATTACATATTTCACCAGTCCACCAATTTGAGCATCTCCAAAAAAGCCTTCCTTTATTTTGACCTCTCTTACATAGGAATGAGACCATACAACAATCACAAGCACATAAATTTTTAGATCGAGAATTTACACCCTTGGAATGAGACACTAAGACGATCATGGACAACAAAAATGAGTGTTATGGTTGTTTTCTTCTTCCCAAGAGTGTTAGTGTTAGGGTTTGTTCCTTTTATTAGTGGAAGAACGGGTACTTAGTGTTTAATATGTACACAGAATCACCAGTGTGTAACAATGGTTGTCCAAAAGAGCCGTATTGATATATCTATTATTTTTTATTATATATAAATGTAACTGAAAAGGCATGCATTAAAGTAAAAGAGATAAACTATTTGACGGAGCTGAGGATTGAACCCAGGAAAGTTGGAGTGTATCACCACGGTTAGGAAATTAACCGTAATTATAAACTTAAATTTTCAATTATAAAAATGAAAATAAAATGTTAGCGTATTAGTTTAGCAGTGTCACTACGGTTTTGGGGAGAATCGTGGTGACTTTGGCATTGTTGTTTGCACGTTTTGTAGTAGTGTGGTGGAGTTACTGAAATTTGTCAAACCCAAATGATTGTTGATAATAACAAGAGCAAGGTTTTTTTTACAATAACTGATATGATATGAAGTTTGTTTATCAATGGTAACAACATCTAACTTAGGTTTATAACATTATATATCTGAAATTATCTAATTTGCTTCACTTATATGACACTGTCTGCAGTAAATCTTTGGTGCAATATACTTTATGGGATCAACTTGCTTTACAGTTTTATGATTATTATAAGAGTTACAAAGAAGATGGTATTGTAATTGTTTCACTGCATAACACAAGGAAAAATGAGACTCAAGGTTTTTCTTTTTGCTGTTTGTAATATTATCTGATTTCGTAATATCAGCTACATGCTTTTATCATTCAATTGTTAACTTTAATAACAAAAAAATGATTCTACTACTGCAGGAGGTTTTCCGTTGAGTGTATTTAACGCTTAGAACGACACTAAGTTAATAATAAAGTCTGTTACTATTGTTGAGATTAATAAGCTAAAAGAAAAATAGCTTAGTTTTATTAATGTAATGTTAATTTGTGTATATATTGTTGAATTCGACTTCAGAGTATTTATCTTTATGCATTACAATTCTTTGCAACATGTCAATCTTACAGATGATCTGCCTTTCTTAACTTCTTCAAGCTTCCAAGTTCAAGCTACTCAAAGTTCACGGTAATATGAATTTATTAAGTTTCTATGAAAAGCCGAAGTATTAAGTCTCGCTGAAATAACAAGTCTTCAGCATGTAAGATATGTTTTCGTCCATAATTTATTTGTAAATTGGCTGTTATGTTTAACCTTTGTTTCTATTATTAATAACGTAGGAGATAACATGTGTGACCGTTGCTATATTGGAGAAATTTGAGGCTGATCAAATAGAATGGCATTATGATGGATGTGTTGAATGTACAAAAAATCTGTCAACACCATACACTTTTGTTATTTCAACATGAAATTTCTATATTTCTTTCTTGAGACTTCAAATTAATTTTTAATTATTTTTTAAACTTTTTTGTCTCTTTTTAATTTTATTTATTAATAATAATTAATTATTGTTACTACATTTTACGTATAGTTTAATATTTATTTATCCTAATTAACAATATATTTTTATTTTGTAAATACTTTTTATACTATAAACATTAAACATTTTTAGAGATTAATACTTACGCACCTACAATATAAAAGGTTTTACACATGCATCAAATGAAATCACATCATAGTCTCACTTTTATATATTTGTTTCTATAATATATTCTGAAATGTCTATATCTCATGATTTGATGTGTAAAATAGTTTTATAGTGTTGGTGCATGAGTATCATTCTTGAATTGTTTAAAAAATGTGTTATATTTATATGTTAAGTGCACTTCACATAACATTTTTTATTTATTCACAATATATTTGATGCTATCGATTGTATTTAACTTCCCAATATTTACTTATGTTATTAATATTTATTTATATAATTAATGTAATATTTGCAGATATTATGTTATTAGTTGATATTTATAAAATCAAATGATTGCATAAATATTTTAGAAAATAATATCACAATTTTTTACCAAGCACTTTATTTATTGGTAATATTTTTTAAAATCTTTTGTGATCCAAAATATATATTCATTTTTAATTTATATATGTACATGCATCAAAATTTATTTTGTATATTTGTAATCTCAAACTATCAATATATAACTTGATATATATCTTCATTCATTTATATTGATACAATTATTTTTATAA
Organism: Vicia faba; assembly: GCA_948472305.1. Classification (NCBI taxonomy): domain Eukaryota; kingdom Viridiplantae; phylum Streptophyta; class Magnoliopsida; order Fabales; family Fabaceae; genus Vicia; species Vicia faba. The sequence continues at coordinate 944,090,660 of OX451737.1, forward strand.
ACAAGAAAACTCTATTATTCATACAATTATATTTTTAAACAGAAGTAAATTACAAATATTTTTATAAACGAAAAAATATACTTTTGATACAATTTTTTTATAATCAAAATAAGAAAAATTTATTGTTGATACAATTATTTTTATAAACGGGAATAAGTTACAAATGTTATTTTCAATTCAAAAAGTCTACTATAGATAACGTGTAATGTGTATGTCTAAGCGGATGAATGTGAATGTATCTATGAGATATCAGTGGTAGATTGTTCATTTTAATGTCTATTTCTATTTTTTTTTTTGTTTATTTAATTGAAGTTAGAGAATCGATTGTACGATTATTATAATTATGAATCAATATTTAAAAATTAGTGCATATTATTAGCCTAAATTTGTAATTAGAGGAATGTCAACTAATTGAATAATGAATTCATACTTTATAAATGATGGTCTGATAGACGTGTAATATAAATTCAGACAAGATCCGTACCATAGCACGACTACCTTGCTAGTAATAATTTAAAATAGCTAAGAAGAAGGTTTCCATGATTGGAGGATTGATGAGTAACTTGGATGACATATCTTTTAACCCATTCATGAGACCCAATGGCATAGGTAGAGTAGTGATGTTTTGGCACTTGCTGCTCCTCCTTCGTTGGTTTACCTTCTTAAGGTTTTATTAGATCTCCCATTTTTATCTAAGAGCCAAACGCATGATGACTCTAATTGTGGTAAGCTTTACTATAAGGGAAAACTTTTCATGGAAATCAAACCCTTGTTATTGATTAAAGCCTTTTTCTACAAGCCTAGCCCTGTATTTGTTTATGCTCCCATATTGATATTCCTTGACCTTGAAGACCTACTCGTAGTAAATGAATTTTATTTATGATGGAAGAGTAGTTAAATTCCAAATGCCAATATTTAAGAGAGACTTATATTCAACATGTATTATTTTAAACAACTCAGGTTAAGATAAGACATTATTAGTTGTAGTAGGTTCTAAGTTTGGTTTAGATTTATTTGTTTTAGATCTTGTGAGAATGGGATGATTGTTAAATATGAGTGAAGTATATGAAGGTTGGCTATGAAATGATGGAGACAAGGACCTTGTGGACTAATACATACATTGATGAGAGAGAAGAGTGGCACTCGTGCTTTCTTTAGATGACTTTTAAAGAAGTTAAGAGAAGACCTAAAGTTATTGTGACTAAAGCCACGACTGTGAAAAATACTAGGTGTAGTTGTTTCAGGATGAGAGTTATGAAAAATGTTTGATGTTTTAAGGGTGTGTATAGTAAGAAGGTCCATATCTTAAAGAGTTAGACCATTATGGGAATGGTGAGAGTTAATTGACTAAGTCTGAGATCCTGACTTTGGTAGGAGAAGCTCATTAAATGTTTCAATATGTGTGATAAGATGAGTGTGACTATATGGTGCAGATTGAGGTCTTTCACATCTAGATATATGGGATGTCATGATCTTAGTCTAAGGGAGGTTATGTGAGACAGACTATCACATATTATCTTTAGCAAATATAGAGACTAAAATTAGATTCCTAGTGGTGCTAGGAACATGAAGAATGTTATTCAACTTTATCGTAGAGTTGGACACACTTTTGGACTAAAAAATTTAGAAACCTACCAACTTGACTACAAGACTATGACCATTTCAAACTAATACCTCATTAGGATAAACACAAGAATAAACATTTTGTAAGTTTTAATAACAAGAAGAGATATGATGTGATGCCCTTGAGTCCAAAAACCTTGCATGAGGCTCTAGACCTTCAGGAACCTAAAGGCTATCTTGACGTCTTAAGAGTGAAATTTATTGAGAAGATGTTGAGTATTTACTTTTCTGGTAGGCATGACTCTAATCAAGTCCACTTAAGGAAGAATATTATGCTTTGGTTTCAATGATTGAGGTTCAAAATACTCATCATATGTGTGTCAGCAATCAACGACTGCATGTCCACACTTGTTGCAAGGTTGACAGGTTAGTCTATTATGTTTAGTGGTAGCTTGTCTCCCACAACCTCTGCCTCTAAATGGATGATCTTGATCATGAAAATGATGATAGGAACATGGTGTAACTCCATTTCTTCCTGGAAAGTTGTTAGATACAACTTTAGCAACAATATCTATATCAGTTTATTCAAATTTATCATAAATCATCATGACGAAGGGATTGTATTCTTTAGCTAGACCTTGAAGTATAACATCAATCTGGTCTCTTTTAAATATTGGATAACCAACTGGTAGTAAGGAGTGAGTTCAGGCTCAAATATGAAGCACATACTCAGAGGTTGATTGGTAACCTTTCTTGCTAGTCTTCAACTTAGACCTTAGTTGATGAACTCATGCTCTCATATTAGAATGAAAGTGCTTATGCACCTTGCCCCACACCTCATTTGCATGTTTACACGAGAGCACACATGATAACACAATTTTAGAGATCATTGGCAACATTCAAGCAAATAATGTTTGATCTTAAACAATCTAAGACTTATAATCTTCATAAACAAGATTAACTAGTTTATCATTGTTAGTTTTGAACTTGGGAGGAATATGAGGATTCACCACAACTTTTGAAGCTTGTGTGAAAAAATAACTCCTTATACCCACAAATTCTACAAGAGAAAGTTATTTTCTTAAAATTTGATTTATAGCTTTAGTGTAAAGATGTTTGTTGCACCCCAAAATTATTCCTCATAATTATATTTCTAATTGGATTATGATTCATATTCATATGCATACAACCACTAGGTTATTTGCATAAATGTGCATTCATTCATTGAATAACCCATCAAGGCATGGGGATCAAAGGTCATGGATGAAATTTGGGTTTCACATGGTTTGAGGTGCTTACTTCATACAAGTCTGATTCAACGGGGTTTCTTCTTGAGCATCATCAAAGGTGATTGGGTTTAAGTCTTTGTTATTATGGTTATCAGATAAATAATCAAGTTTTTGGTTATGCAATCATCAGGAGCTTCTTATTCTCAACACTTAGGTCTTACTCATCACTTGAGATAGTTTCATTGTTTCTTATAGCATAAGTCATTCATAAGGCTTCATTTAAAATAATTTGAACTTGGGCATGGAAGGTGTTGAAGTTTATCTTTTGGTGCTTTTAATCACCACTTGAGTTAGGGTTTATATCCCTAAATCATGTGCCAAGTTTTCTTTAAGAAGGTTGTCAGTGAATCTCATCGTTCAAGGGGATCTCAATCATTGCTTTAGGTGCAAGTTATTAAAGAACACTTGGTGTAGAGATGGAAAATTAGGGTTTGGTTCAAAGATGATCCTCATTATGCAAGGTAAGGTGTAATACGGTGGGAGAAATGACTTTTAGAGTTTTGCGTTTTATCGCAAATGTTGTGGATAGCAAGAGCCGCCACCGATTTTTCTTTTATCCAATAAAGGAAAGGGTGAAAAGAACAGGAAATACCTTTTGAGAATTTTCTGAGTAAGGGGGATAGGTTATGAAAATGGAAGGTATTAGCACCCTTTTCATCCGTAGTTATCAACGGGCTCTTAATTGCTAGCTCACTTCTTGAAATTCTTTGTGTTTGTGTATGTTTGAAAATATTTTGAAAATGCCTAAGTGCGGCAATTTTGTAATGATTCTCGTATCATTGAGAATGTATACAAAATGTTTGTTATGAGATTATTTATGAAAGAGAGTGTTGTTTTATGAAAAGATGTTTGAAAATGCCAATGTAAGGCAATTTTCTTTATAATAACCCTTGTATCAGTCCTCAAGAGTGTTTATAAAGTGTTTTGAAAATAGTTATTTTGAAAATGTGAAGTGTTTAAGATTGTTTTAGTTTGTGAGCAAGCAATTACGAGCGATCTACCTACTCAAAAAGTCTTTGTTCTTTTCCTCCTCCCTTAGATAGTGTTATCCTACCATTAGTTAGTAGGAAGCCCTATCATTGGATGTGAGGGACAAGCGTGGGTCATCGTACAATCATAGAAGGCAATTTGTAGGACGCTTTAGCAATTGTCGTAAGGGACTAAAATCGTTTACCAAAGGCAACATCGAAGGGTCATTGAGGGACTACGATCTTTTAATTGAGGGCTTTTTCTAAAGCATCCCATGCTCGAGGGACATGACTGTTTAAATTTGAGGCAACAAGTGAAGGTCATCTTAGAGGTGCGTGTGTGCGAAGTGTTTTGATTTCAATCATCTTTGTCTTGAAATTAGGTTATCTAACAGTTGATTTTAATCTTGTCATACAAATCCTAATTACTAACAGTAATAAGGAAAGCAATAAATTGCAGATATTAAATGTCATACGCTATTACAACGCTTCGGGAGTGGGGGTACAAATTTATGAATGAGAATGAAAAGCAGTAAATCCTAATTAAAGCTATTACAGACCATTGAGCAGTTACAATAATTGAGAAATAAAATACGCGAAGATTTGTAAAATAAAAAAAAAAAGAGAAAGGAAATTATTTTTTGTGATTTTTTGATGGAAAAATGTTGGATGATTAACCTAATTATTTGATCAATTTCCAATAAAAAGAGTTTAGTAAAAATCTAAAGAAATTTAATTAAATTTAATAATAAATGAAAAAAATCAATTAATTTAATTAATTAAAAGGAAAACTAATTTAGTTAACCTAAAAAAAAACCTATGTCTAAATTAATTTTAATTTTAAAAAGAAACTAATTGTTAGAAAATATTTTGGTGTTTTATTTAAAAAATTGTTTTATAGTAATAAACCCTAAATTAATTAATTTACAACCTAATTAGTAAAATAAAACAAAGTGTATTTAAATAAAAAAATTAATTATAAAAATTAAATTAATTAATTAAAGCCTAAATCAATTTTTTAAGATTTTATGATTTTATGATTTAAATAAAATGATTAAAAAAAGAATTTAATTAAAAAAAAAATTTTAATGGGCCTGACGTTGTAAAAGAAAATCGGGGGGGAGGGGGTGAAAAGAAGCAAAATTGTTTGGCCCAAATGTACAACCATAGACCTGCATGGGATCCAGTGTCACTGGCTCCAAGGGTCTCATAATGCACATGCAAATCTGTGGCGTTGGATCTGGCTTGATGAATATCTGATGATGATGGCATGAGGCTCATGATATGCGCGCTAGGCTTGCTCACACCGGATCTGAAAGAACAAAATATGTGAAAAATAAAAGGGTAACGCTGGGGCTCGAACCCAGGTCCCTTACATTAGCGCGTGTTTGCTTTACCATTGGGGTGGCTGTTTCATCCGGTTATGAAACACCCCCCAGTAAATATATTATAAACTCAATCCTGAAAATTTTAATTTTCCAGCTCCTTCTTCCTCGCGCGCGCAGGTGACAACAACTCCATTGTTGATTCTTGAAAGTGCCCATTTCTCAACCAAATCAAAAAATGTAAACAAAAAAATTGCGTAATTTTTGACAAAGAATTCAACCATATAATTTTCAAAAGTTATAGATTAATGGTTAGGATGAATTTTGTTTGGTACCAAACTGAAATCCTGAAAACTTCAGAAAACCCAGTTCCAAAATTCTCATCACACAGTTAATTAAAATGAGATTTAAGGACATGGTTACCTTTATAGACATGATATCTATAATTTATCTTTTGAAATCGAAAGCAAATGATGTATGGATAAGGATATCACAGTTTGAGTTTGTGATACGGTGGGAAGAACTGACTGTTTTTGGAATGCTGGTTCACGTTTTGCGTTTGTTTTTGCAAAATGTCGCGGTAAGCAAGAGTCGCCACCGAATTTTATTTTATCCAACAAGGAAAGAAAAAAAGCACAGAAAAATTCCTTTTTTCGAGATAATTCTAAGTACGAGGGGTAGATTATAGAAAGGGAAGGTATTAGCACCCTTTCTATCCGTAGTTATCTACGGGCTCTTAGATACTTGCTCATCATTTTCAAAATGTTTTCTTTGTGCTTGTGGGTTTTGAAAAGTTTTTGTTTTAACTTCGATTTAACTCTTGCGTCTGTCTTCAAGAGTGTAATGAAGTGTTTTGAAAACTTGTTCGTAAAAGTGTAAGTGTGAAAAAGTTTTGTTTTGGATGAGCAAGTATCTAAGAACTAATCTACCTACTCGAAAAAGGAATCGTTCTATGTTTATTTCCTTTAGACAATGCTATGCCACTATTAGTGAGTAGGTAGCACCGCTGTTGGAGTTTTGAGGGTCAATTCGAAAGAGGGACATAGGTCACTAAAGCAACGTTAGGACGTCTTAGCGGTAACCCTAATGTCTTAGATCATTTATCCGAGGCAACAATATCCGAGGCAACCATTTCGAGGCAACTATGATCTTTTAGACAAGAGGACGACCTCTAAAACGACCTATACTCAATGACCGTGTACAAAGGCAACCAAGTGGGGTGTATCCTAGGAGTGCGCATGTGTGAGTGTGTTGTTTTCATTTATTTTTATCTTTGCACATGTTTAGGGTGATCTAATTTGATTTTAAGATTAAGCATTCATTCTTGTCATGCAAACCCTATTATCAAACATCTAGCAGTTGTATAATTTGCAGAAATTAAAGGTGCGGAATTTAAACTAAATTATTACAAGGCGTCGGGTATTTACATCGCCAAAAGCAACCCTTTAAAAATAAAATAAAAGCGGAAAAATAAATGTCCTAATTAAATATTACAATCCGGGAGCAGATACAATAATTGAATAAATAAAGAATAAAGCGCGCGAGGTGAAATTGAATCGAATGCGAGTTTAGGGTTTTGACCATTTTGATTAAAAAAATGGTTCTTTTGTTATTTTTATTTAAGAAAAGAAATTAAATCCTGAATTAAAATACTAAATTAATTATTAAATAAATTAATTAATGAATAATAATTAATGACATATTTTTTGGAGTTTTTGTTATTTTAAGAAAGAGAATAAAATAATTAAATTAGTAGTTAAAACTTATTAATTTCTAATTAATTTTAAATATTTACAAAAAAAATCAATTAAAGTTATCTAGAGTTAATATCCTAATTAATTAATTAATATTTATTAATAAAAATAAAGTTCTGAAATTAATTGGATAAAAAGTAATTTTGTGATTTTTTTGATAAAAAATAAATTATGCTATTGGTTAGTTATTAAGTTTAAATAAAATAAAATAATTAAATTAAATAAACAAAATATAAGAGAAAGAGTGAGAATGAGCCTTTTTTGAGGTGTAGAAAGCAATTTTCTGGCCCAATTGCATGCAGTCCATTTGACTTTTTTGATCCAGCGTATGCGCGTTGACCTGGTCTTTTGATGCATCCTCAATAAGGGCCACCAGATCTGGCCATCTGGCCATCTGGCGTGTTAATTAGTGAGGGAGTATGATGGAATTCCTGCTTAGGCGCATATTGGATTGCCTGAAAATAAACAAGAAAATGCAAATTGCTGGAGGCAGGGATCGAACCCCTGACCTCCAGCCTCTGAACGCCTTAAGGCCAACGTGGTTGCCACTGGAGAACTTGTCTTGTTTTGTTAATGTAATGCAAATAAATTATAATATAAGAAAACAAATTAATGGACAAAAATATAAAAAGGCGCGTGCATCATTTGAATGGACGAATGGGGAAGCGACACGCCTTCGTCCCTGTCCTCTAAAAACTGCAACTTTTACCTGCGGATTTTATCCGCAGCTAAAGTCATGGCTTCATTCTAAATTCTTCCCCAGGCAATATAAATAAGTTCTAGGACCATGGTTTGATTCGTCATCTTCTTCTAATCACAACCATGTCCATCATGAAGACCAATTGTACCTGAAACGAAAAACCCCAAAAACAAAAACGAAACCCTAACAATGGTGGATCTCGTTACAGGTCATGTAAATGCAATTGAATAATACCAAAAGCTTGCAAATGATTTGTAGATTCAGAATATGCTATCAATTCATGCTAACTATGCCTAAATTTGAAAATACGAAATCAAGAAAAGGGTGAGTTCGTGAGTGACTTATAGTGCTCTGGGAAGCTTGAAAACGCGTGGTCTTGGTTGCTTTCGCTTGTGGAGATGGCCAGGAAGAGATTGAGACCAACACCAAGCCTTGAAACTGCCTCTAGACTTGATTTCGATCTCACACTTTTTTGGTGTTTTTGCAAAAAAATTTCTTGCTCTCCAATTGATCTCCAACCCTTATTCTGGTCTGCACACGACCCTTATGTATTGCACAATGTATTAGGGTTATTTTTGCTGTCCAAATCTTCCTCTATCAATGCTTGGATATTTGATTTAATTTTTTTTTAAAACCTTCCAAATTTGGCTTGATTTGAATATTTTTGTACACAACCTGCCATGATTCGAGTTTCAATGCCTTGCTAACTATGATTAAAGCCTGAAACAATCAAAAGATCCATTGTTATCAATGCTTTGGATTTTATTTGATTTTATTTGATTTAAATCAAATTAATTCAAATAAAAATCAAAATAATTAATAAAAATATGATATGGACACATGGCCAAGGCTAGAGCACGTGGGAAATAATGCCAACCCAAAACAAGTGAAAACGAATGGGCCCTGTAGCGATAAAAAATGTAGCGGGGTAAATTGGAGATCGAATTATTGATTAATTCGTCTCACAAAAGCAAGAGTCGCCACCGCGCTTTATTATTTCCAAGGGAAAAGGGGAAAGAGCGAAATAAAACCCTAAAATATGCAATGTAAATAATACTTTTAAAAGTAATAAAAATACAAGGCGTTTTTGAAAAGAGATCTATGGTTCGGGGGTTGGTTATACAGTGGGAAGGTATTAGCACCCAATGCATCTATAGTATCCTATAGGAACCTTTTGAAATATCTGTTTATTAAAATGTTCGTTTGATTAAAAATAAATTGTTTTGGCCGAAAAGGGGTACGGACGGTTTTTTGAAGGTATGACAACCTAATGTCGAAGTTTTGACTTAAAAGGTATGAGTTTTGAAAAGATTGAATATTTGGGGAAAAATTATCTTAAGTTTTAATGAAATGAAGATATTCGCGTGATTGGATTTGAGGACATGAAGTCAACAAATTTAATCATTTTTCTCTTGGATTAAGAAGTAAACAGAATAACCATGTAAATACTGAATAATCAAACAGACAAATTAAGTAGCTGAGTGATATACAACCATAACAATGACTAAATAACAGACTAAATGGTGTGAACATACATTTTATATTTTTGTTTAATATTAATTAAAGAGAAGGAAATGTTTCAATTTTTTTTCTATTTTTTATGTTTTTTAGTATTAATATAAAGTATTATTTTAAGAATTATTAAATAATTCTAAACTAAACTAAAACTTTAAAAGTTATTAACTTAAATCTAATTAAAATAATACTAAAATTTCTAAATTAATCCTAAAGTTAAATTTAATAAAAATTGGTCACATTATTAAAATTTGTTTTAATTAAATTACACCTCCATTTAATTAAGTTTTATAATTAAACTAAATTAATAAAATTAAAAAAAAAACTAAAAGAAAATAAATAGAAAGAGGGGTATTAAAAACAAAGGGGGTAGATAAACAATTTATGGGCTAAAGGGTTTTTAAAGGGCCCAATCAAAAAACAGAAATGGGGGGTGTATAATGGGATTCGTTTGGGTTTTTGGTGAAGGGAAACGGGTTGAGCCCAATTGTTTCTCACAATGTTAGGGTTAAACAAATTGTTTTAGTTTAGGGAAGAAAGATTAGGGTTAAGCCAAAAGGGGACAGAGCGGCGCTCTTCTTCTAGCTACGGATTCGTCTTCTTCATGCTTTCATGCTCTCGCCTCTGACCTTCCCTTGCCCGAGCCACCAACGCCTCTTCTTCCCCATGTGTCGCTCAGTGATACGATGTAGAGGTGATGATTCGTCCTTTAACGCATTAGGTTTTTCATGATTTTGCATGTTTATGATTTGTATCCATTTTGATTCTGACTTTATTTACATGTGGTTTCTGTTGAAATGGTGGAAAGGAAAAAAGAAAGACAAAGCTACCTTTATGAAGGAGGAGGAAGAGGCGTTCCGGAGGCTTGCTGGCGGAGGAGTGAAGCGCGGTGGCTTGGAGTCCTGGTACTCTGTCTTTTTCCCTTTGATTTGTGGTTTGATGATGATCTGGCCTGAGAACCTTACGTGATATTTTTCTTCTTCTTCTGTTGATCCTGCCTTTGCCTATGCACGCTACTTTGCTTCTTTATCTCCTCTTCTCCTATTGCCTCGTTGTATGCATGACTGTTGCCTTCGAATACTTTTCCTCTCTTCTTCTTTGTTGTGCTTCAGTTGCTTTTTTTTACTGGCCTATGATGAATATTTCTGAGGCTTTTGTGTTGCCTTGAACATTGTTTTTAAGGTTTGTGTTGTTGTGGTATTCTGGTTTTTTGGCTTTGGGCATGTATGGCTGGTACAAATTTTGGCCCTGGATGTTTAGGCAGGTATGAGGGTTTTGATAGCTTAGGCTTGTTGGACTTTTGATATGGCTTGGACAGGTTCACAGCTTGGACTTGTTTGACAGTTCTTGTGAGGGGTTTGCTTCATATTTGTCATTGAACCAAAACAGGTTATGGTTTGGAGTTTGACAGGTTAACTTGGCTCTTGGTCATGTTACAGGTTCAAAGCTTAAGCAGGTTATGTTGGGTATTTTTGAACTAAGGCTTAAGGCTTTGGTTGGATTGACAGTGGTTTATGGTTTCACAGTTTATGTTGGTTTTGCTTCAGGTTTGGCCTGGTTTTTGTTTCAGCAGGTTTGGCCTTTGATGAGTTTACTGGTTAGGCTTTGAAATGGTTATGGTTTTGGTCATGGTTTTGGCTGTTAAGCTTTGTGTTACACGTTATGGTTTGAAAGACTTAAAGCTTTGGCTGGACAGTTTTTGTGTTTACTGGTTTTCTAGGCCATGGCTATTGGTTTTGGTCTTGAGACAGCAGGTTCTTTGACAGGGGATTATTTGTTGGTTTTCAGTTTAGGCTTTGCTGGGCAACAGGTTTGTTTGAAAGGCTTTAAGGCTTTTTTTGTTAAGCTTGAGGCTTGAAGGTTTTGACAGTAGGCTTCAAACAGTTTTTTTCAACTTAGAACTTTGCTTGGGAAGTTTGTTGTCTTATAATATCCGTTGCTCGGCTTATTGTTTGATGGCTCAGGTTCTGAATACTTTTACTATTTTTTCCTTAATACTTCTGCACTCTATACTGTTTTATTCAGTTTGTTTTGTATCCTTTTTCATGCTTTCCTTTTCTTGATTGTGTTACTGCTGTTCTGTTTTATATCCCTTTTCTGCCTAAGCCAAAACCTATAAACCCACACTCTTTCTCTCTTCTCTCTCCTTAGTACAGTTTGACATTAAAATGTGATGTTATGTACTTGTTCTGAAAAAGTAAAGCTGGAAAATGATGAGAATTAGAAAATACTTTGCTTGCATATTTGGTTTTAAAACTGCACATGTTTCTCTTTGTCAACTGCATTGTACAGTATGGAGCCTTTGTATTTTGACTTCTTCCCACACGCTGGATAGTTTACGTTGGACTTTGGCTTTGAAAATGTAACTTGACTTGCATATGTTGTTTTGCTTTTGAAATATGCAGTGGATTTTGAATTATGCAGTTTACAATTAAAATGTGCAATTTTGACAAAAGTGAATTTGTGCATATTTTTAACTTGTGCATTCATATTTATCAATAAAATTCATCCCTTTTTGTGAACCGGGAGAAATCCCGTGATTTGCAAAGAGGGTAAAAACTGATTCCAGCCGTTTGCTTTTAATGATGAATGCTAAATTAATCGTCTACTTTTAATTATATATTCATTTCTGACTTTTCTTTTAATTCTTTGCAGGTAAAATCAAATGAGCATTAAATAAGTATTGGATAGAAGATGAAGATTTAGAATCTTAGAAAAATTAAAATAGTTTTTATTTTACTTTAAACATTTTATATAATTGTCATTGTAAATACTTTGTACATAATACAGTATTTAAACAACAATTGTAATAATTAGAATAAAGATGAATAAAATTCTATTATTTTACCAGTTAATTCTTTTCTTCTTTCCAATTATTTATTTTATCATTTATAATTCTTTAAATTATATAATAACTGAAAATCAATTCCAATTATTTAAATTTAGAATGATAAATAATTAAATAAACATCATTGATCAATTAACTTCTCTTCAATTATTTACTTCATTATTTATAATTCTTCTAAATTATAATAACTGAAAATAAAATTTCAACTATTTAAACTTAGAATAATAAATAATTAAATAAACATTGTTGATTAATTAATAAACTTCTTCTCAAATATTTACTTTATTATTTATAATTCTTTAAATTATATAATAACTGAAAATAAATTCCAATTATTTAAATTCAGAATAACAAATAATTAAATAAACATCATTGATCAATTAATAAATTTAGCGTTTCAAAAATAAACAGCTCTTGACTTGAAAAAGTTATGAATTTCAAAAACTGCTTTGAAAAATTGATAAAATAGGTCAAAAACAACTTGCAATGTAATGATGCAGATGAGAGATGGTATCTTAGGTCAAAATTTGGGGTACAACAGCCGCCCCTATTTAAGTTTCTTCTATCCGGAGATATGAAGATTAAAATCTTCGTCTCGACGAGATTGAAGGTACTTAAATACATAATACGCAAATTTTGCCCTAAGATACCGCCATTATGTTTGATATGAATGTAGTGATTGAATTCACAGAGAAAGATATTGTATGAAACAAGACAATGCTGGAGAAATCAAACACCAACAAAACACAGGGACAAGGATTATACAATACTGGGGAAATAAACCATCGATTTCAAGTAATAGACTCTTGACGGCGAATAAAAATTTGAGCGAATACGGACTCTGACCCTAACAAAGAAGGTATCTTGCATAGGCCATAAAACGAATTATTGACCCAAAAATATCAGTGAGCTCACAACTCAAGGTCAAAGATAGACAGAGAGTATCAAATTTGCTGGCGACGGATTACCGACTTCTGAAGGTAAAGATTCATAACAAACTTCTCTGCGAGATTTCCAGAGATATATCATTAATGCTGAAATAATAATAAGATTGTAGATACGCAAGTTGCCTCAAATAAAGAAGCTGCCACTTGCTGTCTTCCAAAAATACTATGACATACAAGCTGCTCAAATAAAGAAGCTGCCACTTGCTGTCGTCCAGGGATGTCAATAACATACAAGCTGCTCAAATAAAGAAGCCGCCACTTGCTGTCTTCCAAAAAATACCATGACATACAGGCTGCTCAAATAAAGAAACTGCCACTTGCTGTCTTCCAAAATACTATAACATACAAGCTGCTCAAATAAAGAAGCCGCCACTTGCCGTGTTCCAGAAAAATAATAACGTACAAGTTGCTCATGAAGAGACTGCCGCTTGCCGTTTTCCAAAATAATAATAACGTACAAGTTGCTCATGAAGAGACTGCCGCTTGCCGTTTTCCAAAATAATAATAACGTACAAGTTGCTCATGAAGAGACCGCCGCTTGCCGTTTTCCAAAAATAATAACGTACAAGTTGCTCATGAAGAGACCGCCGCTTGCCGTTTTCCAAAAATAATAACGTACAAGTTGCTCATGAAGAGACCTCCGCTTGCCGTTTTCCAAAAATAATAACGTACAAGTTGCTCATGAAGAGACCGCCGCTTGCCGTTTTCCAAAAATAATAACGTACAAGTTGCTCATGAAGAGACCGCCTCTTGTCGTTTTCCAACGACGATAATGTACAAGTTGCTCATGAAGAGACCGCCGCTTTCCGTTTTCCAAAAATAATAATAACGCACAAGTTGCTCATGAAGAGACAGCCGCTTGCCGTTTTCTGAAGAATAACTCAGAAGGAAAATGCGATGATACTGGAAGAGAATAAAATCTTCGTCAAAGAGAACCATGAATCATCCTTCCCGAAGAGGTCACATACTTAAACGTGCAAAATAAATGCATCATTCGTCTAGGTCGCGACTTCACTGGGGAAAATCGTGAGATAGCCTATGCAAGAGACAACAACTTCCTCCAGGAATAAACCAGAGAGAAAATAGTCAAACAAGACTCCACCCAATGAGAAAGTAACTTGATTGGGGGATTCATCCTATCCAGAAATGGACAAGGAAGGCTAAATCAAAAAAATCATCCACGAGGATTAGCTCAGTTGGGGAATTTAGGAAGGAAGCACATTTTCTGCCTAAGCTAACCTTCTACTTGGAAATAAACATGTACGCTGTTTGAATAAACAAAGTACAACCCAAAATCAACGGCAAATGTGAATATGCATGCGTGATATAAGTGTAAATGAATAAATGAATGTTATGCTGACAAAACGAACAGATCGAATATCCTGAAGACGATAAGATGTCACGAAAAGATAGATACTCGGCCAATCTTAAAAAAGACGGAAAATAACTGGAACTGGAACCACATAGCAACGTTGGAGCGTACCACGCTACAAGGCTCAAATCTTCTGAGGAGAAAAGTATTCAAATCCAATCTTCTAATACCAATAGACCACTGACATGAGACAAAGCGTACCACACTTCAGAAATCTGCTCAAATAAAGGTAACTAAAACAACGCTTAACTGGAACAGCTGGGGAGTCACCAAACTTAGTACCACGAGAAACGCAAGTTTACACAACCAACACCTCATGACGATTTTGAAATAAAACATGTTCATCATGCAAGGATAAGTTACTGTATTGTTTTACATTCCATGGCTTGACCATCCTCGGAACAACTGTTAATATTCCTTTCATTATTCACGACACATTTTTAGAATAAGAATACTTTAAATAACTTTGTTTCAAATTTTTCTGTAAAAATTAAAATTTCGCCCACAAAAGGTAAATGCTCAAATTTCATTAATAAGATGGTAGTTCGCTAACGATGCGACTCCAACAGTTTACAAAAGTTTGGGAAATAGTACATGAAAGGAAAAGGTTACACAAAAACAATGATCACTATTCTCCCTAACAACTTCGAATTCCGAAATGTGTTCAAATGCCAAGACCGGTCTGACCAAAAGCTTGCCTTAAGCCGCTCTTTCGGGTTTTCAACCTAGCAAACTGTCAACTCAAATCTAAGCGAAATACTTCTTGACTGCATCGGCGTTCATGGAGCGCGGGAGCTCTTCACCGTCCATATTGGTGAGAATCAAGGCACCTCCAGAGAAAACTTTCTTAACGACATACGGTCCTTCATAATTCGGAGCCCACTTGCCCCTAGAATCAGGTTGGAAAGATAATATCTTTTTGAGCACAAGGTCACCTTCTCTGAACTCGCGTGGTCGAACCTTCTTATCAAAAGCCTTCTTCATTCTCTGCTGATATAATTGACCGTGACACAAAGCTGTCAATCTCTTTTCTTCAATTAAATTCAACTGATCATATCTACTTTGACACCATTCAGCCTCAGAAAGTTTAGCTTCCATCAACACTCTCATAGACGGAATCTCAACCTCCACGGGGAGTACGGCTTCCATACCATAAACCAGTGAAAATGGGGTTGCACCTGTTGAAGTTTGAACTGAAGTACGGTATCCATGTAAAGCAAACGGAAGCATTTCATGCCAATATTTATAAGTTACCACCATCTTCTGGACAATCTTCTTGATGTTCTTGTTAGCAGCTTCAACAGCCCCATTCATCTTCGGTCTGTAAGGAGAAGAATTATGATGTTCGATTTTGAACTCCTCACAAAGCTCTCTCATCATCTTGTTATTCAAATTCGAACCATTATCAGTGATGATCTTGCTCGGGATGCCGTATCGACAAATGATCTGATTCTTGATAAATCTGACTACCACCTGTCTGGTTACATTAGCATAAGATGCTGCCTCCACCCATTTAGTAAAATAATCGATCGCTACCAAGATGAAACGATGACCATTTGAAGCTTTGGGTTCAATCATTCCAATCATATCAATGCCCATCATAGAGAAAGGCCAGGGTGAAGAGATAACGTTTAGGAGAGTCGGTGGCACATGTATCTTGTCCGTATAAATATGGCATTTATGACATTTCTTCACATATTTGCAGCAATCAGATTCCATTGTCATCCAATAGTAACCAGCTCTCAACATCTTTTTAGCCATTGCATGTCCGTTGGCATGAGTGCCAAAAGATCCTTCATGTACTTCTTGCATCAGCATGTCTGCTTCACGTCTGTCTACACATCTGAGCAAGACCATGTCGTAATTTCTCTTATACAAAACTTCTTCATTGAGGAAGAAACTGCTTGCTAATCTTCTCAATGTCTTCCTATCTTTATTGGATGCCCCAGGCGGGTACTCTTGAGTTTGAAGAACACGTTTAATGTCATAGAACCACGGTTTGTCGTCGGTGACCTCCTCTACTGAGAACACATGAGCAGGTCTGTCAAGGCGCATAACTCGGACCATAGGCACATCGTTCCAACCATTTACTTGAAACATTGAAGACAAAGTAGCTAAAGCATCAGCCATTTGGTTTTCATCTCTAGGGATATGATGTAATTCTACTTTGTTGAAGAAAGTTAACAACCTTCTAGCATAGTCTCTGTAAGGGATCAAACCAGGATGATGAGTCTCCCATTATCCTTTGATTTGATTAATTACCAATGCCGAATCTCCGTAAATATCAAGAATCTTAATCCTTAGATCCACTGCTTCTTCGAGACCCATAATACATGCCTCATATTCAGCCATGTTGTTCGTGCAGTCAAACTTCAATCTCGCCGTGAACGGGATATGAGTACCTCGGGGAGTGACGATGATTGCCCCAATTCCATTTCCATAAGAATTCACAGCTCCGTCGAATATTAAACCCCAATAGGATTCGGGATCAGGTCCTTCTTCAGGTAACGGCTCTTCACAATCTTTAGCTTTCAAGTACATAACGTCTTCATCTGGGAAATCGAACCTGATGGATTGATAATCGTCAATTGGTTGGTGAGCCAAATGGTCGTCTAAAATACTCCCTTTGATTGCTTTCTGAGTGTGATACTCAATGTCATATTCGGATAACAACATCTGCCAACGGGCTATTCTTCCAGATAAGGCGGGCTTCTCAAAGATATACTTGATCGGATCCATTTTGGAGATCAACCAAGTGGTGTGGTTAATCATATACTGGCGCAGACGGCGAGCAGCCCAAGCTAAAGCACAACAGGTTTTCTCAAGCAATGAGTATCGAGACTCACAATCTGTGAATTTCTTACTCAGATAATATACGGCATGCTCCTTTCTTCCAGTCTCATCTTGTTGATCAAGCACACATCCCATGGAATCTTCCAATATAGTCAGGTACATAATCAAAGGTCTTCCTTCCACCGGAGGAATCAAAATGGGAGGTTCAAGCAAATATTCTTTGATGCTATCAAAAGCTCTCTGACAATCTTCTATCCACACACATCCTTGGTTTTTTCTGAGAAGCTTGAAAATCGGCCCACAGGTAGCAGTCATATGAGATATAAATCTAGAAATATAGTTCAGTCTCCCGAGGAATCCTCTTACTTGTTTTTCCGTCTTGGGTGCGGGCATTTCCCGAATAGCTTTGACTTTATCAGGATCTACCTCAATACCTTTCTGACTGACAATGAAACCCAGAAGTCTTCCAGAACGAACACCAAAAGTGCACTTGTTGGGATTCAGACGGAGTTTATACTTTCTCAAACACTGGAATAACTTCAATAAGTGTTCCAAATGATCTTCTTCAGTTTGCAATTCGGCAATCATGTCATCTACATACACTTCGATCTCTTTATGCATCATGTCATGGAACAAAGCAGTCATGGCCCTTTGGTATGTTGCACCCGCATTCCTCAAACCAAACGGTATAACCCGATAACAAAATGTTCCCCAAGGTGTAATGAAAGCTGTCTTCTCCATATCTTCTGGTGCCATCTTGATTTGATTGTACCCAGAGAAACCATCCATGAAAGAAAAGACTTTGAACTTTGCGGTACTGTCGACCAAAACGTCAATGTGCGGTAATGGGAAGTCATCCTTTGGGCTAGCTCTATTCAGATCTCTATAGTCTACACACATTCGAACTTTGCCATCTTTCTTAGCAACAAACACTATATTGGCTAACCATTGAGGATAGACCGATGTAACAAGGAAACCTGCATTAATTTGTTTTTGAACTTCTTCTTTGATCTTGTCAGCCATATCGGGACGAGTCCTTCTCAACTTCTGCTTAATCGGCGGACATTCAGGTCTCAACGGTAAACGATGCTCCACAATATTGTTGTCCAAACCTGGCATATCTTGGTAGGACCAAGCAAACACATAAACATACTCTTTGAGAAGCTCCAACATTTTCTCTTTGACCTCTGGGATAAGCAATGCTCCGACCTTGACTTCCTTTTTATCTTCTTCATCACCCAAATTGATCAACTCTACAGGTTCTTCAAACGGTTGAATAATATTTTCATCATGCTCAAGTAAACGGGAAATTTCATCAGGAATCTCTTCACTATCCTCTTCTTCGGCTCTGAACACAGGGAATTCAAAGTTGGGAGAGGGCATAGGATCATTGTTTTCAATGGTTAAGTCATGGATTAATCTGCACATATGATTATGCTTTATTTTAGAAATCGATTTGTACAAATAAAACAAAAAAAAAGTTATTATATTTTCCTATTACTACCGATTAATTTTCATTACTATTTCCCAGAAAAAAGTGAAAAATAAAACAGTCGTGGACAGAATAACATTTTTATTCATGAAGGGAAATACTTGAAACAAAGAGCCTAGACATTTTCTCTTTTGCCTTGGGCAGAGCAAAAGGATTTATTTTCAACATAGCCCGACACAAATATTTTTCGCCTTGGGCAGAGCGAATTTTTTTTTTAAAATAAAACAAAACATTACTCAGAAATATGCATCACAACAGGAACATCAACAGCAATCCAGTTCTGGCAAACCACTCCGTGCGTTACAAAATCGGGTAAATCCTCTTCAGAATCGTCTCCTATTATAGCATCAACTTCAGGAGGAGTCGGATGGATAAAACCTGCGCTTCGGAAAACCTCTTGAATCGGACGAGTAACTACCTCTTGCTTGACTCATGTAGACACGGGATGAAAACCAAGACCTTCTCCAGACTTGTTCTCGGGCAGAGTCAACACCTGGCCCCAACCTTCAGCCGAACCACTTTCAACCACTCGTCACGCATCCTCAAAAGAAGAAATAGATGTCCCTTGCTTCTTCAATTCATTATTAGCAACAGATAGAGCTTGAAATTGGGTTCCAACATCCTCATCAACATCAATAAAAGAGAAAGATGACAAATGACTTACCACCATAGCCTGCTCTCCACCAATCATTACAAGCTTTCCATGCCTTACAAACTTCAATCTCTGATGGAGCGTGGAAGTGACTGCCCCTGCATCATGGATCCATGGACGACCCAATAGGCAACTGTAGGCGACACGAATATCCATTACTTGAAAAGTGATCTGAAAAGTATGAGGACCAATTACTATAGGAAGATCCACTTCACCAATGACAGTCTTCCTAGAACCATCAAACGCTTTGACAATTACTCCACTAGGTCTCATGGGAGCACCTTGATATTAGAGTCGAGATAATGTAGTTTTGGGCATTACATTTAACGACGAACCTGTATCTACCAACACACTTGATAAAGTATCATTTCCACAACTTATTGAGATATGTAAAGCCATATTATGGTTCCTTCCCTCCTCCGGAAGCTCTTCATCACTGAAACCAAGATTGTTACACGAAGTAGTATTTCCCACAATTCCATCAAATTGGTCAACCGTCACATCATGATCCATGAATGCCTGGTCCAAGACCTTCATCAAAGCTTCTCTATGGGCACCAGAATCCCTCAGTAAAGCAAGCAAAGAAATCTTGGAAGGAGTTTGCAAAAGTTGGTCCACAATCTTATATTCACTTCTCTTGATGAGCTTCAGAATCTCATCATCATCGGGATGTGGGATAGGTTCATTGGATCGGCCTATCTCAACCCTTGGTTCAACATTTCTCGCTGGAATTTCTGCCGGTATGGGCCTCCTGACTTGAACTTCTGGTCTCTTCAAAGGTACTGCTGCAAAGACACGTCCGCTTCTCGTAACTCTACTCACATCAGCGATGTTAACAAAAGATGGCCTTGTTGGTATAGGGACTTCTACCCCATTCTCAATCATTATGGCATTATACTTATACGGTATAGCTTGGTCTGAGTTGTAAGGCACATGACCAGGTGGATAAATGATCAAAGGAGCAACAGGTGCAGTCTGACTGTCGTAAACGATCTCTACTGATTCAGGCAAATTGAATTGTGGTATTATAATATTCACTTCATCCTCCGGATCTCTGTCATATGTAATAGTGATAACCCTCTGGTCTAACAACTTTTGAATATCCTCCTTCACAATAGGGCAATCAACCTCTCTTGAACAAAATTCACAAACATCATAGTCATGCTGATGCCTAACAAAGGCAAGTCTTCTTAAGCTCTGATGTAACCTGATCAACGACTCTCTTATGTGTTCAACTTGAAAAACTCGAAACTTTCCCGGACAACCTTCCACCATATTCACTGAGGCTGCCCCATGTCGAGGCAAATGATTATCTCTAACATTTGGATTAACATCCTTGAAAGACAAGATACCTGTGATCGGTGGATCTGGAACTGACTGTTTAACGCTGGTTCACGAAATGTCGCGGAAGCAAGAGTCGCCACCGTCTTTTATTTTCTCCAAATGGAAAGGACAAAAGCACAGAAAAATTCCTTAAAGAGATTGCTCTCAGTTCGGGAGGTAGGTTATAGAAAGGGAAGGTGTTAGCACCCTTTCTATCCATGGTTATCCATGGGCTCTTAGATACTTGCTCATTGTGTTTTCAAAAAGTTTGTTTGCTTTTCAACTGTGGGTTTTAAAAAAGTTTCTTTGAAAATTCCAGTTCGACTCTTGTATCGGTCCTCAAGAGTGTTTGAAAAATTGCTTTCGAAAGCTTTTTGAAAATGTGTTGGTGTGAAAAGTATTTTGTTTTGTTTTGAAATTTAGAGCAAGTATCTAGAGTCATCTACCTACCCTAAGGAATTCGTCTGTGTAAATGTCCTTTAAAGTAGTGCCATCCCACCATTGAGAGGTAGGTAGCACCACCGTTGGAGGTGTTCGGGTCAATTCGAGGTTCGGGACATGGTGATCACCAGAGCAATGGGAAGACACCTTAGAAGCTACCCTCATGCCAGGTTCCCGGATCATGAGGACTTACTAAGACATCCTCTACTCGACGATCACCTTTCGAGGCAAGGCAACAGTGAGGCGTACCCTAGGGGTGGTGTGTGATTTGTGTGTCGTTTTCAGATATTTTTGTCTTTTGTCATGTTATTGGTGATCTAACGTTTGTTTTTTATTTTTGTCCATACAGTCTTTCATGCTTTTGATTAACAGTTAAAAAGTTGCGGGAAAGTAAAGATCTAAAGCTATTACAAAAGGCGCGGGTCCACATCGCCAAAATTAACCAGGACCCGATTTGACAGAAAAATAAAGGAATTAAAAGTGCGAGAAGTAATTACAAGGCTTCGGGAGAGGTACATAATTATTTAAACGAAATAAAAATAAAAATGCGAATTAATGAGAATTAAACGAAGGGAGGGCGTTGGACCCTTATTGCGAAATTAAATTAATGAAGAATTAATTAATATTAAAAGAAAGAAAGAATTTTGTTTTTTTTTTGTGTTTTATGTTTTTTAAGATTTAATATGAAAAGGGAGAATTAATTAAAATCAAAATAAGATGCAAACCCTAATTCTAGTTATTTTTTATTTATTAAGAAATATTGAAATTTTTAACCTAAATTAAACCTAATTTTTACATGCAAATTTGATTATAAAAATAAATAAAATAAATATTTAATTATTTGAAAGAAAAATAAAAAGGGTGAAAAATTATTAATTAAACCCTAGTTCTACATTTTTTAGATTTTTATCAAAAGAATTAAAATTAACCTAATTTAAAACTAAATTTAATTACATGCAAATTTATTCATGAAAATATTAAAACAAAAATATTTATTGTGTTTTTCCTTTTTTCTGATTTTTATTGTATTTTGTGGAAATAATAAATTAATTAAACAAAACAATTATTAATAAGAATAGAAATAATGCAAAGAAGAAATATTAAAAAAAAGCAAACCTGGGGGGGTGTCAGTCCCCAACATGGAGGTTAAGTCCAAGCATTTTGAGCCCAATTCAATTCCTGGCCTTGTGGACTTTTTTATTCACGTGCAGAGGCGTTGACTGGGATCCACTATGTTCCTCAATTCTTAGCCTTGTGATTGTTGAAGCTGGGCACGTGGACGCTTGATTTAGGAAGATGTACGGTGCGCTCCACTTTTGAAACTGCATATGAACATGTATTGCAAAATAATATGGAAATAACGTAGACCTGGGGCTCGAACCCAGGTCAGGACTGTTGCTACCACTATGCCTTGCCACTGAACCAGTTGTTGCGCTTTGTATATAAAATAAACGAAGAATAATATAATAAGAAACAATGGTTAGTGGTTCAAAAACGCGCGAAATTTAAAAGAGCCAATGGTTGCTGGCCACAAGTTCGTCTTCTTCGCGTGCTTGAAATACAAAAACAAAAGCCACGGTTTTTTCACCGTTTCAGAATGGGTCCTTTGAGAAAATAACGATTAGCCCTACAACGCTCATAAATTGAGCGCGAGGGTTCCATGGTCTTCGTCCTCATGCGCTGATTTGAATGGTGGTGGTCAGGGGTTCCAATTTTCCCTTGTTTCAAAATCCCTAATCTGAAGCTCTGTAAACCCTAAAAATCAAACATGGCATAATCGCGTGTAGCACATAAAAATACAATTAAATGTATTGGTTAGCTTCAGAACTTCATAATGAACATGAATCAAGTATTAAAAATTACAAAGGATGCGTAAATCATGATGCACGATTATGAATTTTTCTTGATACAGTTTGCACTCGTGTTACCAGTTCTTGAAGCTGTGATGAATGTTTGTGATTGGAATATGTCCAGTGATGCTTGAGGAAGCTATTGAAACAAGAATTCTGCCTTGAATCGCCCTAAAAAGTGATTTTTAGATTTGAGTTTTTTGGCAAAATTTTCAAGTTGTGAATGGAGTTTTTCGAGCAGCTGCGTGTGTATATGTATTAGGGTTGTGATCCTGGCATATGTAGTAGTGAATTAGGTCAAAAAGAATCATCCAAATCTCTTGCATTCATAGTTTTGAAGATTTGATTTTCAAGCTTTTTTTTCAATCTTTTTCCATGTGTTTTTTGGTTCAAATCATCTCCAATCTCTCCAAATCTTTCCTTATTTGCATATGCACGAAATCTTGAGGCTAAAACATGTACAAAAAGATTTGTTAGGTTAAGTTAAATATTTTTCACATATTTAATTGATTTAAGTGAATTATTATAAATAAAAATTCAAATAAATAAATAAAAAATGAGAAAATACTTCCCTTTGGGCCAAGTGGTCGTGCACATGCCATGGATGATGAATTATGGAGGAAAAATGGGCCCATTAGCAATTTTAGGTCATTTGAATCAATGTTGACTTTTCAAAATATCCAAAAATTTCCCAACTTCTACAAGGCATAACTTTCTCAATCTTTAAGCTTTTCTCATGTTCTTGGATATTTTGGAAAGGTCTTTGAGTCCTCTAACCAATGTCTTTGGTCTCATGTCATTTTGATTTACCAATCTCAAGTTATGGCCTTTGACTTAAAGTCCTTTTTTGTTGACTTTTGAAAATGACCTATAATGTTGAAATTGATAACTTTTTGTGAGAGCATTTCTTGGACTTGAAGTATGAAGATGAGTTGTAGGAAATGTCTTTCTCTTCAAAATGAGCTTTGGATGGAATTTTTCTGATAATCCATGTGAAAGTTATTCCCTGGTCAATTTCAGTTGACTTTTTCAGCTGTCCAAATAAGGAAACTTTTGCATTTTGATGATTTCTGAGCCAAATTTTGAGAATCATGATCAAGCATTGATCAAATGATGTTTGTGGCTTCAAAATGATATATTGACAAAAATTTGAACTTTTGACTGTCAAATGACCATTTTGCCCCTACAGTTGACTGTAGTGCAATTAGGGTTTTTGACTGTGCAATTTTGTACTGAATGCCTTGAAACTTGATATGAGGATACTTGACCATATTTGTAGGCATGTGAGCCTTGATTGGGCCTTTGAAAACTTCATTTTCTTGATCAGAACACAAACCCTAATTTTGACTGTATAGGAGACCTTTGCACTGTGCAACCCTTGGGGAACTTTGCAGCTTGACTTGGCAATTTCTTGGAGAATATGGGAGGGCAAATTTTGGGGTACAACAGTTGCCCCTGTTCAATCTTCTTAGACCTGAGGATACATATTGGCTGACGTGCCTTTCGTAATCCGAAGGTGGAAGATGATTGAACACTAGAGTGCCCAGAAATTTGCGCTCACATAGTAGCCGTGTGGTGATGGGAATGGGCTTATAGATGCCATTTAGAGGTTGATGAATAGGATGATGGGCTTATAGATGCCATCTGGATGTTAATCGCGTAAGAGATTCCTTAGCGAGAACCTGCATACCTGCAAAATAGAAAATGATTACCTGACACGTTGCAGGAGCTGATTTTCAGATGCTTGGTATAGATATGTCCTGACTGGTTACAGGAGCTGAATCTGGAGCTTCAAAAGATGATGAATGAACCAGGGATGGTTACTACCTTAGCATGAATGGTAAGAGAACCTTGGGTGACTTTAACTTCAACAACGCTTGTTGAGAAATTCTTGGTGGGAATTACCATCTTCGCGGGATCGGGAAGAGATCCATAGGCAATTATAATCTGAAAGGGAATTACATCTCACACACCGTCGGGGAGAGAACCATAGGAAATTATAATCTGAAAAGGAATTATCACCTCACTCACCGTCGGAGAGGGAACCATAGAAAAAAGGAATTATCACCTCACTCACCGTCAGAGAGGGAACCGTAGGAAATTATAATCCGAAAGGAATTATCACCGCACTCACCGTCGGAGAGGGAACCATAGGAAATTATAATCTGAAAAGGAATTATCACCTCACTCACTGTCGGAGAGGGAACCGTAGGAAATTATAATCCGAAAGGAATTATCACCTCACTCACCGTCGGAGAGGGAACCATAGGAAATTATAATCTGAAAAGGAATTATCACCTCACTCACCGTCGGAGAGGGAACCATAGAAAAAAGGAATTATCACCTCACTCACCGTCGGAGAGGGAACCATCTGAAAAGGAATTATCACCTCACTCACCGTCGGAGAGGGAACCATCTGAAAAGGAATTATCACCTCACTCACCGTCGGAGAGGGAACCATCTGAAAAGGAATTATCACCTCACTCACCGTCGGAGAGGGAACCATAGGAAAAGGAATTATCACCTCACTCACCGTCGGAGAGGGAACCATAGGAAAAGGAATCATCACCTCACTCACCGTCGGAGAGGGAACCGTCTGAAAAGGAATTATCACCTCACTCACTGTTGGAGAGGGAACCATAAGAAAAGGAATTATCACCTCACTCACCGTTGGAGAGGGAACCGTCTGAAAAGGAATTATCACCTCACTCACCGTCGGAGAGGGAACCATCTGAAAAGGAATTATCGCCTCACTCACCGTCGGAGAGGGAACCATAGGAAATTATAATCTGAAAAGGAATTATCACCTCACTCACCGTCGGAGAGGGAACCATAGGAAATTATAATCCGAAAGGAATCCTAAAATGGAAATCTCATGCACCGTTGGAGAGAGAACCAATAGGAAAATATAACCTGGGATAACTTCTACTGAGTCTTTATTAGAAAAATCTGTTGGGAGTCGATTTAGCTGGACTAGAGAAGGCCTGGGACTGGATAAGAAATCTTTGGAGTCGATTAACTGAACCGGTCTAGGTCTTGCAATATGATTGAGAATTTCAACTGCATCTTTCCTGAAAGGTAAAGGTCAGTCATATGCAATGCATGATATGGATCAAGCAATGATGTTCTCAACATAAATGAGATTTGTATGATATAATGCGTCTATGCATGCTATAATGATGTATGTGATGTTTAGGAATGTATATTTTCGTCTAGGAAATTAAATCCTTGACGGGTGCCGGGAAGTCGTATCCTGGGCTGATGTTGAAGAATACATTTTGCTTCCGCTGGGGATGATAACTGCAAGAATACCGGTAGGAGAAGATGACTCCGTTGAGGAATAAACTTGGCAAATGGAAGATTCTGCGGGGAGAAAAATACTCTAGCGACCATGCTGGGGAGTGATACTCTGTGGGGAGAGAGAGATACTTTGCTGCGTTGATAATAATTTGCTGGGGATACCCTTGTTGTTGGAAGTGTTGATGGACTTTGCTGGGGTAAGAAGACTTCGTCGAGGACGCTCTTTCCGTGGCTTTTGGCTGAGGATAACCCAGTTATATCCTGTTAAGGAAATAACTCTTTGAATAAAGCCGGGAGACGCGTTCGTGCTCTGTGAAGGATAAGCTTCCAGAATTTACTGGGGATAAGCTTACTGCTTGGGGATATGAATTCCAAATTTCCTGGGGAACTAGATTGGATTCTCCTGGGGAGATTTTGAACTGTAGTTCTGTAAGTTGAAAGAGGGAACCTATGTAGGGTTGCCTGCTGATGAGCTCATGTAAAACCGCATCTGAAATGGAGAAGGAACCTGTGTAGGGTTACCTTGATAATGAGTTCGTGTAAAACTTCGTTTTTTGAAAAAGAGAACCTGTGTAGGGTTTCTGGGTGACGAGTCCATGTAAAACTGCATCTTGAAGAGAGGGCACCGGTGTAGGGTTGCCTGGTGAGGTTAGTTCGTGTAAAAACTTCTTGATGAACCGGGGTAAGGTTATCTTGAGCTAAATCCATGTAAGACTTCTGGGGGGAACCGGGGTTAGGTTGCCGCAGGATAAGTTCGTGTAAAACTTCTTAACGAACCGAGGTAAGGTCATCTTGAGATAGGTCCATGTAAGACTTCTGGAGGAACCGGGGTTAGGTTACTACAGGATAAGTTCGTGTAAAACTTCTTGGTGAACCGGGGTTAGGTTACTTGTGGATAAGTTCGTGTAAAACTTCTTGGTGAACCGGGGTTAGGTTACTTGTGGGATAAGTTCGTGTAAAACTTCTGGATGAACCGGGGTAAGGTTACTTGTGGAATAAGTTCGTGTAAAACTTCTGGGGGAACCGGGGTTAGGTTACTTGGGATAAATCCATGTAAGATTTCTAGGAGGAACCGGGGTAAGGTCGCTTCGGGATAAGTTCGTGTAAAACTTCTGGATGAACCGGGGTAAGGTTACTTGTGGAGGATGAGTCTGTGTATGACTTTGTCTAAAAATTGAGAAGGAACCGGTGTAGGGTTACATGATTTTGATTAAGTGGATGATTGTCCTGTTTGGTTTCGGATGTTAACCCACGATCTGGAATTTGTAAAGGTAGATGGTAATCATCCTTATGTTGATCTTTCCTTTGTATTTTGGTTGACAGAGAAACTAGGTTGCTTGGACAATTCATCCTTGCCCCTGTTTCTGATGTGGGGGAGGAAGACCTGGGAGGTGCTGATAGTTGTTGATAGACCAACCTTCTTCTGATAGGCAGGTGACAAGATGACAGGACATAGTCGTACGCTTCGATCCCTAACTTTTGCCTGGACCGCCCTTTCGGGTTTTCAGTCCACCGGGATACCCATTTTTGCCCAAGCCGCCTTTTCAGGTTTTCGACTTGCCGGGTGTACATATTTTTCCATTTTCATCCCTTATTTTTGCCCGAACCCTTTTGGTTCGCCGGGAAGCCCTTATTTTTGCCTAGGCGTGTCAACCTAGCGGGTCTTTGATTATGCGCGGTATTTTTCCGACTATGTCCGTTCTCAGAAAGTATGGAGTTGCCCCTGTTAGAAGTATTTTGTCATGCCCCAGATAATGGGCAATGCTCCTACTGTGCCCCTTGATTGGAGGTACTTCTGTTCACAAGGTGTTCATCGTGCGAATTTCCCTGCTGTTCAAACAAATAGTCATATGCAAACAAGGTTATTTTAAGAATGCAAAAGCCTATGTCTGTCTTGAATTTTGAAAATGCATTTTTTGTAATACAGTGCGGTGTCAACTCAAGATTTTACAGCAAACCTTCAGGAGTCGGAATACCTTCGTAACAGTATGCTTTCGAACTAACCCATGCTTCAGCTAGGACTTTTAAGGGTTATATCGTGGCCTGGTTCACGGTTTAAGAAACAAAGGATAAAGGCTCAAATTATTTGTACCCACCCGCTCTTCGTGATATTCTCCAAACCTAAACTCAGTTGATCATACGTTAGACCTTGTTTGAGTCTTTGCTCTGATGTTCCAATGATGATTCAGATATTGACAGTATATTTTGATCAGACAGTCATTTCCTTTTTATTGAGGGTTCGTAGGACCTCTTTCTTTTTTTGACTTCGTTATCCCTATATTTTTTTGCCTGAGTTGTTTCCTTTTTTGGAATTACAGTCAGCGGGATGCCCCAGTTTGGTAAGTCTCCTTCATTGGTTTTGACTTTTTGGGCTTTTCATTTATGATTTTTTTTTGATAATGACTGTCTGTCCTTATGATTGTTCGGAACCATCACTGTCTTTGCTTTTTTGGAAAAAACTCATTTGGTGCCATTCATTGTGCGCTTGGATCAACTGAGAGACTACCCTGCCCCAGGTTATGATTAAGGGTTTCGAATTTTGAAAAGAAAAACTCCTACTTCTTTGGCTAAGAGGGGTTGACGAGGGATTATCATCCTTATAACTCTAGTGTTTAGGGATTGAAACAATGCCTGTACCTCATCAGCGGGGTCTGTTCAAAAGCATACTGTAAATTATGGTATCGTTTTCGTCATCCTCCCTCAAGAGGCTTAGAATTTTCAATTAAGAGTTGACCATCGCAAAAATATGAAAGCAGTTTTAAGCATAGTAAACATAATTAAATCAAGACAGACATGTGTAATGCATTCATGAAATAAAAGAGTTTAACATGATAATTGTTTATCTGAACAAGAAAAGAAAAATGCAACTTGAATTCAAATGAACAAAAATCTCTCGACCCTAGCCATTTGTTGGCAATGGAGCAGTGATCACGTTGGGAGTCTCGGCAGGCTCGAACTCGATCTCTTTGGCATCGATCATGTTCTGAATCTTGTACTTCAGTGCCCAACAGTCCTCAGTATCGTGCCCTGGGCTATCAGAATGATAAGCACACCTCGCTTCTGGGTTGTAGCTTGGAGAGGAGGTCTTGGGATTTGCAGGAGGGTTGATCACCGCAATCAGGTTCATTTTCAACATGTGCTGCGATGCTTGTGACCATGGCATGTTAATGTTGGTGAATTGTCTTTTAGGCTCGTCCGGCTTTCGCTGGTTTCCCCTTTGTGGTTGGCAGCGTGGTGCAGAACCAGAGATCATGACTGCCCCTGCATGTTGGTCACGACGACCCTTTTGGCTGTATGCAGCATTAGATTCTTTCTTTCCCGTGTAAGGTTTTCTGGGAGTATCAGAAGGTGTGGCCTCTTGAATTTTCCCACTCTTGATACCGGCTTCAATTCTTTCGCCGGTCAGGATGAGATCGGTAAATCCTGCAGATGAATTACCAATGAGATGATTGAAGAATGGCCCGGATAGGGTCCCCAAGAACATATCAACGAGTTCTCGGTCAGTTAATGGAGGCTGTACCCTTCCAGCAAGGTCTCTCCATCTCTGCACGTATTCCTTGAAACCTTCACTTGACCCCAACGACATACCCTGGAGTTGGGTACGTGTGGGAGCAAGGTCGACATTGTACTGGTACTGCTTGTAGAATGCAGTGGCTAAGTCTTCCCAGGTACGGATGTTGACTCCATTCAATTGATAGAACCACTCGAGCTGAGTCCCTGAAAGACTCTCTTGGAAGAAATGGATCCATAAGTTTTTGTCAGCTGTATAGGGCTGGATCCTCCTTGTGTAAGCCCTGAGATGCAATTTAGGACAGGATGCCCCGTCGTATTTAGCAAAGGCAGGTGCCTTAAACTTGTGCGGGATCACTACCCCAGAAGACAGACCTAGATCCTCGAAGTCCATGCCGGGCACTTTTTGTATCTCCATAGCACTGAGCCGGTCTTCCAACTGTTTGTACCTATCCTCAGCCGGAGGGTACTGTTCGTCGTTGAAATCTGTCTCATTATCGGAGACCACTGGACTGGGAACCCTTTCCTCTTGATGACTGCCTTTCCCCACAGATGGAGTTGTCCTCTCAGCTTGATCCTGCAGGGTGTTCCCAGATATGCGTCTAGGGCTGAACAAAACAGTCCTCTTCTTCTTCTTTTCCTTCTTCAAGAGCAGAGCCTTCAGATCTTGTTGCCCCTGGGTCAAATTCATGATCAGCCCTTGGAACTGGGCGTTCTGAGCCTGGAGGGCCTTGATAGTGTGCTCGGTTGAAGATTCAGGATTCATGATGAGACTGCTGAAATAAACAGCGAAGAAGGTAAGTAACCTGCAGAGAAAGGGTACCTGTTATGCAATGATATGTATGGTATGCATGCAATGATTTCAAGGACCTCGCGGAATAAACAGAGAAACTTGTTAGAGTTGGAAACTGGTAACTTGATTGAAGGTACTTCATGTTGTTGAGAGTCCTTCTTCAAGGGTCAAAGGCTCACCATATCCAGTGGGTCATAGCCCCTGACAACTTTGGCTAGAGGAAAATAAATCCTCTTTGCCCCTTGCTAGATGTTTGATTCATCATGACCTGCATCACAAGCCCTTGAGACCCTTGAAATGGGTTAGAATGTATGCAATGGTATGATGTCATGATGCATGGGGTAATGTAAGTAACCCTGTTATGAGTCCCAATTAAGGACTGCAAACCAAAACCTGCAAGAAACTCAAGTAAAACCCATCATGAGTCCCAATTAAGGACTATAAACAGAACCTGCAAGTAGTTAGTACACCCTATTATGAGTCCCAATTAAGGACTATAAACAAAACCTGCAAGAAGCTCAAGTGTCAGACAAAAAAGCATGCAAGTAGTCAAGTACGAAGGCACACAAGTCACACAAGAGAAGCCCTTAGAGTTTAGGCCAACATGGGGTCTGGGTATTACCCTCTTTCAGTTGGTGGGCTCAACCTGTCCTATCAAAGTAACCGGGTTCTAAGGTTCCCAATATCACGGGGTTGCTTTCATTGTTCATCGTTTCGATTTAGCCACTGAACTGGCAACCGAAATATTCCAGGAAAGCAACCCTCAATTGAGTGTAGTATCGAGTATCAACCAACCTCGGACTGCACCAAAGTCAGTTATCTCACTACCCTAAAGAGGCCAAGATAGTTCAATTAAGGTCCCTAAGGTTTGTTGATGCTTCACGACACCACGCGGAGGCCCCGTACTCTCCTTGACTGAACTCAAGGGTTACCGGTACACACCAAAGTGCCACATCAACGTAGCAGACTGTTTCAACCATGTCGGTATACCCCGCACAGTTCCCTCACAGCCTTGTTGCTACTTTCTAAGAAGGTATCCCCAGATCTGGGTTAGGATCTATAGAACTCCCAAGCAACCCACAATTTAAAGCAAGCAAAGAAGACAATTGAAAACACAGTTATGAACTATCCCTAAGGTACACCTCACTTTAAGATTATCCCCAGCAGAGTCGCCAGTTCTGTGATCGGTGGATCTGGAACTGACTGTTTAACGCTGGTTCGCGAAATGTCGCGGAAGCAAGAGTCGCCACCGTCTTTTATTTTCTCCAAATGGAAAGGACAAAAGCACAGAAAAATTCCTTAAAGAGATTGCTCTCAGTTCGGGAGGTAGGTTATAGAAAGGGAAGGTGTTAGCACCCTTTCTATCCATGGTTATCCATGGGCTCTTAGATACTTGCTCATTGTGTTTTCAAAAAGTTTGTTTGCTTTTCAACTGTGGGTTTTAAAAAAGTTTCTTTGAAAATTCCAGTTCGACTCTTGTATCGGTCCTCAAGAGTGTTTGAAAAATTGCTTTCGAAAGCTTTTTGAAAATGTGTTGGTGTGAAAAGTATTTTGTTTTGTTTTGAAATTTAGAGCAAGTATCTAGAGTCATCTACCTACCCTAAGGAATTCGTCTGTGTAAATGTCCTTTAAAGTAGTGCCATCCCACCATTGAGAGGTAGGTAGCACCACCGTTGGAGGTGTTCGGGTCAATTCGAGGTTCGGGACATGGTGATCACCAGAGCAATGGGAAGACACCTTAGAAGCTACCCTCATGCCAGGTTCCCGGATCATGAGGACTTACTAAGACATCCTCTACTCGACGATCACCTTTCGAGGCAAGGCAACAGTGAGGCGTACCCTAGGGGTGGTGTGTGATTTGTGTGTCGTTTTCAGATATTTTTGTCTTTTGTCATGTTATTGGTGATCTAACGTTTGTTTTTTATTTTTGTCCATACAGTCTTTCATGCTTTTGATTAACAGTTAAAAAGTTGCGGGAAAGTAAAGATCTAAAGCTATTACAAAAGGCGCGGGTCCACATCGCCAAAATTAACCAGGACCCGATTTGACAGAAAAATAAAGGAATTAAAAGTGCGAGAAGTAATTACAAGGCTTCGGGAGAGGTACATAATTATTTAAACGAAATAAAAATAAAAATGCGAATTAATGAGAATTAAACGAAGGGAGGGCGTTGGACCCTTATTGCGAAATTAAATTAATGAAGAATTAATTAATATTAAAAGAAAGAAAGAATTTTGTTTTTTTTTTGTGTTTTATGTTTTTTAAGATTTAATATGAAAAGGGAGAATTAATTAAAATCAAAATAAGATGCAAACCCTAATTCTAGTTATTTTTTATTTATTAAGAAATATTGAAATTTTTAACCTAAATTAAACCTAATTTTTACATGCAAATTTGATTATAAAAATAAATAAAATAAATATTTAATTATTTGAAAGAAAAATAAAAAGGGTGAAAAATTATTAATTAAACCCTAGTTCTACATTTTTTAGATTTTTATCAAAAGAATTAAAATTAACCTAATTTAAAACTAAATTTAATTACATGCAAATTTATTCATGAAAATATTAAAACAAAAATATTTATTGTGTTTTTCCTTTTTTCTGATTTTTATTGTATTTTGTGGAAATAATAAATTAATTAAACAAAACAATTATTAATAAGAATAGAAATAATGCAAAGAAGAAATATTAAAAAAAAGCAAACCTGGGGGGGTGTCAGTCCCCAACATGGAGGTTAAGTCCAAGCATTTTGAGCCCAATTCAATTCCTGGCCTTGTGGACTTTTTTATTCACGTGCAGAGGCGTTGACTGGGATCCACTATGTTCCTCAATTCTTAGCCTTGTGATTGTTGAAGCTGGGCACGTGGACGCTTGATTTAGGAAGATGTACGGTGCGCTCCACTTTTGAAACTGCATATGAACATGTATTGCAAAATAATATGGAAATAACGTAGACCTGGGGCTCGAACCCAGGTCAGGACTGTTGCTACCACTATGCCTTGCCACTGAACCAGTTGTTGCGCTTTGTATATAAAATAAACGAAGAATAATATAATAAGAAACAATGGTTAGTGGTTCAAAAACGCGCGAAATTTAAAAGAGCCAATGGTTGCTGGCCACAAGTTCGTCTTCTTCGCGTGCTTGAAATACAAAAACAAAAGCCACGGTTTTTTCACCGTTTCAGAATGGGTCCTTTGAGAAAATAACGATTAGCCCTACAACGCTCATAAATTGAGCGCGAGGGTTCCATGGTCTTCGTCCTCATGCGCTGATTTGAATGGTGGTGGTCAGGGGTTCCAATTTTCCCTTGTTTCAAAATCCCTAATCTGAAGCTCTGTAAACCCTAAAAATCAAACATGGCATAATCGCGTGTAGCACATAAAAATACAATTAAATGTATTGGTTAGCTTCAGAACTTCATAATGAACATGAATCAAGTATTAAAAATTACAAAGGATGCGTAAATCATGATGCACGATTATGAATTTTTCTTGATACAGTTTGCACTCGTGTTACCAGTTCTTGAAGCTGTGATGAATGTTTGTGATTGGAATATGTCCAGTGATGCTTGAGGAAGCTATTGAAACAAGAATTCTGCCTTGAATCGCCCTAAAAAGTGATTTTTAGATTTGAGTTTTTTGGCAAAATTTTCAAGTTGTGAATGGAGTTTTTCGAGCAGCTGCGTGTGTATATGTATTAGGGTTGTGATCCTGGCATATGTAGTAGTGAATTAGGTCAAAAAGAATCATCCAAATCTCTTGCATTCATAGTTTTGAAGATTTGATTTTCAAGCTTTTTTTTCAATCTTTTTCCATGTGTTTTTTGGTTCAAATCATCTCCAATCTCTCCAAATCTTTCCTTATTTGCATATGCACGAAATCTTGAGGCTAAAACATGTACAAAAAGATTTGTTAGGTTAAGTTAAATATTTTTCACATATTTAATTGATTTAAGTGAATTATTATAAATAAAAATTCAAATAAATAAATAAAAAATGAGAAAATACTTCCCTTTGGGCCAAGTGGTCGTGCACATGCCATGGATGATGAATTATGGAGGAAAAATGGGCCCATTAGCAATTTTAGGTCATTTGAATCAATGTTGACTTTTCAAAATATCCAAAAATTTCCCAACTTCTACAAGGCATAACTTTCTCAATCTTTAAGCTTTTCTCATGTTCTTGGATATTTTGGAAAGGTCTTTGAGTCCTCTAACCAATGTCTTTGGTCTCATGTCATTTTGATTTACCAATCTCATGTTATGGCCTTTGACTTAAAGTCCCTTTTTGTTGACTTTTGAAAATGACCTATAATGTTGAAATTGATAACTTTTTGTGAGAGCATTTATTGGACTTGAAGTATGAAGATGAGTTGCAGGAAATGTCTTTCTCTTCAAAATGATCTTTGGATGGAATTTTTCTGATAATCCATGTGAAAGTTATGCCCTGGTCAATTTCAGTTGACTTTTTCAACTGTCCAAATAAGGAAACTTTTGCATTTTGATGATTTCTGAGCCAAATTTTGAGAATCATGATCAAGCATTGATCAAATGATGTTTGTGGATTCAAAATGATATATTGACCAAAAATTTGAACTTTTGACTGTCAAATGACCATTTTGCCCCTACAGTTGACTGTAGTGCAATTAAGGTTTTTGACTGTGCAATTTTGTACTGAATGCCTTGAAACTTGATATGAGGATACTTGACCATATTTGTAGGCATGTGAGCCTTGATTGGGCCTTTGAAAACTTCATTTTCTTGATCAGAACACAAACCCTAATTTTGACTGTATAGGAGACCTTTGCACTGTGCAACCCTTGGGGAACTTTGCAGCTTGACTTGGCAATTTCTTGGAGAATATGGGAGGGAAAATTTTGGGGTACAACAATACCATTCTTAATCAACCTCTGCACGTCTGCCTTTAAAGCAAAACAATTTTCAAGGTTGTGCCCCGGCGACCCTTGATGATATTCACAAAACTGATCCGCCTTGTACCATGGAGAAGTACTATTTGGTGCGACAGGAGGAGGTTTCGTCGTTATGAGGTTCTTTCTGATAAGAGCAGGGAACAATTCAGTATAAGTCATAGGAATGGCATCGAATTGCGGTTTTCTTGGTGAACGGTTCTGGTTGTTGAATGGATAAGCCTGTTGTCGAGGCTGCTGCTGAAATGGCCGTTGTTGAGTTGGTGGGGTTTGATGAGCTGGGGTCATCAAAGCTGGGCGGACAGCCGGAGTGACTGCCGCAACGTGTGAGTAACCTCTCCTCGGTCTCCCTGGGAAGATTGCGCTGACATCCTGTTCTTTTCTTTTCGAGAAAACACTTCCAAACTTCTTGATACTGCTAAACGGACTTCCTTCTTTAACCAAACGCCCTTCACGAATCCCTTCCTCCAACCGCATGCCCATGCTTACCATTTCGGTGAAGTCACTGGGTGCGCTGGCAATCATTCTTTCATAGTAAAAGGAACCTAAAGTCTTCAAGAATATCTTCGTCATTTCTTTTTCCTCAAGAGGAGGATAGATTTGAGCAGCAATTTCACGCCACCTCTGGGCGTATTCCTTAAAAGACTCTCTGTCTCTCTGGGACATCTCCCGGAGTTGATCCCTGTCCGGCGCCATGTCAACGTTGTACTTATACTGGTGAATAAAAGCTTCGCTAAGATCGTTGAAGTTGCGGATCCGAATGCTGTCTAAACCCATATACCACTTTAGAGCGGCACCAGTCAAACTATCTTGAAAATAGTGAATCAACAAGTCATGATCATCAGAATATGTAGACATCTTTCTCACGTACATAGTCAAGTGACTCCGAGGGCACGAATCACCCTTATATCTTTCAAAGTCTGGCACTTTGAATTTTGCTGGAATCTTGACATTCAGAACTAAACAAAGGTCATGAGTGTTCTTTCCAAACAAATCCTTCCCCTTTAACGCTCTGAGCTCCCTCTGCATTTCTTGGAATTGGTCTTGAAATTCTTCCATTCTATCAAAAAGACCCAAACTTTCAGCAGGCTCGGCAGGATAAGTAGGTTCATTCAAGTATGGCACGGAGTGAACCACAGGAGCGACAGTTGTCATCAACGGTTGCGGGAAAGGTGTTACAGACGGGATTACCGGCGGCGTGGCAGTTGTTTCTGGTTGAGGAAGAGACAAAGTAGGTTGAAACAAAAGCTGTACGACAGGCTGATACCCCTCTGGAATAAATTTGTAAGGCATTCCCCACGGAAAACCTTTTGGCATCTTATGTTGAAGCGGAGAGTTGATTTGAGTCACAGATGTTGGAACGGTGACAATCTCGGAAACCACAGTAGTTGAAGTCTGAATCTCAGCAGCTGTAGTCGATGGCTGATTCTGAGCAGCCATCAAACTTTCCACTAGCGCAGTTAACTTTTCCATACCGACACGAAGGGTAGCTACCTCCTCACGAAGCTCGTGGTTTTCCTGTTCCAGATCTTCCATTTTCCTCTGACGATTGGCTCGAGTATCATATCGATGAGACAGCTTGACAATCTTTCGGAGTGGAAAAAGAAACAAGGATAAGACTCTAGAAAACATGTGAAGTGGAATGTTGGATGATGCATGATATGTGATGCAACTGATAATTCATTTTAATAGTTTTTCAAGGAACTTCAATAATTTTGCACACATCAATGGTAAAGGAATTTGGAACAACAAAAACTCAATCCATTAATCAAAAGCGGTAAATTACAACTTACAACTTTGGAACGATCAAAACAATAAATTACACTTTGGGATAACAACCCAATAATAAAAGCAGTAAACTACAACTTTGGAACATGAAGCCCATAATAAAGCAGTAAATTACAACTTTGGAACATGAAGCCCATAATAAAAGCAGTAAATTACAACTTTGGAATATGAAGCCCTTTTACAGTGTTTTACAAAATGACATCAATAAAATAAAACTAAGAACTAAAGATCACTCAGAATCATCAGATGAAGGACCAAATGCCAACTGTAACCGGAGCTTCCTGATCTTCTCTTCATAAAAGTCTTCCATCTCTTTCTTCTCAGCTACCAGTCGATCAATGATTTCCTTTTGCGGATTAGGAACAAGAGCAACGCTTACCGAACCTTCCTTCTTCCTTTCACTAGCATACTTCTTCAGTAAAGCATCCTTTTGACGAAGCTTCTCATCATGATCAATGAACCATCCATCTTGAATAAATAGCAAATCCTCCTTTTCCTTTAGTTGTCGAGTCAGGACCCGATTCTCATATTCAGACATATATACTTTTCTTTCCAAGCATCTCTCTCGAACTTCATCCTAGCCAGATTTCCTTGGTATTCTCCCATATTCTCGATAGGGAAATCAATAGATGATGAAGCAACGGTAGGGAATAAAGGTTTCTCAGGTTTATAGGGCATCTTGAGAGCACAAGCCCTAGCGCGGACCCATTGTAGGTAAGGCTCCAAAGAAACGGAACCCCTATGTCCTAACATGTCTCTCCCTTTCCTATGGATGTGGCGCCAAGCTCCTTCGATCTCCCTCTTAGCTGCCTGGTGATCTTGTCCTTCTTGTAGAAAGAAACCACTCACATGGATGTTGTTTGGCTTGTCCCTCATCGGGTACCCAAACTGACGGCGCGCGAGAACAGGGTTATTGTTAATTCCACCTTTCGTACCAAGAAGAGGCACGTTAGGAAAAGCACCACAGCTATCGATGATCTTCACGTCATAGTAAACTCGATTGTACCAATCAATGTCGAAATGAGTGAGAGCCATAATTTTTGGCGCCCATCGCGGCTCCTTCTCGAGATCCCAGAAATCATCAAACCTAGGTAGATGAGAAACATACCACTGATACAACAACGTTGCACAACAAATAATCATTCCTCCTTGATAAGAGTTTCGAAGATGGATGGAATAGTAGGTATCTCCTAGCAACGTAGAGACCTGATTTCCAATCAAGAAAATTCTGATGGCGTTGATATCCACAAACTTATCAACGTTAGGGAACAAGAATAGACCATAAGCGAGTAAAGCAAAGACGTCTTCAAAGGCAATAGTATTTTTTATCTCAGCGAAATGACGAGCTTTCCTCAACAAAAACTGCGCAGACAAACCTCGGATTCCCCCTTTTGTAGTCATGTTCTCCTCTATCTCTGACTTCTTCAAGTGGGTGATGGTTGCTATCTCGTGAGATTTGGGTTCCTCTTCTAATCCAGAAAAAGGAACGCAGTCGGTGATCGGAAAACCAAGTATGTAGGAGTACTCTTCTAAGGTGGGCATTAACTGGTAATCTGGAAAGGTAAAACATCGGTACAAAGGATCGTAAAATTGGACTAACGTATTAAGGATGCCTTCCTTCATCTTGCGCTTCATGAGAGGTATAATGGACCCATACTTTTTCTGAAAATCCGTCGGGTTCTTGATCTTAGGAATTAAACTCTTCAGTTCTTCAATCTCGGGCTCCTTAAAACTAAAACTTCGAGTGTTTCTCCTTCCAAAATCCATAATAATAGTACCTGAGATGTCTGCAAAAATCATTCCTAAGTCCCTTGAAAACAAGTTTTTTTACAAAAATG
Organism: Vicia faba; assembly: GCA_948472305.1. Taxonomy (NCBI): domain Eukaryota; kingdom Viridiplantae; phylum Streptophyta; class Magnoliopsida; order Fabales; family Fabaceae; genus Vicia; species Vicia faba. The sequence goes on from OX451737.1 coordinate 944,129,648, forward strand.
TTGATGAATGCATGAATGAATGATAATGCAACAGTTACACACAAGTTCACAAACATGGGGTTCAAAGGTTCAACGTTTCAGCATGTAGTCGAGGGTAAAGCCCACCCCAAGGTATGTACTAACGGTTCAATCACACCTGTAAGACAAGGTTCTAAGAGTTCCCAAAGTCTACATTCCTCCTTCGGATATTACCAACGTCTTGATTACTCAATAATTAGCAATATTCTCAAGAGAAACTCATCCGAGCGTAGCATCGCGTAACAACTACTTCCGAATTACTCCGTTATAGTCTCCGCGCTACACCTAAGAGGCCGAGACGGGTTAGGGTTCTACGGTTCTCAATTTCTCTGGCTCCCAGGTCGAAAATAATAATGTCTTCTCGATTACTCGGTAAACAAATATTAAGTTCAAAAGGGCCTTCCATTGAGTGGGGGATCTCATGCCTCCTTCTTCGGGATTACTCCCTCAAATATGACATGACTGTACCGCCCGTCCTATTCGTAAGTGTAACTTAATCCGGGTATAGGATTCGTCCTTTGTAAAAAACCCAAACAACCCCAATTTAAACACATAATCAAACAAAACAAATAATAATAAAACAGATAAAACAAACTAGGCTTAACCCACTTAGGGATGGACCAGCAAGAGGTCAATCTTTCCCCAGCAGAGTCGCCAATTCTGTAGCGATAAAAAATGTAGCGGGGTAAATCGGAGATCGAATTATTGATTAATTCGTCTCACAAAAGCAAGAGTCGCCACCGCGCTTTATTATTTCCAAGGGAAAATGGGAAAGAGCGAAATAAAACCCTAAAATATGCAATGTAAATAATACTTTTAAAAGTAATAAAAATACAAGGCGTTTTTGAAAAGAGATCTATGGTTCGGGGGTTGGTTATACAGTGGGAAGGTATTAGCACCCAATGCATCTATAGTATCCTATAGGAACCTTTTGAAATATCTGTTTATTAAAATGTTCGTTTGATTAAAAATAAATTGTTTTGGCCGAAAAGGGGTACGGACGGTTTTTTGAAGGTACGACGACCTAATGTCGAAGTTTTGACTTAAAAGGTATGAGTTTTGAAAAGATTGAATATTTGGGGAAAAATTATCTTAAGTTTTAATGAAATGAAGATATTCGCGTGATTGGATTTGAGGACATGAAGTCAACAAATTTAATCATTTTTCTCTTGGATTAAGAAGTAAACAGAATAACCATGTAAATACTGAATAATCAAACAGACAATTTAAGTAGCTGAGTGATATACAACCATAACAATGACTAAATAACAGACTAAATGGTGTGAACATACATTTTATATTTTTGTTTAATATTAATTAAAGAGAAGGAAATGTTTCAATTTTTTTCAATTTTTTATGTTTTTTAGTATTAATATAAAGTATTATTTTAAGAATTATTAAATAATTCTAAACTAAACTAAAACTTTAAAAGTTATTAACTTAAATCTAATTAAAATAATACTAAAATTTCTAAATTAATCCTAAAGTTAAATTTAATAAAAATTGGTCACATTATTAAAATTTGTTTTAATTAAATTACACCTCCATTTAATTAAGTTTTATAATTAAACTAAATTAATAAAATTCAAAAAAAAACTAAAAGAAAATAAATAGAAAGAGGGGTAGTAAAAACAAAGGGGGTAGATAAACAATTTATGGGCTAAAGGGTTTTTAAAGGGCCCAATCAAAAAACAGAAATGGGGGGTGTATAATGGGATTCGTTTGGGTTTTTGGTGAAGGGAAACGGGTTGAGCCCAATTGTTTCTCACAATGTTAGGGTTAAACAAATTGTTTTAGTTTAGGGAAGAAAGATTAGGGTTAAACCAAAAGGGGACAGAGCGGCGCTCTTCTTCTCGCTACGGATTCGTCTTCTTCATGCTTTCATGCTCTCGCCTCTGACCTTCCCTTGCCCGAGCCACCAACGCCTCTTCTTCCCCATGTGTCGCTCAGTGATACGATGTAGAGGTGATGATTCGTCCTTTAACGCATTAGGTTTTTCATGATTTTGCATGTTTATGATTTGTATCCATTTTGATTCTGACTTTATTTACATGTGGTTTCTGTTGAAATGGTGGAAAGGAAAAAAGAAAGACAAAGCTACCTTTATGAAGGAGGAGGAAGAGGCGTTCCGGAGGCTTGCTGGCGGAGGAGTGAAGCGCGGTGGCTTGGAGTCCTGGTACTCTGTCTTTTTCCCTTTGATTTGTGGTTTGATGATGATCTGGCCTGAGAACCTTACGTGATATTTTTCTTCTTCTTCTGTTGACCCTGCCTTTGCCTATGCACGCTACTTTGCTTCTTTATCTCCTCTTCTCCTATTGCCTCGTTGTATGCTTGACTGTTGCCTTCGAATACTTTTCCTCTCTTCTTCTTTGCTGTGCTTCAGTTGCTTTTTTTTACTGGCCTATGATGAATATTTCCGAGGCTTTTGTGTTGCCTTGAACATTGTTTTTAAGGTTTGTGTTGTTGTGGTATTCTGGTTTTTTGGCTTTGGGCGTGTATGGCTGGTACAAATTTTGGCCCTGGATGTTTAGGCAGGTATGAGGGTTTTGATAGCTTAGGCTTGTTGGACTTTTGATATGGCTTGGACAGGTTCACAGCTTGGACTTGTTTGACAGTTCTTGTGAGGGGTTTGCTTCATATTTGTCATTGAACCAAAATAGGTTATGGCTTGGAGTTTGACAGGTTAACTTGGCTCTTGGTCATGTTACAGGTTCAAAGCTTAAGCAGGTTATGTTGGGTATTTTTGAACTAAGGCTTAAGGCTTTGGTTGGATTGACAGTGGTTTATGGTTTCACAGTTTATGTTGGTTTTGCTTCAGGTTTGGCCTGGTTTTTGTTTCAGCAGGTTTTGTCTTTGATGAGTTTACTGGTTAGGCTTTGAAATGGTTATGGTTTTGGTCATGGTTTTGGCTGTTAAGCTTTGTGTTACAGGTTATGGTTTGAAAGGCTTAAAGCTTTGGCTGGACAGTTTTTGTGTTTACTGGTTTTCTAGGCCATGGCTATTGGTTTTGGTCTTGAGACAGCAGGTTCTTTGACAGGGGATTGTTTGTTGGTTTTCAGTTTAGGCTTTGCTGGGTAACAGGTTTGTTTGAAAGGCTTTAAGGCTTTTTTTGTTAAGCTTGAGGCTTGAAGGTTTTGACAGTAGGCTTCAAACAGTTTTTTTCAACTTAGAACTTTGCTTGGGAAGTTTGTTGTCTTATAATATCCGTTGCTCGGCTTATTGTTTGATGGCTCAGGTTCTGAATACTTTTACTATTTTTTCCTTGATACTTATGCACTTTATACTGTTTTATTCAGTTTGTTTTGTATCCTTTTTCATGCTTTCCTTTTCTTGACTGTGTTACTGCTGTTCTGTTTTATATCCCTTTTCTGCCTAAGCCAAAACCTGTAAACCCACACTCTTTCTCTCTTCTCTCTCCTTAGTACAGTTTGACATTAAAATGTGATGTTATGTACTTGTTCTGAAAAAGTAAAGCTGGAAAATGATGAGAATTAGAAAATACTTTGCTTGCATATTTGGTTTTAAAACTGCACATGTTTCTCTTTGTCAACTGCATTGTACAGTATGGAGCCTTTGTATTTTGACTTCTTCCCACATGCTGGATAGTTTACGTTGGACTTTGGCTTTGAAAATGTAACTTGACTTGCATATGCTGTTTTGCTTTTGAAATATGCAGTGGATTTTGAATTATGCAGTTTACAATTAAAATGTGCAATTTTGACAAAAGTGAATTTGTGCATATTTTTAACTTGTGCATTCATATTTATCAATAAAATTCATCCCTTTTTGTGAACCGGGAGAAATCCCGTGATTTGCAAAGAGGGTAAAAACTGATTCCAGCCGTTTGCTTTTAATGATGAACGCTAAATTAATCGTCTGCTTTTAATTATATATTCATTTCTGACTTTTCTTTTAATTCTTTGCAGGTAAAATCAAATGAGCATTAAAGAAGTATTGGATAGAAGATGAAGATTTAGAATCTTAGAAAAATTAAAATAGTTTTTATTTTACTTTAAACATTTTATATAATTGTCATTGTAAATACTTTGTACATAATACAATATTTAAACAACAATTGTAATAATTAGAATAAAGATGAATAAAATTCTATTATTTTACCAGTTAATTTTTTTCTTCTTTCCAATTATTTATTTTATCATTTATAATTCTTTAAATTATATAATAACTGAAAATCAATTCCAATTATTTAAATTTAGAATGATAAATAATTAAATAAACATCATTGATCAATTAACTTCTCTTCAATTATTTACTTCATTATTTATAATTCTTCTAAATTATAATAACTGAAAATAAATTTTTCAACTATTTAAACTTAGAATAATAAATAATTAAATAAACATTGTTGATCAATTAATAAACTTCTTCTCAAATATTTACTTTATTATTTATAATTCTTTAAATTATATAATAACTGAAAATAAATTCCAATCATTTAAATTCAGAATAACAAATAATTAAATAAACATCATTGATCAATTAATAAATTTAGCGTTTCAAAAATAAACAACTCTTGACTTGAAAAGTTATGAATTTAAAAAACTGCTTTGAAAAATTGATAAAATAGGTCAAAAACAACTTGCAATGTAATGATGCAGATGGGAGATGGTATCTTAGGTCAAAATTTGGGGTACAACAGGCCCATTTGGCAAAATTTGAAGTTTTGAGGATAGTTGACTTTTGGCAATTTTCCAAAAAAGTCCAACTTCAAAAATGCATAACTTCTTCAGTTTTTAACTTTTGGAGGTGTTCTTGGACTTTTTAGAAATCTTGATATGTCCTCTAACCAACCCTTTTGGTCTCATCTCAATTTGATATTCCATTCTCATGTATGAAGCTTTGACAAAAAAGGTAATTTTGTTGGCTTTTCAAAATGACCTATAATGTCCAATTTCATAACTTCTTGTGTGTGCATATTTTGATCTTGGGATATGAATATGGATTGTAGGAAATTTCATCCTATTCAAAATTAGCTTTGGATGGGTCATTTATCATAAAGTATGAGAAAGTTATGCTTGGTCAAAATTGAGTTGACTTTTCCTACAAAACCCTAATTTAGCAACTTTTGAATCTTGATGAATTTTGAGCAATCCTTGATGAATCATGATCAACCCTTTATAAAATGATGAAATATACTTCAAAATGAAAATGTTGACAAAAAATCTTGAAGTTTGACTGTATGTAGGTCACAATTGACTTTTGCCCTAACACATTCGATTTTTGGACCTTTGAGCAATTGACTGAGCAAACTTTCTCTGCAAGGCTTGAAACTTGACATGGATGATCTTGAGAACATATTAGGAGATTGGTGAGCACTTGGGGTCACTTGGACTCAAGGATCTTGATGCAATGTGAAACCCTAGTTTGGGGAAGACTGCCTTAGGAGAGAGCTTGCCTGACCAACTCTTGGGCTATCTTGAGCAACTTGGAGATTTTTCTTGCAATGTTTTGAGAAATATGGGAGGGAAAATTTTGGGGTACAACAGCTGCCCCTGTTCAATCTTCTTAAACCTGAGGATGCAGATTGGCTTTCGTTCCTTTCATAATCCGAAGGTGGAAGTGGATTGAACATTAGAGTGCCCATAAATTTGCACTCGTATGAAGTGATAATTGTCTTGTGATGTCGGGAATGGGCTTACAGATGCCATTTGGAGGAGCGTCGATCGCATAAGAGATTCCTTAGCGAGAGCTTGTATACTTGTTGTTAAGGAAGATTCCGCTGGGGAAGTATGATCTTTCGTGGAGAGAGATAGAAATTTAGGAGCTTCGTCGTCCGTCATTCTGCTGGTGAGTCGTCTCTGTTGATATTTAGGAACTTCAATCATCCGTACTCAACTGAGGGAATAACTTTTGCTGAGATTTAGGAGCTCGTCCGTAATTCAACTGAGAAAACATCTTCGCTGAGATTTAGGAGCTAGTCCGTAATTCAACTAACTTTGCTGAGATTTAGGAGCTTGTCCGTAATTCAACTGATTTTGTCGAGATTCAGGAGCTTGTCCGTAATTCAACTGATTTTGTCGAGATTTAGGAGCTTGTCCATAAGTTAACTGATTTTGTCGAGATTTAGGAGCTTGTCCGTAATTCAACTGATTTAGTCGAGATTTAGGAGCTTGTCCGTAATTCAACTAAACAACCATCTGTTGAGATTTAGGAACTCATCGGTAATTCAACTGAGGAAACATCTATGCTGAGATTTAGGAACTTGTCCGTAATTCAACTGAGGAAACATCTATGCTGAGATTTAGGAACATCGTCCGTAATTCAACTGAGGAAATATCTATCGAGATTTAGGAGCTCGTCCGTAATTCGACTGCTTTGTTGAGATTTAGGAGCGTCGTCCGTAATTCAACTTATGAAATATCTGTCGAGATTTAGGAACTCATCCGTAATTCGACTGAGGTAATATCTGTCGAGATTTAGGAACTCGTCCGTAATTCGACTGCCGCAACTTTGTTGAGATTTAGGAGCCCGTCTGTAATTCAACTTGAGGAACTATCTGTCGAGATTTAGGAACATCGTCCGTAATTCAACAACTTCGCTGAGATTTAGGAGCTTGTCCGTAATTCAACCACTTTGCTGAGATTTAGGAACATCGTCCGTAATTCAACTGATGTAAAAGCTTCATAACTTGAATTTTGTGAAAATCTTTCCTGAAAGGTAAAGGTTAGCTGTATGTAATGCATGATATGTATCAAGTAATGATGTTCTCAAAATAAATGAGATTGTGTAGTATGATGCGTATGCATGTCATGATGTATGAAAATGTGATGTTTTTAGTTGGGGGAAAATAAATCCCCGACTGCCGCTGGAGAAAAGAGTTGAATTACTTGTTTCTGTTGGAGATAGTGGACAAAGATATTTGTGAGAATAAACCTACAGAAGAGGATAACTCACTGGGGAATAAACTGATGAGAGAATGAATCTGTGGGGAAGAGATGATCTGCTGAGGATTCCACTGATGAATTTAGCTGGGGATGAATTACCGTTGCTGGTGATAATGAAACCTGTTGGGGATTGAAATCCTGTTTTGTGAAAGGAAAGAACTCCGATGGGGATGATCTTCCAGTTGCGACTTTACTGGGGATAGCCCTTTTAGATTCTATTGGGGATAATCTTCCAGAGTCTACTGGGGATAATTCTTCGAACTACACTGGGGATAAAAAAAATTTTCAAACTCCACTGGGGATATATATATTTTATATACTCCGCTGGGGATGTATATTTTTTCATACTCTGCTGGGGATGACAAGACTTCTTAGTGCTGATGGTAGATAAATTCTGCTTGGGGAGAATATTACCGATTCAGTTACAGTTGCGAGTCTCAGCTGGGGAGAGTTAACACCACTGTCTTTCTCTTACTCTGTGGGGGAATGATTGTACTTTCAATCGTTTCCTCCAGCTAGGTCTATCCCTATACCTGATGGACAGAACAACTGTACGGTTTTGACATTTCTCGTTTGCCCCTGTTTCTTATATTACAAGTAATCGTCTTTTGTTTCGTATGTAAATATTTATGAGCAGCAATTAATGTTAAATGCATATATCAAAAACTGAACATTGGACGTTCTTTGCAAAACAAAATAGAAAAAGGGAAAATTTATTTGTGAAAATGACTTGTATTGATTTTGAAGTTTGGCCTGTAAATAAGCGTTTTTTATATAAGAGGCTGACGTCCTAGTAAGAGAACGCCTCCGAACAAATAGAGTTTATACAATTTGTGAAAAACAAAGAAAAACAGCTATGTGAATAATCCCACTGGGTTCCCACTCTGCTATTTCCTTTATGTCCTCGAGCATCTCATCACTTTGCTACTTGGTTAAAGGTGGATCCGACTGATTAGCGCCGTCCGAGCTTGATAGTCGATACCGAAGTATGGTTGCAAGATGATCCAATGAGACATAGTGTTACGCTCTAATCCCTAACTTTTTCCTGGACCGCCCTTTCGGGTTTTCAGTCCACCGGGATACCCTTTTTTTTCCCAAGCCGCCTTTTCAGGTTTTTGACTTGCCGGGTGTACATATTTTTTCATTTTCATCCCTTATTTTTGCCCGAACCCTTTTGGTTTGCCGGGAAGCCCTTATTTTTGCCTAGGCCAGTCAACCTAGCGGGTATTTGATTATGCGTAGTATTTTTTCACTATGTCTGCATTGACGGGGTGAGGAAGGTCGTCACCATCCATGGTGGTTAGAATCATAGCTCCTCCTGAGAAAATGTTCTTAACCATAAATGGCCCTTCGTAAGTAGGGGTCCATTTGCCCCTGGGATCACCTTGAGGTAGTATGATGTGCTTGATAACCAGGTCCCCAACTTGATACTCTTGTCGTCTGACTTTCTTGTTAAATGCCTTGATCATCCGTTTTTGATACGTCTGACCGTGATAGATAGAAGTAAGTCTCTTTTCATCGATTAAGTTCAGTTGATCGAGTCAGGTCTGGATCCAGTCATCTTCGCTCAAACCTGCGTCCTTCATAATCCGAAGAGAGGGTATCTTAACTTCAATGGGCAAGACTGCCTCCATACCATATACCAAGGAATAGGGTGTTGCCCCTGTTGACGTTCGCGCTGAGGTACGGTACCCATGAAGAGCAAATGGTAACATTTCGTGCCAATATTTGTATGTCAACATCATCTTCTGCACAATCTTCTTAATGTTCTTATTATCCGCTTCTATAGCCCCATTCATCTTCGGCCAGTAAGGAGAAGAGTTGTGATGCTGTATCTTGAACTGCTTGCAGAGCTCAGTGATCATCTTATTATTGAGATTTATACCATTGTCCGTAATGATCCTCTCTGGTACACCATATCGATAGATTAGATTGTGGCGAATGAACCGTGCTACGATGTTCTTGGTTAAGGTAGCAAAGGAAGCTGCTTCAACCCACTTCGTAAAGTAATCAATAGCTACCAGGATGAAATGATGCCCGTTAGATGCTGTAGGTCTGATCTCACCGATCATATCGATGCCCCACATTGCAAAAGGCCACGGAGCTGTCAAGACGTTCAGAGGTACTTGAGGTATATGCACCTTATCAGCATAGACTTGGCACTTGTGACAGGTCCGAGAATGCTGATAACAGTCGGCTTCCATGGTGGACCAATAGTATCCTGCCCGTAGGATCTTCTTTTCCATGGTATGTCCACTGGAATGAGTCCCGAAAGTACCTTCATGTAACTCTACCATAATCCTTTCTACTTCGTTCTTATCCATACAACACAGTAAGGTTGAGTCAAGGTTACGCTTGTAAAGAATGCCGTTGCTGATGAAGAAATTCGCCGCGAACCTCCTCAGAAACTTCTTATCATTAACAGATGCACCCTCGGGGTATTCCCGAGCTTCAAGATATCTCTTCACCTCATGAAACCAGGGTTTATCTGCTACCTCTTCAGTCTCAATGTCACAGGAATGTGCCGGTTCGTCCAACCTCTCAATGGTAATCTGGGGAGCTTCATTGTCCCATCTGACCTTGAACATAGAAGACATCGTAGCTAGCGCGTCTGCCAACTGATTCTCCTCTCTAGGGAAGTGTTCAAAGGTTATCTCCTTGAAATGTGGAAGCAATGTCAATACATACTCCTTTTAAGGAATTTTATTTGGGTGCTTCGTATCCCACTCGCCTTTGATCTGACTGATCACGAGAGTGGAATCTCCGAATACACTTAAGAACTTAATCCTTAGGTCAATAGCTGCTCGAAGACCCATAATGCACACTTCATACTCCGCCATGTTGTTGGTGCAGTTGAAACATAGTCGGGCGGTGAACGAAGTATGAGAGCCTTCAGGAGATATGATTACGACGCCAATGCCATTTCCCAAAGCGTTTGAAGCTCCATCAAAGTACATAGACCATCAAGATCCCTCCTCACGTCCTTCATCTGGCCCAGGTGTCTCACAGTCAGTCACCAACATGATGCTTTCATCCGGAAACTCAAAGTTCATAGACTGGTAATCGTCCACTGCCTGATGTGCCAAATGATCTGCCAACACACTTCCCTTGATTTCCTTTTGAGTCATGTATTGGATGTCATACTCAATCAAGATCATCTGCCATCTTGCTATTCTTCCAGATAAGGAAGGCTTTTCGAAGATGTACTTGATTAGATCCATCTTTGATATCAATAGAGTAGTGTGAGTCAGCATATACTGTCTCAGCCGGCGAGCAGCCCATGCCAAAGCACAACAAGTTTTCTCAAGTAACGAGTATCGGGTCTCGCAGTCGGTAAACTTTTTGCTAAGGTAATAAATAGCATGCTCTTTTCGGCCAGACTCGTCATGCTGCCCTAGCACACACCCCATTGAATTATCGAGTACTGTCAAGTATAAGATCAAAGGTCTCCCTTCAACTGGAGGCATCAGAATAGGTGGCTCTTGGAGATATTCTTTAATCCTTTCGAAAGAGGTCTGACATTCATCATTCCATCTTACCACTTGATCTTTCTTCAATAGCTCGAAGGTTGGCTCACAAGTAGCAGTCAGGTGTGAGATGAATCGGGCAATATAGTTCAGACGTCCCAGAAAGCCTCTGACTTCTTTTTCTGTTCAGGGAGCTGACATTTCCTGTATAGCCTTCACCTTTGCAGGATCCACTTGAATACCTTTATGACTTATGACGAAACCCAGCAGCTTACCAGATCTCACTCCGAAGGTGCACTTGTTCGGGTTTAACCTCAGCTTGTACAACTTTAACCTGTCAAATAGCTTCTGAAGGTGGTCAAGATGTTCTTTCTCAGTCTGGGACCTTGCAATCATGTTGTCGACATATACCTCAATCTCATGATGAATCATGTCGTGGAACAAAGCGACCATGGCGCGCTGATACGTTTCCCCAGCATTCTTCAATCCAAATGGCATGACCTTGTAGCAAAAGGTACCCTATTGAGTAAAACAGGTTGTCTTCTCCATGTCTTCGGGGGCCATCTTAATCTTATTATAACCAGAGAACCCGTCCATAAAGAAGAAGACCTTATGCTGTGCGGTATTGTCAACCAGAACATCGATATGAGGCAGAGGGAAATCATCCTTGGGGCTTGCCCTGTTCAGATCCCTATAGTCAACACACATTCGAACCTTACCATCCTTCTTCGACACTGGAACCACGTTGGCTACCCACGGAGGGTAAGAAGTAACTGCTAGAAAATCGGCGTCAAACTGTTTTATAACTTCGGCCTTGATTTTCTCAGACATCTCTGGATGCATTCGGCGAACTTTCTGTTTCACTGGAGGACAGTCTTCCTTGGTAGGCAAACGGTGAACCACGATATCGGTATCCAGCCCAGGCATATCTTCATAAGACCAGACAAAGATCTCAACATAGTCACGTAGCATCTGAATCAACCGCTGCTTAACACTAGATTCCAGATTTGCACCGATCTTGACCTCTTTCTTGTCTACCTCTGTACCTAGATTTACTGATTCCACGGGCTCTTCATGCGGCTGTATGGCCCTCTCTTCCGGAAGTAACAGTCTAGCAAGTTCACCAGGCACTTCGCAATCATCCTCACCTTCGTCCTCGACTTGGTTGATCGGACTTTTGAAGTCATAATTGGTAGTAGCAGAATCGTTATCAGTGGGATCCAGAGTGGATGTAGACCTGTATATGTGAGTGTGTGTAAAATAGCTGTTTTGCAAGATAAAAAAAAGAAAAATAAGGAGCGTAAAATTTGAAATGCAAGAAAACGTCCAATGCTTTTATTAATGACATATGGAAATCACACACATAAAGCCCTCACAAACAAAGCCACAGTGTCTCGGGTAAGGCACCGGGCCGTAAAGTTTTAAAAATTGTCTGTTACAAATTCGAAACAAAAGTCTATTACTGTGTGATAAAAGAAATTGGCACGAAGTCCTTCGCCGTCCAATTGCTTAGTCCTCTATCGATAGTCAGGTAGATCCAACTGTCGAATTCAGACTATTCATCATCGTCTTCAATCATATTCACTTCAGGATTAGTAATACGCAGGGGAGGTCTTCCAATCCGCACACGCCGAACAACCCTTTAAGATTCTGCAGTGAAACCCAAACCAAACTTGTCAGTCTTATGTGCAAAGTCAGGGAGTTGGCTCCAATTCGCACACCCACCTTTCTCGATAACAGCCCGAGCATCTTTTAGGGAAGCCATCTTCATTGGAGGATCTTCAGTAATAGTTTCAGTTGATGCCAGCGTTTGGGGTACTTCCTCAAAATGTTGACACGGGGTCTCAATGAAATCCCCGTCCATTTCCACATACCGAAACGAGTTGAGGTGGCTCACCATGTACTCCTCCTCTCCTCGTACCATAACAATTTTCCCCTTCACTGGGTATTTCAGCATCTGGTGGAGTGTAGAAGTTACTGCCCCAGCTTTGTGGATCCACGGGCGACCCAGCAAACAAGAATAAGATGGTCGAATGTCCATCACATAGAATGTAGACACGAAAATCTGAGAACCAACCTTAACCGGAATATCCACTTCTCCATGTACCTTCTTCTTGGACCCGTCAAAGGCCCTAACCACGATGTTACTCTGCTTCAACTCCAATCCTTCACAGTCTAACCGGTCTAACGCTTTCTTAGGTAAAACACTCAGCGAGGATCCTGTATCCACCAACACATGGGCTAGAGTAGTGCCCTTGCACTCAATGGAGACATGCAGGGCGTCATTGTGATTTTTCCCCTTAGCAGTCAAGTCTGCGTCGGAGAAATCCAACCCATTATCTGCTGTCAAACTAGCCACGCAATCTTTTAACTGGTCAACAGATGTCTCATGCGGCACGTGCACAGTCTTCAGGAAAGCAATCAGAGCCTTAGCACGGGCCTCTAAACACAGTAATAAAGACAACATAGAGATCTTTGACGGGGTTTTCCCCAGCTGTTCGACTACATTGTAGTCGCTTTTCTTGATGATCTTTAAGATTTCCTCTATCTCCTGTCTAGAGGCTTCAACAATAATCTTCCTCGGTGCCTCCGTCCGGGCAGGCTCACCGGTGATCCCTTTTCCCCGAGTATCGGATGACTCGGCAACAGGGATAATGATTAGAAATTGAACAGGGACAATATCAGATGTACTGGCAGGTGTAATAACAACATGCTTCTGAACAACTGGTGGAGAGATCTCAGGGGAGAAAAGTCTTCCGCTTCGGGTGACTTTACTAGATCCAACAATGTTGCTGACATCAGTATCAACCTCTTCATCTTTCAAGTCTTGTTTAAACCCGTGATAATATACGTCAGCCCCATAGTGCCATGGGACAGCCTTATTCGATGTATAGGGGATAGGTCCAGGAACAGTGATGATCAAAGGAGAAATTCTCGGAACATATGTAATTCTAACAGGCTTTCTCGAGGAAGCCTTGGAAGAATTGGCGAAAATGGTGATTATAGAAACTTCTTCTATAGGAACCAAAGGAACAAAAGTTTTCTCGAACAAGATTTCTTTATTATCCATCAGGCGTTGGACACCTGACTTCAATAGATGGCAACCGGTAGGTAGGACAAAACACAGATGACAACCTTCGCCACAGCCCAGAAATAAACCGGCTAACAGAAGGTTCTTCTTCACAGTCATCAATGGAGTAGCAATGTCTTCCACAGAGGATACAAACACATCATCATCCACAGCGTTCACTCCATGATTTGGTATAGGAGCAGTTATAACATTAGGTTTTTCTGGCGCTTCGAACTCAATCTCCTTAGCGTCAATCAGATCCTATACCTTATTCTTCAAGGCCCATCAATTATTGGTATCATGCCCCAGGCTATCAGAGTGATAAGCACAGCGGGTGTTTAGATTGTATTGCGGTGAGGTGGTGTTGGGATTCTTTGGAGCTTCCCTCAGAATCACCAAGTTAGTCTTCAACAACTGTGGCAAAATTTGAGATAAGGACATGCTGAGCCGAGTAAATTGTCTTTGAGGCCTCTCTGCTCTTGGCTGAGTGTTGCATTGTGTGGCAATAGTTGGTCTTGAAATAACTACCACATTAACTGCTTGGCGGCGCTCGGGTCGACTTTGGTTCCTAGAGCTGTAAACTGCACTAGACTCCTTCTTGAAGGGCTTCTTCTCGGTACTTGACGAAGCACCTTTATGTAACTTTCCGCTCTTGATACCGGCTTCAATCCTCTCCCCAGTCATAATTAACTCAGTAAAACCTGACGATGAACTTCCGATCAAATGGTTGAAAAACGGACCAGACAAGGTCCCCAGAAACATATCCACCAACTCCCTATCAGCCAGCAGGGGTTGGACTCTACCAGCAAGGTCCCTCCATTTCTGAGTGTAGTCTTTGAAACCTTCGCTCGCATCCATAAACATACCCTGAAGTTGGGTACGCGTAGGAGAGAGGTCGGAATTGTATTGGTACTGCTTGTGTGATCGGTGGATCTGGAACTGACTGTTTAACGCTGGTTCGCGAAATGTCGCGGAAGCAAGAGTCACCACCGTCTTTTATTTTCTCCAACATGGACAGGACAAAAGCACAGCAAAATTCCTTATGAGATAGTTTCTCGGTTCGGGAGGTAGATTTATAGAAAGGGAAGGTGTTAGCACCCTTTCTATCCATGGTTATCCATGGGCTCTTAGCTACTTGCTCTTATGTTTTCAAAATGTTTGTTTGCTTTTCAAAAGTGCGTGGGTTTGAAAAAGTTTCATTGAAAACTTCAATTCGACTCTTGTATCAGTCCTCAAGAGTGTTGTGAAGCGTTTGTTTTGAAATCTTTTAGAAAGTGTCAGTGTGAAAAAGGTTTTTTGTTTGTTTTTTGGAAGAGAGCAAGTATCTACGAGTCATCTACCTACCCTAAGGAATTAGGCTGTGTAAATGTCCTTAAGGTAGTCTCATCCCACCATTGAGAGGTAGGTAGCACCACCGTTGGAGGTGTTCGGGTCAATTCGTTTATAGGGACAGTGTGGTCACCAGAGCAACAGTAGGACACCTTAGAAGCTACCCTTATGCCATTGATCCTTTTTAATTCCGAGGCAACCGTTTCGAGGCAACTGGATCATGTCATGGACATAAGGACTTACTAAAATGTCCTATACTCGACGACCACGTTTCGAGGGCAAGGCAACAGTGAGGCGTACCCTAAGAGTGGTGTGTGAATTTGTGTGTTGTTTTCATGTTAGGTTTTATCTTGTACATGTATCATGGTGATCTACGCTTGTTTTTAATTTAGGCCATACATTCTTTCATGCAATTATAATTTAAAAGTGCGGAAATTTAAATGCGGAAAGTAAAATCCTACGCTATTACAAGGCGCGGGTCTATACATCGCCAAAATACAAAGACCAGTTTTTGATAAAGATGCGGAAAGTAAAGACGGAAAGATAAACCTAATTACTATTACATCTGAGAAACAGTTACATAATGATCGAAAGAAATAATGCGTGAAAAGAATTAAAATTAGGACGTCCGAGGGTTTTGACCCTTTGCATGAAATTAAATTAAATTAATGTCCAATTAATTATTTAATTAAAGAAAAGAAAGTGTTTTAGTGTTTTTTGTATTTATGAAAAATAAAGAAAAAGAATTAAAAGGAAACCCTAAATCTAGATTATTTTAATTATTAATGAAAATATTAAAGTTAACCTAATTTACTAGTTAATTAATTTATTTACATGTTTATTTACAAAATTAATGATAATTAATAATAATGATAAATAATGATGATTAATAATTTATTTAAGAAAAAGATGAAAATGTCAAAAAAACCTAATTCTAGATACTTTTTACTTATTAAGAAAAAGATTAAAGTTTAAAAACCTAAATTAAACTAAGTTAATTGTTAGAGTTTATTTACAAAAAAAATAGGTTAGTGAAGAAATTAATAATAATTAAATATATTTGTATTTTTGATTTTTTTTGTTTTTTATTATAGAAAATTATTTTATGGTGAAAAAAATAATTAAAAAAGAATTAGAAAAGAAAATAAAATAAAATTAAAAAGGAAGCAAACCAAGGGGGGTTTCAGGCCCAAGGGGAGGTTTTTTTGAAGTATTCTGGCCCATTAGACAAAAAGCCTTGTTTGACTTTCTGACATCACGTGCGTGTTCATTGACTCCTAAGTACCGTGGTCTGCATTCTTTGGCCATTGGATTGGGTTTCATGGCCATTTGTGTTCTGGCTGTTGGCCATTTGTGTTCTGGCCTCAACGTTCCTTAATCTTCTCAGGATGTCTGTCTCGCCATGTATTGGTGTCATGCATAAGTTGTTCTTTTGGCCATTTGGCTTTTGACTTTTGGCTTTTGGCCATTTGGCTTTTGGCATCAACGTTCCTTAATGAACCTACATGGGATCCTGTCTAAATCCTTACTGGAAAAGTAGTGACATGAATGCTTTTATGCCCTTTTAATCATGGAGATCAAGCCAGCCTTACCCTTACTGAAGAAGTAGTGAGGTGTTGGTTTGGAACTGTGATGGCTCGTTTGTAGTGAGAGAGAGATTTGTAATAAGGATTTCAAGGTTTTAGGGTTCTTGAAAGAATTTGATATTCTGACAGTGTTGTGGCAAGGTTTTCTTCTTCTCTTTTTTCTCCTCTCTGGTTTGTGTGAAAAGAATGTGATTATATAATGGAAATTAGGGTAAAGAAAATGGGCTTTGAATGTGCAATTGGGCCTCCAATGTTCACTTGAGTTTGTCACTTTCCAGGCTAAATCGCAGGGACTTAAGTGCAATTTTTGAAGTTGAAATGTGAAAACAAAATGTAGCCGATATCGAGAACTAACTCATGTCCGAAAATCGGATCAATCAGATAAACGGTGAATTAGTTATAAATTTTTGAAGTTTCAGCTCAGACAAACTTATTTTGGGCTCCAGTGTCGCCTCTGACACGTTCTTCAATAAAAAACTGGTATTGATCGGAGCATAATCCGGTCTCGACTTTTGAAGCAAAGTTGTAGATCTATGAGTCAGTGACCTTGTGTAAAAATATGAGCCCAATCCGATAAAAATTGACCGAGTTATGAATTTTCGAAGTTTCGGCCCAGATGAAATATTATTCAGCATTCAGGATTTTCGGCGTGTCACACACTCTGAGCAAAAAATGAAGGCCTTTTGAACACCGTTCGAACTCAATACCTTATGTGAAAATGTAGTCAACTCAATTTGTGAAATTTTGGCGCCGGAACCAGCTCGATAAGATGAAAATCGACCAAGTTATGATTTTCTGAACATGACGCAAATAAACTTCTGTCACAAATTTTCTGTGCGAAAATACTTGATAAATCCACATTTTTGAAGACCTTCTGATCGAAATTGGCTTCCAGCCGTGAGAGATGAAAACGTAGATAATGTCAAGACGGAATTTTGGCCACCGGAACGGGTTCAAAACGAGCCACGATCTTCAAGTTATGAATTTTTTAGCACGTAAAACTGCACTTTCAGCACACTTTTTCACCATATTTCTTCGAGAAAACTCACACATTCGGATACCTTCTTTAAAGAATTGACTCTTGAGCC
Organism: Vicia faba; assembly: GCA_948472305.1. NCBI lineage: Eukaryota > Viridiplantae > Streptophyta > Magnoliopsida > Fabales > Fabaceae > Vicia > Vicia faba. The sequence goes on from OX451737.1 coordinate 944,147,111, forward strand.
GAACCTGAATTTGAGAATACGTTATCAGAGATATCTTGGCGAAAGAATACCTGAATATGACGCGCCGGGTTGGACTTGTGAATTTTTCTTGAAATATTTTGAGAAATATGGGAGGGCAAATTTTGGGGTACAACAGTTGCCCCTGTTCAATCTTCTTAAACCTGAGGATGTAGATTGGCTTGCGTGCCTTTCGTGATCCGAAGGTGGAAGATGATTGAACACTAAAGTGCCCAGAAATTTGCACTCGCATGGTGTAGTATCAGCAATGTGATGTAGGGGGAATGGGCTTATAGATGCCATTTGGAAGTGATGGATGGGGGGATGGGCTTATAGATGCCATCTGGAGCTGTGACGGAGCTTTGTCGGGAATGGGCTTATGGATGCAATTTGGAGATTGTTGGTATGTCGATGGGCTTATAGATGCCATCGAGAGGTTGTCGATCGCGTAAGAGATTCCTTAGCGAGAACTTGCGTACCTGAGAAAGAAAGATAATTACCTGGCCTGTTACAGGGGTTGATCTTCAAACTCTTCATGTAGATGTGCCCTAGCCGGATACATGTATCGAATCTTTAAACTCTTCAGACGTGCCCTGGCAAGATACAGGAATCGAGTCCGGAGAATAGTCGTCAATAGATACCCCCTGGCAAGATACAGGAATCAGATCTTCAAACTCTTCAGACGTGCCCTGGCAGGATACAGGAATCGAGTCTGGAATTAGTCGTCAACAGATACACCCTGGCAAGATACAGGAATCGGATCTTCAAACTCTTCAGACGTGCCCTGGCAGGATACAGGAATCGAGTCTGGAATTAGTCGTCAATAGATACACCCTGGCAAGATACAAGAATCGGATCTTCAAACTCTTCAGACGTGCCCTAGCAGGATACAGGAATCGAGTCTGGAATTAGTCGTCAACAGATACACCCTGGCAAGATACAGGAATCGGATCTTCAAACTCTTCAGACGTGCCTTGGCAGGATACAGGAATCGAGTCTGGAATTAGTCGTCAACAGATACACCCTGGCAAGATACAAGAATCAGATCTTCAAACTCTTCAGACGTGCCCTGGCAGGATACAGGAATCGAGTCTGGAATTAGTCGTCAACAGATACACCCTGGCAAGATACAGGAATCGGATCTTCAAACTCTTCAGACGTGCCCTGGCAGGATACAGGAATCGAGTCTGGAATTAGTCGTCAATAGATACACCCTGGCAAGATACAGGAATCGGATCTTCAAACTCTTCAGACGTGCCTTGGCAGGATACATGAATCGAGTCTGGAATTAGTCGTCAACAGATACACCCTAGCAAGATACAGGAATCAGATCTTCAAACTCTTCAGACATGCCCTGGCAGGATACAGGAATCGAGTCTGGAATTAGTCGTCAACAGATACACCCTGGCAAGATACATGAATCAGATCTTCAAACTCTTCAGACGTGCCCTGGCAGGATACAGGAATCGAGTCTGGAATTAGTCGTCAACAAATACACCCTGACGAGATACAGGAATCGGATCTGGAATCACGACAATTGATAGCAATTATCTTTGTATTGACTTTTGTCCTGAAAAGACAAAACGTTAGTTGTATGCGATGTCATGATGTATGACATGCGTGATGTTCTCAAAATAAGTGAGATTGTATGTTCATGATGCGTATGTGCATGCTATAATATATGAAGATATGATGTTCATGAATGTATTTTCGTCTAGGAAAACAAATCCTTGACGGGTGTCGGGAAATTAAATCCTGGGCTTGATGTTGAAGGATAGTGCTTTGTTTCCGCTGGGGATGATGGTTGCAAGAATACCGGTAGGAGAAGATGACTCCGTTGAGGAATAAACTTGGCAGATAGATTACTCTGCGGGGAATACTCTGTGGGGAGAGAAATACTTTGCTGAGATTGATGATAACTCCGCTGGGGATACCATTGATGTGTTGTGTTGAAGGAATTGATGAACTCCGCTGGGGGATAGGAAGACTTCGTCGGGGACGGTCTTTCCGTGGCAATTGGCTGAGGATAACCCAGTTATATCCTGGTGGGGAAATAACCTTTGAATAAAGCCGGGGGAGCGTTCGTGCTCTGCAGGGGATAAGCTTCCAGAATCTACTGGGGATAAGCTTCCTGCTGGGGAGATGGATTCCACTTTCCTGGGGAAACTTTTCAGATTGGACTGGGGAATGGCTCCACTGGGTGTTTGGTATTCCGCCGGGGAACAATCTTAGATCAAGACTGCCGGGGATGCTTGTTAGGAATGTTTGCATACTCTGCTGAGGAATGTTGAGATCTGCTGGGGATACCCAATTTCCTTAAGGCCGATAGTGGACTAACTCTGCTTGGGGAGAGTATCGTTGACTTGCTGGCTCACTCTCTGGGGAATTAAGGCGTCTTGGTTACATTCTTCAGCCGAACCTACCTTGTACCTTGTGGACAGAGTAGCTTGTACAGTTCGGACAATTCTTATTGCCCCAGCTTCTGCGGGAGAAGGTACCCATGGAGGTGCTTGATGACTTCCGATTGACAAACCTTCTCCTGGTAGGTAAGTGACGAGATGCCGGGACATAGTCGTACGCTGTGATCCCTAACTTTTGCCTGGACCTCCCTTTCGGGTTTTCAATCCACCGGGATACCCATTTTTGCCCAAGCCGCCTTTTCAGGCTTTCGACTTGCCGGGTGTACAGATTTTTTCATTTCATCCCTTATTTTTTCCCGAACCCTTTTGGTTCGCCGGGAAGCCCTTATTTTTGCCTAGGTGTGTCAACCTAGCGGGTCTTTGATTATGCGTAGTATTTTTTCGACTATGTCCACGCTCTCAGAATGCTGGGAGTTATCACTGTCAGTAGCGTTGCCATGTGACCAGAAGGTGTTTGAGCAGGCGAGATTCGTCGCTGGAATTCATGTCCAATGCCCCAAGTGACTCAGGCGGAGATTTGCCCCTGGCTATTTGGCATTTTGAGAGATTCTCTGAATCTTGACCTGACTGCCCCAGATGATGGACAATGATCATGTCGTGCCCCTTGGTTGGAAGTGTTTTTCCACTTGAGATGACCCTTTTGTTGAGAAGGTTCTTGTTCACTGGATATTCGTCGTGCAAATTTCTCTGCTGTTCGAACAAATAGTCATATGCAAACAGTGTTATTTTAAAAATGCAACGTTTATGTCTGTCTTGGATTTTTTGAAAATGCAGTTTTTTAGTAAAAAAACAAGTGAATTTTTGCAAACTGTGATGTCAACTCATTATTTTACCGCAAGCCTTAAGGAGTCAGGATACCTTTCGTAACAGTATGCTTTCGAACTAACCCATGCTTCAGCTAGGACTTTTGAGGGTTATAACGTGGTCTGGTTCACGGTTGATAAAGGCTCAAATTATATTGGTACCCACCCGCTCTTCGTGATGTTCTTCAAACCTAAACTCAGCTGATCGTGCGTTAGACCTTGTTTGAGTCTTTGCTCTGATATTCCGGTGATGGTTCGGATACTGATAGTTTATTTTGAATAGGCAGTCATTTCTGTTTGTTAAGGGTTTGTAGGACCTCTTTCTTTTTGATTTTGTTATCCCTATTTTTTTTTGCCTGAACTGTTTCTTTTGTGATTACAGTCAGCGGGATGCCCCAGTTTTGTAAGTCTCCTTCATAGGTTTTGACTTATTGGGTTATTACTTCTGAGAGATAATGACCGTCTATCCTTACGATTATACGGAAGCATCACTGTCTTCTTGTCTCGGAAAGACTTCTTTGATGTCATTCATTATGCACTTGGATCAGCTGAGAAGACTACCCTGCCCCAGGTTATGATTAAGGGTTTTAATTTTCGAAAAGAAAAAAACTCCTACTTCTTTGGCTCAAAGGGGTTGACGAGGGATTATCTTCCTTATAACTCCAGTGTTTAGGAATTGAAACAATGCCTGTACCTCATCAGCAGGGTCTGTTCAAAAGCTTACTGTAAAGATCGTGGTATCGTTTTCGTCATCCTCCCTCAAGAGGCTTATAATTATTAATCGAGATTTGACATCAAAAATGAAGGCAGTTTGAATATAGCGAATGCGAATATATTGATTCAAAATAAACATATGCGATGCACTAATGAAATAACAACGTTTAACATGAATAAATGTTTGAACAATCAAAAGAAAATTACAACTTGAAAGTTCTAATAGACAAAACGTCTTCTCATTTCAGGACTTGTTACTTCAAATGGTGAATCCTGTAGGGATGGTAGAAGCACTCAGCCTGACCATCTTGGGTGAATTCCACTGCTCCTTCATCGATCAAGTTTTGGATTTTGTACCTCAACTTCCAACAGTTGTCAGTATCATGCCTCGGGCTGTTAGAATGGTATGCGCACCTGGCCCCAAGATTATAGTTGGGTGAAGAAGTCTTAGGATTAGGGTGAGGTCCTATCAACGTCACCAGATTCAAATTTAACAGGTGTTGCAAAGCTTGAGACAACGACGTGTTAAGCTGGGTGAATTGCCTCCTGGGCTCGTCAGGCTTGCTCTGATCAACCTGTTGCTCTGGGCGGGGTTATGGTTGGACCTGTGAAGTAGTAGCAGCTTGGAGAGGTCTATTCATTGAACCAAACCTTTGACTTCTTGGAGGATGATTAATGACTTGGTCCCTGACTTGGACTGGTTGCTTCATGTCTTGATGAAGCTGACTGATCATGGTCCTCAACTCTTCTTGCTCCTGAGTTAAGCCTTGGATGAGAGCCATTTGCCCCAGCCTTTGGGTTCTCATTGCATCCACCTCAGCTTGTAGATGTTTCAGCCGTTCGTCCTTGTCATCTTCGGGACTTTTCTTGGCCAAATTCCCCACGAGGGGTGCCCTCAGCTCTTCCTGCCCCTTGGATAGGCTTAGGAAGATCTCCCTGAACTGAGTCTCTTGAGCATGAAGACCCTGGTTATCTTGTTGGGAAGCCATTGCTGAAATAAACAGCGAAGAAGGTAAGTGACCTGTCAAAAGGGTACCTGTTATGCAATGATATGTATGATATGCATGCAATGTTTTCAAGGACCTCGCGGGATAAACAAGAAACTTTGTTAGAATCTGCATTTTGTAGCTTGATGAAAGGCACTGCGTATTGTTGAGAGGACTTCTTCAAGAGTCAAGGCTCACCATATCGAGTGGGTCATAGCCCCTGACAACCTTGGCTAGAGGAAAATAAATCCCCTTTGCCCCTTGCTAGGCATTTTGATTCATCATGACCTGCATCACAGACCCTTGACATCCTTGAAATGGGTTAGTCCTTATGCAGGATGTATGCAATGGTATGATGGTATGATGTCATGTTATGCGTGGGGTGATATAAGTAACCCTGTTATGAGTCCAGATTAAGGACTGTAAACAAAACCTGCAAGAAACTCAAGTGTCAGATAACAAGCATGCAAGTAGTCAAGTACGACAGCACACAAGTCACACCACAACCCTTAGAGTTTAGGCCAGCATGGGGTCTGGGTATTACCCTCTTGAAGTTGGTTGGTTAAGACCTGTCCTATCAGAAGTAACCGGGTTCTAAGGGTCCCAATATCACTGGATTGCTTTCATTGTTCATCGTTTCGATTTAGCCACTGAACTGGCGACCGAAATATTCCAAGAAAACAACCCTCAATTGAGTGTAGTATCGAGTATCAACCAACCTCGGACTGCACCAAAGTCAGTTATCTCACTACCCTAAAGAGGCAAAGATGGTTCAATTAAGGTTCCTAAGGTCAGTTGATGCTTCACGACACCACGCGGAGGCCCCGTACTCTCCTTGACTGAACTCAAGGGTTACCGATACTCACCAAAGTGCCACATCAACGTAGCAGACTGCTTCAACCATGTCGGTATACCCTGCACAGTTCCCTCACAGTCTTGTTGCTACTTTCTAAGAAGGTATCCCCCAGATCCGGGTTAGGATCTATAGAACTCCCGAGACAGTCCCACAATTTAAAGAAAACAATTCAGACAATTGAAAACACAAGTGATCTTAGTCCTAAGGTACACCTCACTTTTAAAGGATCCCCAGCAGAGTCGCCAGTTCTGTGATCGGTGGATATGGAACTGACTATTTAACGCTGGTTCGCGAAATGTCGCGGAAGCAAGAGTCGCCACCGTCTTTTATTTTCTCCAACATGGACAGGACAAAAGCACATCAAAATTCCTTATGAGATAGTTTCTCGGTTCGGGAGGTAGACTTATAGAAAGGGAAGATGTTAGCACCCTTTCTATCCATGGTTATCCATGGGCTCTTAGGTACTTGCTCTTATGTTTTCAAAATATTTGTTTGCTTTTCAAAAGTGTGTGAGTTTGAAAAAGTTTCATTGAAAACTTCAATTCGACTCTTGTATCAGTCCTCAAGAGTGTTGTGAAGCGTTTGTTTTGAAATCTTTTAGAAAGTGTCAGTGTGAAAAGGGTTTTTTGTTTGTTTTTTGGAAGAGAGCAAGTATCTACGAGTCATCTACCTACCCTAAGGAATTAGGTTGTGTAAATGTCCTTAAGGTAGTGCCATCCCACCATTGAGAGGTAGGTAGCACCACCGTTGGAGGTGTTCGGGTCAATTCGTTTATAGGGACAGTGTGGTCACCAGAGCAACAGCAGGACACCTTAGAAGCTACCCTTATGCCATTGATCCTTTTTAATTCCGAGGCAACCGTTTCGAGGCAACTGGATCATGTCATGGATATAAGGACTTACTAAAACGTCCTATACTCGACGACCATGTTTCGAGGGCAAGGCAACAGTGAGGCGTACCCTAAGATTGGTGTGTGAATTTGTGTGTTGTTTTCATGTTAGGTTTTATCTTGTACATGTATCATGGTGATCTACGCTTGTTTTTAATTTAGGCCATACATTCTTTCATGCAATTATAATTTAAAAGTGCGGAAATTCAAATGCGGAAAGTAAAATCCTACGCTATTACAAGGCGCGGGTCTATACATCACCAAAATACAAAGATCTGTTTTTGATAAAGATGCGAAAAGTAAAGACGGAAAGATAAACCTAATTACTATTACATATGAGAAACAGTTACATAATGATCGAAAGAAATAATGCGTGAAAAGAATTAAAATTAGGACGTCCGAGGGTTTTGACCCTTTGCATGAAATTAAATTAAATTAAAGTCCAATTAATTATTTAATTAAAGAAAAGAAAGTGTTTTAGTGTTTTTTGTATTTATGAAAAATAAAGAAAAAGAATTAAAAGGAAACCCTAAATCTAGATTATTTTAATTATTAATGAAAATATTAAAGTTAACCTAATTTACTAGTTAATTAATTTATTTACATGTTTATTTACAAAATTAATGATAATTAATAATAATGATAAATAATGATGATTAATAATTTATTTAAGAAAAAGATGAAAATGTCAAAAAAACCTAATTCTAGATACTTTTTACTTATTAAGAAAAAGATTAAAGTTTAAAAACCTAAATTAAACTAAGTTAATTGTTAGAGTTTATTTACAAAAAAAATAGGTTAGTGATGAAATTAATAATAATTAAATATATTTGTATTTTTGATTTTTTTTGTTTTTTATTATAGAAAATTATTTTATGGTGAAAAAAACAATTAAAAAAAAATTAGAAAAGAAAAGAAAATAAAATTAAAAAGGATGCAAACCAAGGGGGGTTTCAGGCCCAAGGGGAGGTTTTTTTGAAGTATTCTGGCCCATTAGACAAAAAGCCTTGTTTGACTTTCTGGCATCACGTGCGTGTTCATTGACTCCTGAGTACCGTGGTCTGCATTCTTTGGCCATTGGATTGGGTTTCATGGCCATTTGTGTTCTGACTGTTGGCCATTTGTGTTCTGGTCTCAACGTTTCTTAATCTTCTCAGGATGTCTGTCTCGCCATGTATTGGTGTCATGCATAAGTTGTTCTTTTGGCCATTTGGCTTTTGGCTTTTGGCTTTTGGCCATTTGGCATTTGGCCTCAACGTTCCTTAATGAACCTGCATGGGATCCTGTCTAAATCCTTACTGGAAAAGTAGTGACATGAATGCTTTTATGCCCTTTTGATCATGGAGATCAAGCCAACCTTACCCTTACTGAAGAAGTAGTGAGGTGTTGGTTTGTAACTGTGATAGCTCGTTTGTAGTGAGAGAGGGATTTGTAATAAGGATTTCAAGGTTTTAGGGTTCTTGAAAGAATTCGATATTCTGACAGTGTTGTGGCAAGGTTTTCTTCTTCTCTTTTTTCTCCTCTCTGATTTGTGTGAAAAGAATGTGATTATATAATGGAAATTAAGGTAAAGAAAATGGGCTTTGAATGTGCAATTGGGCCTCCAATGTTCACTTGAGTTCGTCACTTTCTAGGCTAAATCGCAGGGACTTAAGTGCAATTTTTGAAGTTGAAATGTGAAAACAAAATGTAGCCGATATCGAGAACTAACTCCTGTCCGAAAATCGGCTCAATCGGATAAACGGTTAATTAGTTATGAATTTTTGAAGTTTCAGCTCAGACAAACTTATTTTGGGCTCCAGTGTCGACTCTGACACGTTCTTCAATAAAAAACTGGTATTGATCGGAGCATAATCCGGTCTCGACTTTTGAAGTAAAGTTGTAGATCTATGAGTCAGTGACCTTGTGTAAAAATATGAGCCCAATCCGATAAAAATTGACCGAGTTATGAATTTTCGAAGTTTCGGCCCAGATGAAATAATATTCAGCATTCAAGATTTTCGGCGTGTCACACACTCTGAGCAAAAAATGAAGGCCTTTTGAACACCGTTCGAACTCAATACCTTCTGTGAAAATGTAGACAACTCAATTTGTGAAATTTTGGCGCCGGAACCAGCTCGATACGATGAAAATCGACCAAGTTATGATTTTCTGAACATGACGCAAATAAACTTCTGTCACAAATTTTCTGTGCGAAAATACTTGATAAATCCATATTTTTGAAGACCTTCTGATCGAAATTGGCTTCCAGCCGTGAGACATGAAAACATAGATAATGTCAAGACGGAATTTTGGCCACCGGAACGGATTCAAAACGAGCCACGATCTTCAAGTTATGAATTTTTTAGCGCGTAAAAACTGCACTTTCAGCACACATTTTCACCATATTTCTTCGAGAAAACTTACACATTCGGATACCTTCTTTAAAGAATTGACTCTTGAGCCGAACCTGAATTTGAGAATACGTTATCAGAGATATCTTGGCGAAAGAATACCTGAATATGACGCGCCGGGTTGGACTTGTGAATTTTTCTTGAAATATTTTGAGAAATATGGGAGGGCAAATTTTGGGGTACAACAGCTTGTAAAAAGCAGCAGCAAGGTCCTCCCAATTACGGACACTAGCTCCTTCTAGCTGATAGAACCACTCAAGTTGAGTCCCTGAAAGACTATCTTGAAAGAAGTGGATCCAGAGGTTCTTGGCAGCAGTATATGGCTGAATCTTTCTAACATATGAACGAAGGTGTAGTTTTGGGCAGGAGACCCCGTCGTACTTAGCAAAGACTGGTGCTTTAAACTTGTGGGGAATCACCACCCCAGATGCTAGACCCAATTCTCCAAAATCTAGTCCAGGTATCTTCTGGATCTCCATCGCGTTTAACCGGTCTTCAAGCTGTTTATACCTATCCTCGACAGGAGGATACTGGTCTTCATCAAAGTCAGTCTCGTTGTCAGAAACCACAGGGCTAGGAGCCCTCCTTTCTTCCTGATTTCCTCCCCCTCCAGATGAGTGAGACAAATCAACTTCTTCCCGCAACCTATTTCCAAACCTATGACCCATGTTCAGAAGGACCATCTTCTTCTTCTTCTTCTTCTTCTTCTTATCCTTCAAGATAAGAGTCTTCAGATATTTCTGCCCCTTGGCCAGGTTCATGAACATTTCCTGGAACTGAGCGTTTTGAGCTTGAAGAGCCTTAATAGCTTGATCAGTGGATGTTTCAGCAGACATGATGCTGAAATAAACAGCTAAGAAGATAAGAGACCTGTAAGGGTACCTGTTATGAGGTGCATGGGAATGAAATGCATATGATATGATTTCAAAGACGTCGAGAGATTCAAGTTCGTAAACCAAAAGGAAACACACCTTTATTAGATTAGAAACTTGAAACAATGTTTGAAAAATGCCTTTAATGCGTTACAAAAAGAAAAACTGAAAAGTAAATCACAACTAGAAATAACAAAAGACATCAGCGCTCCCATGGTCGTTTTCCGTTGGTGCTGACATAATCGTTGAGGACCTTCTCATTCTCTAGCTGTCTTGTAAGCTTTAGAATCTTCCGCTCCTGCTCATGATACTTTTGTCTGTAAGTATCTCGTTCTTCTCTCAACTGGATCCACGACCTCTTTAATTCCCCAATGTCATTAGGCATGTATAGATGGAGGACAGTATGAGGAACCCCTTCTTCATCAGTACTCTCAATAATTACCGGTAAGACAACTTCGTATGGCATCCCTAGCTTTTGGGAACGGGCCCGAACCTACTGGAGATATGGCTCCATTGGAAGAGAAGTCTTCGCTCCTAGCTCATGCGGATCATACCTTTTAACCCTATTCCAAGCTCGTATGAACCTGCGGCGATGTTCTTCACTATCCCCTTGGTAATCAAAGATAATACTTGGAATCAGCAACTCATAAGGACCATCCTTTCTAGCTTGCCCAAATTGTCGTAAGGCCAGACAAGGATTATAAGTGATTCCTCCCCTAATTCCAAGCAAAGGAACATTGGGGTATTCTCTGCACCGGTTAATAACAACCACTTCTTCAATGTCTTTAGTGCTCCAGATGATGTCCGTGTGAGCAAGGGACATAATCCTGTAGGCCCATCCCATACCTTCCTTGTTCTTCAAAACAGATTTGGGGAGGCGAGAAATAAACCACCTCGCCAGCAATGGTGCACAACACATAAGGGTTCCCCGTTTCCGAGCAGTTCGGGCATAAAGAGCATGTAGGATATCCCCTAAGAGAGTGGGCACTGGATTACGGGACATGAAGATATTCACTGTGTTCACGTCTGTGATACGGTGGAAGAACTGACCTGGGATTTTGCGTTTGTTTTCGCAAATGTTTCGGTTTAGCAAGAGTCGCCACCAACTTTTTTTATTTTATCCTAAGGAAAGGTCAAAAAGCACAGGAAAGACCTTTGAGATGTTTTCTTGGGTTCGGGGAGTAGATTATAGAAAGGGAAGGTATTAGAACCATTTCTATCCATGGTTATCCATGGGCTCTTAGTTACTTGCTTAGATCACTTGTTTTGCTTTTCAATTGTTTGAAATGGTGCTTTGTGTGTGGTTTTGAAAGATGTTTTGAAAAGAGGCCATCGTTGTGGCAACCTTTGTAATGATTTTTGTTTGAATGTATACAAAGGGGTTTTTGTCTTTTGAAAAGTTTTCAATGTTTGAAAGTAAGGTTTTGAAATTGTGTTGTGAAGTGTACTTTGAAAGTAGCAAGGATGTTTTTGCAAGTCTTGATCAAGTAACTAAGAGTCGTCTACCCTATTTTACTCAAAGATATTTCTTATGTTTTTAACCCTTTTAACAGTGTTGTTTCACCATTGTATTTGGTGAACAACCTTGTGTTAGGATGTTAAACGGGGCAGGCGCGGGTCATTGTATAGATCATGATAGCAATTGTGTCAAGTATTTTTGGCAATTTTCTTGAGGGACTTGGTCATTTTGTTTTGGCAACTCAGATAGTGTCATCGAGGGACTATGATCTTTGCTTTGTTTTTGTTTTGCCAAAGTAACTTGACATGCATATCATGGCCCATTTTTGAAGGCAACAAGTGGATTGAAACCCTAGGGGTACAAGTGTGCATTGTGTTTATTTTCATGCATTGTTATCTTGGATTAGGTCAAACTAATTGTTGATTTTATTTTGCATACAAACCCTAGGTCTAATCATGGCATAATTAAAAGCTTAAAGGTGCGAGAATTTAAATTCTACACTATTACAACATGATATAGGGAGGGGGGTACAAATTTGAATTGGGGATTATTTTGCAAGAAATTAAATCCTAAATTATTACAACCAAATTGAATGTATGAGATACAATATTTAAATGTATAATAATTAAATACAATAAATAAATGTTAGATAAAATGTGTTATGCAAAAAGATTTTTATGTATGTAAAAAGTATTTTTAAATGTGAAGTGTAAATAATAAAGAAAATTCAATTTTAATTATTTTTGTTTTTTAGGGCAAAAACCCTAATTTCTTAAATAAATAGTATTATTTATTATTTATATACAATAATGTATTAATTTGTACAAAAAATAAAAGTATATTAAAAAAAAGGTACTTTTAGTATAAAATATTAATAACAATAAAAATGTATTATTTTTGTGTTTTTTGTTCTTATTATTCAATAATATATATATATATATATATATATATATATATATATATATATATATATATATATATATATATATATATATATATATATATATATATATATATATATATATATATATATATATATATATAAAATAAATATATATATATATATATATTAAATGTATGAAGTGTATGAAAAACAAAAATTAATTACTTAAAAAATGTATATATTTCAAGAAAATATTTTCAAGTTTATATAAAAATAATAAATAAAAATAAAAGTATTTTTTTTTTACATTATTTATACATTTAAACAAAAATACATATAAAGTGTTTAATATATTAATACTAGAAATAATTAAAATAAATGCCAAATAAATATAAAAATTTATGAAAATATTTTTTAAGTATTTTTATATTTGAAAATAAAATATCAAGGTCAGAGAAAAAATAAAAATGCAAAAATAATGAAAATACAAAACAATGGGCCAGGGGGTGCTGAAAGTGAATTGGGAGGTGTCAAAAGTAAAGAAATCCAGACCCAACCCAGACTTCATCTTCAACTTCCAGAAGTTTGAAAAATGTGCGTTTTCCACACAAACCTGTATCTCCTGTTTCAGTGATCCTTTGACAAAACTCTAAACATGAAACTTATAGAGCATCAAACAACGAATCTAACCATATAAAAAACTTAAGCTAACTCTCAAAGACCAGAGAGAATTTCTCTGGCCCTAATCCTTAACCTAGTTTTTTCAGAAAGTTCATGAACAAAATTCTCCTAGAACGATTAATATAAATGAAAACTAAGCACATGTATGGTTTCAGGGCTATGAGTACAACATCTTTCATTCACAAACCTAAGTCTAACTATTCCTAAATAGAGAGATAGAAGTTCATGAAAGACCTATTTCAGTTGACTTCGAGCTGGACAATGCAGCAACTTCCAAGAGTGCTTGAGGTTCTTTTGAGCTTGCCTGATGTCCAATGAAGCTTTCCCAATGCTTGGCTTGTTTTGAAGTAGCCTGAATCGTGCTACAAAACTCAACCTGCAAAGCTTCCAAACAAAAATGGCAATGTGTGTTAATGGAGTTACAACAACTTGTGGATGGTCTGGATAGCTCAGGTATGTTGGTTGGAAGGTGTTTGAAGTAGCTTTGGACAAAACGCACGATGGAATTTGATGATGGCTTGCAAAATGCAGAACTGGCCCTGTTTTGCAAGAAAATGGGGGTTTGGAGTATGAGGATGCTTTAGGGATGAAAGGCTCGTGCTTCTGACTTGTGAGGATGTATGAAACTTGTTTGACAACTTTGCTTTAGTTCAATATAACATATGTGCCAGTTATGAGCTTTTTGCCATTTGACTTGTTTTGAAAGCAAAGTTGTGAACTGTCCAAGCTAGGGCCTGTACATGCTAGTTACAAGCATGCTCAACTTGGTATACTATGCCTGAGATTAGGGAAGTTGTTTGCTGCAAGGAAAAAAGTCCAAGGCTCAAGAAAATGGAAATTGACATAAAGTGGCCTTTATGAAAATGGAAGTATGACCTTTATGCTCAAAATGGAAAAGTTCAATGTACAAAGCTCTCTTGATCAGAACAATGCCAATATCCAATGTATTTGCATTCAATTTTGGAGTATAAATTGGTTTAGAGGCCTGTAATCATGTACTAAGCTAGTTTAGTCAGATTTGCAACTTGGTATGAACATGTATTGGCCATGGTTTCAAAGTGAGTTTTTGCCAACTTCAAGCATTCGATTCTGCCTAACCACAAAGGTGTTTGAGGAGTTCTTGGACAATTTGGAAAGCTTTCAACATGTAATATAATCCATCTTTGAAATGAAACTTGAAGATCCAAGTGGAACTATGTGAAAAATGGCCAAGAAGATGGGTCAAAATCCTGCCTAAACTAGGGCAAAATTTCTCTAAGTTAAAAGTTTTAGGTACCCTTGTTCCAAAAATCATAACTTGAGATTCAAGCTTCTTTTGAGAAAACTTTGTGACTCAAAGTTGTAGACTTTGTGATGGACTACAACTTTCATGTTTCAAGTTTTATTTGAATCCACTTTCATCTTGGTGAAAAAATGGGACAAAGTTAGGAAAAAATAAGAAAATCTTATAACTTAGAAATTTTCTAAGTTATGAAATTTTCCCATTTTAAATCCTAATTTGCATTTTTGGGTTTCTTGATGAACAAGTTTCACAATTTGACACGTCTTTATGAAAAATGACTCTTGGCACTTGGTTTTGACCAAAAAGTCAAAGTTTGACTTTTCAGTATACAGTTAAATTTTGATCAGTTGACTGTAAAATTCATCTGTCCATCCTATGCATTTGAGATCTTTTGAACTTGTTGAATTGGTCAAGACAATATCATTGAGTCCTTGAGTTCATTGTTGAGCTTGATTTATCATTGGTTAGGTTAAACAGTCAAAAATTGCCTTTGTACAATCAAAACCCTAAAAATGACCATTTTGCCCTTTTGGTGATCTGATCAAATTTCTTGTGGAATTGTTATCCAAACTTGATCAAATGGTTCATATAAGTTCATAATGTTGATGTGAATCAAATTTCATGAGGTTTGACTGTCAATTGGCCACAATTGACTTTTTCCCCAATACAGTTGATTTCTAGGTCAACTGTCCAATTGATTGTGCAAAAATTTGAATCAAGGCTTGAAACTTGGTATGGACAAACTTGGGAGTCCAATATGAAGTATGAAAGTCAATTTGGGTATTGTAGGTCAGAACATCACTGTGCAAACTCAAACCCTAATTTAGGTCAACAGTGCAAGGAGGTGTCTTGAGCAGAGCAAACCCTAGCTTGATCTTGAATTCCAAGAGTCTTGTGATGAGAAATGTTGATGAAATGAGAGGGCAAATTTTGGGGTACAACAACGTCGACGAAAGAATCTGAGTTAGGAAACAGAACCAAACCATATATGAGAAGAGCCAGGATGTCTTCGAATGCCTGGAAATCCAAACTGTCCCAAAAATGATTAGCCTGATCAACCAAGAACTTAGCCAAGAAGCCTTTTGTCCCACTCCGAGTCTCCCAGTTAGACATTACCTCAGCCTTGGTCAGATTTAGGGCTGTAGCAACATCCTCTGGCCTAAGAGCTTTCTCCCAACCGGTAAATGGTGTCTGCTCTAGAATAGAAATACCAAGTAAATCAGAGAACTCTTCCAAAGTAAGGACCAACTGATAGTCCGGGAAGGTGAAGCAGTGGTGCAATGGGTCAAAGAACTGGCACAAAACACTCATCATTTGCTCATCAATCTTGGAATTGACCAAACCAAGGAGGTGACCATGTCTTCTGATAAAGGAGGTAGTATCTGGAACTTTGGAAACCAAATCTCTAAGCCGAGTAGGAATCTGTACAAAGCTGATCTGAATAGTGTTTCTACGCATAGAGGCCATGACCTACAAAACATAAAAAAGATGAATCCCCTCTGTCTTTGAAATGGGTTAGTCTTGATGCAAGATGCATGCAATGTCATGATGCATGATGTTATGATAGAAACACACCACAAGTATTCACATATAGCAAACATGGTAAGGGCAAACAAATCACACAGTAACCCTTAGATTTCAGGCTGGCATGGAGTTTAGGTATTACCCTCTTTCAGTTTAGTTGGTTCAACCTGTCCTAGTAATAGTAACTAGGTTCTAGAGGATCTCAATATCACTGACCACCCTCGATCGATCATAATTCCAGTTTGGCAACCTTTTCTTACGGCCGTAATCATCGCAAGAGTTTGGTCTCAATGAGTGTAGCATACTGCTACTTTTCTATGGCCAAGTTGGTCAATTATAGGTTCTAAGGTCAGTTGGTGCTTAATGACTCCTTAGCTGACCCATATTCTCCTTGTTCCACCATAAGGGATATCGGTACAAACTAAAGTGCCACACCAACGTAGCTACTGCTTCAACCGTATCGGTCTACGCCGTACAGTTCCCTCACAGTCTATTGCTACTTACCTAAAAGGTATCCCCCAGATCCGGGTTAGGATCCATAGTAAATCCGATTCAAACCCACAAAGATAAAGCATACAAATCAAGCAATTGAAAACATTATGATGAACTATTCCTAAGGTACACCCCACTTAGTCATCCCCAGCAGAGTCACCAGTTCTGTGATACGGTGGGAAGAACTGACTGTTTTTGGAATGCTGGTTTGCGTTTTGCGTTTGTTTTTGCAAAATGTCGCGGTAAGCAAGAGTCTCCACCGACTTTTATTTTATCCAACAAGGAAAGGAAAAAAAGCACAGAAAAATTCCTTTTTTGAGATATTTCTGAGTACGGGGGGTAGATTATAGAAAGGGAAGGTATTAGCACCATTTCTATCAGTAGTTATCTACGGGCTCTTAAGTACTTGCTCATCATTCTCAAAATTGTTTTCTTTGTGCTTGTGGGTTTTGAAAAGTTTTGTTTTAACTTCGATTTAACTCTCACTTAAGAGTGTAATGAAGTGTTTTTGAAAATTTGTTTGTAAAAAAGAGTGTAAGTGTGAAAAAGTTTTGTTTTGGATGAGCAACTATCTAAGAACTAATCTACCTACTCGAAAAAGGAATCGTTCTATGCTAATTTCCTTTCGACAACACTATCCAACTATTTGTGAGTAGGTAGAACCGTCGTTGGAGTTTTGAGGGTCAATTCGAAAGAGGGACATAGGTCACTAAAGCAACGTTAAGACGTCTTAGCGATAACCCTAATGTCTTAGATCATTTATCCGAGGCAACAATATCCGAGGCAACCATTTCGAGGCAACTATGATCTTTTAGACAAGAGGATGACCTCTAAAACGACCTATACTCAATCACCGTGTACGAAGGCAACCAAGTGGGGTGTACCCTAGGAGTGCGCATGTGCGAGTGTGTTGTTTTCAGTTATTTTTATCTTTGTGCATGTTTAGGGTGATCTAATTTGATTTTAAGATTAAGCATTCATTCTTGTCATGCAAACCCTATTATCAAACATCTAGCAATTGTATAATTTGCAGAAATTAAAGGTGCGGAATTTAAACTAAATTATTACAAGGCGTCAGGTATTTACATCGCCAAAAACAACCCTTTAAAAATAAAATAAAAGCGGAAAAAATAGATGTCCTAATTAAATATTACAATCCGGGAGCAAATACAATAATTGAATAAATAAAGAATAAAGCGCGCGAGGTGAAATTGAATCGAATGCGTGTTTAGGGTTTTGACCCTTTTGATTAAAAAAATGGTTTTTTTGTTGTTTTTATTTAAGAAAAGAAATTAAATCCTGAATTAAAATACTAAATTAATTATTAAATAAATTAATTAATGAATAATAATTAATGACATATTTTTTTGGAGTTTTTGTTATTTTAAGAAAGAGAATAAAATAATTAAATTAGTAGTTAAAACTTATTAATTTCTAATTAATTTTAAATATTTACAAAAAAAAACAATTAAAGTTATCTAGAGTTAATAACCTAATTAATTAATTAAAATTTATTAATAAAATAAAGTTCTGAAATTAATTGGATAAAAAGTAATTTTGTGATTTTTTTGATAAAAAAGAAATTATGCTATTGGTTAGTAATTAAGTTTAAATAAAATAAAATAATTAAATTAAATAAACAAAATATAAGAGAAAAAGTGAGAATGGGCCTTTTTTGAGGTGTAGAAAGCAATTTTTCTGGCCCAATTGCATGCAGTCCATTTGACTTTTTTTATCCAGCGTATGCGCGTTGACCTGGTCTTTTGATGCATCCTCAATAAGGGCCACCAGATCTGGCCATCTGGCCATCTGGCGTGTTGATTAGTGAGGGAGTATGATGGAATTCCTGCTTAGGCGCATACTGGATTGCCTGAAAATAAACAAGAAAATGCAAATTGCTGGAGGCAGGGATCGAACCCCTGACCTCCAGCCTCTGAACGCCTTAAGGCCAACGTGGTTGCCACTGGAGCACTTGTCTTGTTTTGTTAATGTAATGCAAATAAATTATAATATTAGAAAACAAATTAATGGACAAAAATATAAAAAGGTGCGCGCATCATTTGAATGGACGAATGGGGAAGCGACACGCCTTCGTCCCTGTCCTCTAAAAACTACAACTTTTACCTGCGGATTTTATCCGCAGCTAAAGTCGTGGCTTCATTCTAAATTCTTCCCCCTGCAATATAAATGAGTTCTAGGACCATGGTTTGATTCGTCATCTTCTTTTGATCATAACCATGTCCATCATGAAGACCAATTGTACCTGAAACGAAAAACCCCAAAAACAAAACCAAAACCCTAACAATGGTGGATCTCGTTACAGGTCATGAAATGAAATTGAATAATACCAAAAGCTTGCAAATGATTTGTAGATTCAGAATATGCTATCAGTTCATGCTAACTATGCCTAAATTTGAAAATACGAAATCAAGAAAAGGGTGAGTTCGTGAGTGACTTACAGTGCTCTGGGAAGCTTAAAATTGCGTGGTCTTGGTTGCTTTTGCTTGTGGAGATGGCCAGGAAGAGATTGAGACCAACACCAAGCCTTTAAACTGCCTCTAGACTTGATTTCGATCTCACACTTTTTTGGTGTTTTTGCAAATTTTGTTCTTGCTCTCCAATTGATCTCCAACCCTTATTTTGGTCTGCACACGACCCTTATGTATTGCACAATGTATTAGGGTTGTTTTTGCTGTCCAAATCTTCCTCTATCAATGCTTGGATATTTGATTTGATTTTCTTTTACAACCTTCCAAATTTGGCTTGATTTGAATCTTTTTGTACACAACCTGCCTTGATTCGAGTTTCAATGCCTTGCTAGCTGTGATTAAAGCCTGAAACAATCAAAAGATCCATTGTTATCAATGCTTTGGATTTTATTTAATTTTATTTGATTTAAATCAAATTAATTCAAATCTAAATCAAAATAATTAATAAAAATATGATATCGACACATTGCCAAGGCTAGAGCACGTGGGCAATAATGCCAACCCAAAACAAGTGAAAAAGAATGGGCCCATTTGGCAAAATTTGAAGTTTTGGGGATAGTTGACTTTTGACAATTTTGCAAAAAAGTCCAACTTCAACAATGCATAACTTCTTCAATTTTGAACTTTTGGAGGTGTTCTTGGACTTTTTAGAAAGCTTGAGATGTCATCTAAACAACCTTTTTGGTATCATCTCAATTTGATGTTCCATTATCATGTATGAAGCTTTGACAAAAAAAGGTGTTTTTGTTGACTTTTCGAAATGACCTATAATGTCCAATTTCATAACTTCTTGTGTGTGCATATTTTGATCTTGGGATATGAAGATGGATTGTATGAAATTTCATCCTCTTAAAAATTAGCTTTGGATGGGTCACTTCTCATAAATTATGAGAAAGTTATGCTTGGTCAAAGTTGAGTTGACTTTTCCTGCAAAACCCTAATTTAGCAACTTTTGAATCTTGATGAATTTTGAGCAATCCTTGATGAATCATGATCAACCCTTGATAAAATGATGAAATAAACTTCAAAATTAGAATGTTGACAAAAAATCTTGAAGTTTGACTGTATGTAGGTCACAGTTGACTTTTTCCCTAACACAATCGATTTTTGGACCTTTAAGCAATTGACAGAGCAAACTTTCTCTACAAGGCTTGAAACTTGACATGAATGATCTTGAGAACATATTAGGACATTGGTGAGCACTTGAGGTCACTTGGAATCAAGTATCTTGGTGCAATGTGAAACCCTAGTTTGGGGAAGACTGCCTTAGGAGAGAGCTTGCCTGACCAACTCTTGGGCTATCTTGAGCAACTTGGAGATTTTTCTTGCAATGTTTTGAGAAATATGGGAGGGAAAGATTTGGGGTACAACAGAGTTTTTTTTACCTCTTTGGAGAAAAGTTCAAAGCTTCTTCTAGCTGTTCCAGGTGCAATGTGATGATTGATTAAGCTTCATTGGACCTCCCTGAAGTTATTCCAATTTACTTTGTGCTGAAAGTGGCTGAATCACTCCAACCATGTCAAGTTGAAAAGTTGGATTTTGAAAATGGTGGATGTTGATAATGGAGTTACAGTGGTAAAACAGGTGTTGAGATCACTTATATATGATGTATATGAAGTGTTTGGATGATTGGTTAAGACAAAAGTTGTAAGGTTTGAGAGATTCAAAGATTTGGACTTCAAAGCTCAAAAATGGAGGTTTTGTGTACAATTCTGGTTTTTGAGAGTGTGAGGGGTTTTGAGGGCTTGTGAAATCATGTCTTGGCTTGCAAATGATCTCTATATTTATAGATAAAAGGTTTGAGGGCAAGGGATGATTAGATTTGAAATATAACATGTTATGGTTTGGTTGCCTAGATTTGAAGTAACTTTGAAGAAACAATGTTCCAATGCATTGTAGGGTGGTTGGTAGGCTTAGAGATGTTGCTTCTGAGCATCCATGTTGAGTGCGATCAGAATAAACAAGTTAGAGGCTCAAGGAGTGGATTTTGTGATTAAAGTGATCTTTATGTAAATGGATATGGAGCTTTTTGCAATTTCATCCAAAAATGGCATGATCAAGTGGATAAAGCTTCAAATCCTTGTGTAATGCACCATAATTTCGTGTAAATCTCTGATTGTGTGGAGATTTAGAAGCAACATGGCCTGAAAAGTGAGATTGCATGGTAAGGTTATGAGATTTGCTCTTGAGTTCTTCACAAAATGACTAGACATTCAAGCATGAAAAGCCTAATTTCATCTCTTCGATTCTCCTTGCTCAAGCATGATAAATTTGTGTTCTTGGACATTTTGGAATACTTGAAACATTGTATAAAACTTTCATATTGACCACTTTGGCTAAATCAAATGGGAACTTGGTGGAAATTGGCCAAGAAGTTGAGATGAAAAATTGATAAAAACTTGTAAAAAAATTTCTAAGTGTTGGATAAAAAACATCATAATTTCATGGGCTTATATCTCTTAAATTAAGCACTTTTTGAGGATCATCCCATATTAACAAAGTTGTAGAATTCTTCAATCCCTACAACTTTCATGTTGAAATTTTTCCTTGAATCAACTTGTATCTTGAGGAAACTTGCTTGTGAAGTTAGGGTTTTTTAGGTATAAAACACTTGAATTTTTTCTAGGTGTTTGAAAATCTTGACTTTTGACTTTTGTTGACTTTCTTGATTCTTGATGATCAAGTTTAATAGTTTTAAATATCTTAATGATTCTTGATTTTTGAATTCCAATGTTGACCAAAAAGTCAAAGTTTGACTTTTGTGTGACTGTTGACTTTTCATAAACTGATTCAATTCTTCAAATATCAATCACTTGCATCTTTGGAAATTCCTTAAGCCATGTGATTAGGTCAAGATGTTGTATTTGAGCCCTTGAGATCATGCTTCAAGCCATTAGGTCATGTACTAGGCCAACAGTCAATGATCAGTCATATTCAGTCAAAACCCTAATTTTTGGCAATTTTTGACCTTTGATGATTTGAGGGATTTCCTTGAGGAAACATGGTAAACCATTGATAAAATGATGAATATAACCTCAAAATGTTGATGTTGATAAAAATTCTTGAAGTTTGACTATATGTTGATCACAGTTGACTTTTTACCCAATATAGTTGATTTTTAATCATCTGAGCCATTGAGTGAGCAAACATGTGATGCAAGACTTGAAACTTTGCATAAGCACTATTGAGGACCTATGATGAACCATGAAAGTCAATTGAGACCATTTCAACCTATTCTCCCTTGTACAAGATGAAACCCTAGTTGTGGACCCATTTCCTAGTAGGTCAGTTTATCTGATCAACTCTTGAGAATCCTTGAGTATTTGAGAATCTTAGAAGAATGTCTTGAAGAAAATGGGAGGGCACATTTTGGGGTACCAAACAAGGCAAGGCTAACAGTCAAAGGATCTCATCCATGGCAAGCTAGGGTTTCCATTGGATCTTTATTCATTTATCAATAGGCACTTATTTCTTGAATCTCGAGTTATGAGGACATGAGCTTTAGGCAAGAGAATAAGATGGATTTATTTGGATTCTCCACACAAATTAGGGTTGTAGACACTATGATGCAGAGCTATTCATCTATGTGGATAGAGGATCAGGAGTTGAAACAACTTCGTGGTAAAGAGATTGCCTTGGTGAAGGTAGTTTGGAGAGGACCAGCAGGTGGAAATGTGACTTGGGAACTCGAGAGTCAGATGAGAGAGTCTTATCTTGAGTTGTTTGTTTGAGGTAATTTTTTAGGACGGAAATATTTTAAGTGGAGGAGAGTTGTAACACCCCAATTTTAATTACTAGTTATTTTATTAGTATTTATTTTATTAATTATTATTTGATATGGTAATTGACTAAATTGTATCATTTTGTGAATATATGAGTTATCTGAGTTAATTGCTTAATTGTGTTTTGGGTTAGTAAAAGTGAAATTAGAAATATTAAGGTATTGGGCCTTAGTGATGAATTAGTGTGGATATGAGATAAGCCCATTAGTGAAACAAGAGTTAGTAAGGGGTTTTGTAAAACAAAGAAAGAGAATTGTAAAAACAAGAGAAGAGAAGAAAGTGCAAAAGAGGAGAAAAGGGAGAAAAGAGAAGAGAAGAAGATAGATGTAACGTCCCGTTTTATTTAATATTATATAAATATTTTCGAGTTACCGTTTGACGTTTATTTTTGCGACGAGAATATTTAAATTAACCAGTATATCTGTTAATATATTCAGCGATGTTTTATTCGGATCGATAATTATTTTATTCGGTCCGGTATTTACTTTGAGGGACCGGT
This sequence comes from Vicia faba, assembly GCA_948472305.1. Taxonomy (NCBI): domain Eukaryota; kingdom Viridiplantae; phylum Streptophyta; class Magnoliopsida; order Fabales; family Fabaceae; genus Vicia; species Vicia faba. The sequence goes on from OX451737.1 coordinate 944,170,132, forward strand.
AATTGTTTTATTTGGTCCGGTATTTGTTTTAAAGGACCGGTAATTATTTTATTCGGTCCGGTATTTGTTTTGAGGGACCAGTAATTATTTTATTCGGTCCGGTATTTGTTTTGAGGGACCAATAATTATTTTATTCGGTCCGGTATTTGTTTTGAGGGACCGGTAATTATTTTATTCGGTACGGTATTTGTTTTGAGGGTCCGATAATTATTTTATTTGGTCCAATATTTATTTTGAGGGACCGGTAATTATTTTGTTTGATCCGGTTTTTATTCCATTCGGTTCGGTAAAATATTATTCGGACCGATATTTAATTATTTAGAGTTATTTTAATTATTTGAGTTAATAATATTATTTAGTATTATTTGGTAGTATATTTCAAGAAGGGTGTTCTAGTAACTTTGCCTTGCAAGTCTTGTACCTAAACCAAACACAACACTACTTATTTTATGTCTTAACATTAAAAACACAGAGATAGAGAGAGTTTGAGAGAAGAGAGTCTTGGAGAAGAGAAGAGCAAGAACAAAGCCAAAGCTAGGTTTGGAACATCAAGAATCAATTCAAGCATTTAAGGTAAGGGGTTTGATTTTCCAATGCTTATAGTTAGGGTTTGATTTTGTATATTTTGGATTTGGGGAAAAATTGATGTTAGGGTTTTTGAGATTTGTTGAGATAAATTAGGAGAGTTAATTTAGGTGTTAATGTTGTGGGATTATTGTTATGTTAATAGAGATTAAATTAGAAAAACTAAATTATATTAATTAAGTTTAGTTTTTTAAAATAGCAGTATAGTTTAGAAAACAAAAAGAAACTAGCAGTAGTTAGAAACAAGAACTAGCAGTGGCTTAGAAAGAATGAAAACTAGTTGTGTTTATTAAAATGAAGTTTATAAGTATTATTATATGAAGTTAGAAACTAAAACTTGTAGTACCTTATAAGAACAAAACGCAATGGCAGTAAGTCTAACTTAGAGTTCTGCTATCAGTATATTATGTTTAGAAATTAATAAACTTACAGTATGGAAGATAAGTTTAGGAAAATTAATTAATTAATTTATGTTTTATTTTTATTTTCTTAATTTAATATATTAAATATTTATATTAATTAAATACAAATATGACATAAGTTAGCCGATTTAATTTGGAACCCGATTATGTTCCGATTTTCTGATTTCGGCAATTTCGGCGATGGAGCTAGTTGCTCCGAATTGAACGAAAATTAACGTGCTAGCTAATTTTGACGTTTAGAACATCGTGGCGAGGTTAGTTTTTCGAGATTACGAGTTTTTAACGGAGCAACCCGAAATAAGTCAATTTACGGTTAAGTTGAACCGGGTTGCGTTTTAGTCGGTTTAAGTCACGTATGAACAATCCGATTGCGACGTTAATGATTATGATTGGTGCCGGTTTTTATGAATGATTCCCGCAACGATTATTGATGTTTGACTATTTTTCCGTGTTTGAAATTTAGTGAATTATTTGATAATGATGTGGTGTGATTAAATATGATGTTTGCGATGGTCTATTTATAATGAATACTTGATGATATGCGATGCGATGATATGTTTATCTTGATGTGGATAAATATGGCGACGTGGGTTTTATACCAATTTTGATATGCGATGATGAAGTTTTGTTGTGTCGTGTTTGTGATGTCGTGTGGTCGAGTGACATACATTGCATTGGCAACGAGGGCTTTTATGCCAAGCGACGGGGGCTTTTATGCCAAAGAGAGGATGGGCTTTTATGCCGAATGTCCCTAATTATGGACAAAGCGACGGGTACCACATGCATAACATAGTCGTGTCTCATGGAGTCAGTTATGTTTATTTTTGAGTCTTTTGGCGTTGAGTTTTATTTGATGGCTTATAATGAACTGTGATGTTATATGATACTTTGTTTTGTGATGATTTTTGTGTTGAACATAAAGTGATTATAATGTGATAATTTCATGAAAATTATGTGATGATATTAAAGTGTTGATCTCATACACTAAATGATGATTTTAAAGTATGTGAGATTTAATATTTGTTGACATATTCTTATTAACCTATATCATTTATGATTCCAAAACTATTTATATATTTTATCATGCCTTTATTTATATGTTTTGGAGTATCTCACCCTTTACTTGTTTCGCCATTGCCTTTATATTGATAACGTGCAGGTGATCCGCGAGGATGATGATGATTAGCTCGAGTCTCTTTATTTTGAGTCGCTCTGCTCTGATAGTAGTAACACTTAGGATTTGGGCGACATTATTATTTTGATAGGATAGTTTATGTATACTATCTTATGACTTTATGTATTGATGATAACATGACGATACGTACATTTTGTGAACACATCCACTGTGCTGTGATTAGTCATATGTTTATATGATGATTTATGTTATGAATCGGTATATCCGACTTTTGATTTTGTGATGTGCATTATAATGCAAAGTGATGAAAAACACGAATATGTGATACCTCAATTTATGTTTGGATGAAATTTTGAAACTCTGATTTTATTATTAATTACGAGGGGTAGAATTGGGGTGTTACATTAGTGGTATCAGAACAGGTCGGTCTGTCCAGCCAAGTTGTTGAGTTTGTTGTTGCCTAACAATCAAGTATTGTTATTTGTTGATTCTAATCCTTGTTTTGTTTTGAGAAAAATTTGTTATGGCTGGAAGGAACACTGGTAGGAATGATGAGGCTCTTGCTGCTGCTATGCAGGCAATGGCTCATGCTTTCCAAAACCCGCTGAATGCTGACGAGAACGCTGGGTCTCGTAGTTTGGCAACCTTCCAAAGAGAGAATCCTCCTACTTTCCAAGGAAAGTATGATCCCGAAGGTGCTTTGGCGTGGCTGAAGGAGATTGAAAGAATCCTCCGTGTGATGGATTGCACTTCTGTGCAAAGGATCCGTTATGGTACTCATAACTAAGTGCTGAAGCGGATGACTGGTGGGTTGAAACCCGTCAGAGGCTTGAGATTGCTGGTGAGGAAGTGACATGGGAAGTTTTCCAAAGGGAATTCATGAGGAAGTATTACCTGGAAGATATTCGGGAAAAGAAGGAGATATTGTTCCTTGAGCTGAAGCAAGGAAGCATGTTGTGATACGGTGGGAGAACTGACTTAGGATTTTGCGTTTTGTGTTCGCAAATGTTTCAGTTTAGCAAGAGTCGCCACCGACTTTTTATTTTATCCTAAGGAATGGCCAAAAAGCACATGAAAGACCTTTGAGATGTTTTCTTGGGTTCGGGGAGTAGATTATGAAAAGGGAAGGTGCAAGCACCCTTTTCATCCATGGTTTTCCATGGGCTCTTAGTTACTTGTTTAGATCACTTGCTTTTGCTTTTCAATTGTTTGAAATGGTGCTTTGTGTGTGGTTTTGAAAGATGTTTTGAAAAGAGGCCATCGTTGTGGAAACCTTTGTAATAATTCTTGTTTGAATGTATACAAAGGTGTTTTTTGTCTTTTGAAAAGATTTCAATGTTTGAAAGTTTGATTTGAGAAATGTTTTGAAATTGTGTTGTGAAGTGTGTTTGAAAATAGCAAGGATGTTTTTGCAAGCTTTTGATCAAGTAACTAAGAGCTATCTACCCTATTTTACTCAAATATTCTTCCTAATGTTTTTAACCCTTTTGACAGTGTTGTTTCACCATTGCATTTGGTGAACAACCTTGTGTTAGGATGTTAAACGGGACAGGCGCGGGTCATCGTATAGACCATGATAACAATTGTGTTAAGTATTTTTGGCAATTTTCTTAAGGGACTTGATCATTTTTGTTTAGGCAACAAAGATAGCGTCATTGAGGGACTATGATCTTTTGTTTTGTTTTAATTTTTCCAAAGTACCCAACATGCATACCATGTCCCATTTTTGAAGGCAACAAGTGGATTGTAACTCTAGGGGTGCAAGTGTGAATTGTGTTTGATTTTCATGCATATTTGTCTTTGATTAGGTCAAACTATTTGTTGATTTTGATTTTGGCATACAACCCTAATTCTCTAATCATGACATAATTGAGTGCGTAAAATGCGAGAATTTAAAGTTCTAAGCTATTACCACATGATTATGCGGATGGGGGTACAATTTTGAATGGGGGGATATTTGACAAGAAATATAAACCCTAATTTACTATTACATCCAAATTGAAATTAATTGCATAAATATTTTAATGGACAATATTTAATTAAACAAAATAAATAAATATTAAATAAAATATATTATGTAAAAAAGAATTTTTGTTTGTTTATGTATGCACAAGTATTTTTAATGTAAAAAAAGTATAAAAAAATAAATAAAAGATTTATTTAATTGTTTAAGGGATGAAACCCTAATTTTCTTTAAGGAAATAAAAACTATATATTATTTATATACAAAAATATATTAATATGTGTAAAAATGAAATATACTTAAAAAAGGTATTTTTTTAGTATAAATAATAATAAATATAAAAATATAATATTTTTGTATTTTTATTCTAAGTATTTAATAACATAAAAGTATATATATATATATATATATATATATATATATATATATATATATATATATATATATATATATATATATATATATATATATATATATATATATATATATATATATATATATATATATATATATATATATATATATATATATATATATATATATATATATATATATATAAATTAAATATATTACAAATATATAATATAAAAAAATAAAATATGTACAAAAATAAATTATATTTATAATAATATTTTCAGTGTGAATAAAAATAAGAAATAAAAATAAAAGTATAAATTGTAAATATTTTTCAAGTCTTAATAATATAAAAAAATATTTAATATGTTTTCTATATTAGAAAAATAAAATAAAATGCTAAGTAAATATAAAAAAATATGAAAATATTTTTGGAGCATTTTTTATATTTGGAAATAAATAAACAAAATCAGAAAAGAAAACAAAAATGCAAAAATGTAAAAATATAAGAAATTGGGCCAGGGGGTGCAAAAATGAAAGTGGGAGGTGTTAGAAGCAAGCCAGGCCAAGCCCAACCCACCACTTCATCTTCTTCCTCCAGCACATTTGAAAAACGCGCGCCTGTTGTACAAACTTGGACATCCTGTTTCAGTGATCTATTGCAAAAACTTACAACATCAATCTTGTAGAGAATTTCAAGACGATTCCAACCATATAAATAACTAGTCCTAACTCTCAAAGACCAGAGAGAATTTCTCTGGCCCTAAAATCTGACCTAGTTTTTTCAGCATATTCATGGATGAAATTCTCCTAGCACACTTAATATAAATGAAAGCTGAGCATATGTATGGCTTCCTAGCATTGAATACTACATTTTTTATTCACAAACCTAAAGCTAAATGTTCCTAAATAGAGAGATAGAAAGTGATGAAAAACCTGTTTCAGTTTGATTCGTGTAGGGCAATGCAGTGCTTCTCAACAAGTTTTGAGGTGTCTGGTAGCTTGCCTGAACTTCACTTGATCTTTTCCAATAGCTAGCTTGCCTTGAATGTCTCTGAATCAGCCTATAGAACTCAACCTGCACAAGCTTGAAATGAAAATGGTGAACAATGTAAATGGAGTTACAGTTGGCAATGGAGGTTTGGGATAGCTTGAGTGAGTGGAATGGAAGGTGTTTGAAGCAAAAAGGGGCAAAACGCACGATCCAAATGAGCTATGGCACTCAAGTTGCAGCACCTGCCCTGTTTTGCCAAAGAAGTGTGATTTCTGGCTATGAGGTGCTTAGGGGATCAAACACTCGTGTATCTTGCTCAAAGGGTTGTGTGAAAGTTGTTTGTAATGTTTGTGTAAGCTAGCATTGACTGGTTTTCAAGTTGTCAAGTGTTTGGACAATTTCTTGTTTTTGAAGCAAATATGTGGAAGTTGTGATTACAGGCCTGTACAAGCCATCAAATATGCTGCATACAATCCTATTGGTCCCTGCAATTTATGGATTTGATTTGGCTTCTGAGATATGGACCAATGTTCAAGGGATAGTGGTTGGACATAAAGCACACTTTTGCAAAAATGGAAATGTGCCTTCTTCTACTTATGGCTTAGTTTTGTGTACAATGCCCAAATGGCCAAGATAATGCATTAGCTCAATGGATTTGCATTAAACTAAGGAGTGTGAAATGGTTTAGAGGCCTGCAAACTAGTACAAAGCATGCTGGTTTGGAAATGCCACTTGAATGAACATGAATTTGCCATGGATACGAAGTGAGTTTTTGTCAACTTCAAGCATTCGATTCTCCCTAACCACAAATGTGTTTGAGGAGTTCTTGGACAATTTGGAAAGCTTGCAACATGCTATATAATCCATATTTGAAATGAAACTTGATACTCCAAGTGGAACTATGTGAAAAATGGCCAAGAAGATAGGCCAAAATCCTGCCTAAACTAGGGCAAAATTTCACTAAGTTTAAAGTTTTAGGGACCCTTGTTCCAAAAATCATAACTTGATATCCAAGCTTCCTTTGAGAAAACTTTGTGAATCAAAGTTGTAAACTTTGTGGAGAAATACAACTTTCATGTTATAAGTTTTGTTTGAATCCAGTTTCATCATGGTGAAAGTGTGGGATAAAGTTAGGAAAAATTAAGAAAATTTCATAACTTAGAAAAATTCTAAGTTATGAAAATTTTCAATTTCAAACCCTAATTTGCAATTTTGGGTTTCTTGATTACCAAGTTTCATAATTTGACACATCTTGATGAAAAATGACCCTTGGCACTTGATTTTGACCAAAAAGTCAAAGTTTGACTTTTCAGTGTACAGTCAAATTTTGATCAGTTGACTGAAGAATTCATCTGTCAATCCTATGCATTTGAGATATTTTGAACTTGTTGAATATGTCAAGATTATGCCATTGAGTCCTTGAGTCCATGGTTGAGCCTAATTTGCCATTGGCTAGGTCAAAAAGTCAGAAATTACCTTTGTACAGTCAAAACCCTAAAAATGACCATTTTGCCCTTTTGGTGATCTGATCAAATTTCTTGTGGAGTTATGGTCCAAACTTGATCAAATGGTTCACATGAGTTCATAATGTTGATGTGGGTCCAAATTCATGAGGTTTGACTGTAAATTGGCCACAGTTGACTTTTTTCTAATACAGTTGATTTCTAGGTCAACTGTCCAATTGACTGGGCAAAAATTTGATTCAAGGCTTGAAACTTGGTATGGACAAACTTATGAGTCCAATATGAAGTATGAAAGTCAATTTGAGAATTGAAGGTCCAATAATCCTTGTGCAAAATCAAACTCTAATTTAGGTCATCAGTGCAAGGAGATGTCTTGAGCAGAGCAAACCCTAGCTTGATCTTGAGTTCCAAGAGCCTTGTGAGGGAAAATGTTGATAGAATGAGAGGTCAAATTTTGGGGTACAAAAGTTGCCCCTGTTCAATCTTCTTGAACCTGAAGAGTTAGATTGGCAAGTAAGCCTCTCGTGACTCGAAGGTAAAAGAGGATTGGACACTAGAGTGCCCGTAAATTTGCACTCGTCAAAAATGTAGCTGAGGGAATGGGCTTTAAGATGCCATTTGGAGATGGTAGAATTTTGCTGGAGATGGGCTTAAAGATGCCATCCAAACTTGTTTGTTGAAGATCAGTAGAATGAACATCAGAGTGGTATCCATATTTGGAACGTATCTGAGCTGTATATGGAGACTGGGTTTGTATGAGCAAAGGAATGGCGTCTGTGTCTAGAGCGTATCCGAGATGTAACTGTATTTGATTCTTGAATGAATACAAGAATGACTGCCGTGTCCGGAGTGTATCTGTATTCTGAATGGGTAGCAGAGAAACACCTATGTATGGAGCATCTACGTGCTGGGGATAAATTCCGAATGAGTGACAGAATGGCACCCGTGTCTGGAGCGTGTCTGGACTGTATCTGAAGTTGAGATCTGTATGAGTAGCAGAATGACTTTCATGTTTGGAGTGTATCTGTACTGTAACTGGGATCCAGACAAGTGACAGAATGACTTCCGTGTCTGGAGTGTATCTGATCTTGAAGTTGATAGTTGAATCTGAATGAGAAAATAGAATGGCTTCCGCGTCTGGAGCGTATCTAGTCTGTATCTGATTGCTGAAGTCTAAATGAGTAGTAGAATGAGCGCCGTGTCTGGGGGTGTATCCATATTGTATCTTGACTTGAAATTCTGAATGAGTAATAGAATGACCTCCGTGTCTGGGGGTGTATCCATACTGTACATGACATCTCTGAATAACTGTTAACGATAACTTTTTGATCTTATCCTGAAAAGAGTAAAACATTAGCTAAAGCACAAAGTTATGTTGAATGATATGTATGATGCAATAAAATGTGTTCCGTTAATGGTCATGATATATGAATGTAATGGATGTGCATGTAAGCTGATTAGCTGTGTTGCTGAGGAAAATAAATCCTTGATAACTGGAGATAATGAAATCTTTGACTGCTGCCGGAAAAAGTAAATCCTTGACCAATGCTAGGGATTCTAAAAAAAACTTTGATTGTTGAGAATGAGAAATCCTGGGACCACTGCTGAGGATTGAAAATCCTTGGTGACTTGTGGGGATTAACAAGAGTTTTGACAACTTCTACCGGGAATGAGGATTCTACATGACTTTCCTGGGGAAATAAGGAAAAATCCGACGACCTCTACTGGGGAATTAAAACCTGGGAGGCTTCAAATGGAGAAACAGGAACTAGAATCTTCGTTCTGCCAAGAAATAAACTCTGTGGGGAGAGTGTTTATTCTGCCGGGGAAATCAGGAGCTTGGGTTGTATGCCAATCTACTGGGGAATTATCTTAGTCGGGGATAAGACAACAAGTTAACTGTTATCTGGTTGATTCTTAGATTTCTAAGATAACCTGCTGGGGAAATTGGTGAAAACTGAATGGTTCCTGCTGGGGATTGATAGTTGGAAATTTGACTCCGTTGGGGAAGAAGGTTTCATCTTTACTGAGGGTCTGTAGTTCAAAGTTTTTGGGCTCCACTGGGGATCAGGAGCTTAGAGATTCAACTTTGATGGGAATTTTGAAGCTTAACTCCGCTGGGGATATGCACTTCAAGGTTTTAGCTCTGTTGAGGATCTGTATGACATACTGTAGGAGATTTCTTCTGGAATAGCCTAAGGACAACTTCTTATACTTTTGACCTATTAGTAATTATCCTTTCTTATTTTTTTTTATTTGTAAGCAATGATTATATTCAAATGTATATGCCTATTTAACAAACAATTGGACGTTTTCACATAAAACATAAGTGTAAAAAGAAAAGAAAGGCAAGCAAATTTCTGCACTTTGAAGTATTTTTGTATTAACTTTTGTAAGTATTTTGTACAAAGGAGACAGACATCCTAGTAAGAGAATGTTGTCGTAAAAATTGAGAAAAATTTTATGAAAAAAGAAAGATGGTTATGTGTAACAATTCCATGGGGTTCCCGTTCTGCTATGGCCTTCACAACTCTGAGTATCTTGTCCATTCGTTGCTTCGTCCGCGGATGATTGGATAGATCAGAAGCTTGGAGTTTGGTCGTGAAGAGATTGTCTTTAAAGTGATCCGACGAGACATAGTCATACGCTTTAATTCCCTAACTTTTGCCTGGACCGCCCTCCCGGGTCTTCAGTCCACCGGGAAACCCTTTTTTGCCCAAGTCGCCCTTTCGGGTTTTCAACTTGCCGGGTGTACATATTTTTTCTATTTATCCCTAATTTTTGCCTGAACCGCCCTTTCGGGTTTTCGATTCACCGGGATGCCCATTTTTGCCCAAGTCGCCCTTTCGGGTTTTCAACTTTTCGGGTCATTTATGCGTAGTATCTTTTGACTATGTCTGCATTTGCAGGGTGCGGCAGGTCGTCGCCGTCCATGGTGGTCAGAATCATTGCCCCACCAGAAAAGATGTTCTTGATCATAAATGGTCCTTCGTAAGTAGGAGTCCATTTGCCCCTGGGATCACTTTGCGGCAAGATTATCCGCTTGATTACAAGATCTCCGACTTGATATACCTGACGCCTGACTTTCTTGTTGAAAGCCTAGATCATCCGTTTTGGATACGTCTGACCATGACAAACAACAGTAAGTCGCTTCTCGTCGATCAAATTAAGTTGATCAAGCCGGGTCTGAATCCAATCATCTTCACTTAAACCAACATCCTTCATAATCCTTAAAGAAGGAATCTGAACTTCCATAGGTAAAACAACCTCCATGCCATATACCAAAGAAAAGGGGGTTGCCCCAGTTGAAGTATGCGCCGTGGTACGATATCCATGCAGAGCAAATGGTAACATCTCATGCCAGTCCTTGTAGGTGACTGTCATCTTTTGAATGATCTTCTTGATATTTTTGTTCGCAGCTTCAACAACACCGTTCATCTTTGGCTGATAGGGAGATGAATTGTGATGTTGAATCTTGAACTGCTCGCACAGAGCGGTGATCACAGTATTATTCAAATTTGTACTGTTGTCTGTGATGATCCTGTCGGGGATACCATACCGGCATATGAGGTTCTGCTTGATGAAGCGGGGAACCACATTCTTTGTAACGAAGGCAAAGGAAGCTGCTTCGACCCACTTGGTAAAGTAATCAATAGCGACCAAGAAGAAGCGATGTCCATTGGATGCCGTGGGATTGATCTCTCCAATCATGTCGATTCCCCACATCGCGAATGGCCAAGGAGCTGTTAAGACATTGAGAGGAACTGGAGGAATATGTACCTTGTCAGCATAGACCTGGCATTTGTGACAAGTTCGAGAGTGTTGATGACAATCAGCTTCCATGGTAGACCAGTAGTAGCCTGCCCTTAGAATCTTCTTAGCCATCGTATGTCCGCTCAAGTGGGTGCCAAATGTGCCACTATGTATTTCGGTAATGATCAACTTTGCTTCAACCTTGTCCACACAATGAAGTAGAACACAATCATGGCTGCGCTTATATAAGATACCATTTAGGAAGAACTTGGAAGCAAATCTCCTTAAGAACTTTTTGTCATTGACGAAAGCTCCTTCAGGGTATTCTCGAGTCTAGAGATACCTTTTAATTTCATGAAACTAGGGTTGTTCCATTACTTCTTCGGTATTAATCTCATGATAGTGCGCAGGTTCATCCATTCGCTTGATGGTGATTTGGGGAGCCTCATTATCCCAGTTGAGTTTAAACATGGAAGACATTGTAGCCAGAGCATCTGCTAGATGATTTTCTTCTCGCGGGAAGTGTTCGAAGGTAATGTGCTCGAAGTGAGGCAACAATGTCAGGACATGTTCTTTGTATGGGATAAGATTAGGATGTTTAGTGTCCCACTCTCCTTTGATTTGACTGATAACCAAAGTCGAGTCCCCAAATATGACCAAAGATTTGATTCCCAAGTCAATAGCATCCTTGAGACCAAATATACAAGCTTCATATTCGGCCATGTTGTTGGTGCAGCTGAAGCAGAGTCTAGCAATGAAAGGTGTATGGAAACCTTCCGGAGAGATAAGTACCGCACCGATACCGTTGCCAAGTGCATTTGAAGCACCATCAAAGTACAGGGTCCATCGGGATCCTTGTTCAGGTCCGTCATACAGTCGGTTACCTTCAATGTTGTCCAATGTCATGATGTAATCGTCAGGGAAGTCGAATCTCATAGATTGGTAATCTTCGACGGCTTGATGAGCTAGATGGTCAGCTAATACACTCCCCTTTATAGCTTTTTGGGTTGTGTACTAGATATCATACTCTGTCAGGATCATTTGCCATCTAGCGATTCTTCCCGATAAAGCAGGCTTCTCGAAGATGTACTTGATCGGATCCATCTTAGAAATCAGCAAAGTGGTATCTGTCAACATATACTGCCTTAGCCGACGAGCAGCCCATACCAAAGCGCAACAAGTTTTCTCGAGAAGTGAGTAGTGAGTCTCACAGTCGGTAAACTTTTTGCTAAGGTAATAAATGGCATGCTCTTTTCGGCCAGACACGTCATGTTGGCCCAGTACGCACCCCATTAAGTTATCCAAAACAATCAGATACATGATTAACGGTCTTCCTTCGACGGGTGGCATCAAGATAGGAGGTTCCAGCAAATACTCCATGATCTTATCAAAAGAAATTTGACAATCATTGTTCCATTCAACCCCTGATCTTTCTTCAACAGCTTGAAGATTTGCTCACAGGTAGATGTTAGGTGAGAGATGAACCTTGCAATATAGTTTAAGCGTCCCAAAAAACCTCTAACCTCCTTTTAAGTGCGGGGGGCAGGCATTTCTTGTATAGCTTTGACTTTAGCAGGATCAACCTCAATGCCTTTGTTGCTGACGATAAATCCCAAAAGTTTACCAGACCTGACTCCAAAAGTGCATTTGCTAGGGTTCAGTCTGAGCTTATATTCCTTCAATCTGACAAACAACTTTTGCAGATAATCAAGGTGTTCTTCTTCTGTCTGTGAATGGGCTATCATGTCGTCTACGTAGACTTCGATCTCATGATGTATCATATCATGAAACAAAGCTACCATGGCTCGCTGATAGGTTGCCCCAGCATTCTTCAGTCCGAATGGCATCACTTTATAGAAGAAGGTACCCCACTGTGTGACAAAAGTAGTCTTCTCCATGTCTTCAGGGGCCATTTTGATCTGGTTGTATCCCGAGAATCCATCCATGAAGGAAAATACCTTGTGTTGAGCTGTGTTGTCAACCAAGATGTCAATGTGTGGCAGTGGAAAATCATCTTTAGGGCTAGCCCTGTTTAGGTCTCTGTAGTCCATACACATTCTGACTTTGCCGTCCTTCTTAGGCACGGGCATAATGTTAGCAACCCATTGTGGATAAGAAGTAACAGCCAGAAAACCAGCATTGAATTGTTTCATCACCTCAGCTTTGATCTTTTCAGACATGTCGGGCCTCATTCGGCGGACTTTCTTCTTGATTGGTGGACAGTCTTCTCTTGTAGGGAGATGATGAACCATAATATCTGTATCTAGTCCCGACATGTCTTCATAGGACCATGAAAAGATCTCAACATATTCGTTCAACAACTGAACTAGATGCTCTTTGACACTTGGCTCCAGGTTGGCACCCACCTTAACCTCTTTCTTGTCTTCCTCTGCTCCCAAATTGATGGTTTCTAGCAACTCTTCATGGGGCAGAATAACCCTTTCTTCTTGTTGCAAAAGTCTGGCTAACTCTCCAGGCACTTCACAGTCTTCATCACCTTCGTACTCGGCATGACTGAGCAAATCTTCAGAGTCACCGAAGGCTAAAGCAGAATTGTCACCCATGGAATCCGGAGTGGATGGGTACCTGCATTTTGTGAGTGTGGGTGTGTGTAAGGGATAGCCATCCTTAAACAAAACAAAATGTAAAAGGAAATAAAATGAACACAACCGTTTATAGATGAAAACGTCCAATGATTCACTTAAAAATGGCATATGATAATGAAGAAATCAAGCCCTTACAAATGGACCTATATGCCCCGGGTAAGGCATAAGGTGAAAATAGTGTACGAATTGTTTAATTATTACAGACCAAAATAGGAAATTGTTCAAAGATAAATTACTGGTTGATGAAAGTGATGGGAACAAAGTCTTTCGCTTCCTAGTTGCTTAATCCTCCTTCAACGGTTGGAAAAATCCAATTTTCAAAGTTGTCTTCTTCATCAACATCTTCTAAAGCATTAATTCCATGGTGAGTGATTTTTAAGGGTGGTCCTCCAGCCCGGGAGCGACGCACAGCTTTCTAGCCAGCAGTAGTAAAACCTAATCCAAACTTATCCGTCTTGTGAGGAAAATCGGGCAGTTGCCCCCACACTGTACTCCTTCCTTCTTTGATTACGGCCTCCGCATCTTTGAGGGATGCCATCCTAGACACAAGCTTGGAAACGATAGGCACATTAGTTATTGTCTTTGCAGCTGCGATTTCAGGAGAAACCTCTTCAAAATGTTGGAAAGGTGTTTCTATGAACTCGCCATCCAACTCCACATAGCGGAAGGAGTTGAGGTGACTTATCATGTACTCTTCCTCGCCATGAACTGTTATGATCTTACCCTGAACTGGATACTTTAGCATTTGATGTAGAGAGGAAGTTACTTCCCTAGCGTTGTATATCCACGGCCTTCCCAACAAGCAAGAATATGAAGGACGGATGTCCATCACATAAAAAGTAGAGTTGAAAATTTCTGTACCCACTTTGACTGGAATGTCCAATTCTTTGTGAACCATCCTCTTAGAACCTTCGAAGGCTCTAACAACGATGTTACTGGGCTTCAGGGTTAAACCTTCACAGTCCAATCTGTCTAACGCCTTCTTCGGTAGCACATTTAAAGATGAACCGGTGTCAACCATAACATGGGCAAGTGTGGTTCCCCTGCACTCTACTAAGACATGCAGCGCGTCGTTATGTTTTCTTCCCTTGGGGGTCAAATCAGCATCGGAAAAACCAAGACCATTATCAGCTGTAAGGCTAGCCACGCACTCTTGAAATTAGTAAGCAGAAGTTTCTTGAGGCACGTATGCCGTCTTTAGAAATTTGATCAAGGCTTTAGCATGAGCCTCAGAGTAGAGTAGGAGAGCCAGCATGGAGATTTTGGAAGGGGTCTGCCCTAGCTGCTCCACAACATCGTAGTCACTCTTCTTGATTATTTTTAAGATTTCTTTCATCTCTTTTGGAGTGGTCTCGGGGATTACCACAGTCTGAGCCTTCGTCCTGACAGGGGCTTCTAGTATCCCCTTACCTTTATTGGAAGTAACATCAGAGGTTCTAGCTTCAGGTACATCAATTTCTTCAATTACCAGACTTTGCACGAATGGCTTGACAGGTACAGAAACTCTCGAGGGTCCGAAGACTGCTTGTGGAGGAGCAATCTCCGGAGAGAAGATCCTTCTGCTACGAGTTATCTTGCTCGTTCCCGCAATATTCCCTATATCAGGGGTTTCATCATCGGAATTCTCTTGGACTGATTCAATTTGCTTGATACCATGGTAGAAGATTTCTCCTCCGTAGTTCCATGGTATCGTCTTGTTAGATTTATACGGGACAAGCCCTGACATGGTGATTTTCAACGGCACAAACTTAGGATCAGGCGTAATCTTAACAGGCCTTTTGCAGGCCTTGGAAAGATCGTCGGAGATGGTTATTATAGCAATGTCATTGGTTGGAGTATCAAAGGTAGCAGGAGTAACATGAGTGATAGTATCAACATGAGTCTTTTGAAAGAGGATCTCTTGGGTATCCATCAGGCGTTGGATGCCTGATTTCAACAGTGGGCAATCAGCTTGCAAGTTTGAACAAAAGTAACAGTCTTTTCCACAGCCTGGAAATATTCTGGCTTTCATCAAATTCACTTTAATTATTGGTAACAGAGTCAAAAGGTCATCAATAGTGGTAACATGAAGATCTTCCATAACGGCATGGACATTATGACCGTTGTTCTACCCCAAAATTTGCCCTCCCATATTCCTCAAGAATTGTCAAGAATGCCCTCCCATATTCCTCAAGAATTGTCAAGAATCATCTTCAAATGGTTCAAGATTTCTCAAGGGTTGCACAGTCCAAATGCCTCCTAAGCCAGTCGAAATTAAGGTTTTGTTTCTTTCAAGGAATTTAGGGTTTTCAATGGCTCAAACAAGTCCCATAGGCCTATACATATTGTCAAGCACCTACATGTCAAGTTTCAAGACTCACAGAGGCAGTTTGCACAGTCAAAAGTCCCATTTGCTTCACAATCAACTGTAGGGGTAAAATGGTCATTTTGCAGTCAAAAGTCAGTATTTTTGGTCAACATCTTATTTTGAGTCCACAATCATCATTCGATCAAGTCTTGATCATGATTCCTCAAGCATGGCTCAAAAATCATCAAGATGCCAAAAGTTACTATTTTTGGACAGTTGAAAAGTCAACTGTAACTTGACCAAGGCATAATCTTTTCATGGTTCATCAGAAAAATCCCATCCAATGCTCATTTTGAAGGGGATGACATTTCCTACAACTCATCTTCACATTCCAAGTCCAAGAAATGCTCCCACAAAGAGTTATCAATTTCTACATTATAGGTCAATTTCAAAAGTCAACAAAAATGCACTTTAAGTCAAAGACCATAACTTGAGATTGGTAAATCCAAATGACATGGGACCAAAGGCATTGGTTAGAGGACTTCAAGACCTTTCCAAAATGTCACAGAACATGTTCATATGATCAAAATTGAGCAAGATATGCATTGGGGAAGTTGGGAAATTTTTGTGAATTTGCAAAAGTCAACTTTGCTCAAAACACATCATTTTTGCTAATGGGCCTCAAATTCCTTCTTGAAACTTTGTCCAAAGCTTATGCACGACCCATTGAGATTATTTGAAATTATTTTCTTATTTTTTATTAATTAATTGGATTTTTAATTGATTTTAATTTCTTTAATTAATTTAAAATGTAGGAAATTCAAAGATATGTTTTTTCAAATCTTTTGTGAAGCAAACAAACTCAGGGCAAGCTGGCAAATTCGTGTATCAATCAAGGACATCAAAATCTCCATGTTTGGCAAGTTTTCTCAATCAAAAAGATTGAAAAATATTTGATTTTCAATCAAATATTGAAACATCAATGCAAGGGATTTCATGTGCAAGATTTACCCTAGTTTCATTCCATTACATATACTGAAGCCAACCCTAATGCATTCACGTGAGAAGCTGCTGCAAAAAGCCATAGCCATATTGAATTTTTTCAAGAAAATTGTAAAATCGTTTTCTCACTTCCAGATCAATTCAAAGCTTTTAATTACTTCTAATACATTGCATAGGTCCCCAGGAACGTGTAGGAATCAAAATCACACGCTAAAGCTCAAAGAATCCAAGGATAATAGTTTCACGGTTTGAAATTTTTTTCATAATCGCACACTTTGATTCATGCATCATTAACGCGTTTTGTTGATTGTTTTGTATTCATAGGGACTGTACGAAGCTTTTGGTACAAGATAATTGAGTTATAGAGCCCTGAATCACAAACCACCATGAATGAATTTTAGGGTTTTCAAGATCTTAAATTGGGGCTTTGTAATATAGGAAAAATTAGGCTTTGAAAGACCCATGGTTGAAACCGTCTGAACAAGACGAGCAAGATGGAACCCTCGCGATGAATTTATATTAATCCTATGCCTATTCGCTATTATTGGTCATCCTATTTTGTGGGGGTTAAAAACCCCCGCTAACTAATTTGTTTTTTGCAGGCATAAGGAAGGAGACGAAGGACGTGTAGGCCCCTGAATGGATAGTTCAAATATAGCGCGCGTAATTTTTGTTTTGTCCAGCATAATTGTTGTTTTCATATATTAATTTTATTGATCATTATAATAACAGATACAAGCGCGTGGCTCAGTGGAAAGTGAAGTGGACGTGAACCATTGGGACCTGGGTTCGATTCCCAGGTCCCCCAAACCTTTGTTTCTATTTTGTTTAACAAGATTATGTGCAGGCTTCCAAGAGAACTCCACCATGAACCTCACGCTTCATCATGCCAAGTGGCTGGCAAGGCAGATCTGAAGGCCAAGGATGAAAGACTATGGTACCACCCAGTCAAACCCAACGCAGCCAATTACAAAAGTCAACCAGGCTTGAGTGTTCATGGGCTTGAATTCCCAAATAAACCTCCTTATGGGCCCAACACCCCCTGGTTCTTTCATATTTTTCTCTTTGTTTTCTTTTTCTTTTTATTTTCTTTTACTAATTTTTAATTATTAGCTATTATTATTATTTAATTCACAAATTATTATTTTCCTAATAATTTCAGTAAATATTTATATTATTTATATTTATTATTATTAATCTCAATTTAATTCATTATTTTGTAAATAAAATACTAACAAATTAATTAGCTTAAATTAGGTTTAATTTTGATTCTTTTCATAATAAATAAAATAAATTTAGAATTAGGGTTTTCTTGACTTTTAATTTCTTTTTATTTCATTAAGACCTAAAAAACATAAAAATTATTTTTTCTTTTAATTAATTAATTAATTATAATTAGGTTTAAATTTAATTAAATCGCAAAAAAAGGACAAATTCAATTATTTTCTCAAAAAGGGTCAAAACCCTAAGGACGTCCCGATTCAATTCTTTCGCGCGCATATTTTTAATTCATTATTTATTTGATCATATTTATGTATCTGTTTCCGAGGATGTAATAGTTAATTAGGATTTTATCGCTTTCTTTTACTTTCTCGTATTTATTTTCCAAAGGGTTATGTTTTTGGCGATGTATATACCCGACGCCTTGTAATAGCGTAGATTCAATTTGCCGCAATTTACTTTCCGCACTTATTAACTGTTAACGATGCATGCAAGACTTGTTTGAAAAATAAAATCAATCCGTAGCTCACCAATACATGTACAAGATAATCTTAACTGAATTTAACACACATGCACATGCCACTCCTAGGATACGCCTCACTTGGTTGCCTCGACGTGGTCGTCAAGTATAGGGTGTTTTAGAGGTCTCCCTCCTGTCTAAAGATCCTGTTGCCTCGAAACGGTTGCCTCGGATAAAAAAGGATCTAGGACATTAGGGTTACCACTAAGGCGTCCTACTATTGCTTTGGTGACCACATGTCCCTATAATCGAATTGACCTGAATAACTCCAACGACGGTGCTACCTACTTCTCAATAGTGGGATAGTACTGTCTAAAGGACTCTTACACATCCTAATTCCTTTAGAGTAGGTAGATTTCTCCTGGGTACTTGCTCTTTCAAAAAAACAAAAATACTTCTCGCACCTACACTTTTCTGACAAAAGTTTTCAAACAAACACTTCATACACTCTTGAGGACTGATACAAGAGTTACCTAGAAGTTTTTCAAACTAAAATTTTTCAAACCCACAAACACTTGAAAAGCAAACAACTTTTGAAAACATAGTGAGCAAGTACCTAAGAGCCCGTGGATAACCACGGATAGAAAGGGTGCTAACACCTTCCCTTTCTATAAACCTACCTCCCGAACCGAGAAACATCTCGAAAAGGAATTTTGCGGTGCTTTTGTCCTTTCCTTGTTGGAGAACATAAAAGACGGTGGCAACTCTTGTTTACCGCGACATTTCGCGAACCAACTTTAAAACAGTCAGTTCTATTTCCACCGATCACAGAATTGACGACTCTGCTGGGGAATTTTATAAGTGAGGTGTACCTTAGGATTAGACCACTCTTATGTTTTCAATTGAATGCTTTGTTTGCTTTAATATTGTGGGCCTGTCTTGGAGTTTCATAGATCCTAACTCGGATCTGTGGGATACCTTTTAGAAGTAGCGACAAACTGTGAGGGAACTGTGCGGGGTATACCGACATGGTTGAAGCAGTTGCTACGTTGATGTGGCACTTTGGTGAGTACCGGTAACCCTTGAGTCAAGTCAAGGAGAGTACGGGGCCACCGCGTGGTGTCGTGAAGCATCAACTGACCTTAGGAACCTTACTTGACCATCCTGGCCTCTTTAGGGGTAGTGAGACGACCGACTTTGGTGCAGTCCGAAGTTGGTAGATACTCGATACTACACTCATTGAGGGTTGTTTTCTTGGAATATTTTGATCGCCAGTTCAGTGGCTAAATCAAAACAGTGAACATAGAAAACAACCCAATGATATTGAGCTCCTTAGAACCCGGTTACTTTTGATAGGACAAGTTTTGAACCCACCAACTTCAAGAGGGTAGTACCTAAACTTCATGCTGGCCTAAACTCTAAGGGCTGTCTGGTGTGACTTGTGTGCCTTCAAACTTGAACTACTTGCATATTCTTGTTATCTGACAACACGAGTTTCGTGCAGGGTTTTGTTTACAGTCCTTAATCTGGGCTCATAACAGGGTTTACTTACATCACTCCATGCATAGCATAACATCATACCATCATACCATTGCATGCATCCTGCATAAGGACTAACCGACATACATCTTGCATAAGGACTAACCCATTTCAAGGATCTCAAGGGCTTGTGATGCAGGTCATGATGAACCAAAATGTCTAGCAAGGGGCAAAGGGGATTTATTTTCCTCTAGCCAGGTTGATGACTTGAGTCAGGGGCTATGACCCACTCGATATGGTGAGCCTTGACTCTTGAAGAAGGACTCTCAGCAACATGAAGTTCCTTCAATCAAGCTACAAAATCAAAATTCTAAAATTTTTCTCTGTTTACCCCGCGAGATCCTTGAAAACATTGCATACATACATATCATTGCATTACATGTACCCCTTTTCCAGGTCACTTACCTTCTTCGCTGTTTATTTCAGCAATCATCATGTCTTCTGAACCTTCTGCTGGACAAGCTATCCAGGCCCTCCAGGCACAGAATGCCCAGTTCCAGGAGTTGGTTATGAGCCTAGCCCAGGGTCAACAGGACTTGAAAACTCTGATTCTGAAAGAGAGGAAGAAGAAGAAGAAGAGGACTGTGTTGTTCAACACTGGACGCAGATTCGGGAATGCACTGCAAAATGAGACTGATCTGGCTACTTCCTCTGTAGGGAAAGATATTCCCCAAGAGAGAAGGGTTCCTAGTCCCGTGGTCTCCGACAACGAGACGGATTTTAATGATGAACAGTACCCTCCTGCGGAGGACAGGTACAAACAGCTGGAAGACCGTTTGAGCGCCATGGAAATACAGAAGGTTCCCGGTCTGGACTTTGGAGACCTAGGCTTATCTTCTGGGGTGGTGATTCCACATAAGTTCAAGGCACCTGCCTTTGCGAAGTACGACGGGGCATCCTGTCCTAAGCTGCATCTCAGATCATATGTGAGGAAGATCCAACCGTATATTGCAGACAAGAATCTATGGATCCATTTCTTCCAGGATAGTCTTTCAGGGACTCAACTCGAATGGTTCTATCAGCTAGATGGAGCCAATATTCATAACTGGGAGGACTTGGCTACTGCATTTTATAAGCAGTATCAGTATAATTCCGACCTCGCTCCCACGCGTACCCAACTCCAGGGTATGTCACTAGGGACGGGTGAAGGATTTAAGGAATATGCTCAAAAGTGGAGAGACCTTGCTGGAAGGGTGCAACCACCTCTAACTGACCGTGAGCTTGTTGACATGTTTCTGGGGACCCTGTCTGGTCCGTTCTTCAACCATCTGATTGGGAATTCTTCTGCAGGGTTTACAGACCTTATCTTGACTGGTGAGAGAATAGAAGCTGGTATCAAGTCGGGGAAGATACAGAAAGGTGACTCCTCGAACACTGAGAAGAAACCATTCAAGAAGGAATCTAGTGTTGTCTATGTTTCAAGAGGGCAGAATAGGTCCGAACACCGCCAAGCTGTCAACGCGGTGGTTATTTCAAAACCGGCCAATGCTCCTCAACATCGCAACCAACAAAGGGAAGAGAGACCTAAGAGGCAGTTCACTCGACTCAATATGACCTTGTCACAGATATTGCCATGGTTGTTGGAGACCAATTTGGTAACTCTAAGGGACCCTCCTAAGAATCCCAACAAGACACCTTCAAGGTATAACCCCAACGCCCGCTGCGCTTATCATTCTGACAGCTCGGGGCATGCTACAGATGATTGTTGGACTTTGAGGAACAAGGTTCAGGACCTAATCGATGCAAAGGAGGTCCAGTTCGAAGCGCCCGAGGCTCCCAATGTGATCACTGCTCCCTTGCCAAAACATGGCTAGGATTGAAAAACTTTTGTTCATTCGAATGTTCAACTTGTATTTTTCTTTGATTGTTCAAAAAATTATTGTCATAGCAAACTTTATTACTTTATCAATGCATCGCATATGTCTGTTTTGAATCAATATATTCGCATTCGCTATATTCAAACTGCTTTCATTTTTTGTGATGTTCAAACTCTCAATTAATAATTCTAAGCCTCTTGAGGGAGGATGACGAAAACGATACCACAATCTACAGTAGGCTTTTGAACAGACCCCGCTGATGAGGTACAAGCATTGTTTCAATTCCTAAACATTGGAGTTATAAGGAAGATAATCCCTCATCAACCCCTTCGAGCAAAAGAAGTAGGAGTTTTTCTTTTCACAAAAAATTAAAACCCTTAATCATAACCTAGGGCAGGGTAGTTCTCTCAGTTGATCCAGGTGCACAACGAATAGCATCAAAGGAGTCCTTACAAAACAAAAGACAGTGATGGTTCCGAATAATCATAAGGACAGGCAGTCATTATCTTTCAAAATAAAAACCCATTAAGTCAAAACCTATGAAGGAGACTTACAAAAACTGGGGCATCCCGCTGACTATAATTACAAAAGAAACAGTTCAGGCAAAAAACAGGGATAACAAAATCAAAAGAAAGAGGTCCTACAAACCCTCAACAAAAAAGAAATGACTGCCTATTTAAAATAAACTGTCAATATCCGAACCATCATTGGAATATCAGGACAAAGACTCAAACAAGGTCTAATGCACGATCAACTGAGTTTAGATTTGAAGAACATCACGAAGAACGGGTGGGTACAAATAAAATTTGATCCTTTATCCTTCGTTTCTTAAACTGTGAACCAGGCCACGTTATAACCCTTAAAAGTCCTAGCTGAAGCATGGGTTAGTTCGAAAGCATACTGTTACGAAAGGTATCCTGACTCCTTAAGGCTTCCGGTAAAATAACGAGTTGACATCACATTTTACAAAAATTCACTTGTTTTTATGAAAAAAACTGCATTTTCAAAAACTTCAAGACAGACATAAGCTTTACATTTTTAATATAACATTGCTTGCATAGGACTATTTGTTTGAACAACATAGAAGTTCGCACGAAGAATATCTAATGAACAAAATCACTTCCAATCAAAGGGCACGGCATGGTCATTGTCCATCATCTGGGGAAGTTAGGTCAAGATTCAGAGAATCTCTCAAAAGGCCAAATAGTCAGGGGCAGATCTCCATCCGAGTCACTCGAGGCATTGAACAGGGATTCCAGCAACGAATCTTGCAGGATCAGACATCTTCTGGTAGTATGGTGATACAACACTACTGGCAGTGACAACTCCCTACATTCTGAGAGCGTGGACATAGTCGGAAAAATACTACGCATAATCAAAGACCCGCTAGGTTGGCACACCTAGGCAAAAATAAGGGCTTCCCGGCGAACCAAAAGGGTTCGGGCAAAAATAAGGGATGAAAATAAAAAAAAATTGTACACCCGGCAAGTCGAAAACCTGAAAAGGCGGCTTGGGCAAAAAAGGGTATCCCGGTGGACTGAAAACCCGAAAGGGCAGTCCAGGCAAAAATTAGGGATCACAGCGTATGACTATGTCCCGCCATCTCGTCACTTGCCCACCAGAAGAAGATTTGACGATCGACAGTTATCAAAGACCTCCATAGGTACCTTCTCCCGCAGAAACTTGGGCAATAAGAATTGTCCGAACTGTACAAGTCGCTCTGTCCGCCGAGGTACCAAGGTAAGTTCAGCTGAAGAACATGACCAAGATATCTCCACTCCCCACTGAGACTTGCAACTATCAGCAATACTCTCCCCAAGCAGAGTTGGTCTCCCATCAGCCCTAAAAAGGCACAATATCCCCAGCAAGTCAGCAACACTCTCCCCAAGCAGAGTTAGTCTACTATCAGCCTTAAGGAAGTTGGGTATCCCCAGAAGATCTCAACATTCCCCAGCGGAGTATGCAGATGTTCCTAAGCAAGCATCCCCGGCAGTCTTAATATAAAATTGTTCCTCGGTGGAATACCAGACACCCCCAGTGGAACCATTCCCCAGTGCAGTCCAAAGATTCCCCAGGAGAGTTGAATCCATATCCCCGGTAGATTCTGGAAGCTTATCCCTAGTAGATTCTGGAAGCTTATCCCTTGCAGAGTACATATCTCTCCCCGACCATGTTCAAAGGTTATTCCCCACCAGGGTCTAACTGGGTTATCCTCAGCTAATTACCCCGGAAAGATCGTCCTCGGCGAAGTTCTTCCTATTCCCCAACGGAGTTATCATCAAAACCTCAGCGAAGTATCTCTTCCCCACAAGAGTATTTTCCCACAGAGTAATTCCCCACAGAGTAATTCCCCGCAGAGTAATCTCTTCGACAAGTTTATTTCCTAAGGGAGTCATCTTCTCCTACCGGTTTATTCTTGCAATCATCATCCCCAGCGGAAACGAAGAACTCTACTCTTCAGCATCAGCCTAGGATTCAACAAACTTCCCGACATTCGTCAAGAATTTATTTTCTCAGACGGAGATACATTCATAAACATCACATTGTCATACATCATGATACATGCATATACGCATCATATCATACAATCTCATTTATG
Source organism: Vicia faba (assembly GCA_948472305.1). Taxonomy (NCBI): domain Eukaryota; kingdom Viridiplantae; phylum Streptophyta; class Magnoliopsida; order Fabales; family Fabaceae; genus Vicia; species Vicia faba. The sequence goes on from OX451737.1 coordinate 944,194,332, forward strand.
TTGAGAACATCATTGCTTGATCCATATCATGCATTGCATATGACTGACCTTTACCTTTCAGGAAAGATGCAGTTAAACTCTAAATTCAGTCAATAAAGACAAATTCAGTCAAAGAAGACAAATCCAGTCAAAGAAGACAAATCCAGTTAAATCCATTCCTAAAGATTTTTCTGACGCTAAACCCGTCAATAAAGACAACTCGTCATTGAAGACAATCTGTCAATAAAGACAACTCGTCATTGAAGACAATCTGTCAATAAATACAACTCGTCATTGAAGACAACCTGTCAATAAAGACAACCCGTCAATAAAGACAACCCGTCAATAAAGACAACCCGTCATTGAAGACAACCCGTCATTGAAGACAACCCGTCATTGAAGACAACCCGTCATTGAAGACAACCCGTCGTTGAAGACAACCCGTTGTTGAAGACAACCCGTTATTGAAGACAACCCGTCATTGAAGACAACCTGTCATTGAAGACAACCTGTCATTGAAGACAACCTCGTCGTTAAAGACAACTCATCCATGAAGACAAACTGTTAAAAGAGACAACTCGTCAAAGAAGACAAAACTTCCCCTGGTTCAGTTAAATCGATTCCTGAAGATTTTTCTGAGATAACCTGTCAGTAGAGACAACCCATCAACCTTTTGAAGCTCCAGATTCGATACCTGTACCTAGCCAGGGCATATCTGTGAGCAATTGATTCCAGATTCGATACCTGTACCTAGCCAGGGCATATCTGTGAGCAATTGATTGTAGATTCGATACCTGTATGTAACCAGGGCATATCTGCATGAAGAGTTTGAAGATCAACCCCTGTAAAAGGCCAGGAAATTATCTTTCTTTCTCAGGCACGCCAGTTCTCGCTAAGGAATCTCTTATGCGATCGACACTTCCAAATGGCATCTATAAGCCCATTCCCGACAATGTTCTGTCACATATCCAGATGGCATCTATAAGCCCATCCTCCCATCCATCATCTTTCCAAATGGCATCTGTAAGCCCATTCCCGACATCACATTACTGATACTCCACTATGCGAGTGCAAATTTCTGGGCACTCTAGTGTTCAATCATCTTCCACCTTCGGATCACGAAAGGCACGCAAGCCAATCTACATCCTCAGGTCTAAGAAGATTGAACAGGGGCAACTGTTGTACCCCAAAATTTTCCCTCCCATATTCCTGAAGAATTGTCAAGAATGCCCTCCCATATTCCTCAAGAATTATCAAGAATCATCTTCAAATGGTTCAAGATTTCTTAAGGGTTGCACAGTCCAAATGCCTCCTAAGCCAGTCAAAATTAGGGTTTTGTTTCTTTCAAGGAATTTAGGGTTTTCAATGGCTCAAACAAGTCCCATAGGCCTATACATATTGTCAAGCACCTACATGTCAAGTTTCAAGACTCACAGAGGCAGTTTGCACAGTCAAAAGTCCCATTTGCTTCACAATCAACTGTAGGGGTAAAATGGTCATTTTGTAGTCAAAATTCAGGATTTTTGGTCAACATCTTATTTTGAGTCCACAATCATCATTCGATCAAGTCTTGATCATGATTCCTCAAGCATGGCTCAAAAATCATCAAGATGCCAAAAGTTACTATTTTTGGATAGTTGAAAAGTCAACTGTAACTTGACCAAGGCATAACTTTTTCATGGTTCATCAGAAAAATACCATCCAATGCTCATTTTGAAGGGGATGACATTTCCTACAACTCATCTTCACATTCCAAGTCCAAGAAATGCTCCCACAAAGAGTTATCAATTTCTACATTATAGGTCAATTTCAAAAGTCAACAAAAATGCACTTTAAGTCAAAGACCATAACTTGAGATTGGTAAATCCAAATGACATGGGACCAAAGGAATTGGTTAGAGGACTTCAAGACCTTTCCAAAATGTCACATAACATGTTCATATGATCAAAATTGAGCAAGATATGCATTGGGGAAGTTGGGAAATTTTTGTGAATTTGCAAAAGTCAACTTTGCTCAAAACACATCATTTTTGCTAATGGGCCTCAAATTCCTTCTTGAAACTTTGTCCAAAGCTTATGCACGACCCATTGAGATTATTTGAAATATTTTTTATTAATTAATTGGATTTTTAATTGATTTTAATTCCTTTAATTAATTTAAAATGTAGGAAATTCAAAGATATGTTTTTTCAAATCTTTTGTGAAGCAAACAAACTCAGGGCAAGCTGGAAAATTCGTGTATCAATCAAGGACATCAAAATCTCCATGTTTGGTAAGTTTTCTCAATCAAAAAGATTGAAAAATATTTGATTTTCAATCAAATATTGAAACATCAATGCAAGGGATTTCATGTGCAAGATTTACCCTAGTTTCATTCCATTACATATACTGAAGCCAACCCTAATGCATTCACGTGAGAAGCTGCTGCAAAAAGCCATAGCCATATTGAATTTTTTCAAGAAAATTGTAAAATTGTTTTCTCACTTCCAGATCAATTCAAAGCTTTTAATTGCTTCTAATACATTGCATAGGTCCCCAGGAACGTGTAGGAATCAAAATCACACGCTAAAGCTCAAAGAATCCAAGGATAATAGTTTCACGGTTTGGAATTTTTTTCATAATCGCACACTTTGATTCATGCATCATTAACACGTTTTGTTGATTATTTTGTATTCATAGGGACTGTACGAAGCTTTTGGTACAAGATAATTGAGTTATAGAGCCCTGAATCACAAACCACCATGGATGAATTTTAGGGTTTTCAAGCTCTTAAATTGGGGCTTTGTAATATAGGAAAAATTAGGCTTTGAAAGACCCATGGTTGAAACCGTCTGAACAAGACGAGCAAGATGGAACCCTCGCGATGAATTTATATTAATCCTATGCCTATTCGCTATTATTGGTCATCCTATTTTGTGGGGGTTAAAAACCCCCGCTAACTAATTTGTTTTTTGCAGGCATAAGGAAGGAGACGAAGGACGTGTAGGCCCCTGAATGGATAGTTCAAATATAGTGTGCGTAATTTTTGTTTTGTCCAGCATAATTGTTGTTTTCATATATTAATTTTATTGATCATTATAATAAAAGATACAAGCGCGTGGCTCAGTGGAAAGTGAGGTGGACGTGAACCATTGGGACCTGGGTTCGATTCCCAGGTCCCCCAAACCTTTGTTTCTATTTTGTTTAACAAGATTATGTGCAGGCTTCCAAGAGAATTCCACCATGAACCTCACGCTTCATCATGCCAAGTGGCTGGTAAGGCAGATCTGAAGGCCAAGGATGAAAGACTATGGTACCACCCAGTCAAACCCAGCGCAACCAATTACAAAAGTCAACCAGGCTTGAGTGTTCATGGGCTTGAATTCCCAAATAAACCTCCTTCTGGGCCCAACACCCCCCTGGTTCTTTCATATTTTTCTCGTAGTTTTCTTTTTCTTTTTATTTTCTTTTACTAATTTTTAATTATTAGCTATTATTATTATTTAATTCACAAATTATTATTTTCCTAATAAATTCAGTAAATATTTATATTATTTATATTTATTATTATTAATCTCACTTTAATTCATTATTTTGTAAATAAAATACTAACAAATTAATTAGCTTAAATTAGGTTTAATTTTGATTCTTTTCATAATAAATAAAATAAATTTAGAATCAGGGTTTTCTTGACTTTTAATTTCTGTTTATTTCATTAAGACCTAAAAAACATAAAAAATATTTTTTCTTTTAATTAATTAATTAATTAGAATTAGGTTTAAATTTAATTAAATCGCAAAAAAAGGACAAATTCAATTCTTTTCTCAAAAAGGGTCAAAACCCTAAGGACGTCCCGATTTAATTCTTTCGCGAACATATTTTTAATTCATTATTTATTTGATCATATTTATGTATCTGTTTCCGAGGATGTAATAGTTAATTAGGATTTTATCGCTTTCTTTTACTTTCTCGTATTTATTTTCCAAAGGGTTATGTTTTTGGCGATGTATATACCCGACGCCTTGTAATAGCGTAGATTCAATTTTCCGCAATTTACTTTCCGCACTTATTAACTGTTAACGATGCATGCACGACTTGTTTGAAAAATAAAATCAATTCGTAGCTCACCAATACATGTACAAGATAATCTTAACTGAATTTAACACACATGCACATGCCACTCGTAGGGTACGCCTCACTTGGTTGCCTCGACGTGGTCGTCAAGTATAGGGTGTTTTAGAGGTCGCCCTCCTGTCTAAAGATCCAGTTGCCTCGAAACGGTTGCCTCGGATAAAAAAGGATCTAGGATATTAGGGTTACCACTAAGGCGTCCTACTATTGCTTTGGTGACCACATGTCCCTATAATCGAATTGACCCGAATAACTCCAACGACGGTGCTACCTACTTCTCAATAGTGGGATAGTACTGTCTAAAGGACTCTTACACAACCTAATTTCTTTAGAGTAGGTAGATTTCTCCTGGGTACTTGCTCTTTCAAAAAAACAAAAATACTTTTCGCACCTACACTTTTCTGACAAAAGTTTTCAAACAAACACTTCATACACTCTTGAGGACTGATACAAGAGTTACCTAGAAGTTTTTCAAACTAAACTTTTTCAAACCCACAAACACTTGAAAAGCAAACAACTTTTGAAAACATAGTGAGCAAGTACCTAAGAGCCCGTGGATAACCACGGATAGAAAGGGTGCTAACACCTTCCCTTTCTATAAACCTACCTCCCCAACCGAGAAACATCTCGAAAAGGAATTTTGTTGTGCTTTTGTCCTTTCCTTGTTGGAGAACATAAAAGACGGTGGCGACTCTTGCTTACCGCAACATTTCGTGAACCAGCTTTAAAACAGTCAGTTCTATTTCCACCGATCACAACCGTGCTTGGGCATCGGGGCAGAAATCACATTCGGCTTTTCGGGCGCATCGAATTCTACCTCCTTGGCGTCTATCAAGTCTTGGATTTTGTTTTTAAGAGCCCAACAGTTGTTGGTATCATGCCCTACACTGTCCGAGTGGTATGCATATTTTGCATTGGAGTGATAATAAGGAGAAGAGGTATTAGGGTTTTTCAGCACTTCTTTCAAGTTGGTGAGATTCAGCTTTAACAGATGAGGGAGGACTTGAGCCGGCGTCATATTAATTTGGGTGAATTTTCGTTGTGGCCTTTCTACCCTTTGCTGATTAGCTTTTGGTTGATTGCTGCGAGGTTGATCGATTTAAGAGTTTTGGATCATAACAGCCCCTACCGTCGGTCGACGCTCTGTTCTTCCTTGGTTTCTCTGGTTGTGAACAGCAAAAACTTCCTTCTTAGCTGGGAAGGTCTTCTTAAGAACAGCGGAAGCGGAGGCATCATTCTGAATTTTACCACTTTTAATGCCAGCCTCGACCCTTTCACGGGTCAGTATTAATTCGGTGAATCCTGCAGATGAACTCCCGATTAAATGATTGAAGAACGGACCAGGCAGGGTCCCTAAATACATGTCAACCAGCTCTCTATCTGATAATGGTGGCTGCACCCTTCCAGCCAAATTCCGCCACTTCTGGGCATACTCCTTAAATCCCTCATTAGAAGCCATACCCATACTCTGTAGTTGAGTACGAGTAGGTGCTAAATCTGCATTGTATTGGTATTGTCGGTAGAAAGCAGCAACTAAGTCTTCCCAGTTATGAACATCCGATCTCTCAAGTTGATAGAACCAGTCCAATTGTGTACCCGACAAGCTATCTTGAAAAAAATGGACCCAAAGATCCTTATCAGAGGAGTGAGGTTGGATCTTTCTAACATAGGACCTCAGATGAATCTTCAGACAGGACAAACCGTCATACTTTGCAAATGTAGGAACTTTGAACTTGGGAGGAATGACGATCCCAGCAACCAATCCTAGTTTTTCGAAATCTAAACTAGGTACCCTTTGCAACTCCATGGCTGCCAACCGATCCTTAAGATTTTTATACTTATCATCCGCCGGGGGATATTGCTGTTCTGAGTAATCTTCGTCCTCTTCCTCTTATTCTTCTTCAGCTTCAGATTTAGAAGGCATTGCAGCGCCTTTTCCTTTACCAACCCCTTCGTCATACGTCGAGGGGAATTCCAGAACTCTTCTAGCCTGATGCTCAAATATCCTTCCCATAGTGGTTACCCCAATTCTCTTCTTTCTCTTCCTTTCTGGTTCCTTCTCTTTCTCTAACAGTGCTTTTAAGTCCTCTTGACCCTTTGCTAAGGTCATGAGGAGTTGCTGGAATTGTGAATTCTGTGCTTGCAGATCTTTAACCGTCTGCTCCAAATCCATCTTGCTGAAATAAACAGCAGAAAGATAAGGAAACCTAGTGTGGAGACCTGTCTATGCATATGATGAATGATATGTTATTCATGTAATGCATTCAAGGGTTCAGAAATTCAAATTTGTTACAAACAAAAAGAACACACGTCATATTAATAAGAAATTTGTTAGTACATAAATTCCCCATGGGCAAAAATATTACAAAATTCTTAATGTAAAAAGACATTGCGCGTCCTCTTTGGCGCGATGTAAGTGTTGAGAGTCTCCTCTTCGTGAAGTCGACGGGTAAACTCCAAAACCTTCTTCTCACTGGCATAGAAGCTGGCTTCAAAAGTATTCCGCTCTTCTTTGAGTTGTATCCAACTCTTTTGCAATTCTTCCAATGATGTTGGCATGTCAGGATGTAGGAGGGTGTATGGAACCTCTCCTTCCGTAACAAATTCTTTGATCACGGGGAGAATGTGGGGGTATGGCATCATAAGATTCTTGGTGCGGATTCGCACCCACCTGAGATAAGGCTCAAGGGGGATGGAATTCTTGTGCCCTAGTGTCTTACTATCCACTTTGTTGGGCATCCTCCAAGCTCGGATAAACCTTTGTCGAAGTCCTTACGCATCATTGTCGAAGTCAAAAACTAGGTCAGGAATCAGCATATCATGAGGGCCATCCCTCCGGGCATACCCAAATTGTCTTAGAGCTAAACAGGGGTTATAGGTAATGCCTCCCCTAATGCCAAGTAATGGGACATTAGGGAATTCTCCACAATGATCAATGATGATGACATTTTCTCTGGACCGAGAACACCAATGAACATCAGAATGTGTGAGAGTCATCAACCGTCATGACCACCTTAAACCCTGCTCATTCTTCAAAACAGTTTGGTGAAGGTGAGAAATAAACCACCTTGCTAGAAGAGGAGTACAACACATGAGAACACATCTTTTCCTCATTTTTCGTGTGTAAAATGAGTGTAGGATGTCTCCAAGCAATGTAGGCCCAAGATTCCGAGATTTGAAAATCTTGACAGTGTTTACATCTATAAGCTGATCAGGGTTTGGGAACAAGACCAACCCATAGATGAGGAGTGCCACAATCTCTTCAAAAGCTTGTAGATTTAAAGAATTCCAGCAGTCTTGTGCCTTCTCAAACAGAAACTTTGCCAAGAAACCCTTGACACCACTTCTGGTTTCCCAATGACATTTGATATCAGATGGTTGCAAGTGTAAGGCTTGAGCAACATCTTCAGGCTTTGGTTCTCTTTCCGTACCGTTGCAGGGTAGTTGATGGAGAATAGGAATCCCCAGGAGTTGAGAAAATTCCTCCAAAGTAGGTACTAGTTGGTAATCAGGGAATGTGAAACAATGGTGTAGGGGGTCAAAGAACTGGAAGAGAACTTTCACCATGTCTTCTTCAATGTTGGAGTTGACCAAGTTGAGAAGTCTACCATGTCTTTCACTGAAGAGAGAATTCTCTGGAATTTTGGAAGTAAGCTCCTTGAGTTGAGGAGGGATTCTCACAAGGTTGACTTGAATTGTTTTCCTGCGAAGAGATTCCATGACCTACAAAACAAGAACAAAGATGAAGATCCAAACCCTTGAAATGGTTAGTGGATGCATATGATGCTTTATGATGTTCATGATGTATGCACAAGTATATGTACAAGCAAGTCACACAAGATCCTAGTTTCAGGCTTGCATGAGGTTCCACAGGTAAGTACCCTCTTGAAGTTAGTTGGCTCAACCTATCCTATAAATAGTAACCGGGTTCTAAGGAGCTCAATCTCACTGGATTATTTCCTGTGTTCATTGTTTTGGTTTAGCCACTTAACTGACGACCAAAAAATTCCAAGAAAACAACCCTCAATGAGTGTAGTATCGAGTATCTACCAACTTCGGACTGCACCAAGGCCGGTCATCTCACTACCCCTAAAAAAGGCCAAGATGGTCAAGTAAAGTTCTAAGAGTTCATTAGTGCTTCATGACATCACTCAGCGGCCCCGTATTCTCTTTGATTGACTCAAAGGCTACTGGTACTCACAAATATGTCACACTAATATAGATATTGCTTCAACCATGTCGGTATACCCCGCATAGTTTCCACAATGTATTGCTATTTACCTATGAATGTTTCCCCAAAATCCGGGTGGAGGATTCAAAACCCAAACAAGAGAACCAAATGTAAAGCAATCAAAGCAAACAAGATAATCATACAAAAGGTCATCTAAACCCTAAGGTTACTCCACTTTTAAAGTTCTCCCCAGCATAGTCGCCAGTTCTGTGATACGGTGGGAGAACTGACTTGGGATTTTGCGTTTTGTGTTCGCAAATGTTTCGGTTTAGCAAGAGTCGCCACCTTTTTATTTTATCCTAAGGAAAGGCCAAAAAGCACAGGAAAGACCTTTGAGATGTTTTCTTGGGTTCGGGGAGTAGATTATGAAAAGGGAAGGTGCAAGCACCCTTTTCATCCATGGTTTTCCATGGGCTCTTAGTTACTTGTTTAGATCACTTGCTTTTGCTTTTCAATTGTTTAAAATGGTGCTTTGTGTATGGTTTTGAAAGATGTTTTGAAAAGAGGCCATCGTTGTGGCAACCTTTGTAATGATTCTTGTTTGAATGTATACAAAGGTGTTTTTTGTCTTTTGAAAAGATTTCAATGTTTGAAAGTTTGATTTGAGAAATGTTTTGAAATTGTGTTGTGAAGTGTGTTTGAAAATAGCAAGGATGTTTTTGCAAGCTTTTGATCAAGTAACTAAGAGCTATCTACCCTATTTTACTCAAAGATTCTTCCTAATGTTTTTAACCCTTTTGACAGTGTTGTTTCACCATTGCATTTGGTGAACAACCTTGTGTTAGGATGTTAAACGAGACAGGCATGGGTCATCGTATAGACCATGATAGCAATTGTGTTAAGTATTTTTGGCAATTTTCTTAAGGGACTTGATCATTTTTGTTTAGGCAACCAAGATAGCGTCATTGAGGGACTATGATCTTTTGTTTTGTTTTTATTTTGCCAAAGTACCCAACATGCATACCATGGCCCATTTTTGAAGGCAACAAGTGGATTGTAACCCTAGGGGTGCAAGTGTGCATTGTGTTTGATTTTCATGCATATTTGTCTTTGATTAGGTCAAACTATTTGTTGATTTTAATTTTGGCATACAAACCCTAATTCTCTAATCATGGCATAATTGAGTGCGTAAAATGCGAGAATTTAAAGTTCTAAGCTATTACAACATGATTATGGGGATGGGGGTACAATTTTGAAAGGGGGGATATTTGACAAGAAATATAAACCCTAATTTACTATTACATCCAAATTGAAATTAATTACATAAATATTTAAATGGGCAATATTTAATTAAACAAAATAAATAAATATTAAATAAAATATATTATGCAAAAAAGAATTTTTGTTTGTTTATGTATGCACAAGTATTTTTAATGTAAAAAAAGTATAAAGAAATAAATAAAAGATTTATTTAATTGTTTAAGGGATGAAACCCTAATTTTCTTTAAGGAAATAAAAACTATATATTATTTATATACAAAAATATATTAATATGTGTAAAAATGAAATATACTTAAAAAAGGTATTTTTTTAGTATGAATAATAATAAATATAAAAATGTAATATTTTTGTATTTTTTTCTAAGTATTTAATAAAATAAAAGTATATATGTGTATATATATAAATTAAATATATTACAAATATATAATATAAAATAAAATATGTACACAAATAAATTATATTTGATAAAAGTATAAGTTGTAAATATTTTTCAAGTCTTAATAATATAAAAAAATATTTGATATGTTTTCTATATTAGAAAAAATAAAATAAAATGCTAAATAAATATAAAAAAATATGAAAATATTTTTGGAGCATTTTTTATGTTTGGAAATAAATAAACAAAATCAGTAAAGAAAACAAAAATGCAAAAATGTAAAAACATAAGAAATTGGGCCAGGGGGTGCAAAAATGAAAGTGGGAGGTGTTAGAAGCAAGTCAGGCCAAGCCGAGCCCACCACTTCATCTTCTTCCTCCAGCACATTTGAAAAACGCGCGCCTGTTGTACAAACTTGGACATCCTGTTTCAGTGATCTATTGCCAAAACTCACAACATCAATCTTGTAGAGAATTTCAAGACGATTCCAACCATATAAATAACTACTTCTAACTCTCAAAGACCAGAGAGAATTTCTCTGGCCCTAAAATCTGACCTAGTTTTTTAAGCATATTCATGGATGAAATTATCCTAGCACACTTAATATAAATGAAAGCTGAGCATATGTATGGCTTCCTAGCATTGAATACTACATTTTTTATTCACAAACCTAAAGCTAAATGTTCCTAAATAGAGAGATAGAAAGTGATGAAAAACATGTTTCAGTTGGATTCGTTTAGGGCAATACAGTGCTTCTCAACAAGTTTTGAGGTGTCTGGTAGCTTGCTTGAACTTCACTTGATCTTTTCCAATAGCTAGCTTGCCTTGAATGTCCCTGAATCAGCCTATAGAACTCAACCTGCACAAGCATGAAATGAAAATGGTGAACACTGTAAATGGAGTTACAGTTGAAAATGGAGGTTTGGGATAGCTTGAGTGAGTGGAATGGAAGGTGTTTGAAGCAAAAAGGGGCAAAATGCACGAGCCAAATGAGCTATGGCACTCAAGTTGCAGCACCTGCCCTGTTTTGCCAAAGAAGTGTGATTTCTGGATATGAGGTGCTTAGGGGCTCAAACACTCGTGTATCTTGCTCAAAGGGTTGTGTGAAAGTTGTTTGTAATGTTTGTGTAAGCTAGCATTGACTGGTTTTCAAGTTGTCAAGTGTTTGGACAATTTCTTGTTTTTGAAGCAAAGATGTGGAAGTTGTGATTACAGGCCTGTACAAGCCATCAAATATGCTGCATACAATCCTCTTGGTCCCTGCAATTTGTGGATTTTATTTGGCTTTTGAGATATGGACCAATGTTCAAGGGATAGTGGTTGGACATAAAGCACACTTTTGCAAAAATGGAAATGTGCCTTTTTCTACTTAGGGCTTAGTTTTGTGTACAATGCCCAAATGGCCAAGATAATGCATTAGATCAATGGATTTGCATTAAATTAAGGAGTGTGAAATGGTTTAGAGGCCTGCAAACTAGTACAAAGCATGCTGGTTTGAAAATGCCATTTGAGTGAACATGAATTTACCATGGATACAAAGTAAGATTTTGCCAACTTCAAGCATTCGATTCTCCCTAACCACAAATGTGTTTGAGGAGTTCTTGGACAATTTGGAAAGCTTGCAACATGCTCTATAATCCATTTTTTAAATGAAACTTTAGACTTGTTGGCTCCTAAATTCGACACTCTTGTTTTATCAATGTCAACCATTAAAAGCTGAAAGATGCTTTCGACTGGCTAAGTCTGTCGAAATGCCCGTCGAAAGATGGCAAAGTACTTAGAAGATTTCTTCCAAGGAAGAAGGCTGGTTGCCTTCGACGTCGAAGGAATTTCTCATCGAAGATGTCTCTTGACGAAAGTGTTCGATGGTTCAGAGTGGAGCAGTTTGAAATTCAAGCTTTTGGAGGGAAAACGGTTTCCAGCAGTTACTACGTGCAAACGTGCAAGGATCTGGAGCGTCGAACGTGGAGAACGTGCCAAGTGTAATCATCTCGAGGCAGTGTAACTACCCGACGGTTACTTGGGATGTTTTAGTATAAATAGTAGTAGACATGTAGTTTCTCGCGTGTGTTCACAATTCTATACAAAGTCACTCATATAGATTCGAGTACCCAGCGTGTGAGAAAGAATTGTTGAGAAATGTATGTGTGAAACACCAATTTTATTAATCAAAGTCATTTACTTTTCCAGAAATTTACTTGCTTTCCTCTTTAAATTCCTGTCGAAACCTTTTACTTTAAGCCTTGTTTATTTTACCAAGTCTTTCCTTTATGCAATTCATTTAAAGCCAATTTATTTAAAGCCTTATCCAATTCAATCAAACTTCAAAATCAACCTATGTCCTAGGATCAATCTGATCGATCCTGCGAGTAACCAAATAAGTAACCATTTGGAGGATCAGCGGCTGTTTACCAAAACCCAAGGTAAACAAATTGGCACACCTGGTGGGACAGTGTGTTGATTGTTGAAAATAATCTCATCTTTTCGAGTTGTATGTTATTGAGAAGTGGTAGAATATACACTAACGATAACAATACTGCCAGAAGAAGGGAAGAGATGGTGAATCCGCCAAACACTAACGAAATCCCACAAACGAGTGTGGGAGCAACGGTTAATATGACCGTAAGTGAAGCGACAAATGTTGGTTCGACACCAGCAGTATCGGTCAAACCCACGGGGCCAATACCTTCGTTAACAGGCCCCAGGATGCCTTTGGGAACTCCCCCACCAAGGGGAAATTTAGGCACAAGGCCTTTGGTTCCCCCAGGATTCATTCCATTCTATGGTATGCCAACTTCTGAAGTGGCAAGCCTGAGGAATGCTGCGTCCACTTTTTCAGACCCTTTTGTGAGTGCCTCTTCACCACTCCAAGGCTCTGGAGTAGGCATGGCGAATAGAAATAGGACCCAACTCTTAGGAGGAACGTCCCAAGTAGCCCATGGCCTTACAAATGCCTCGACAGCAGTCTTGAGGCAACAAATGGACGAAAGCAACCATGATATGGTGCAAATGTTGGCACAAACTTTGAGTACAATGCTAAACCCTCTAATACAAAATACTACTCAATCGAATCAGCAAGTTACAGCGCAAATGACGCGTTTGGCTGACTCCTTTGGAGTACCCCCACCTATTCGACAGCCCCAAAGGGCGCAAATAAGGGGAAATCAGGGGATATTTTTAGAGGAAGAAACCACCATTAACCAGGCTCAACAGCCTGTCGAAGAAAACCTTAGGGCACGATTGGAACAACCTGTCGAGGAACCTAGGGTAATAACCCCAGAGGTAAGGTTAGTTAACAGAAACCAAAATGCTGACGAAGTGGTTCAGCATATCCAATACCAAAACATGGGTTTGGAAAACAATCTGGCAACCATGATTGAAAGGATCATGACTCAGAATGGGATGAACATGGGCTTTCGAAGGCCCAACTTTACATCTCCATTGTCAGAATATGTGTTACAAACGGACTTACCTCCTAGATGCAAAGTCCCCAAATTTACCAAGTTCTCTGGGGACACGACAGAATCTACTGTCGAGCATGTGGCGAGATATTTGATCGAAGCAGGAGATATTTCGAATAACGAAAACCTAAGGATCAAGTACTTCCCAAGTTCTTTGACCAAGAACGCTTTTACTTGGTTTACAACTCTTCCCCCCAATTCGATCCATCATTGGACCCAGTTGGAAAGATTGTTCCATGAACAATTCTACATGGGGCAAACCAAGATAAGCCTGAAAGAACTGGCCAGTGTGAAGAGACGTTTCACTGAACCTATAGACGAATATCTGAATAGGTTTAGGTTGCTCAAGGCGAGATGTTTTACACAAGTGCCAGAACATGAGTTGGTCGAAATAGCCGCAGGCGGTTTAGATTATTCCATTAGGAAGAAGCTAGACACCCAGTACCTAATAGACATGGCCCAACTGGCCGATAGAGTTCGACAGGTCGAACGCCTCAAAGCTGAAAAAGCTAAGGCAACGAAAACTCACAAGAGAGAAAGGATAGCGTACGTTGAGATGGATGACGAAGATCTAGAATCCTTCGACGATACTTTAACTGTCGAAGAAGGAGAAGTCGATTTAGCAGAACTGAAACAAGGGCCACCATACTCTTGTAAACTGTTAGTCCCCTCAAATGGGAAAAATCCCATTGGTCCAGAAAGGACCAACGATAGGTTCCCAAAAAAGACTTATAGTTTTGACATCACAAAATGTGATGAAATATTCGACTTGCTAGTTAAAGATGGCCAAATGATAGTACCCCCAGGGGTAAAAGTGCCTCCTCTCGATCAAAGAAAGAAGAGAGGTTTTTGCAAATATCATAATTTTTTGGGCCATAAAACTTCTCAATGTTTTCTTTTCAGGAATCTTGTGCAAGACGCTATTGAAGAAGGGAGATTGAAGTTTGCTGACAAATCCCCCATGGCTGTCGACTCCAATCCATTGAAGGCTGAAGCCCACAATGCTGAACCCTCTGAGGTGAACATGATAGAGGCAACCAGGATCCAGTCGAAGAAGCCAGGAATTACCATGGTCGAAGTCTCAAAGGACCACATCAACATGCCAATCTTTGGCAGTTTTTCTGGAAATTTATCCAGGAAGACAATTGAAGCTGTCCAGAAAGCGGTTGAAAACCCGAAGTCGGAGACCGCTGAAGCACAAAAAACTGGATCAAAACCCAGTTCCCACTTGGCCACTGTTCAAGGCCAGACGGAGAATCTGGAGATACAAATGAAGCAGTTAACTCTTGCTAACAAAGATACAATGAATATCAACATGGTTGAACTTTCTGACCCAAAAGCATCAGAAGAGGCCATAAGGAAAGAGCAAGCTAATAAGACTGCTTTCCCTCGGGAAAACGAAAACTTGGCAGATTTTCTACAAAGATGCCAGAAAAAGAAATCAGAGGTGATGCTGTGTCCAAGATGCAGTTCGATCTTTGATAAAAAAGCTGCTGAGCACATTCAAGGCGTAAGAGCAGCGAATAAGAGAAGGGAGAATGCTGACCTTCGACATGATCCCAGAAGGGGTTCTAACCAAGACAGGAGGCCATTGACTTTTAGGCCTCCAACAAATGTGCCAGTAGACACTTGGTACAAAACCTCTGGCCGGAAAAGGCCAAGTGAGGAGAAATGGCATTCCTTCGATGTGCCAAGAGGTTCCTCTTTGACTCAAAAAAAAGAGCCTCAAGTTGCTGCACCTAAGGTTGCACAAGTGTCCAGCAACTACAAGGGTAAAAATACTATGTCTCGATCTCAATGGAGGAGATATCAAAGGAGACGAAAAGCTGAAAGGGAGGCTGCCAACGAACCCAAGGCAGAAACTAGTTCGAATGTTCCTCAAAGGAAACAAAGGAAGCCTCTAGAGAGAGAGCCAGTAACCAACAGGCTAGTTTGGCCTAACCAAAGTGAAGTCGAAGACGAAGACGATGCTGAGTCCGACGATACTTTGGACATAATGGTGAATATCGTTTCAGTGCTGCCCAGAGAATTCAATCGACAGGTAGAAGTCGAAGCAAGTGACTGGGAAGTGGAGCAAGAAATGGCCAAACATAGGCCAGTGTGCTATTTTATCATGGACAATGGCACTACTGAGGAACAAAATGGCTTCTTCGAGCCACCTACAGAGGTGATGAAAAATCACCTCAAGCCTTTATTCATTAGGGCTAAACTCGAGGAAACTACTGTGAATAAAATATTGGTCGATTATGGGGCAACCATCAATATTATCCCTCACTCTATGCTAAGGAAAATTGGCAAAAGGGATGAGGAAATTAAGCCTCACAACATGGTCTTGTCGAACTATGAGGGCGGCATAGGGACCACCATGGGAGTGATCCAGCTAGACATCAAAGTAGGGTCGATCCTTCGACCAACGATGTTCATGGTCATATCGGCCAAACCTAACTACAATCTTTTGTTAGGCCGTGAATGGATTCATGGTGTTGGCGTTGTGCCTTCATCAATGCACCAAAGGCTGCTGCTATGGCGTCCAGATGGGATGGTCGAAAACATAGAGGCAGATCAAAGCTACTACCTTGGCGAAGTGAATCACTTGGGTGTGGCAGATTTCGACAAAAACTTGGCTCACATAGGGCCATGTCCAACACCTGACTTCGACATGGCGCCAGCGCCAAACACTTTTTGTTCCCTATACCTGCATCCTGAGCATGGTTTCCAATGGGACAGAGAAGACTTGTCCCACATAGACTTCAGTGGGTTAACTGATATCCAACCAACTGGTTGGGGAAGTGAATTCAGTGATAATGACTGAGTCACTATCTTTGAAGCGAATTTCGGCTTATGTAGCCGAAACCAAGATGATAACGGCTCTCGAAGCCGAAGTAAAGTACATGGCCACACAGGCCAATGATCAACAATTATCTGCTGTAGGCCCAGGAAAGGATTTCGATCCAAAACCTCCTGATATCATGCCAGATGAAATGCAGGAACAGAGGCTCGACGCCATCTATGACGATGAGCCTTTGGGCTTCGAAAAGGATCCCTTGGCGAACAACATTAAAATGTTAGCACAAGACCCTTTAGAAGAAATCAACTTAGGCGAAGGATCAGAGAAAAGGCCAACTTACATCAGCGCCAAAATCGATCCAGAACTTAGGTTGGAAGTAATCCAATTGCTGAAAGAGTTTAAAGACTGTTTTGCATGGGATTATGACGAAATGCCTGGTCTCGACAGAGGATTGGTAGAACTTCAGTTGCCAATCAAACCTGGGAAGAAGCCAATCAAGCAAAATCCAAGGCGCTTCGCTCCAGAAATACTGTCGAAGATCAAAACGGAGGTCGAAAGACTTCTGAAATGCAAATTCATCCGTGTTACAAGGTATGTCGAATGGATTGCAAATATTGTGCCAGTAATTAAGAAAAATGGTACGTTAAGGGTGTGCATAGATTTCAGAGATTTGAATGCTGCCACCCCCAAAGATGAATATCCTATGCCTGTGGCGGAAATGCTAGTCGATTCTGCCGCTGGCTATGAATACCTGAGTATGCTCGATGGTTATTCAGGATATAATCAAATATTCATTGCTGAAGAGGATGTGTCGAAAACAGCTTTTCGATGCCCTGGGGCCTTAGGCACTTACGAATGGGTAGTGATGCCTTTTGGCCAAAGAACGTTGGGGCAACGTACCAGCGAGCAATGAATACTATCTTCCATGATTTTATTAACACTTTTATGCAAGTTTATATTGATGATATTGTTATAAAATCTATTTCCAGGAAGAATCACATTGACCACCTTCGACAATCATTCGAAAGAATGAGAGAACATGGTCTGAAGATGAACCCTTTGAAGTGTGCGTTCTGCGTGAAAGCTGGAGATTTCTTGGGCTTCGTTGTCCATAAGAAAGGGATCGAAATCAACCAGAACAAGACGAAGGCAATTCTGGAAGCGAAAGCGCCATCGAATAAGAAGGAATTGCAATCTCTCTTAGGCAAGATAAATTTCTTAAGGAGGTTTATATATAATCTAAGTGGGAAAGCTCAGGCCTTTTCACCCTTACTTCGACTGAATAAAGAGGGGTTCGAATGGGGGCAAGAGAAACAAGAAGCCTTCGACAAAATCAAAGGGTACCTCACTAAGCCACCTATTTTGGTGCCTCCTTGTAGCAATAGGAGTATGAGATTGTACATAGCTGCATCTGACAAAACTCTGGGAAGTATGTTAGCCCAAGAGGATGAGAATGGAGTCGAAAGACCCATTTATTATCTCAGTAGAGTTTTGAATGATGCAGAAACTAGATATAGCGAAGTTGAAAAATTGTGTCTATGTCTGTATTTCTCTTGTACAAAACTCAAGCAATATATAAAACCAGTTGATGTTTATGTTTCGTCTCATTTTGATGTTTTCAAATATATGTTGTCGAAACCTATCTTGCATAGTCGAATTGGCAAATGGGCATTAGCATTAACTGAATACTCCTTGACCTTTATGCCTCTTAAGGCAGTAAAAGGACAAGTGGTTGCAGATTTCATAGTCGACCACTCAATTCAAGTCGAGGATATTAATTATGTGGAGATAGAACCTTGGAAATTATACTTCGATGGTTCCAGCCATAAAGATGGAACAGGGGTAGGAGTCTTGATTATTTCTCCAGATAAAATTCCAACAACATTCAAGTACAAAATATCAGGTTCTTGTTCGAACAATGAGGCTGAGTATGAAGCTCTAATTACTGGCCTTGAGATATTGTTGGAATTGGGGGCAACTCGAGTCGAAATAATGGGAGACTCAGAGTTAGTCATTAAGCAAGTCACAAAGGAATATAAATGCATAAGAGAAAATCTCATTATGTACTTTGTGATAGCAAATCGTTTATTGAAAAAATTTGAAGCGGTCAATATTCGACACATACCCAGAGTAGAAAATCAAATAGCCAATGACTTGGCACAGATTGCATCTGGGTATAAGATTTCAAAAACGAGATTACAAAGAGCAATCGAAGTTCGAGAGAAGATAAAAGCAACTTGTCTATCACCAACAGACTTGGAATCGACGAGACTAGGATATGCTGATCACAGTAACTTCAAAATTTCGTTCATTGATAATTTGTCAGAGCAAGATTGGAGGAAACCCATTGTGGACTATCTTCAAAATCCAGGAGCTTCGACAGAACGAAAAACAAAATACAGGGCGTTGAGTTATGTACTCATGGGTAACGAGTTATTCAAGAAGACGCCTGAAGGGGTGTTGCTGAAATGTTTAAGTGAAACTGAAGCATACATAGCCCTTTCGACTACGCATGCTGGGGCATGTGGGGCTCACCAAGCAGGCCATAAGATGAAATGGTTGTTGTTTCGACAAGGACTATATTGGCCCACTATGCTGAAAGATTGTGTTGAGTTTGCCAAAGGTTGTCAAGAGTGTCAAGTTCATACAGGCATCCAGCATGTACCAGCAAGCGAACTTCACTCGATAGTGAAGCCTTGGCCCTTTAGAGGATGGGCGTTGGATCTCATTGGAGAGATTCGACCAGCATCATCAAAGAGTCAGAAATACATATTGGTAGGCATTGATTATTTTACTAAGTGGATCGAAGCTGTCCCTTTAGTCAATGTAGACCAAGAAAATGTCATTGAATTTATTCAAAAGAACATTATATTTAGGTATGGAATCCCTGAGACGATAACAACTGATCAAGGGTCAGTTTTCACTGGTCGAAAGATGCAGGAATTTGCTCAGGAAACAGGTTTCAAACTCCTAACATCCACGCCTTATTATGCACAGGCGAATGGTCAAGTCGAAGCAGCTAACAAAGTGGTGATTGGCTTGATAAAGAAACATGTTGGGAAGAAACCAAAGAATTGGCATAAGACGTTAGACCAGATTTTATGGGCTTGTCGAACGTCCCCAAAAGAAGCCACTAGTACAACACCGTATAGGCTAACTTTTGGCCATGATGCAGTGTTACCAGCAGAAATTTGTCTTCAATCTGCAAGGGTTCAGAGGCATTATGATATTCCTTCTGAAGTTTATTGGAACATGATGTTAGATGAATTGGTGGATTTAGACGAAGAGAGATTACACGCTCTCGACCTACTCAGGCTTCAGAAGAAAAGAGTAGAAGACTTTTATAATAAAAAGGTAAAACCTAAGGTATTTTTGCCTGAAGAGCTAGTTTGGAAGGTAATTCTTCCCATGGATCGAAGGGATCGAAGCATGGGGAAATGGTCACCCAAATGGGAAGGACCCTTTAGAGTTATCCAAATTTTTTCTGGTGGAGCCTATGAAGTCGAAGAGTTAGGTGGAGATAAAAGGCTATTGAGAGTAAATGGTAAATATTTGAAAAAATACAAACCTATACTTCAAGAGATAAAAATAAAATAATAAAAGAGCAAGACTAAATTAACCATAAAAATGCCAAAATGGATATTTTATAAATTTTAGCCAAGATGGCAATTGTTGTCGAATAACGATTACAGAATATGGTTACAAAAGAGAATCAATCAAAAGGTAAGAGAGTCTTTGAATCGAAGATACTTGGCTTGCTGCAGCTCCAACCTTTTCTTGCACCAGGCGTTTTCCTGCACTAGTTTGGCAATCTGAGCGTCGAGGCTTTGAGCCCTCTCAGCGAATTCCAGGCCTTGTTTGATCTCAGTTTGGCTCTCGGTGTCTGAGATGGTCGAAAGAAGTTCCTCCTTGCGTACAGTATTGGCGTTTATCTTCGCCTCTATCTCTGCGATTTGTGCCCGGAAGGAAGCATTCTCTCGATCAATGGCATCGATTTCTTCTTGCGTAGATGCTTTTTGTTTCGACAACTCTGCAATTCGAGAAGTCGAATCTGAGACAGCAGTCCACGCAGAGGAGCTTTTGCCATACAACACCTCAAGCTGACTGTTAAAACCCCTTTGGCGCCTGTAATCTGCTGAGACTTGATCAATCATAGAGTGTAACTCCATGATCAAGCTTGAAACTTCTGGGGCTACAGCTTCAAAGTCGACAGCATTCAAGACCTCCTTCAAGCATGATGGAGCAGTGGGGTCCCCCTCTAAAGTCTTCATCAAGTCCCTCTTGAAGAACTGGGCCTTAACCTTCGCCAAAGCATCATCAAGGGGAGAAGTTTCAGAAGACTTCCCCGACAGGGTAGGAACTTCCTGACTAGCGTCAGACGAACTCTTGCTCTCGATAATTGCGTTGAGGTAGCTAACAGGGTCAGTTTGTTTCAAGAGTTCCAAGTCCTCTTTAGACCTGTGCTTCATTGAGGTAACCCTTGCACCAGCATTATCTTGGGTTTGAGGTTGTTGAGTGCTAGGTGCCTCGACTGGTTGCTCTTCGATTCGGACTGGGGCAGTGCCAGCGTCAACTTGTGGCTCTTCGCTAGCATCACCTTGGTGCTCTTCGCTAGCATCATCCTGGTGTCCTTCGCCAGCGTCACCTTGGTGTTCTTCGCTTGCGTCACCCTGGTGCCCTTCGACAGTAGCACCTTGATTTTCTTCGCCAGCATTGCCCTGGTCCCTTTCTTCATGATTTTCTTCTGACAGATCCACTACCTGAACCGCTTCTGGCTGTGGTTCCTCCGTTTGAGGCTCCTCCGCTGGTTTTTCTACTGTTTCAGCATTGGCCTCATTCTCAGTATGGGCTTCGTCATTTCCCAAGCCTTTTTCCTGAGGCCTGCTAAGTTCAGCAGATTCCAGCGTTTCAGAGGTCCTTGGCGGAGAACTTTCAGTAGTGTCCTGAAAAAGGAAAGAAGACAAATCTTCAGAGATCGAAAGAGACACAATCGAATATGGGTATCTATACCTAAATTATAAAAGGGTCTAAGAGATTACCTGTGGATTAACTTCAGCCCCAGGGCTGGAATTGTCGCTCTCGACAGGCTTGTTAAGAAGAATGTTTAGTTCCTCCTCAGTTGGCTCCTCAATGATCACTGGAGGTGGCCTAGGCTTTCTCACAGCAACCTTTATTCTGACGGTTCGACCTTCAGGAGCAGGAGCAGGAACAGAAGCATCCTTCGTCAACTTTCGCCTTTTTAAGGGGGCAGGAGGAGAATCGCTTTCTTCATTGCTTCCAGATTCGACCACCAGTGCTGGCCGTTTCTTGGGCGAAGGTGCCTAGAAAACCAATAGGAATTCGATTTAATGATTGCATCGAAAGTCAAGAATCGAAAGCCAGGAAAAAATGATGAAAGTCTGGTTACCGATATAGAAGGCTTATTCGAAGAGCCTTCCCCCTGTTGGTTGCTTATGGTCTTCGCCGGCGCTGTAGTCTTCGCCGGCGGTGGAGGTTTTGTTGAAGGGCCTCCTCCCTGTTGGCCTTCTGTAGCCTTCTTGGCTACAGGCTTTCGAACAACTGGAAGCAAATAAAAAGTTAACAGGCTAGCAGTCGAAGAGAAAGACAAAAAGTAATGTGAGAGAATGAACTTACATTTCTTTATTTTGTCCAACACAAGGACAAAAGACTTCTGCAGCTCATCCATGAAGTCCTTCTCGTCGAAGAAGTACTCAGCATAATAGCTTCTCCACCACTCCTCGAAGGATGGTGAACAAAGAAAATTAAGCTGGTAGTCAAACAACGAGAGAACTGTTCGACCAGCATATCTTCCGATATGCTTGATGGCAGCTTCTTCTGTGTAATCATTGCAGAAGTACAGCATGGACTTCTCTCTTTGAAAATTCGGAGAAGGTAGGGTTTGGATAATACCAAACTGGCGAGATACCAGATTTGGTTGGTAGGCAATCAGACTCAAATGAGTCTTAGAACTCTTGAATCGAAGAGGCATGATCCTTGGTGTAAGGAACGCCTCCCACAGTATTGTGTGTTCGTCGACATTGGGACCACTCGACGCCTTTGGATGTGGCCTTGTGAACCATGCTGGGCCTACCTGCCGTCGAGCAAATGGAGCCATAGTTGAAACAAACTCCTTCCTTCGAGCAAACATTAGAACGAAGTTGGTGAAGGTTTGCTGAAACTCCAGTTCATCTTCCATAGGTGTCAGCAGAGCCAGCCTGGTTCCTTCGACGCGCCTGTTCGCTATCGCTGGAGCCTGTTCATTTATCTGAACCTTCTTGGGCAAGAAAGATTCGAAAGTGGCGTTGAGCCACAGTTGGAGTAGCCAAAAAGGCCCAGCAAGTAGCAAACTGGCCCTGTCCTCGATGTGTTTCAGAAGAGTTGCCCCATTGCTGATCGAATCATAGAGGCTAGCCAGAATCAGTTCTGCCAAACAGATGTTTTGGCGATGATGCAGTTGAGTAGCAAGAGTGACCATCTTTTTGGTCACCTGTAAAGACTTCGAGCAAAATACAAAGCGAGTCAGCCATAAGGCTAGAAACGCTATGTGTTCGACATCCGACACAGCATCTGTCGACCTGTCATGATAATGGTTGATGAAAGTGGTGTATGTTGGTTTGGTCTCAGAGAAGCCAATTTGGTCCTCCGACATCTCCTCCGGATCGAAGTAATCCCCGGTGGGTCGAAGGCCAGTAATAGCGGCCACATCGAAGAGTGTGGGGGTTAGCATCCCACAGGGGAGATGGAAAGTAAAATGAGAATAGTCCCAGAACAGCAGTGAAGCTATCAGCATCTCCGGGGAGTAGTTCAAGCCTGTCTTCGACAGCATCACTAAGTCGAAGATTCCCATATCCTTCCAGATCGAAGTTTGGTGCTTCTCCATCTTTGTTAGCCAAGCAACATAATCGGAGGTAAGGTTAGGGCAAGACCTGAAGGCCCTAACACCTCTGTTGAAGAAGCGGAGGTCGATTTTTTCATGTGCAGGGTCTTCATTGTCTTCTGCGTCTTTCTTGGCGCATGCGACTGGTTTGAGTTTCTCGACTATCGGGAAATAGCTCTTGATCTTCAGAGCCTCAGATACTTGGATTCATGGGGCCAGACATTGCAAAGATCTGGTTGGAGTATCCAACCGGGATCATCAAGTGGCGTGAATAAGCATCGCGAACGGCGATGTCAGAGGGTTCAGGAACCCTTCGTTTGCCTGTAGAATTTACTACCGGAGCAGTGACGAAAACCTTGGGTTTAGCATGTTCAGTTGGTGCGTTAGCACTAGGAGCAGTAGAACCAGATGCCATGGATTAGTGTTGAGTTTGAAATGAGGTTGAAGATGAAGTGAAAAAGGAAGAGTTTCTGCAAAGATAACAAGCTTGTATGAAAACAGGGAAGTTTGAAAGGCTAGATGGCGTAAAAAGTCCCACAATGGGGTACTTACTACTATTTATAGTAGTGGGAAAAATCCTCAATAACGAGGACATTAAATACCATTTAATGCTGCAGGAGTTAGTGGGACGCGTGGCAGCCCCCTGTTGTTTTGGCCGTTTCTGCAGAAATAGAGGGACGCAGCGTGCGTCCTCGTTTTTGAGAATTGTCATAATGACAAATTCTGAAATGACGTTTGGTACTGCACGCCGTACTGAAAGTGACGTCCTAGGTACGGAACAATGATGGTTTTCTTGGGATTGCCAATAGTTGGTAGAAAACAACAAAAAGTGCACAACTTAATTTGTGACTAAGCATAAAAAGACAAGTGTCGAATGGCGTTTTCAAAGAATGCCTTTTTCTGTCAGAGTCGAAATAAGGCATTCTTGGGGGGAAATTTGTTGGCTCCTAAATTCGACACTCTTGTTTTATCAATGTCAACCATTAAAAGCTGAAAGATGCTTTCGACTGGCTAAGTCTGTCGAAATGCCCATCGAAAGATGGCAAAGTACTTAGAAGATTTCTTCCAAGGAAGAAGGCTGGTTGCCTTCGACGTCGAAGGAATTTCTCATCGAAGATGTCTCTTGACGAAAGTGTTCGATGGTTCAGAGTGGAGCAGTTTGAAATTCAAGCTTTTGGAGGGAAAACGGTTTCCAGCAGTTACTACGTGCAAACGTGCAAGGATCTGGAGCGTCGAACGTGGAGAACGTGCCAAGTGTAATCATCTCGAGGCAGTGTAACTACCCGACGGTTACTTGGGATGTTTTAGTATAAATAGTAGTAGACATGTAGTTTCTCGCGTGTGTTCACAATTCTATACAAAGTCACTCATATAGATTCGAGTACCCAGCGTGTGAGAAAGAATTGTTGAGAAATGTATGTGTGAAACACCAATTTTATTAATCAAAGTCATTTACTTTTCCAGAAATTTACTTGCTTTCCTCTTTAAATTCCTGTCGAAACCTTTTACTTTAAGCCTTGTTTATTTTACCAAGTCTTTCCTTTATGCAATTCATTTAAAGCCAATTTATTTAAAGCCTTATCCAATTCAATCAAACTTCAAAATCAACCTATGTCCTAGGATCAATCTGATCGATCCTGCGAGTAACCAAATAAGTAACCATTTGGAGGATCAGCGGTTGTTTACCAAAACCCAAGGTAAACAAGACTCCAAGTGGAACTATATGAAAAATGGCCAAGAAGATAGGCCAAAATCCTGCCTAAACTAGGGCAAAATTTCACTAAGTTTAAAGTTTTAGGGACCCTTGTTCCAAAATTCATAACTTGAGATCCAAGCTTCCTTTGAGAAAACTTTGTGAATCAAAGTTGTAGACTTTGTGGAGGACTACAACTTTCATGTTATAAGTTTTGTTTTAATCCAATTTCATCATGGTGAAAATGTGGGACAAAGTTAGGAAAAATTAAGAAAATTTCATAGCTTAGAAAAATTCTAAGTTATGAAAATTTTCAATTTCATCCCTTAATTTGCAATTTTGGGTTTCTTGATGACCAAGTTTCATAATTTGACACATCTTGATGAAAAATGACCCTTGGAACTTGATTTTGACCAAAAAGTCAAAGTTTGACTTTTTAGTGCATTTGAGATCTTTTGAACTTGTTGAATATGTCAAGATGATGCCATTGAGTCCTTGAGTCCATGGTTGAGCCTAATTTTCCATTGGCTAGGTCAAAAAGTCAGAAATTGCCTTTGTACAGTCAAAACCCTAAAAATGACCATTTTGCCCTTTTGGTGATCTGATCAAATTTCTTGTGGAGTTGTGGTCCAAACTTGATCAAATGGTTCACATGAGTTCATAATGTTGACGTGGGTCTAAATTCATGAGGTTTTACTGTAAATTGGCCACAATTGACTTTTTCCCAATATAGTTGATTTCTAGGTCAACTGTCCAATTAACTGGGCAAAAATTTGATTCAAGGCTTGAAACTTGGTATGGACAAACTTATGAGTCCAATATGAAGTATGAAAGTCAATTTGAGAATTGAAGGTCCAAGAATCCTTGTGCAAACTCAAACCCTAATTTAGGTCATCAGTGCAAGGAGATGTCTTGAGCAGAGCAAACCCTAGCTTGATCTTGAGTTCCAAGAGCCTTGTGAGGGAAAATGTTGATAGAATGAGAGGGGAAATTTTGGGGTAAAAAACATGTCTATCATTGATTATGCTGCAAGGTTCACTATGTTGGCCAAGTTCTATCCGCATTATGATGGGCCGAATGGCGAGTTCTCTAAATGCATCAAGTTTGAAAATGGTTTGCGTCCTGAGATTAAGAAAGTTGTTGGTTATCAGAAAATACGGGTCTTTTCGGATTTGATTGATAGTTGTAGGATCTTTGAGGAGGACAATAATGCTCATTATAAGATTATGTCTGATAAGAGAAACAAAGGTCAGCAAATCCGTGGAAAACCGTATGATGCTCCAGCTGGTAAACGGAAATAGAAAGTGTTTCAAGGGCGAAGAACTAGTGGGGGAGATGCTCCTGCTAGTATTGTTTGTTACAAGTGTGGGAAACCTGGCCACAAAAGTAATGTTTGTCAAAGCGATGTTAGAGCTAAGGAGAATGAGGTGAGATGTTTCCGATGTGGAGAAGTGGGCCATATGACTCGCGATTGTAGACATAAGGATGTGGTCTATTTTAATTGTGGTGAGGGAGGTCACATTAGTGCTAAATGTAAGAAGCCTAAGAAGACTCAAGGAGCAGGAAAGGTGTTTGCTTTGTCGGGTGCTCCGACGACAAACGAGGATGGTCTTGTTCGATGTACTAGTTTCATTAATAGCTTTCCTCTTATTACTATTATTGATACTGGTGCTACTCACTGTTTTATTGCTGTTGATTGTGTAAAGAGATTGGGTCTCACTTTGTCGTCTCTGGATAGAGATATGGTGGTAGAAGTTCCGGATAAGGGAACGGTTACTACTTCTTTTGTGTGTGCAAGTTGACATTTATCAATCTTTGATAGAGACTTTGTGGTGGATCTTGTTTGTTTACCGCTTGTCGGGTTGGACGTGGTTTTAGGTATGGACTGGTTGAAAGCTAATTATGTCCATATCAATTGCTATGACAACACTGTGAGGTTTTCTTCCTTAGTAGAAGAAGAACAATCTATGTTGGTGTCGACAAAGCAATTGAATGAGTTCATGAAGGATGAGGCATTGGTTTTCTTGTTGATGGCGTCTCTTTTTATGGAGAGTCAAGCTGTGATAGCAAACTTTCCGATGGTGTGCGATTTTCCCGAAGTATTCCCTGATGAGATTCCTAGTGCACCTCCAGAAAGAGAATTTGAATTTTCTGTGGATCTTGTCCCTGGTACCAGACCTATCTCTATGGCACCATACAGGATGTCCACATCTGAGTTAGTAGAATTGAAGAGCCAATTAGAAGATTTGCTCGAGAAGAAGTTTGTTAGACCTAGTGTGTCGCCATGGGGAGCTCCTGTGTTATTGGTGAAGAAGAAAGACGGTAGCATGAGACTTTTATTGATTATTGACAGTTGAATAAAGTGACTATCAAGAATAGGTATCCACTTCCTAGAATTGATGATTTGATGGACCGATTGGTTGGCGCTCGCATGTTCAGCAAGATTGATTTGAGGCCGGGTTACCATCAAATAAGGGTGAAAGAAGAGGATGTTCAGAAAACTTCTTTCAGGACGAGGTATGGACATTACGAATATTTGGTGATGCCTTTAGGTGTCACTAATGCACCGAGAGTATTGATGGAGTACATGAATCGTATTTTCCATCCTTACTTAGATCGTTTTGTGGTTGTTTTCATTGATGATATTCTGGTTTATTCTAAATCGGAAGAAGAGCACGCAGAACATTTGCGCATCGTGTTGGAAGTTCTGAAAGAGAAGAAGCTTTATGCTAAGTTGTCAAAGTGCGAGTTCTGGTTAAGTGAAGTGAGCTTTTTGGGGTATGTCATTTCTGGTGATGGCATTGCAGTTGATCCTTCTAAAGTTGATGTTGTGTTGAGATGGGAAACTCCTAAGTCTGTTACTGAGATTAGAAGTTTCTTAGGATTGGGTGGTTACTATAGGAGGTTCATTGAAGGTTTTTCTAAGTTGGCGCTTCCTTTGACAAAGTTGACTTGTAAAGGAGCTGCGTTTGTGTGGGATGTCAAGTGTGAAGAAAGTTTTGTCGAATTAAAGAAAAGGTTGACAACGGCTCCGATCTTGATTCTACCTAATCCTGAAGAACCGTTTGTTGTTTATTGTGATGCTTCTAAGATGGGTTTAAGTGGTGTACTTATGAAAAATGGCAAAGTGGTTGCTTATGCTTCTAGGCAATTGAAGATTCATGAGAAGAATTATCCTACGCATGATTTGGAGCTTGCAGCAGTTGTTTTTGTGCTTAAGATTTGGAGGCATTATCTTTATGGTTCTAGATTTGAAGTATTTAGTGACCATAAAAGTTGAAGTACTTGTTCGATCAGAAAGAGCTTAATATGAGGCAAAGACGGTGGCTTGAATTGTTGAAAGATTATGATTTTGGATTGAATTACCATCCTGGTAAAGCTAATGTGGTGGTCGATGCTTTAAGTTGAAAGACTTTGCATATGTCACTGTTGATGGTGAAAGAGTTGGAATTAATTGAGCAATTTAGAGATATGAGTCTTGTAATAGAAGTGACACCGAAGAGTGTTATCTTGGGGATGTTAAAGATCAATAATGATTTCCTTGATAGTGTTAGAGAAGCTCAGAAGCTTGATGTGAAACTTGTTGATTTGTTGGTTGGTATTGGACAAACTGAAAATGAAGATTTCAATTTAGATGCTCAGGGTGTTTTGAGGTTCCGTGATAGGATTTGTATCCCCGATGATATGGATTTGAAAAGAATGATCTTGGAAGAAAGTCATAGAAGCAATTTGAGTATTCATCCCGGAGCGACCAAAATATATCAAGATTTAAAGAAACTATTTTGGTGGTCGGGCATGAAGAGAGAGGTGGCTCAGTTTGTTTATGCTTGTTTGACTTGTCAGAAGTCTAAAGTGGAGCATCAGAAACCTGCAGGGTTGATGCAACCGTTAGAGATTCCAGAATGGAAATGGGATAACATTTCTATAGATTTCGTAACGGGGTTACCGAATACACCAAGAGGACACGATGCAATTTGGGTGATTGTTGATAGGCTTACGAAGTCGACTCACTTTATTCCTATTAACATCACTTATCCCGTATCGAAGTTGGCGGAAATTTATACGCATGTGATTGTGAGATTACATGGTATTCCTTCGTGTATTGTTTCAGATAGAGATCCGAGGTTTACTTCTGAATTTTGGAAGAGCTTGCAAGAGGCTTTGGGTTCAAAGTTGAGGTTGAGTTCGGCTTATCATCCTCAAATTGATGGTCAGACGGAAAGGACGATTCAATCATTGGAAGACTTGTTACGTACTTGTATTCTTGAACATGGTGGTTCATGGGATACATATCTTCCTTTGATTGAGTTTACTTATAACAATAGTTTTCATGCTAGTATTGGAATGGCACCGTTCGAGGCTTTTTATGGTCGGAGGTGTAGAACTCCTTTGTGTTGGCATGAGTCGGGTGAAAGTGTGGTGCTTGGACCAGAATTCGTTAGAGAGACTACTGAGACGGTGAAGATGATTAGAGAAAAGATGAGAATTTCTCAATGTCGACAAAAGATTTATCATGATAAAAGGAGAAAAGACTTGGAATTTCAAGATGGTGATCATGTATTTTTGCGAGTTACTCCTACAATCGGAGTTGGGCGAGCATTGAAGTCGAAGAAGCTAACTCCTCGCTTTATTGGTCCTTACTAAATTACTAGTAAAGTGGGAAAAGTGGCTTATATAGTGGTGTTACCGCCAAATCTTTCGAACTTGTATGATGTGTTCCATGTGTCGCAACTTAGGAAGTATGTTCCGGATCCTTCACATGTGATTGAGATGGATGATATTCAAGTGCGAGACAATCTTACCATGGAGACGATGCCATTAAGGCTCGAAGATCGTGAGATGAAGTCTCTTCGTGGAAAAGAGATCTCCTTTGTTAAAGTTGTTTGGATAGGAGCAGCTGGTGAAAGTGCGACGTGGGAGTTGGAAAGCAAGATGCGGGATTCCTATCCCGAGCTTTTCGAGTCAGGTAATTTCGAGGAAGAAACTTTTTAAGTGGGGGAGAGTTGTAACGCCCCGTTTTATTTAATATTATATTAATATTTTCGAGTTACCGTTTGACGTTTATTTTTGCGACGAGAATATTTAAATTAACCAGTATATCTGTTAATATATTCGACGACGTTTTATTCAGACCGGTAATTATTTTATTTGGTCCGGTATTTGTTTTAAGGGACCGGTAATTATTTTATTCGGTCCGGTATTTGTTATAAAGGACCGGTAATTATTTTATTCGGTCCGGTATTTGTTTTGAGGGACCAGTAATTATTTTATTCGGTCCGGTATTTGTTTTGAGGGACCAGTAATTATTTTATTCGGTCCAGTATTTGTTTTGAGGGACCGGTAATTATTTTATTCGGTCCGGTATTTTTTTTTGAGGGACCGGTAATTATTTTATTCGGTCCGATATTTATTTTGAGGGACTGATAATTATTTTGTTTGATCCGGTTTTTATTTCGTTCGGTTCGGTAAAATATTATTCGGACCGATATTTAATTATTTGGAGTTATTTTAATTATTTGAGTTAATAATATTATTTAGTATTATTTGGTAGTATATTTCAAGAAGGGTGTTCTAGTAACTTTGCGTTGCAAGTCTTGTACCTAAACCAAACACAACACTACTTATTTTATGTCTTAACATTAAAAACACAGAGATAGAGAGAGTTTGAGAGAAGAGAGTCTTGGAGAAGAGAAGAGCAAGAACAAATCCAAAGCTAGGGTTGGAACATCAATAATCAATTCAAGCATTTAAGGTAAGGGGTTTGATTTTCTAATGCTTATAGTTAGGGTTTGATTTGGTATATTTTGGATTTGGGGAAAAATTGATGTTAGGGTTTTTGAGATTTGTTGAGATAAATTAGGAGAGTTAATTTAAGTGTTAATGTTTTTGGATTATTGTTATGTTAATAGAGATTAAATTAGAAAAACTAAATTATATTAATTAAGTTTAGTTTTTAAAAATAGCAGTATAGTTTAGAAAAAGAAAAAAAAAACTAGCAGTATTTAGAAACAAGAACTAGCAGTGACTTAGAAAGAATGAAAACTAGTTGTGTTTATTAAAATGAAGTTTATAAGTATATTATATTATATGAAGTTAGAAACTAAAACTTGTAGTACCTTAGAAGAACAAAACGCAATGGCAGTAAGTCTAACTTAGAGTTATGCTATCAGTATATTATGTTTAGAAAATAATAAACTTACAGTATGGAAGATAAGTTTAGGAAAATTAATTAATTAATTTATGTTTTGTTTTTATTTTCTTAACTTAATATATTAAATATTTATATTAATTAAATACAAATATGACATAAGTTAGCCGATTTAATTTGGAACCCGATTATGTTCTAATTTCCCGATTTCGGCAATTTCGGCGATGGAGCTAGTTGCTCCGAATTGAACGAAAATTAACGTGCTAGCTAATTTTGACATTTAGAACATCATGGTGAGGTTAGTTTTTCGAGATTACGAGTTTTTAACGGAGCAACCCGAAATAAGTCAGTTTACGGTTAAGTTGAACCGGGTTGCGTTTTAGTCGGTTTAAGTCACGTATGAACAATCCGATTGCGACGTTAATGATTATGGTTGGTGCCGATTTTTATGAATGATTCCCGCGACGATTATTGATGTTTGACTATTTTTCCGTGTTTGAAATTTAGTGAATCATTTGATAATGATGTGGTGTGATTAAATATGATGTTTACGACGGTCTATTTATAATGAATACTTGATGATATGCGATGCGATGATATGTTTATCTTGATGTGGATAAATATGGCAATGTGGGTTTTATACCAATTTTGATATGCGATGATGAAGTTTTGTTGTGTCGTGTTTGTGATGTCGTGTGGTCGAGTCACATACATTGCATTGGCGACGAGGGCTTTTATGCCAAGCGACAAGGGCTTTTATGCCAAAGCGAGGATGGGCTTTTATGCCGAATGTCCCTAATTATGGACAAAGCGACGGGTACCACATGCATAACATAGTCGTGTCTCATGGAGTCAGTTATGTTTATTTTTGAGTCTTTTGGCGTTGAGTTTTATTTGATGGCTTATAATGAACTGCGATGTTATATGATACTTTTTTTGTGATGATTTTTGTGTTGAACATAAAGTGATTATGATGTGATAATTTCATGAAAATTATGTGATGATATTAATGTTTTGATCTCATACACTAAATGATGATTTTAAAGTATGTGAGATTTGATATTTGTTGACATATTCTTATTAACCTATATCATTTATGATTCCAAAACTATTTATATATTTTATCATGCCTTTAATTATATGTTTTGGAGTATCTCACCCTTTACTTGTTTCGCCGTTGCCTTTATATTGGTAACGTGCAGGTGATCCGCGAGGATGATGATGATTAGCTCGAGTCTCTTTATTTTGAGTCGCTCTGCTCTGATAGTAGTAACACTTGGGATTTGAGCGACGTTATTATTTTGATAGGATAGTTTATGTATACTATCTTATGACTTTATGTATTGATGATAACATGATGATACGTACATTTTGTGAACACATCCACTGTGCTGTGATTAGTCATATGTTTATATGATGATTTATGTTATGAATCGGTATATCCGACTTTTGATTTTGTGATGTGCATTATAATGCAAAGTGATGAAAAACACGAATATGTGATACCTCAATTTATGTTTGGATGAAATTTTGAAACTCTGATTTTATTATTAATTACGAGGGGTAGAATTGGGGTGTTACAATAGAACCCTAGAGTATCTACATCTAAGGTAATGGTGGGTATTCATTAATTTAAGGGTGCATGTAATGGTATATGATGGGTAGTAACATAAAATTAGGGATTTGTTCTTCAATTTCTAGATTTTGACATGTTAGGGCTTAAATGAGGAAACACGAAATTGGTGTTGGAAATCATGTTTTTATGTTTGTATTTGATACTATGTGTTAGATATATGTTATAATACATTTAAATAATGAGAAATGGCTC
Organism: Vicia faba; assembly: GCA_948472305.1. NCBI lineage: Eukaryota > Viridiplantae > Streptophyta > Magnoliopsida > Fabales > Fabaceae > Vicia > Vicia faba. The sequence continues at coordinate 944,227,043 of OX451737.1, forward strand.
TTTGGAATGGGTTTTGTAACACTTTTTCGTGAAGGACCGAATGTTGGCTGTAGCATATTTTTCTGCGTAATCATGAGGCTGCTTAGCGCGCGGGTAGTCGCTTAGCATGGTGAAGATGATTCAGATGTTGAATTATGTGATGTATGCTTGTATAGTTAAGATTAAGATATGGTATTAATTGCATATGATTATTGAGATTGCACATGCATCATGAGTTTTCAAGAGGCAATGTTTGGTAATTCCGTGGGAATTATTAACTTGTCCCAAACCTAGAGGACAGGTTTGAAGCTTAGAGGATGAACTTTTTGGTGGTTATCTGTCTGAGAGATGGACCCGACATGATCAGTAAGGATAACAATTGGTACCGCATGCATATTTCATTGAGTTTCATTTGAGTCACATGTGTTGATATGGAATGTTTAATTGATGTGCATTATGTGATATTGGTGTGAATGTTACATATGTGGTATTTTATGATTGCTTATCTTTGAATCATAAATCGTTGAGCAACGTTGTATATGTAATCATGTGAATTGTGTTAGAATGTGTTGAATGCATGATTATGTGAAGTGTGATGAATTCAATTGATGTATGTATGTTATGTAATTACTTATTGTTATATATTTATATAGTGATATGAATTCTCACCCTTTTGTTGGAATGATGTTTTATACGACATCGCTCGGGTACCGAGGATAGCAGTGGTGTTTCTAGCAAGGAGTAATTGGAGGAGCTAGTCCTTTATTTATCCGTTTTACTAGGTAGTGAGTCATGCTCTGGTCTATGTAACACGGGGAACGTTTGGGTTCATGTTATTTTTGTTATATTCATGTTTATCCGAGAGGTGTTGTTATACTCTTTGGATATTTATGTTGGATTGAGATATATGTGATGATGGCCTTTAGTGCCTAACACTTTTTGTTATGATTTTCAGTATGGGATTTCAATCATTAGTATTATTATTATTGTATGGAACATGATTCTAAAATGTGTGTCATGAATATGACCAGTGTATTTGTGTTGTTTTTGTGAAGTAAATGTGGCGCCCTATTTGATATGCATGCTAATTTACTCTAATTATTCCATATTGTGATACGGTGGGAGAACTGACTTGGGTGTTTTGTGTTTTGATTGCAATTGTTACGGATAGCAAGAGTCGCCACCAACTTTTCTTTTATCCAATAAGGAAATTCTGAAAAGAACAAGAAAGACCTTTAGAGATGTTTTCTTGAGTTCAGGAGGTAGATTATGAAAAGGTAAGGTATTAGCACCCTTTTCATCCGTAGTCATCTAGGGGCTCTTAGTAGCTTGCTAGATCACTTGCTCTTGTTTGAATGTGTGCTTGTGGTATGGGTTTTGAAAGTATTTTGAAAATGTGTCTTCTTTGTAATGGCTCTCGTTTTTAAAAGAACGTGTACAAAGTGTTTATCTTTTAAAAATGTTTCAAATGAGTGTGTTGGTATATAAAATGTTTTTGTTGTGAGCAAGTGAGCAACTAGGAGCGAATCTACCTACTCAAAAGGTCTTAAATGTTCTTTTCCTCCTCCTTTAGATGTTGCTATCTTACCATTGTTTTGGTAAGAAGCCCCATCGTTGGATGTGAAGGGACGAGTGTGGGACGTTTGTATAGTCATAGAAGGCAACCTATGGGACGTTTTAGCAATATCGTTTTGGGACTAGATCGTTTACCGAAGGCAACATCGAGGGACTACGATCTTTTATCGAGGGTCTTTGCTAAAACTCCCATGTTCAAGGGACATGACTATTTTCCGATAAGAAACAAAATTGGATTACCCTAAGGGTGCTAGTGTACAAGGGTGTTTGATTTACATGCATTTTGTCTTGATTAGGGTTATCTATTTGTTGATTTTTATCTTTCCATACAAATCCTAATTACTAGCATTTATATGAAAGCGATAAATTGTGGAAAGTAAATATTCTACGCTATTACAATCATTAGGTGGATGGGGTGTACAAATTTACAAATGGGGACTGCAAGAAATTAAAGTCCTAATTATCTATTACAACCATATTGAAATAATACACAAGAAATGTAAAATGAGTTTGTTTTGTTTAAGCAAAGAAGTTAGTTTACTTGAGAAAATATTTTGATCTTTTTGTTCTAAAATAAATAAAATAAAGCATGTGAATATGAAATGTTTTTGGTGTTTTTGATTATTAAAAGCAAAAATAAGATAAATAAGAGAAAAAGGAGTCAGAATCAGCACATTGTTGAAACGAGAAGGAACAAAAGTTCTGACTCTGATACACTGCAAGAGAGAAAATGTTAGTAGGAAAGTAGAGGGTCAGAAGTTCTGGGCCTAGGTACAACAAGTTCTGAGGTTGCTGGGAATAAAGGAAAACCTAGAAGTTCTGATTGTTGAAGGGGTTCAGAAGCTATAGTGTAGCTGGGAACCTAGAAGTTCCAATGTCACTGGCAAATCAGAAGTTCTGGCTATTTGAGAGTGTGAGGTGATAATGTTGTTGGGTGAGATTGTCTGGAAATTCTGATTTAGAAATATTGTTTGACAGATAAATGGGTGAAGATGTCACTAAATAAACCTTAAAAGATACTTTTGGGGCTAGAACTCAGGGCCCTTAGCATTAATGTCTTATGCACACACACTGTCTATCACTGGGGTGGCTGTAAATCCGGTATCAGAAGCAAAAGCATAAATATGTATCACAAAGTAAACTCTGATGATGAACTCCATTTCTTTCTCCATGCTAATTATAATATCTGCAACTTAGTCAACTCTCAACAAAACAGAAAACACAAACATAAAAATTATGGCAGGTTTCCATCATGGTTTCAGAAACATAAAATATCAGCACTGTAAATCAGAAGCAAGCATGAAATTTGCTAATCCTAATTCTGAATCCTAATTTCCTCAAGAAGTTCTAAACTGAAATTCTCTCTACTTAGGCAAAAAAATACATGGAATCTATGAATATGTACAGCACCAGAGTCAGGATGTTTACATTGTATTTTTGAACGTGCAAGTCTAACAATGCCTAAGTAATATGATGAGAGTCAGCAGAAGCTTACCTTGCAGCTGGAGAAAGTCCTGTGAACTAGAGCCTGGTTATGACTTCTTGTAATGTTCTGATCAGCTTCCTCACGTTCTCAGTAAACGAGAACAACCTTTAACTTGGGTTATGAATGGTGTATGGATGATTTGGTCAAGAAATACTTGAGGGAAGTTGGAGTTTGAATGCAAGAATAAAAACTAGCAGGTTTTGTATTTGTGTGTGTAGTTTCGTATTCCTGGAATTTTTAGCAAGGTTCCAAAGCTTTTTCTTTTTAGTTTTTTTCGAACGGCCCCTTCACAGTTGCCAACGAAATTCAATTTATAGGCAAGAACTTTGTAGCTTTGAGAAGTCAAAAGTACCACCATCATGATAGCGTGCTGGCTTGTTCTTGAAGCAAGTTAAACAAGTATGGTGGTTAGTAGCTTTTATCCGTGCCTAAGCTAGATTTGTAAGCATGAATTAAGGAAAAGTACCCTCAAAAGCAAAAGTAAAGCATGGGCCGAACATACTCTTGTACAAAAGTTTGTTTTTTCAAGGACATTATTGTACTTCTATATCACACGTGGGGAAATCCTTTGGATAAAAACTCAAAAGTGGTTGTGAGCATTAAATGATGATGAGATTTATCAAACCAAAAATCCTGCAATGTGAGATTATGCATCATAGCTTAATTATAGGTCAGAAGTTTAGCATCAGCGCAACTTAGAACCAACATCCAATTTTTGATCCTTTAATCTCTTTGCTCCAGCATGTTCTGAGCGAGTTCTCGGACTTTCCAGAAAGCTTATGACACGCTTTATAAGCCCTCTTTGAAATACTCTTGCAACTTCTGATTGAACCTACGTGAAAACTGGCCCAGAAGTTGTAAACAAATTCTGATTTGAAAATGCTCAGAATTTACTAAGTGTTTAAGTTTCAGGGACGTGGCTTTGAGGATGTATAACTTGAAATCCCAGCATTTTTAGAAGAAGTTATGTTCTGCAGTGTTTTAGGTCTCATTGAGGTCTAAAACTCTTGAGTTAGCAGTTCTTCCAGAATCAGCTTGCATCATGGTGGAAATCTGGTCAGAAGTTCTGAACTTGTCATATTTCTTAAACACTTAGAAAAATTCGAAGTATTTAGAATTTTGACTTTTCCAAAGTAATTTTGACTTTTGAATTTTCTTGATGAAACAAACTTCATATTTTAACATGTCTTGATGAAATATGACTCTTGAAACTTGACTTTGATCCAAAAGTCAAAGTTTGACTTTTCAGTATATAAATGACCATTTTGCCCTTGTGAATGACTTTCTTGGGACATTTGTGATTCAAGGCTTGGAATTGGATGGAAGCAAACCTGAGGGTCCAAGATGATCCTTTGAGAAATGAGAGGGCAAATTTTGGGGTACAACAACTGCCCCTGTTCAATCTTCTTACGCTTGAAGAGTTAGTATTGTCGAATCTGCAATTCGTAACTTGAAGGTGGAAGATGATTAAAAGTACCCTCTTGATTTAAATCGTGAAGTACCCTCTTGCTGTTTAGTTGGCTCAACATGTCCTAGTTAATAGTAACCGGGTTCTAAGGGATCTCAATATCACTAATCTTTCCCCCAAGTTTCATTCAATAAGCGATTGACTCGCAACCAAACCAAACTCAAGAGTCAAACCTCAATGAGTGTAGTATCGAGTATCTACCAACTTTGGACTGCACCAAATCCGGTCATCTCACTACGTCCTAATGGCCAAGTTGGTCAAGTAAGGTTCTAAGGTCAGTTGATGCTTTACGACACCACGCGGCGGCCCCGTACTCTCCTTGACTGACTCAAGGGTTACCGATACCAACCAAAGTGCCACATCAATGTAGCTACTGCTTCAACCATGTCGGTATACCCCGCGCAGTTCCCTCACAGTTTATTGCTACTTACCTAAATGGTGTCCCCAAATCCGGGTGTAGGATTTAAAACAAACCCAAACAAGGAACCAAAATGTAAAGCAAACAAATCAAACAATGTAAATAAATGCGATCTAACCCTAAGGTAACCCCACTTTTAAGAGTACATCAAAATCCCCAGCAGAGTCGCCAGTTTTGTGGTACGGTGGGAGAACTGACTTGAGATTTTGCATTTTGTGTTCACAAATGTTGCAGTTTAGCAAGAGTCACCACCGACTTTTCTTTTATCCAATAAGGAAAGGTGAAAAAGCACATGAAAGACCTTTAGAGATTTTTTCTTGAGTTCGGGGGGTAGATTATGAAAAGGGAAGGTATTAGCACCCTTTTCATCCATGGTTTTCCATGGGCTCTTAGTTACTTTCTAGATCACTTGCTTTTGTTTGAAAATGTGCTTTGTGTGGTTTTTGAAAGTATTTTGAAAAGGTGTCATCATTTAGGAAAACTTTGCAATGATTCCCGTTCGTAAGAATGTATACAAAGTGTTGAACTTTTGAAAATATTTCAATGTTTGGAAAGTGTTTTGAAGATGTTTTGAAAGTGTATGTGATTGTTTTTGAAAATAACAAGGATGTTTACTTTGAAATTGAGCAAGTAACTAAAATTAATCTACCTACTCAAAAGGTCTTTAGATATGCTTTTCTTCCTCCTTTAGATGTTGTTATCTTACCATTAATTTGGCAAGAATCCCCATTGTTGGATATGATGGGACAAGCATTGGGTCATAGTATGACCATGATAGCAATGTTGTGAGATAACTTAGCACTTTTCTTTAGGGACTAAGATCATTTTGAAAAGGCAACATTGATAGCGTCATCGAGGGACTATGATCTTGTATTTTTCGATTTGTTTGTGCTAAGACATCCCACATGCACAACATGGCCATTTTTATAAGGCAACAAGTGGAATCACTCTAGGTGTGCTAGTGTGCAAGTGTATTTGATTGCATGCATTTGTCTTTTATTTTTGGTGGTCTACTTCTTGGTTTTATCTTGTCATACACACCACAATTACTAGCATATATTGAAAACGATAACAGTGCGGAAATATAAAGTCCTACGCTATTACAATATTTAGGGGGATGGGGGTACATATTTATGAATGGGGGTTGCAAATTGAAATTCTAGGTTAGTATTACAACCATATTGAAATAGATAAGAATGTACAGGAAATGTAAAAATGCTTATTTATTTAAGAAAAGAAATAAGTTTTTGTTTAATAAAATATTTTTTGTCTTTTTGTGTTAAAAGAAAATATAACATATGAATATGAAATATATTTTTTGGTGTTTTTGATTAATAATAATAAAAATAATATGATGGTGTGATACGGTGGGAGAACTGACTTGAGGTGTTGCGTTGGTTTTCGCAAATGTTTCGGTTGAGCAAGAGTCGCCACCGACTTTTTATTTTATCCTAAGGAAAGGTTAAAAAGCACAGCAAAAACCTTTGAGATGTTTTCTTGGGTTCGGGGAGTAGATTATAGAAAGGGAAGGTATTAGAACCCTTTCTATCCATGGTTATCCATGGGCTCTTAGTTACTTGCTTAGATCAACTTGCCTTGATTTTCAATTGTTTGAAATGGTGCTTTCAATTGTTTGAAATGGTGCTTTGTGTGTGGGTTTGAAAATGTTTTGAAAAGAGGCCAATGTGGTGGCAACCTTTGTAATGATCCATGTTGGGATGTATACAAAGGTGTATGTCTTTTGAAAAGTTTTCAATGTTTTTGAAAGTGGTTTTGAAAGTGTGTTGTGATGTGTGGTTTTGAAAAATAGGCAAGTGTTTTTGTTTTGCAAGTGGACAAGTAACCAAGAGCTATCTACCCTAAATTTCTCAAAGATCTTTGCTATGTTTTAACCCTTTTAACAATTTTGTTCCACCATTGTATTTGGTGGACAATCTTGTGTTAGGATGTGAACGGGACGGGCGCGGATCATCGTTTAGACCATGATTGCAATGGTGCCAAGTGTCTTTGGGCAATTTTTTCTTTAAGGGACTTGATCATTTGTTTAGGCAACTTTTGAAAGCGTCATCGAGGGACCATGATCATTTGAATTTGTTTTGTTTTTTCCAAAGACACCTAACATGCAACATGGCCCATTATTGAAGGCAACAAGTGGAGTAACCCTAAGGGGTGCAAGTGTGATTGGTGTTGTCCATTTTCATGCTTTGTTATCTTTGAATTAGGTCAAGCTATTTTTGGTTGATTTTTGCATACAAACCCTAAGTCTATCATGGCATATTTAGAAAGCTTAAAAATGCGGAATTAAAAGTTCTAAATTATTACAACACAATTATGGGATGGGGGGTACAAATGTTCAAATGGAGATATTTTAGCAAGAAATTAAATCTAGACTATTACATCCAAATTGAATATTCAAATTATTTAATTGCACAAAAATTAAATAAAATAAAATAAATATGCAAGATGCAAAAAATGATTTTTATATGTATGTAAAAAGTATTTTTTATGTGTCAAATAAACAAAAATAAAAAGGATTAATTTTTGGGTATTTTTATGTTTTTAGGGAAAAACCCTAATTTGCTAAATAAAATGCATTAATTATTTATTATATACAATATTTATTAATTATGTACAAAAAATAAATAAAAAGGAAGTATATTGTAAAAAAGTGATTTTTTAAGTTAAATATTAATAAAAATAAAAATGTATTATTTTTATGTTTTTATCCTAAATATTCTAATAAGTATATAACTATTTATAATATTTACTAAATATATTAAATATGTACAAAAATAAAATTTTTAATATTTACAAAAAAAGTATATTTTTTTATAAAATGTTTTCAAAAGATAAATAAAATAAAAATCAGAAAATAAAATGTATTTGGTATTATTTTTGTATTTTGAATAAAAAGGATATTATGTTTATTTATGTACAAAATTCAAATAAAACAGACAAAATCCAAATAAAATGCAAAAATGGTTGAAAAAATGTTTTTAATATTTTTTACATTTTGTCAAAAAAATAACAAGTCAGAATAAAAAAGAAAAAGTCAAAAATAATTAAAAAATAACACAATGGGCCAAGGGGGTGTATGTGTGAAAAAGTGGTGCAAAAAGGAAAACAAAACTCAGGCCCAGCCCAAGTCTATCTTCTTCAACCTCCAGCCAGTTTGTCAAAAAATGCGCGTTTCTCCTACTGATTCAAACATCCTGATTCTTGGACTTTCAAGCAAAACTCGTAACACAAAAAATGTAGAGCATCAAGAGACGAATCCAGACATATAAAGAACTTAACTTAACTCTAAGAAACGAAGGAGAATTTCTTCATCCCTAATTCCTGACCTAAGTTTTTTCTAATATTCAGGTTCCAAATTCTCTCAGCACACACAACATAAATGCAAAGTGATTATATGTGTAGCTTCAGGGCCATGAGTAGAGAATTTTTCATTCATAAACCTAAACCTAACTCTTCCTAGATTGAGAGATAGAAGTCCGTGAACTTACCTGTTCAGCTTGGATCGTGTATGACAATGGAGGCACTTTCAAGGCAATGTGAGGACTTGTACAGCTTACTTGAAGTTCAGGGATGCTTCTCCAATGCTTGGTGTGCTTTGAATCTTGCTGAATCACTCCATGGAAGTCAACCTGCAAGAGAGAAAAATGAAAATCGCAAACTATGCTATGGCTGTTACAGTTCCAGTTTAATGCTTGGAATAGTTTGTATGGATGTTATGGAAGGTGTATGAAGTGGTTTGGATGAAAATGCACGATGGAAATGAGTTGTGCCACTCAATCTGCAGGGATGCCCTGTTTTGTGCAGCAAAATGGTGTTTCTGTGTTTGAGGAGGTATTGGAAGTGGTTGGCTCGTGTTTTAGCTCAGGCTTGATGTTTTGAATGTGTTCAACAAGTTTATTTAGGCTTGTGTTTGCAGGAATGTAGTGTTCTGGTTCAAAATGCAAGTTTCTTCTATTGTAAGCAAAGTTTGTCAACTTGGTTTCTAGGCTCCCACAGGCCCCTCAAGTATGCTGCACAAATCACTCTTGATCAGTGGACTTTGATCATGAACCTGTGCCTCAAAGATCTGCATTGTACCTCATAGATTGTAACATAAAGTTCACCTTTTCAAAAATGGATAACTTGCTTTTTCTAATTAAGGCTTAATTCTCCATGTAATGACCAAATGCATAGAATAACATCTTGGCACAATGGTTTAGAATTTAATTTCTGAGTGTTGAAGGGTTTAGAGACCTGTAATGTAGCTTGCACATGCTGAGTTTGAAAATGCACAAGTTATGAACATGGAAATGGCTTATGAACAAAGTGACTTTTGCCCATATTGACAAATTCGATTCTCCCTAACCACAAGGGTGTTTGAGAAGTTCTTGGATATTTTGGAAAGCTTGGAATGTGTACTACAATCCATCTTTGTAATACAAGTTGAGATTCTAAGTGGAAGCATGTGAAAAGTGGCCATGAAGTTAGGAAAAAATCCTGCCTAGAATAGGTCAAAATTTTTCTAAGTTAAGAATGTTTTGCACCCTTGTTCCAAAAATCATAACTTGAGCTACAAGCTTCTTTTGAGGAAACATTGTGAATCAAAGTTGTAGATTTTTCAATGGACTACAACTTTAATGTTTTGAGTTTGACTTGAATCCATTTGCATCTTGATGAAAAAATGAGACAAAGTTAGGAAAAAAATTAGGGATTTTCATAACTTAGAAAAATTCTAAGTTATGAAAATTCTTCATTTCAAACCCTAATTTGTGATTTTTGATTTCTTGATGAACAAGTTTCATAATTTGACATGTCTTGATGAAAAATGAATCTTGACACTTGATTTTGACCAAAAAGTCAAAGTTTGACTTTTCAGTATACAGTCAAATTTGACCAGTTGACTGGAAAATTCATCTGTCAATCTTGTGCATTTGGGATCTTTTGAACTTGTTGAACATGTCAAGACAATTCCATGGGGTCCTTGAGTCCATATGTGAGCTTGGTTTGCCAATGGCTAGGTCAAACAGTCAAAAATTGTCTTTGTGCAGTCAAAACCCTAAACATGACCATTTTGCCCTTTTGGTGATCTGATCAAATTTCTTGTGGAATTTTGATCCAAACTTGATCAAATGGTCCATATGAATTCATAATGTTGATGTGGGTCAAAAATCATGAGGTTTGACTGTCAATTGACCACAATTGACTTTTTCCCCAATACAACTGATTTCTAGGTCAATTGTCCAATTGACTGGGCAAAGATTGGAATCAAGGCCTGAAACTTGGTATGGATAAACTTGTGAGTCTAACATGAAGCATGAAAGTCATCTTGGGCCTTTTAGGTCAAAACATCTTTGTGCAAACACAAACCCTAATTTGGGTCAACAGTGAAAGGAGGAGTCTTGAGCAGAGCAAACCCTAACTTGATCTTGAGCCCCAAGGGTCTTGTGATGAGATGATGAAATGGGAGGGCAAATTTTGGGGTACAACTGTTGCCCCTGTTCAATATTCTTGAACCTGAAGAGTTAGATTGGCAGGTTTGCCTTTCGCGACTCGAAGGTAAAAGGAGATTGGACACTAGAGTGCCCTGAAATTTGCACTCGCATGCTGGAGTATCAGCAACGTGATGGCGGGAATGGGCTTATAGATGCCATTTGGAGATAGGATGGATAGGAGGATGGGCTTATAGATGCCATCTGGAGGTGTGACAGAACATTGTCGGGAATGGGCTTATAGATGCCATTTGGAAGTGTTAATCGCGTAAGAGATTCCTTAGCGAGAACTTGCGTACTTTAAGAAAGGAAGATGTTTCCTGGCCTGTTACAGGTGTTGATCTTCAGACTCTTCATGTAGATATGCCCTGGCTAGATACAGGAGTCGAATCCACAATTAGTTGCTCACAGATGTACCCTGGCTAGATACATGAATCGAATCTGGAACTTCAAAAGGTTGTTTACAGACGTGCCCTGGCTGGATACAGGTATCGAATCTCTAAACTGTTTATGCAGATATTCCCTCGTTGGATACAGGTATCGAATCTACAATCAATCATTCATAGATATGCCCTGGCTAGATACAGGAATCGAATCTGGAATTGGTCGTCTACAGATATGCCCTGGCTGGATACAGGAATCGAATCTGGAATTTGTAAAAGGTTGGTAGAGATAGCTTTCCTGGCTGGATACAGGTGTAAACCTCTGACCTGAGAATGAAAGATAATTTCCTGGCCTGTTACAGGGGTTGATCTTCAAATTCTTCATGCAGATATGCCCTGGCTGGATACAGGTATCGAATCTACAATCAAACGCTCACATATATGCCCTGTCTAGATACAGGAATCGAATCTGGAATTGCGATAGTTGATAGTAATCGTCTTTGGATTGACCTTTTTCCTGAAAAGGCAAAACATCAGTTGTATACAATGTCATTATGTATGAGATGCATGATGTCATGATGTTTTAAAATGAGATAGCGTTGTATGCACTTTATCATGTATGTAAGCAGGATGTATAAAATGTGAAATGTTTATGAATGTGTTTTCGTCTAGGAAAATAAATCTTTGACGAATGCCGGGAGCTTGTTAAATTCTGGGCTGATGTTGAAGAGTGGAGTTCTTCGTTTCCGCTGGGGATGATGGTTGCAGGAATAAACCGGTAGGAGAAGATGACTTCGTTGGGGAATAAACTTGTTGGAGAGATTACTCTGAGGGGAATAAAATAGGTGAAGAGATTACTCTGCGGGGAATTACTCCATGGGAAGAGATACTTCGCTGAGTTTTTGATGGGAGCTCCGCTGGGGATGCCACTGATAAGTTATGTTGGGGAACTTGATGAACTCCGCTGGGGAATAGGAAGAACTTCGCCGAGGACGATCTTTCCGTGGTGATTAGCCGAGGATAACCCAGTTATAAGCCCTGGTGGGAAATAACCTTTGAACAAAGTCGGGGAGAGACGTTTGTACTCTGCAGGGAATAAGCTTCCAGAATCTAATGGGGATAAGCTTCAGAATCTACCGGCGACTTCACTGGGGATGTGGATTCCACTCTCCTGGGGACACTTTTGAACTGTATTAGGGAATGGCTACACTGGATGTCTGTATTCCGTTGGGGAATGTTGAGATCTTCTGGGGATGCCCAAATTCCTTAAGGCTGACAGTAGACTAACTCTGCTTGGGAGAGTATCGCTGACTTGCTAGGGGAATATTGTGCCTTTTCAAGGCTGATGGGAGACTAACTCTGCCTGGGGAGAATATTGCTGAATCTTGTCTTACTCTGTGGGGAGTTGAGGTAACTTGGTTACGTTCTTCAGCCGAACTTACCTTGGTACCTTGGTGGACAGAGCAACTAGATCGCTTAGACAATTCTAAATTGCCCCTGTTTCTGATGTCATCTGTAATTAATCCTTTGTTTCGCATGCAACTATTCATGATTAGCAAGTAATGTCAAATGCATATATCAAAAATGAACATTGGAGGTTCTTCGCAAAACAAAACAGAAAAAGGAAGAACAAATGGATAATCTATCTGAAAAATTGAGCTTGTATTGATTTTGAATTTGCCTGAAAATAGGCGTTTTTGTACAAGAGGCTGACGTCCTAGTAAGAGAATGCCGCCGAGCAAAATAGCGTTTATACAATTTTGTGAAAAGGAAACAAAACAGCTATGTGAAAAATAATCCCACTGGGTTCCAACTCTGCTATCGCCTTTATGTCTTCAAGCGTCTCATCACTTTGTTGTTTAGTTGAAGATGAAACTGATTGATCGATGTCGTCTGAGCCCGATAGTTGATGCCGAATTCTGGATGCAAGGTGATCCAATGAGACATAGTATTACGCTTTTATCCCTAACTTTTTCCTGGACCGCCGTTTCGGGTTTTCAGTCCACCGGGATACCCATTTTTGCCCAAGCCGCCTTTTCAGGTTTTTAACTTGCCGGGTGTACAGATTTTTTTTCATTTTCATCCCTTATTTTTGCCCGAACCCTTTTGGTTCGCTGGGAAGCCCTTATTTTTGCCTAGGTGTGTCAACCTAGCGGGTCTTTTATTCATGCGTAGTATCTTTTTACTATGTCTGCATTGGCGGGGTAAGGAAGGTCGTCACCATCCATGGTGGTTAGAATCATGGCTCCTCCCGAGAAGATATGTTTAACCACAAATGGCCCTTCGTATGTAGGGGTCCATTTTCCCCTGGGATCACTTTGAGGAAGAATGATGCGCTTGATTACCAGGTCTCCGACTTGATACTCTTGTCGTTTGACTTTCTTGTTAAATGCCCTGATCATCCGTTTTTGGTACGTCTGACCATGACAAATAGCAGTGAGTCTCTTTTTGTCAATTAGGTTTAATTGATCAAGCCGAGTCTGGATCCAATCATCTTCGCTCAAATCTGCATCCTTCATTATCTGGAGAGAGGGTATCTGGACTTCAATAGGCAAGACTGCCTCCATGCCATAGACAAAGGAAAAGGGAGTTGCCCCTGTTGACGTCCGCGCTGAGGTACGGTACCCATGAAGAGCAAATGGTAACATTTCGTGCCAATCTTTGTAGGTCACTGTCATCTTCTGCATAATTTTCTTGATATTCTTATTCGCTGCTTCGACAGCCCCATTCATCTTCGGCCGGTAAGGTGAAGAGTTGTGGTGCTGTATCTTGCATTGCTCGCAGAGCTCAGTGATCATCTTGTTGTTAAGATTGGTACCATTATCCGTAATAATCCTCTCAGGTACGCCATATCGACAGATCAGGTTGTGCCGAATGAACCGTGCCACGACGCTCTTGGTTACGGTAGCATAGGAAGCTGCTTCAACCCACTTGGTGAAGTAATCAATCTCTACCAAGATGAAGCGATGCCCGTTGGATGCCGTCGGTCTGATCTCTCCGATCATATCAATTCCCCACATTGCAAAAGGCCAAGGTGCTGTCAAGACGTTCAGAGGAACCAGAGGAATGTGCACCTTATCAGCGTAGATCTGGCATTTATGACAAGTTCGGGAATGCTGATAACAATCGGCCTCCATTGTGGACCAGAAATATCCTGCCCGAAGGATTTTCTTTGCCATGGTATGTCCACTGGAATGTGTTCCGAATGTTCCTTCATGTAGCTCCGCCATGATCTTTTTTGCTTCAGTCTTATCTACACAACGCAGTAAGGTCGAATCATGGTTTCGCTTGTAGAGAATGTCATTGCTGAGGAAGAACTTTGCCGCGAACCTTCTCAGGAATTTCTTTTCATTAACAGATGCGCCTTCATGGTATTCTTGAGCTTCAAGGTACCTCTTTACTTCATGATACCAAGGCTTTTCAGTTACCTCCTCGGCCTCAAGATCACAGCAATGTGCAGGTTCATCCAATTTCCAGATAATGATTCGGGGAGCCTCGTTGTCCCATTTGACTTTGAACATAGAAGACATTGTAGCCAACGCGTCCGCTAACTGATTTTCCTCTCTTGGGAAGTGTTCAAAAGTTATCTCCTCGAAGTGGGGAAGCAATGTCAGCACATACTCCTTGTAAGGAATAAGATTTGGGTGTTTCGTATCCCACTCACCTTTGATTTGATTGATCACGAGAGCGGAATCTCCGAAGACACTCAGAAACTTGATCCTTAAATCAATTGCAGTCTGAAGACCCATGATACATGCCTCATACTCTGCCATGTTATTAGTGCAGTTGAAACATAGTCGGGCAATGAGTGGAGTATGAGAGCCTTTAGGGGATATGAGCACAACGCCGATTCCATTACCCAAAGCGTTTGAGGCTCCGTCAAAGTGCATAGACCATCGGGATCCTTCCTCAGGTCCTTCATCCGGTCCAGGTATTTCACAATCAGTTACTACCATGATATCCTCGTCTGGAAATTCAAAGTTCATCGACTGGTAATCGTCCACTGCCTGGTGTGCCAGATAGTCTGCCAATACCCTTCCCTTGATTGCTTTCTGAGTCATGTATTGGATGTCATATTCCGTCAAGATCATCTACCATCTTGCTATTCTTCCGGACAGAGCAGGCTTTTCGAATATGTACTTGATTGGATCCATTTTTGAGATCAACAAAGTAGTGTGAGTCAACATATACTGTCTCAGCCGGTGAGCAGCCCATACCAGAGCGCAGCAAGTTTTCTCGAGCAGTGAGTACCGAGTCTCACAGTCGGTAAACTTTTTGCTAAGGTAGTAAATAGCGTGCTCTTTTCGGCCAGACTCGTCATGCTGCCCAAGCACACACCCCATTGAGTTGTCAAGTACTGTCAAGTATAGGATTAGAGGTCTCCCTTCAACCGGTGGCATAAGAATGGGTGGTTCTTGGAGATACTCTTTGATCTTTTCGAAAGTGGCCTGACATTCATTATTCCAACGTACTACTTGATCTTTCTTTAGCAGCTTGAAGATTGGCTCACAGGTAGCAGTTTGATGCGAGATGAATCAGGCAATGTAATTCAATCGTCCTAGAAAGCCCCTGACTTCTTTCTCTGTCTTAGGAGTTGGCATCTCTTGTATGGCTTTCACCTTGGCAGGGTCTACTTGAATACCTTTGTCGCTTACGATGAAGCCTAGCAATTTTCCAGACCTCACCCCAAAGGTGCACTTGTTTGGGTTCAACCTCAGCTTGTACAACTTCAGACGGTCAAACAGCTTCCGTAGATGGTCAAGGTGTTCCTCCTCAGTTTGGGACCTTGCAATCATATCATCGACGTATACCTCTATCTCGTGATGGATCATATCATGAAATAAAGCAACCATGGCACGTTGGTAGGTTGCCCCAACATTTTTCAACCCAAAAGGCATGACCTTGTAGCAAAAGGTGCCTCACTGAGTAACAAAAGTAGTCTTCTCCATGTCTTCAGGAGCCATCTTGATTTGATTATAACCGGAGAAGCCGTCCATGAAGGAGAATACTTTATGCTGAGTAGTGTTGTCAACCAGAACATCGATGTGAGGCAGAGGGAAATTATCCTTGGGGCTGGCCCTATTCAAATCCTTGTAATCAACACACATTCAGACCTTACCACCTTTCTTCGGCACTGGAACTACGTTGGCAATCCACTGAGGGTAAGAAGTCACTGCTAGAAACCCGGCATCAAATTGTTTCATAACCTCGGCTTTGATTTTCTCAGACATTTCTGGACGCATACGGCGGACCTTCTGTTTAACCGGAGGGCAGTCTTCCTTGGTAGGCAAGTGATGAACCACAATGTCGGTATCCAACCCAGGCATGTCTTTGTAAGACCAGACAAATATTTCCATAGTCATGCAGCATCTGAATCAACCGTTGTTTCACACTGAGCTCTAGATTGGCACCAATCTTGACTTCCTTTCTGTCTGTCTTAGTATCCAGATTTACCGTTTCCACTGGCTCTTCATGTGGCTGAATGGCCCTCTCTTCCTGGAGTAGCAGTCTTGCAAGTTCACCAGGCACTTCGCAATCATCTTCACCTTCGTCTTCGGCTAAGTTGATCGGATTTTCGAAGTCATAACTGGCAGAAGCAGAGTCGTTACCAGTGAGATCCAGAGTGGATTGGAACCTGTATAAGTGAGTGTGTGTAAATATAGCTGGTTTGCAATATATAATAAAGAAAGAAAAGGAGCGCAAGATTTTGAAATGCAACAAACGTCCAATGTTTTTATTGATGATATATGAAAATGACACACAAAAGCCCTCACAAATGAAGCCACGGTGCCCCGGGTAGGACACCGAGCCATAAAAGTTTCAACATATTGTTTGTTACAAATTGAAAAAAAAAGAGTTCATTACTGAGTGACAAAAGTAATAGGTGTGAAGTCTTTGGCAGTCCAGTTGCTTGGTCCACTGTCGGTTGTTGGGTAGATCCAGCTGTCGAATTCAGATTCCTCCACGTCGTCTTCAATAGCATTCACTCCCGGGTTGGTGATGAACACAGGAGGTCTTCCAATCCTTGCCTTACGAACAGTCCTCTGAGCCTCTGCAGTGAAGCCCAAACCAAACCTGTCAGTCTTTGGAGTAAAGTCAGGAAGTCGGCCCCAGTTTGCGCACTCACCCTTATCAATCACAGCCCAGGCATCCTTTAAGGAAGCCATCTTCAAAGGAGGGTCTTCAATCACAGTTTCAGCTGATGCCAGTGTCTGAGGCACCTCTTCAAAGTGTTGAAAGGGGGTTTCAATGAATTCCCCATCCATTTCTATGTACCAGAACGAGTTGAGGTGGCTGACCATATATTCTTCCTCCCCCTGAGCTGTAACAATTTTCCCTCTGACCGGGGACTTAAGCTTCTGATGTAGTGTGGAGGTCACAGCTCCAGCCTTGTGGATCCATGGACGACCCAGCAAACAAGAGTAGGATGGACGGATGTCCATCACATAGAAAGTAGAATCAAAAACTTGAGAACCAACCCTGATTGGAATGTCAACTTCCTCATGTACCATCCTTTTCGATCCGTCAAAGGCTCGGACAACAATGTTACTAGGCTTGAGCTCCAAACCCTCACAGTCCAACCTGTCTAGAGCCTTCTTGGGCAATACGTTCAATGAAGAACATGTGTCTACCAACACATGGGCAAGAGTAGTGCCCCTGCATTCAATGGAGATATGCAGGGCGTCGTTATGGTTCTTTCCTTTGGCGGTCAGATCGGCGTCAGAGAAGCCCAACCTATTATCAGCAGTCAAGTTGGCCACACAATCGGTAAATTGATCAGCAGACGTTTCTTGAGGCACATGGGCCGTCTTCAGGAAGAAAATCAGGGCCTTGGCATGGGTCTCTGAACACAACAACAATGATAGCATAGAAATCTTTGATGGGGTGTGCCCCAACTGCTCGACTACATTGAAATCACTCTTCTTGATAATCTTGAGAATCTCTTCCATCTCTTGCTGGGAAGCTTCAACAGTGGTTGTCTTTGGTGCCTCCATCAGGGCAGGAAAATCAATAGCAATCCCTTTGCCCCGAGCGTCAGATGACTCGGCAGCAGGGGTAGAAATAGGAACTTGATTAGGCAGGGGAACAGGCACACTTGCAGGTGTGATGATAAGAGGTTTCTGAATAGCTGGTGGCGCAATATCTGGCGAGAACAACCTACCACTGTGAGTAATTTTGGCAGGCCCGATGATGTTACTGACGCCGGTACTAGTATCAAACTCTTGTTTTATTCCAAGAACATAAACATCTGCCCATAGTGCCATGGGACAGCTTTGTCGGATGTATAGGGGAGGGGCCCCGGAACAGTGATGATGATAGGAGCAATCTTCTGAGTGGACATGATTTTGACAGGCTTCTTTGAGGGAGCCTTAGGAGGTTTGTTGAAAATAGTGACAATAGAAACTTCTTCGGCAGGGATAGCCGGAACAACAATCTTCTCGAACAAGATTTCTTTGCTATCTATCAGGCTTTGGATACCTGATTTCAGCAATGGACAACCAACAGGTGAAATAGCACATAGCAGGCAACCTTTACCACATCCCGGAAATAAACCGGCTAGCAACAGGTTCTTTTTGACAGTCATCAACGGAGTAAAAATCTCTTCCACGGAGGCTACATACCGGTCTTCTTCCACAACATTCACTCCATGCTGGGGCATGGGAGCAGTCACAATATTGGGCCTTTCGGGTGCCTCAAACTGTATTTCTTTAGCATCAATAAGGTCCTGAACCTTATTCCTTAGAGCCCAACAATCGTCCGTAGTATGCCCCGGGATATCAGAGTGATAAGCGCAACGAGCGTTGGGGTTGTACTTTGGAGAAGCTGTGTTCACTACCTTCGGAGCTTCTTTGACAGTTACCAGATTGGTTGACAGTAGTTGCGGCAAAATCTAAGACAGGGTCATATTGAGCAGAGTGTACTGCCTTTTGGGTCTCTCACCCCTTTGTTGATTATACTGCTGAGGAGCAGCAGTAGGATTTGAAATTACCAATGCATTGACAGCTTGGCGGCGTTTCGGCTTAATTTGTCTTCTGGGACCATAAACAGCACTGGCTTCCTTCTTGAAGGGCTTCTTTTTAATACTCGCGGAGGCACCTTTCTGTATCTTTCCTGACTTGATACCAGCTTCTATTCTCTCACCAGTCAAGATCAAATCTGTAAACCCAGCAGAAGAATTACCAATCAGATGGTTAAAGAACGGACCAGACAAGGTCCCTAAGAACATGTCAACAAGTTCACGGTCAGTCAAAGGTGGTTGCACCCTGCCAGCCAAGTCTCTCCACTTTTGCGCATATTCCTTGAATCCTTCGCCTGTTCCACGGAGGCTACATACCGGTCTTCTTCCACAGCATTCACTCCATGCTGGGGCATGGAAGCAGTCACAACATTGGGCCTTTCGGGCGCCTCAAACTGTATTTCTTTAGCATCAATAAGGTCCTGAACCTTATTCCTCAGAGCCCAGCAATCGTCCGTAGTATGCCCCGGGCTATCAGAGTGATAAGCGCAACAGGCGTTGGGGTTGTACTTTGGAGAAGCTGTGTTCACTACCTTCGGAGCTTCTTTGACAGTTACCAGATTGGTTGACAGTAGTTGCGGCAAAATCTAAGACAGGGTCATATTGAGCTGAGTGTACTGCCTTTTGGGTCTCTCACCCCTTTGTTGATTATACTGCTGAGGAGCAGCAGCAGGATTTGAAATTACCAATGCATTGACAGTTTGGCGGTGTTCCGGCTTAATTTGTCTTCTGGGACCATAAACAGCACTGGCTTCCTTCTTGAAGGGCTTCTTTTTAATACTCACGGAGGCACCTTTCTGTATCTTTCCTGACTTGATACTAGCTTCTATTCTCTCACCAGTCAAGATCAAATCTGTAAACCCAGCAGAAGAATTACCAATCAGATGGTTAAAGAATGGACCAGACAAGGTCCCTAAGAACATGTCAACAAGTTCACGATCAGTCAAAGGAGGCTGCACCCTGCCAGCCAAGTCTCTCCACTTTTGCGCATATTCCTTGAATCCTTCGCCTGTTCCTAGTGACATACCCTGAAGTTGGGTACGCGTGGGAGCGAGGTCAGAATTATACTGATACTGTTTATAAAATGCAGTAGCCAAGTCTTCCCAGTTTCGGATACTGGCTCCATCCAGCTGATAGAACCACTCGAGTTGAGCCCCTGAAAGGCTATCCTGAAAGAAATGGATCCACAGGTTCTTGTCTGCAGTGTAAGGTTGGATCTTCCTTACATATGATCTGAGATGCATCTTCGGGCAGGATAGCCCGTCATATCTTGCAAAAACTGGCACTTTGAACTTCGGGGGGATCACAATTCCAGCAACTAATCCCAAATCTTCGAAATCTAAGCCGGTAACTCTCTGCAGCTCCATAGCTGCCAACCTGTCTTCCAAGCCTTTGTACTTATCATCGGCGGGAGGGTATTGTTGATCAGAGTAGTCTTCGTCCTCTTCAGCCTCCTCTTCTTCAACTTCAGATTTGGAAGGTACCGCAGCCGCATTCCCTTTACTGGTTCCCTCTTCAGATGTAAGGCGAAATTCAAGCACTCTTCTGGCTTCACCCTCAAACCTTCTTCCTAGGGTAGCCACCCCGATTCTTTTCTTCTTCTTTTTCACTTGCTCTTTGTTCCCCAGCAGGGCCTTTAGATCATCCTGACCCTTAGCCAAGGTCATCAGGAGATGTTGAAACTGTGAGTTCTGAGACTGCAAGTCCTTGACCGTCTGTTCGAGATCCATCTTACTGAAATAAACAGCAGAAAGATAAGGAAACCTGATGTGGAGACCTGCTTATGCGCATGATGAATGATATGCTTATGTGTGCAATGCATTCAAGGATTTAGAAAATTCAAAATTGTTGCAAACAAAAAGAATGCACATCATATTAATAAGAAGAAATTTGTCAGTACATAAATGCCCCATGGGCCAAATATTACAAAAACTTCTCAAGGTAAAAAGACGTTGCGCATCCTCTTTGGTGCGATGTAGGTGTTGAGGGTCTCTTCCTCATGGAGTCGGCGGGTAAGCTCCAAAACCTTCTTCTCACTGGCGTAGAAGCTGGCTTCAAAAGTGTTTCGTTCCTCCTTGAGTTGGATCCAACTCTTCTGCATCTCCTCCCACGATGTAGGCATGTCAGGATATAGGATGGTGTAGGGAACCTCTCCTTCCTTAACGGGCTCTTTAATCACAGGGAGAACATGAGGGTAAGGCATCATTAGACTCTGGGCTCGGGCTCGTACCCACTTGAGGTAAGGCTCAAGAGGGATGGAGTTCTTGTGTCCCAGTGTCTTGCTGTCTACCTTGTTAGGCATCCTCCAAGCTCTGATGAATCTTTGGCGAAGTCCTTGCGCATCGTTGTCGAAGTCAAAAACTAGGTCAGGAATCAACATGTCGTGAGGGCCATCCCTCCGTGCATATCCAAATTGTCTCAAAGCTAAACAAGGGTTGTAGGTAATGCCCCCTCTAATGCCAAGTAATGGAACATTAGGGAACTCTCCACAATGATCGACGATGATGACATTTTCTCTAGACCTAGAATACCAATGTACATCAGAGTGAGTGAGGGTCATCAACCGTTGTGACCACCTTAAGCCTTGGTCATTCTTCAAAATAGATTGTGGAAGGTGCGAAATAAACCACCTTGCAAGGAGAGGAGTACATCACATGAGAACACCCCTCTTTCTCATTGTTCGTGTGTAAAATGAGTGAAGAATGTCCCCAAGCAATATTGGTATTGGATTTCTGGATAAGAAGATTTTGACGGCGTTGACATCTACAAGCTGGTCAAGGTTTGGGAACAAGACCAACCCATAAATGAGGAGTGCCACAATTTCTTCAAAGGCTTGTAGATCCAATGAATTCCAACACTCTTGTGCCTTCTCAAACAAGAATTTTGCTAAGAAGCCTTTGACACTGCTTCTAGTTTCCCAATGCCCCTTGATGTCAGATGGTTGCAAGTGTAGTGCTTGAGCAACATCTTCAGGCTTTGGTTCTTTTTCCGTACCGTTGTAGGGTAGTTCATTAAGAATAGGAATTCTCAGGAGTTGAGAAAATTCCTCCAAAGTGGGCACCAACTGGTAGTCGGGGAAAGTGAAACAGTGTTGAAGGGGGTCAAAGAACTGGAACAACACCTTTACCATGTCCTCTTCAATGATGGTGTTGACTAGGCTGAGCAGTCTACCATGTCTTTCACTGAAAGTAGAGCTTTCCGGAATTCTGGATGTGAGCTCCTTGAGTTGAGGAGGGATTCTCACAAGGTTGACTTGGATAGTTTTCCTGCGAAGAATTTCCATGACCTACAAAACAAGAACAAAGATGAAGATCTAAACCCTTGAAATGGTTAGTGAATGCATATGATGCTTTATGATGTTTATGATGCATGCACAAACATATGTACAAGCAATTCACACAAAACCCTAGTTTCAGGCTTGCATGGGGTTTCATAGGTAAGTACCCTCTTGAGTGTAGTTGGCTTAAAAACCTGTCCTATAAATAGTAACCAGGTTCTAAGGAGCTCAATATCATTGGATTGTTTTCCATGTTCATTGTTTTGGTTTAGCCACTTAACTAACGACCAAAATGTTCCAAGAAAACAACCCTCAATGAGTGTAGTATCGAGTATCTACCAACTTCGGACTGCACCAAAGCCGGTCATCTCACTACCCCTAATGAAAGGCCAAGATGGTCAAGTAAGGTTCTAGGTCATTAGTGCTTAGTGACATCACTCAGCGGCCCCGTACTCTCCTTGATTGAACTCAAGGGTTACCGGTACTCACAAATATGTCGCACTAATATAGCTATTGCTTCAACCGTGTCGGTATACCCCGCACAGTTTCCACAACGTATTGCTATCTATGAATGTTTCCCCAAATCCGGGTGTAGGATTGCAAACCCAAACAAGAGAGCCAAGATGTAAAGCAATCAAAGAAAACAATTAGTCATGCAAGAGGGGTATCTAAGCCCTAAGGTTACTCCACTTTAAAAGTTCTCCCCAGCAGAGTCGCCAGTTCTGTGATACGGTGGGAGAACTGACTTGAGGTTTTGCGTTGGTTTTTGCAAATGTTTCGGTTGAGCAAGAGTCGCCACCGACTTTTTATGTTATCCTAAGGAAAGGTTAAAAAGCACAGCAAAAACCTTTGAGATGTTTTCTTGGGTTCGGGGAGTAGATTATAGAAAGGGAAGGTATTAGCACCCTTTCTATCCATGGTTATCCATGGGCTCTTAGTTACTTGCTTAGATCAACTTGCCTTGATTTTCAATTGTTTGAAATGGTGCTTTCAATTGTTTGAAATGGTGCTTTGTGTGTGGGTTTGAAAATGTTTTGTAAAGAGGCCAATGTGGTGGCAACCTTTGTAATGATCCATGTTGGGATGTATACAAAGGTGTATGTCTTTTGAAAAGTTTTCAATTTTTTTGAAAGTGGTTTTGAAAGTGTGTTGTGATGTGTGGTTTTGAAAAATAGGCAAGTGTTTTTGTTTTGCAAGTGGGCAAGTAACCAAGAGCTATCTACCCTAAATTTCTCAAAGATCTTTGCTATGTTTTAACCCTTTTAACAATTTTATTCCACCATTGTATTTGGTGGACAATCTTGTGTTAGGATGTGAACGGGACGGGCGCGGGTCATCGTTTAGACCATGATTGCAATGGTGCCAAGTGTCTTTGGGCAATTTTTTCTTTAAGGGACTTGATCATTTGTTTAGGCAACTTTTGAAAGTGTCATCGAGGGACTATGATCATTTGAATTTGTTTTGTTTTTGCCAAAGACACCTAACATGCAACATGGCCCATTATTGAAGGCAACAAGTGGAGTAACCCTAAGGGGTGCAAGTGTGATTGGTGTTGTCCATTTTCATGCTTTGTTATCTTTGAATTAGGTCAAGCTATTTTTGGTTGATTTTTGCATACAAACCCTAAGTCTATCATGGCATATTTAGAAAGCTTAAAAATGCGGAATTAAAAGTTCTAAATTATTACAACACAATTATGGGATGGGGGGTACAAATGTTCAAATGGGGATATTTTAGCAAGAAATTAAATCTAGACTATTACATCCAAATTGAATATTCAAATTATTTAATTGCACAAAAATTAAATAAAATAAAATAAATATGCAAGATGCAAAAAATGATTTTTATATGTATGTAAAAAGTATTTTTTATGTGTCAAATAAACAAAAATAAAAAGGATTAATTTTTGGGTATTTTTATGTTTTTAGGGAAAAACCCTAATTTGCTAAATAAAATGCATTAATTATTTATTATATACAATATTTATTAATTATATACAAAAAATAAATAAAAAGGAAGTATATTGTAAAAAAGTGCTTTTTTAAGTTAAATATTAATAAAAATAAAAATGTATTATTTTTATGTTTTTATCCTAAATATTCTAATAAGTATATAACTATTTATAATATTTACTAAATATATTAAATATGTACAAAAATAAAATTTTTAATATTTACAAAAAAAGTATATATTTTTATAAAATGTTTTCAAAAGATAAATAAAATAAAAATCAGAAAATAAAATGTATTTGGTATTATTTTTGTATTTTGAATAAAAAGGATATTATGTTTATTTATGTACAAAATTCAAATAAAACAGACAAAATCCAAATAAAATGCAAAAATGGTTGAAAAAATGTTTTTAATATTTTTTACATTTTGTCAAAAAAATAACAAGTCAGAATAAAAAAGAAAAAGTCAAAAATGATTAAAAAATAACACAATGGGCCAAGGGGGTGTATGTGTGAAAAAGTGGTGCAAAAAGGAAAACAAAACTCAGGCCCAGCCCAAGTCTATCTTCTTCAACCTCCAGCCAGTTTGTCAAAAAACGCGCGTTTCTCCTACTGATTCAAACATCCTGATTCTTGGACTTTCAAGCAAAACTCATAACACCAAAAATGTAGAGCATCAAGAGACGAATCCAGACATATAAAGAACTTAACTTAACTCTAAGAAACGAAGGAGAATTTCTTCATCCCTAATTCCTGACCTAAGTTTTTTCTAATATTCAGGTTCCAAATTCTCTCAGCACACACAACATAAATGCAAAGTGATTATATGTGTAGCTTTAGGGCCATGAGTAGAGCATTTTTCATTCATAAACCTAAACCTAACTCTTCCTAGATTGAGAGATAGAAGTCCATGAACTTACCTATTCAGCTTGGATCGTGTATGACAATGGAGGCACTTTCAAGGCAATGTGAGGACTTGTACAACCTGCTTGAAGTTCAGGGATGCTTCTCCAATGCTTGGTGTGCTTTGAATCTTGCTGAATCACTCCATGGAAGTCAACCTGCAAGAGAGAAAAATGAAAATGGCAAACTATGCTATGGCTATTACAGTTCCAGTTCAATGCTTGGAATAGTTTGTATGGATGTTATGGAAGGTGTATGAAGTGGTTTGGATGAAAATGCACGATGGAAATGAGCTGTGCCACTCAATCTGCAGGGATGCCCTGTTTTGTGCAGCAAAATGGTGTTTCTGTGTTTGAGGAGGTATTGGAAGTGGTTGGCTCGTGTTTTAGCTTAGGCTTGATGTTTTGAATGTGTTCAACAAGTTTATTTAGGCTTGTGTTTGCAGGAATGTAGTGTTCTTGTTCAAAATGCAAGTTTCTTCTATTCTAAGCAAAGTTTGTCAACTTGGTTTCTAGGCTCCCACAGGCCCCTCAAGTATGCTGCACAAATCACTCTTGATCAGTGGACTTTGCTCATGAACCTGTGCCTCAAAGATCTGCATTGTACCTCATAGATTGTAAACTTGACATAAAGTTCACCTTTTCAAATATGGATAACTTGCTTTTTCTAATTAAGGCTTAATTCTCCATGTAATGACCAAATGTATAGAATAACATCTTGGCACAATGGTTTAGAATTTAATTTGAGTGTTGAAGGGTTTAGAGACCTGTAATGTAGCTTGCACATGCTGAGTTTGAAAATGCACAAGTTATGAACATGGAAATGGCTCATGAACAAAGTGACTTTTGCCCATATTGACAAATTCGATTCTCCCTAACCACAAGGGTGTTTGAGAAGTTATTGGACATTTTGGAAAGCTTGGAATGTGTAATACAATCCATCTTTGTAATTTTAGTTGAGATTCCAAGTGGAAGCATGTGAAAAGTGGCAATGAAGTTAGGAAAAAATCCTGCCTAGAATAGGTCAAAATTTTTCTAAGTTAAGAATGTTTTGCACCCTTGTTCCAAAAATCATAACTTGAGCTACAAGCTTCTTTTGAGGAAACTTTGTGAATCAAAGTTGTAGATTTTGCAATGGAATACAACTTTCATGTTTTGAGTTTGACTTGAATCCATTTTCATCTTGATGAAAAAATGGGACAAAGTTAGGAAAAAAATTAGGGATTTTCATAACTTAGAAAAATTCTAAGTTATGAAAATTCTTCATTTCAAACCCTAATTTGTGATTTTTCATTTCTTGATGAACAAGTTTCATAATTTGACATGTCTTGATGAAAAATGAATCTTGACACTTGATTTTGACCAAAAAGTCAAAGTTTGACTTTTCAGTATACAGTCAAATTTGACCAGTTGACTGGAAAATTCATCTGTCAATCTTGTGCACTTGGGACCTTTTGAACTTGTTGAACATGTCAAGATAATGCCATGGGGTCCTTGAGTCCATATGTGAGCTTGGTTTGCCAATGGCTAGGTCAAACAGTCAAAAATTGCCTTTGTGCAGTCAAAACCCTAAAAATGACCATTTTGCCCTTTTGGTGATCTGATCAAATTTCTTGTGGAATTGTGATCCAAACTTGATCAAATGGTCCATATGAATTCCTAATGTTGATGTGGGTCAAAAATCATGAGGTTTGACTGTCAATTGACCACAGTTGACTTTTCCCCCAATACAGTTGATTTCTAGGTCAATTATCCAATTGACTGGGCAAAGATTGGAATCAAGGCCTGAAACTTGGTATGGATAAACTTGTGAATCTAACATGAAGCATGAAAGTCATCTTGGGCCTTTTAGGTCAAAACATCTTTGTGCAAACACAAACCTTAATTTGGGTCAACAGTGCAAGGAGGAGTCTTGAGCAGAGCAAACCCTAACTTGATCTTGAGCCCCAAGGGTCTTGTGATGAGAAAATAATGATGAAATGGGAGGGCAAATTTTGGGGTACAACAGTTTCCCATGTTTAATCTTCTTGAACCTGAAGAGTTAGATTGGCAGGTTTGCCTTTCGCGACTCGAAGGTAAAAGGAGATTGGACACTAGAGTGCCCTGAAATTTGCACTCGCATGCTGGAGTAACAGCAACATGATGGAGGGAATGGGCTTATAGATGCCATTTAGAGATAGGATGGATAGGAGGATGGGCTTATAGATGCCATCTGGAGGTGTGACAAAACATTGTCGGGAATGGGCTTATAGATGCCATTTGGAAGTGTTGATCGCGTAAGAGATTCCTTAGCGAGAACTTGCGTACTTTGAGAAAGGAAGATGTTTCCTGGCCTGTTACAGGTGTTGATCTTCAGACTCTTCATGTAGATATGCCCTGGCTAGATACAGGAGTCGAATCCATAATTAGTTGCTCACAGATGTGCCCTGGCTAGATACAGGAATCGAATCTGGAACTTCAAAAGGTTGTTTACAGACGTGCCCTGGCTGGATACAGGTATCGAATCTCTAAACTGTTTATGCAGATATGCCCTCGCTGGATACAAGTATCGAATCTAAAATCAATCACTCACAGATATGCCCTGGCTAGATACAGGAATCGAATCTGGAATTGGTCGTCTACAGATATGCCCTGGCTGGATACAGGAATCGAATCTGGAATTTGTAAAAGGTTGGTAGAGATAGCTTTCCTGGCTGGATACATGTGTAAACCTCTGACCTGAGAATGAAAGATAATTTCCTGGCCTGTTACAGGGGTTAATCTTCAAACTCTTCATGCAGATATGCCCTGGCTGGATACAGGTATCGAATCTACAATCAAATGCTCACAGATATGCCCTGGCTAGATACAGGAATCGAATCTGGAATTGCGATAGTTGATAGTAATCGTCTTTGGATTGACCTTTTTCCTGAAAAGGCAAAACATCAGTTGTATGCAATGTCATGATGTATGATATGCATGATGTCATGATGTTTTAAAATGAGATAGCGTTGTATGCACTTTATCATGTATGTAAGCAGGATGTATAAAATGTGAAATGTTTATGAATGTGTTTTCGTCTAGGAAAATAAATCTTTGACGAATGTCGGGAGCTTGTTAAATTATGGGTTGATGTTGAAGAGTGGAGTTCTTCGTTTCCGCTGGGGATGATGGTTGCAGGAATAAACCGGTAGGAGAAGATGACTCCGTTGGGGAATAAACTTGTAGGAGAGATTACTCTGAGGGGAATAAAATAGGTGAAGAGATTACTCTGTGGGGAATTACTCCGTGGGAAGAGATACTTCGCTGAGGTTTTGATGGGAGCTCCACTGGGGATGCCACTGATAAATTATGTTAGGGAACTTGATGAACTCCGCTGGGGAATAGGAAGAACTTCGCCGAGGACGATCTTTCCGTGGTGATTAGTCGAGGATAACCCAGTTATAAGCCCTGGTGGGAAATAAACTTTGAACAAAGTCGGGGAGAGACGTTTGTACTCTGCAGGGAATAAGCTTCCAGAATCTACTGGGGATAAGCTTCAGAATCTACCGGCGACTTCACTGGGGATGTGGATTCCACTCTCCTGGGGACACTTTTGAACTGTACTGGGGAATGGCTACACTGGATGTCTGTATTCCGTTGGGGAATGTTGAGATCTTATGGGGATGCCCAACTTCCTTAAGGCTAACAGTAGACTAACTCTGCTTGGGAGAGTATCGCTGACTTGCTAGGGGAATATTGTGCCTTTTCAGGGCTGATGGGAGACTAACTCTGCCTGGGGAGAATATTGTTGAATCTTGTCTTACTCTGTGGGGAGTTGAGGTAACTTGGTTACGTTCTTCAGCCGAACTTACCTTGGTACCTTGGTGGACAGAGCAACTAGATCGCTTAGACAATTCTAAATTTCCCCTGTTTCTGATGTCATCTGTAATTAATCCTTTGTTTCGCATGCAACTATTCATGATTAGCAATTAATTTCAAATGCATATATCAAAAGTGAACATTGGACGTTCTTCGCAAAACAAAACAGAAAAAGGAAGAACAAATGGATAATTTGTCTGAAAAATTGAGCTTGTATTGATTTTGAATTTGCCTGAAAATAGGCGTTTTTGTACAAGAGGCTGACGTCCTAGTAAGAGAACGCCGCCGAGCAAAATAGCATTTATACAATTTTGTGAAAAGGAAACAAAACAGCTATGTGAAAAATAATCCCACTGGGTTCCAACTCTGCTATCGCCTTTATGTCTTCAAGCGTCTCATCACTTTGTTGTTTAGTTGAAGATGAAACTGATTGATCGATGCCGTCTGAGCCCGATAGTTGATGCCGAATTCTGGATGCAAGGTGATCCAATGAGACATAGTATTACGCTTTTATCCCTAACTTTTGCCTGGACCGCCCTTTCGGGTTTTCAGTCCACCGGGATACTCAGTTTTGCCCAAGCCGCCTTTTCAGGTTTTCGACTTGCCGGGTGTACAGATTTTTTTTCATTTTCATCCCTTATTTTTGCCCGAACCCTTTTGGTTCACCGGGAAGCCCTTATTTTTGCCTAGGTGTGTCAACCTAGCAGGTCTTTTATTCATGCGTAGTATCTTTTTACTATGTCTGCATTGGCGGGGTGAGGAAGGTCGTCACCATCCATGGTGGTTAGAATCATGGCTCCTCCCGAGAAGATATGTTTAACCACAAATGGCCCTTCGTATGTAGGGGTCCATTTGCCCCTGGGATCACTTTTAGGAAGAATGATGCGCTTGATTACCAGGTCTCCGACTTGATACTCTTGTCGTTTGACTTTCTTGTTAAATGCCCTGATCATCCGTTTTTGGTACGTCTGACCATGACAAATAGCAGTGAGTCTCTTTTCGTTAATTAGGTTTAATTGATCAAGCTGAGTCTGGATCCAGTCATCTTTGCTCAAATCTGCATCCTTTATTATCCGGAGAGAGGGTATCTGGACTTCAATAGGCAAGACTGCCTCCATGCCGTAGACCAAGGAAAAGGGAGTTT
Source organism: Vicia faba (assembly GCA_948472305.1). NCBI lineage: Eukaryota > Viridiplantae > Streptophyta > Magnoliopsida > Fabales > Fabaceae > Vicia > Vicia faba. The sequence goes on from OX451737.1 coordinate 944,256,969, forward strand.
CCCCTGTTGATGTCCGCGCTGAGGTACGGTACCCATGAAGAGTAAATGGTAACATTTCGTGCCAATCTTTGTAGGTCACTGTCATCTTCTGCACAATTTTTTGATATTCTTATTCGCTGCTTCAACAACCCCATTCATCTTCGGCCGGTAAGGTGAAGAGTTGTGGTGCTGTATCTTGAATTGCGCGCAGAGCTCAGGGATCATCTTGTTGTTAAGATTGATACCATTATCCGTAATGATCCTCTCAGGTACGCCATATCAACAGATCAGGTTGTGTCGAATGAACCGTGCCACGACGCTCTTGGTTACGGTAGCGTAGGAAGCTGCTTCAACCCACTTGGTGAAGTAATCAATTGCTACCAAGATGAAGCGATGCCCGTTGGATGCCGTCGGTCTGATCTTGCCGATCATATCAATGCCCCACATTGCAAAAGGCCAAGGTGCTGTCAAGACGTTCAGAGGAACCGGAGGAATGTTCACCTTATCAGCGTAGATCTGGCATTTATGACAAGTTCGGGAATGCTGATAACAATCGGCTTCCATTGTGGACCAGAAATATCCTGCCCGAAGGATTTTCTTTGCCATGGTATGTCCACTGGAATGTGTTCCGAATGTTCCTTCATGTAGCTCCGCCATGATCTTTTCTGCTTCAGTCTTATCTACACAACGCAGTAAGGTCGAATCATGGTTTCTCTTGTAGAGAATGTCATTGCTGAGGAAGAACTTTGCCGCAAACCTTCTCAGGAATTTCTTGTCATTAACAGATGCGCCTTCGGGGTATTCTTGAGCTTCAAGGTACCTCTTTACTTCATGATACCAAGGCTTTTCAGTTACCTCCTCGGCCTCAAGATCACAGCAATGTGCAGGTTCATCCAATTTCCAGATGATGATCCGGGGAGCCTCGTTGTCCCATTTGACTTTGAACATAGAAGACATTGTAGCCAACGCGTCCGCTAACTGATTTTCCTCTCTTGGGAAGTGTTCAAAATTTATCTCCTCGAAGTGGGGAAGCAATGTCAGCACATACTCCTTGTAAGGAATAAGATTTGGGTGTTTCGTATCCCACTCGCCTTTGATTTGATTGATCACGAGAGCGAAATCTCCGAAGACACTCAGAAACTTGATCCTTAAATCAATTGCAGCTTGAAGACCCATGACACATGCCTCATACTCTGCCATGTTGTTGGTGCAGTTAAAACATAGTCGGGCAGTGAGTGGAGTATGAGTGCCTTTAGGGGATATGATCACAGCGCCGATTCCATTACCCAAAGTGTTCGAGTCTCCGTCAAAGTGCATAGTCCATCGGGATCCTTCCTCAGGTCCTTCATCCGGTCCAGGTATTTCACAATCAGTTACTACCATGATATCCTCGTCTGGAAATTCAAAGTTCATCGACTGGTAATCATCCACTGCCTGGTGTGCCAGATGGTCTGCCAATATACTTCCCTTGATTGCTTTCTGAGTCGTGTATTGGATGTCATATTCTGTCAAGATCATCTGCCATCTTGCTATTCTTCCGGACAGAGCAGGCTTTTCGAATATGTACTTGATTGGATCCATTTTTGAGATCAACAGAGTAGTGTGATTCAACATATACTGTCTCAGCCGGCGAGCAGCCCATACCAGAGCGCAGCAAGTTTTCTCGAGTAGTGAGTACCGAGTCTCACAGTCGGTAAACTTTTTGCTAAGGTAGTAAATAGCGTGCTCTTTTCGGCCAGACTCGTCATGCTGCCCCAGCACACACCCCATTGAGTTGTCAAGTACTGTCAAGTATAGGATTAGAGGTCTCCCTTCAACCGGTGGCATAAGAATGGGTGGTTCTTGGAGATACTCTTTGATCTTTTTGAAACCGGCCTGACATTCATTATTCCAACGTACTACTTGATCTTTCTTCTGCAGCTTGAAGATTGGCTCACAGGTACCAGTTAGATGCGAGATGAATCAGGCAATGTAATTCAATCGTCCTAGAAAGCCTCTGACTTCTTTCTCTGTCTTGGGAGTTGGCATCTCTTGTATGGCTTTCACCTTGGCAAGGTCCACTTGAATACCTTTGTCGCTTACGATGAAGCCTAGCAATTTTCCAGACCTCACCCCAAAGGTGCACTTGTTTGGGTTCAACCTCAGCTTGTACAACTTCAGACGGTCAAACAGCTTCCGTAGATGGTCAAGGTGTTCCTCCTCAGTTTGGGACCTTGCAATAATATCATCGACGTATACCTCTATCTCGTGATGGATCATATCATGAAATAAAGCAACCATGGCACGTTGGTAGGTTGCCCCAACATTTTTCAACCCAAAAGGCATGACCTTGTAGCAAAAGGTGCCCCACTGAGTAACAAAAGTGGTCTTCTCCATGTCTTCAGGAGCCATCTTGATTTGATTATAACCGGAGAAGCCGTCCATGAAGGAGAATACTTTATACTGAGCAGTGTTGTCAACCAGAACATCGATGTGAGGCAGAGGGAAATCATCCTTGGGGCTGGCCCTGTTCAAATCCCTGTAATCAACACACATTCAGACCTTACCATCTTTCTTCGGCACTGGAACTACGTTGGCAATCCACTGAGGGTAAGAAGTCACTGCTAGAAACCCGACATCAAATTGTTTCATAACCTCAGCTTTAATTTTCTCAGACATTTCTGGACGCATACGGCAGACCTTCTGTTTAACCGGAGGGCAGTCTTCCTTGGTAGGCAAGTGATGAACCACAATGTCGGTATCCAACCCAGGCATGTCTTCGTAAGACCAGGAAAAGATTTCCACATAGTCATGCAGCATCTGAATCAACTGTTGTTTCACACTGAGCTCTAGATTGGCACCAATCTTGACTTCCTTTCTGTCTGTCTCAGTATCCAGATTTACCGTTTCCACTGGCTCTTCATGTGGCTGAATGGCCCTCTCTTCTTGGAGTAGCAGTCTTGCAAGTTCACCAGGCACTTCGCAATCATCTTCACCTTCGTCTTCGGCTAAGTTGATCGGATTTTCGAAGTCATAACTGGCAGAAGCAGAGTCGTTACCAGTGAGATCCAGAGTGGATTGGAACCTGTATAAGTGAGTGTGTGTAAATATAGCTGTTTTGCAATATATAATAAAGAAAGAAAAGGAGCGCAAGATTTTGAAATGCAACAAACGTCCAATGTTTTTATTGATGATATATGAAAATGACACACAAAAGCCCTCACAAATGAAGCCACGGTGCCCCGGGTAGGACACCGAGCCATAAAAGTTTCAACATATTGATTGTTACAAATTGAAAACAAAAGAGTTCATTACTGAGTGACAAAAGTAATTGGTGTGAAGTCTTTGGCAGTCCAGTTGCTTGGTCCACTGTCGGTTGTTGGGTAGATCCAGCTGTCAAATTCAGATTCCTCCACGTCGTCTTCAATAGCATTCACTCCTGGGTTGGTGATGAACACAGGAGGTCTTCCAATCCTTGCCTTACGAACAGCCCTCTGAGCCTCTGCAGTGAAGCCCAAACCAAACATGTCAGTCTTTGGAGTGAAGTCAGGAAGTCGGCCCCAGTTTGCGCACTCACCCTTCTCAATCACAGCCCGGGCATCCTTTAAGGAAGCCATCTTCAAAGGAGGGTCTTCAATCACAGTTTCAGCTGATGCCAGTGTCTGAGGCACCTCTTCAAAGTGTTGAAAGGGGGTTTCAATGAATTCCACATCCATTTCTATGTACCGGAACGAGTTGAGGTGGCTGACCATATATTCTTCCTCCCCCTGAACTGTAACAATTTTCCCTCTGACCGGGTACTTAAGCTTCTGATGTAGTGTGGAGGTCACAGCTCCAGCCTTGTGGATCCATGGACGACCCAGCAAACTAGAGTAGGATGGACGGATTTCCATCACATAGAAAGTAGAATAAAAAACTTGAGAACCAACCCTAATTGGAATGTCAACTTCCCCATGTACCATCCTTTTCGATCCGTCAAAGGCTCGGACAACAATGTTACTAGGCTTGAGCTCCAAACCCTCACAGTCCAACCTGTCTAGAGCCTTCTTGGGCAATACGTTCAATGAAGAACCGGTGTCTACCAACACATGGGCAAGAGTAGTGCCCCTGCATTCAATGGAGACATGCAGGGCGTCGTTATGGTTCTTTCCTTTGGTGGTCAGATCGGCGTCAGAGAAGCCCAACCTATTATCAACAGTCAAGTTGGCCACACAATCGGTAAATTGATCAGCAGACGTTTCTTGAGAAGTTCTGGATCTTCTGAGAACTCAGAAGTTTTCACAAGTTCTGATGCAACTGTCAGAACTTTGCCTCTCTCCACGCCAGTCAGAACATCTGTAACTTAGTTATTTCTTAACAGAACAGAAGTTGCATACATAATAATTATGACAAATTTCATGAAATATTAGAAGCACAAATCAAAAGCAACATGTATTTGCTAATTCTAATTATGAGTCCTAATTTCTTTATGAAGCTCTGAATAGGGATTTCTTCTACTTAGGAAGGCAGATGCATGAATTTTCAGGATATATACATCATCAGGATCAAAATATCTACATTGTGTTAAATAGGCAAAATCTGACAATGCTTAATCAGTATGATGAGAGTCAGCAGAAAACTTACCTTGCAGCTGGAAAGGATTCTGTGGACTGGAGGTTGGTCTTGAATTCTGGTGATGTTCTGAGCAAATTCTTCACGTACTCAGCAGGATGGAAGCTTGCAACTTCTGGAACAGCCAAGGGATGATATTCTGACTTCTTTGAGGTGGAAGTGAATGGAGAGTGTATGGCAATAGGAATACAGAAGTTAAGGTAGCTTCTAATGTGTGAATCAGCAACTGCGTGGATGGCTTTAGTCAAGAACACTTGAGGAAAAAAATGGATTTTGAAAGTAAGGAGTCAATGCTAAGATTTTGGTATTTTGTGTTTATAGTTTCCTGGGTTCTTGGAATTTTTGCAGTGGTTCAAAGCTTCCTTTGTCAATTCTGTCACCTGTTTCACAAATTTTTCTAGACCCTTTCTCAGTGGCCAATGGTGTTCTATTTATAGGTAAAGGTTTTGCAGTTGGGGCGGTCAAGTGGCACCAACATCATGTGCTAGATGCTGACTTACTCTTGAAGTAAGCTTAAACAAATGGGGTTCAATGCATCAAGTTGGATGGCTAATAGCGCCTAAGCTGGATCTGTCAGCATGAATTAAGGAAAAGTAGAAGCAGCGCATGGGCCTAGCATACTTTTGCACAAAAGTTTGTCTTCCCAAGACAGTAGGAGTACACATGGAGAGAATCTCTTGGATAAAGACTTCACAAGTGGTTGTGAGCATTAAATGGGTTCCCATGTGAAACTCTGCATCCTTGCTTGACTCTGGATTAGAAGTTTTGCTTCAGCGTAGCATATCATCTTCTGGTCCTCTTATCTTCTGACCCCAGCATGTTCTGAAGGAGTTTTCAGACTTTTTGGAAAGCTTGCAGCATGCTTTGTAACCTTCTTTGGTTTACCCTTGCAAACTCTGACCGAACCTTTGTGAAAACTGACTCAGAAGTTCTGACCAAACTCTGTCTTGAGAATATCCAGAATTTGCTGAGTGTGAACACTGGCCCAGAAGTTCTAAAATTGTCATATTTCCTAAATACTTAGAAAAATTTCTAAGTTTTTAGAATTTGATTTTTCCAAAGTAAAATTTGACTTTTGAAACTCTTGATGAAGCAAACTTCATATTCCAACATGTCTTGGTGAAATATGATTTTTGAGATTTGATTTTGATCCAAAAGTCAAAGTTAGACTTCTCAGTGTGCAAATGACCATTTTGCCCTTGTGAATGGTTTGCTTGAAAAAATTGATAATTCAAGGCTTGGAATTGGATGAAAGAAAATTTGAGGATCCAGGGTGATTCCTTGAGAAATGAGAGGGAAAATTTTGGGGTGCAACACGTAGTATTTTTTAACTATGTCCGCGTTTACAGGGTGTGGAAGATCTTTGTCGTCCATAGTGGTTAAGATCATTGCCCCACCGGAAAATATGCTCTTGATCACAAATGGTCCTTCATATGTAGGAGTCTATTTGCCCCTGGAATCACCTTGTGGTAGTAGGATATGCTTGATTACCAGGTTAGTAGCCTGATATGCCTGACGTCTGACCTTCTTGTTGAAAGCTTTGATCATACATTTTTGGTACATCTGGCCATGGCAGATAACTGTAAGCCTCTTCTCATCAATCAAGTTAACTTGGTCAAATAGAGTTTGAATCCAAAAATCTTCACTCAACCCCGCATCCTTTATGATTCTCAAAGAAGGGATTTGGACTTCAATTGGTAGAACAACTTCCATGCCGTATACCCAGGAGAAGGGAGTTGCTCCTGTTGATGTGCGCGCCGTGGTACGGTAACCGTGAAGAGCGAATGCTAACATCTCATGCCAGTCCTTGTAGGTTACTGTCATTTTTTGTATGATCTTCTTGATGTTTTTATTAGTGGCTTCTATAGCGCCATTTATCTTTGGCCAGTAAGGAGAAGAGTTATGATGCTGGATCTTGAATTACGTGCATAGTGCAGTGATCATAGTATTATTAAGATTTGTACCATTATTTATGATGATTCTTTTCGGAATATCGTATCGACGGATAAGATTCTGCTTGATGAATCGGGCCATAAAATTCTTGGTGACAGAAGCAAAGGATGCTGCCTCAACCCATTTCGTGAAGTAGTCAATGGCAACCAAGATGAAGTGGTGTCCATTAGAAGTTGTAAATTTGACTTCTCCAATCATGTCAATGCCCCACATCGCGAATGGCCAAGGAGCAGTTAGGACATTTAGAGGAACTGAAGGCCCATGTACTTTGTCAGCATAGATCTGACACTTGTGACAGGTTCGTGAATGCTGATGACAATCTACTTCCATGGTAGACCAATAGTACCCTTCCCGTAGGATCTTTTTATCCATCGTGTACCCACTGGAATGGGTTCCAAAAGTGCCTTCATGTAGATCAACCATGATCTTGGCTGCCTCACTCTTGTCTATGCAACGGAGCAAAGTGGAGTCGTGGTTGCGCTTGTATAGAATGCCATTACTGAGGAATAACTTAGCCGAGAATCTTCTCAAGAATTTCTTGTCATTGACTGGAGCTTCTTCCGGATACTCTTGGGCCTCGAGGTATCTCTTAATTTCATGGAATCAAGGCTTGTCCACTACTTCATCAGTATCGACCTCGTGACAGTAAGCCAGTTCGTCCATTCTCTCGATGGTGATCTGAGGAGTCTCCTTATCCCAATTGATTTTGAACATGGATGACATAGTTGCCAGCACGTCTGCTAGTTGATTTTCCTCTCGTGGAAAATGTTCAAAGGTAATTTCTTCAAAATGCGGGATCAATGTCAACACATGTTTTTTGTAGGGGATGAGATTAGGGTGCCTCGTGTCCCATTCTCCTTTGATCTGACTGATGACTAAGTCTGGATCTCCAAATACACTTAAGGACTTGATTCCCAAATCTATGGCAGCTATGAGACCCAAAATACACACTTCGTACTCTGCCATATTATTGGTACAGTTGAAACACAATCTAGCGGTGAAGGGAGTATGACATCCTTCAGGAGATATGATCACGGCGCCTATGCCATTCCCGAGTGCATTTGAAGCTCTGTCAAAGACCAAGGTCCATCGGGATCCTTTTTCAGGTCCGTCATATGGTTTTAGTTCTTCACAATCGCCTACCAACATGATGTATTTATCTGGGAACTCGAACTTCATGGACTGATAGTCATCGACAACCTGATGAGCAAGGTGATCGGCTAATACACTTACCTTTATGGATTTCTGGGTAGTGTATTGAATATCGTATTCGGTCAGGATCATCTGCCATCTTGCTATTATCCCAAAGAGGGCGGGCTTCTCGAATATGTATTTAATTGGATCTATCTTGGATATCAATAAGGTAGTATGGATCAACATATATTGTCTTAACCGATGAGCAGCCCATGCCAGAGTGCAACAAGTTTTCTCGAGCAGTGAATATCTTGTTTCACAGTCGGTAAACTTTTTGCTCAGGTAGTGTATTGCATGTTCTTTTCGGCCAGACTCGTCATGCTGCCGCAGCACACACCCCATTGAATTTTCCAAAACAGTTAGATACATGATCAAAGGTCTTCCCTTGACTGGCGGCATCAAAAGGGGAGGCTCTTGAAGATATTCTTTGATCCTGTCAAAGGCAGCCTGGCAGTCGTCGTTCCATTCCACCACTTGATCTTTCTTCAGCAATTTGAATATTGGTTCACAAGTAGCGGTTAGATGGGAAATGAACAAGGCGATATAGTTCAATCGTCCTAAGAATCCCCTAACTTCCTTCTCGGTGTGAGGAGCAGGAATTTTGTTGTATTTCCCTTACCTTTGCAGGATCCACTTCAATACCTTTGCCGCTGACAATGAAACCTAAGAGTTTACCGGATCTTACTCCAAAAATGCATTTATTTGGATTCAGCCTTAGCTTGTATTTCTTCAGTCTTTCAAACAGTTTCTGCAGATGGTCCAGATGCTCCTCTTCAGTTTGAGATCTGGCTATCATGTCATCCACATAGACCTCTATTTCGTGATGGATCATGTCGTGAAAAAGAGATACCATGGCACGCTGATAGGTTGCCCCAGCGTTCTTCAACCCGAATGGCATAACCTTGTAGCAGAATGTACCCCACTGTGTGACGAAGGTCGTTTTTTCCATGTCCTCAGGTGCCATTTTGATCTGGTTGTATCTGGAGAAACCGTCCATGAAAGAAAATACTTTATAATGTGCGGTGTTATCAACCAGAATATCGATGTGGGGAAGCACAAATTCATCCTTGGGACTTGCCCTATTCAGGTCTCTGTAGTCCACGCATATACATACCTTTCCGTCCTTTTTACGCACTGGAACAACATTGGCTACCCATTATGGATAGGAGGTGACAGCTAAGAATCCAGCGTTGAACTGCTTCATGACTTCTGTCTTGATTTTCTATGACATTTCTAGCCTCATGCAGTGGACTTTCTGTTTTACTAGAGGGCAGTCTTCTTTTGTCGACAGACGATGGACCACAATGTTAGTGTCAAGCCCTGGCATGTCTTCATATAACCAAGCAAAAACCTCAACATAGTCATATAGTAACTGAGTTAAGCGCTTCTTGACGCTAGGCTGCAGGTTGGAACCTACCTTGACCTCTTTTTTATCCTCTTCAGTACCTAAGTTAATTGTTTCCACTGGCTCTTCGTGGGGTTGTATGGTCCTTTCTTCCTGTTGCAATAACCTGGCTAGTTCCCCTGGTACCTCAAAATCTTCCTCATCTTCGTCTTTGGCCTGGTAGATCGGATTTTCAAAGTCATGATAGGCCATAGCGGAATCATTACCCATGGGATCCTGAGTGGATGTGGATCTGCATTTTGATATGTGAGTGTGTGTAAGAGCATAACTATCTTTGAAAAATGATAAAAGTTAAAAAGAGAAAAAAAATAAGTGTAAAAATTTGCATGCAAAAACATCCATGATTTATTGATGACATATGAAGATGAAGTAACAACCCTCACAAATGGATCGTTGTGCCTCGGGTAAGACACAAGGTTTTAAAAGTCTAAATGGTTTAATTATTACAAATCTGATGAAAATTGAAAGACAATTACTCTTGAAGAAAATTAATAGGGACAAATTCTTTGGCTTCCCAGTTGTTGAGTCATCTGCTGACGGTTGGGGAGATCCACTCGTCCAGGTCACAGTTACTGCCACCGTCTTCTACCGTGTAGACTCCATAATTGCTGATATGCAAAGGTGGCCCCCCGGCGCGAGTTCGTCGAATAACCCTTTGTGCCTCCGAGGTGAAGCCCAAACCAAATTTATCGAATTTGTAAGGAATATCCGGGAGTTGACCCCAGATATTGCATTCACCTTCTTCAATTGCTGCTCTAGCATCCTTCAACGAGGCCATTTTCAATGGTAGTCTGGTAGATCATGGAGTTTTGGTAGCAGTCTTGGTTGTCGCAACTGCTTGTGAGACCTCCTCGAAATGCTGATATGGAGTTTCGATGAACTCATTATCCATTTCCACATACCTGAAAAAGTTCAGATGACTGACCATATATTCCTCCTCCTCGTGAACAATGATGATCTTTGCCTTGATCGGGTATTTCAGCATCTGATGTAACATAAAGGTGACGGCACCAGAACCATGGATCCAAGACCGGCCTAACAAACAGGAATAAGAAGGGCGGATATCCATCGCGTAGAAAGTTGAATCAAAGGTCTGAGAACCAATTTTGATGGGGATGTCCACCTCCCCGTGCACCATACTCTTCGAACCATCGAAGGCCCTTACCACTATGTTGCTGGGTTTTAAGGTTAAACCTTAACAGTCTAGTCTATCCAGAGCCTTCTTACGCAGCACGTTCAATGATGAACTAGTATCTACCAGGACATGGGCCAAAGTAGCGCCCCTGCATTCGACGGAAACATGTAGCACATCATTATGTTTTCTCCCTCTGGGTGTCAAATCAGCATCGGAAAAATCCAAACCGTTATCCGCTGTCAGACTAGCCACACAATCTTTGAATTGGTCAACAGAGGTTTCTTGTGGCACGTGGGCGGTTTTAATAAATTTTACCAAAGCCTTCGCATGAGCTTCGGAGTACAATAGTAAAGCTAGCATAGAAATCTTTGAAGGGGTATGCCCTAGCTGTTCGATTACATTGTAATTGTTTCTCTTTATAATTTTCAAATTGCTTCCATCTCCTTCTTGGAAGCCTCCTGGATAGATACTGGTTGCACCTGCATCTGGACAGGCTCAACCAAAATGTCTTTGCCCCGAGTCTCAGTCGACTCGGTGATAGAGGTGTCAGCAGGGGTAATCACAGGAACTGTAGTAGTAGTATCAGCAGGAACAAAAGCAGGAATGATCACAGGACCAGTGACAGCCTTCAGAGGAGAAATCTCAGGGGAGAACACTCTTCCACTTCTGGTTATTTTTCTGGTTCCCACAATGTTGTCAATGTCGTGGTCAGGCTTCTCAAAAACCGAATCTTCATCAGCCAGCCAATCTTGTTTGACGTCGTGGTAGTAGACGTCACCCCCATAGTTCCAGAGAACTGTTTTTGTCTGAGGAGTATGGGATTGGCCCTGGCATAGTATTTATCAGTGGAGTCACCTTCGAAATAGATGTAATCCTAATGGGTCTTTTGGTGGAGACCTTGGGAGGATTGGCGGAAATGGTTATTATTGAAACGTCTTTGTAAGAAATGGTTGAAACGGGAGTCTTTTCAAACAAAATCTCTTTGTCAACCATCAGGCGCTGGACATCTGCCTTCAATAAATGACAACCAGTCGGTAGATATAAATAGAGGTGGCAACCTTCGCCATAGCCCGTAAATAAACCGGCCTTCAACAGGTTGCTCTTGACGGTCAAGAGAGTAGTAACAAGCTCATCAACAACAATAACAAGCACATCATCTTCAACAGCGTTAACACCACAGTCGTGCTTAGGCATAGGCGCAGTGATAACATTTGGGATCTCGTGGGCATCAAATTCTATTTCCTTTTCCTCGAGAAGGTCTTGCACCTTGTTTTTCAAAGCCCATCAGTCGTTTGTATCATGACCTGGACTTTTTGAATGGTAAGCACAACGAGCATTTGGGTTGTAACGGGGAGAGGAAGTGTTAGGATTCTTCGGAGCTTCCCGCAAGGTTACCAGATTAGATCTCAACAAATGTGGCAAGACTTGAGACAACGTCATATTTATTCAGGTAAATTGTCTTACCGGTCTCTCTGTTCTCGGCTGACTATTCCTTTGTTGGGTAGGTGCAGGCTTAGAGATCATGACAGCCCCTACTGTTGGATGGCGTTCAGTTTTGTCCTGATTCCTTTGATGGTACACAACACTAACCTCTTTCTTCCAAGCAAATGGTCTCTTCAACGCGCTCAAGGATGCATCTTTTTTAATTTTTCCACTTCTTATACCCCCCTCTACTCGTTCGCCAGTCATGATTAATTTGGTAAATCCAACCGAGGAGCTTCTGATTAGGTGTTTAAAGAAAGGGACAAATAGCGTGCCTAAGAACATATCCACCAATTCCTTGTCAGATAGAGGGGGTTGGACTCTTCCTGCGAGATCCCGCCATTTTTGGGCATAGGTTTTGAAACCTTCACCTGTACCCATGGACATGCCATGCAACTGTGTCCGAGTTGGAGCTAAGTTAGCATTATACTGATATTGTTTGTAAAAGGCGGCAACCAAGTCTTCCCAATTGCGAACATTGGTTCCTTCCAACTGATAGAACCAATCCAATTGTGTCCCTGACAAGCTTTCTTGCAAGAAATGTACCCATAGGTCCCTATCGAAAGTATGGGGTTGAATTTTCCCAACGTATGACTTTAAATGTAGCTTTGGACATGACACTGTCATATTTAGTGAAAGTAGGGACCTTGAATTTTTGTGGTATGACAACCCCTGAGACAAGTCCTAACTCATCAAAATCCAATCCTGGTACCCTTTAGATCTCCATAACATTTAAACGATCTTCCAACTGTTTGTATTTGTCGTCAGCTGGAGGATACTGCTCTTCAGAGTAATCAACCTCTTCTTCCTCTTCAGATTCTGGATGGTCAGTCACTTCCTTGTTTTTACCTTCTTGATTGTCCCCTTCAACCGATGATGTTGTGAAGTCTAGGGTCTGTCTAGCTGGTCCTTGGAACCTTCTTCCTAGATTCAAAACACCGGCGGACTTCTTTGCTTTCTTCTTCTTTTCTTTGATCAATAGAGTTTTCAACTCCTCTTGTCCTTTTGTAAGAGTCAAGAACATTTGTTGAAACTGAGCATTCTGCGCCTGAAGATCTTTTATTGTCTGTTCTATATCCATCTCACTGAAATAAATAGTAGAAAGATAAGGAGACATGTTGTAAGAAACCGGTTTGTGTTATGATGAATGAAGATGCATATTTAAATGATTTCTAGAACTTTCTTTTTGCTGGCGTAGAATTGATTCTCAAAGGTGTCTCGTTCTTCCTTGAGCTGGATCTATGACTTTTGCAACTCTTCGAAGCTTGTTGGCATATCAGGACAAGAAATGATGTGAGATTCATCTTCTTGACCAACAGACTCTGAGATCATTGGCAGTATAGAAGCATATGGCATTATATGACTCTGAGCACGAGCCCGTACCCATATGGGTAAGGCTCCAAGGGGGATGGAGTTTTTGCGTCCCAAAGTACTGCTATCGGTCTTCTTTACCATGCCCCAAGCGCGAATGAATCTCTAGCGATAACCTTGCAGGTCATTTGAATAGTCAAACACAATACCCTGAATGAGGATATTATGGGGACTATCCCTCCGGGTGTAGCCGAACTGACGTAGGGCCAAATAAGGGTTGTAAGTGATGCCCCCTCTAATGCCAAGAAGTGGCACATTAGGGAATTCTCCACAGCGATCAATAAAAGAGATATCTTCTTGAGAGAGAGGGAACCAATAGATATCATAGTGAGAAAGGGACATTATCCTTTGGTTCCACCTCAAGCCTAATTCATTCTTCAACACTGACTGAGGGAGGTACAGAATAAACCACCGATATAGTAAAGGCGTACAACACATAAGAGTCCCTCGTTTCTTCATAGTACGAGTGTGGAGTGAATGCAGCATGTCTCTGAGCAATGTAGGCACTGGATTGCAAGCAAGGAAAATGTTGATGGCACTGACATCTATAAACTGGTCTGAATTGGGGAACAGAACCAACCTATAGATTAATAGAGCTAGGACATCTTCAAAGGCATGGTAACTCGCGACATCTAAGAATATATGAGCTTTCTTCATTAGAAAACTTGCAAGGAGACCCTTGACTCCACTTCTTCTTTCCCAATTGGATTCGATGTCAGATGGCTTCAAATGCAAGGCTACGATGACACTTTCAGCAACTGGATCTTGTTCTAGGTCGTTAAAAGGTACTTGCTCCAATATAGGTGACCCGAGTATTTTGGAGTACTCTTCCAGCGTAGGCACTAACTGGTAATCGGGAAAAGTGAAGCGATGGTGTTTAAGGTCGAAGAACTGGAACAAAACACTCATGAGGCCTTCGTCAAACCCGATAGTAACCGAACTGAGCAAGCGACCATATCTCTTATCGAACGATGAGCTCTTGGGAACTCTCAGGACCAATTCTTTGAGCTTGGGAGGGACCTCTACAAAATTGATTCGGATGGTCTTTCTGCGAGTTGAATCCATACCCTACAAAAAAAAGGAAAGATAAATCTCTAGCCCTTTGAAATGGTTAGCATATATGTCATGATGTTCATGATGTTATGGTTATGCTTTGAAATCACAGACATATCAAACAAGTCACACAAAATACCCTAGGCTTAATGGCTTGCGCGAGTCTTCAAATGTAAGTACCCTCTTGAAGTTTAGTTGGCTCAACCTGTCCTATTAAAAGCAACGGGTTCTAAGTGGTATCATATCACTGACCTTTCTTTTAGGCGTTGTTCTAGCTCAAGCACCAAAGTATTGCGGCCAGAATATCCCAAAAGTCCAATCTCAATGAGTGTAGCATCGAGTATCAACCAATCTTCAGTCGGAACCAAAGTCGGCCATCTCACTACTTTCTAGTGGCTTAGGATGAGTCAATTAAAAGGTTTAAAAGGCCAGTTAGCGCTTAATGACGGTAAGGAGCTTAATGTTATCCTTGACTGACTCAAGGAACATTAGTACAAGCCAAAGTGTCACGCTAACATAGCTATCACTTCGTCTATATCGGTCTATTCCGTACAGCCTCCATGATTTATTGCTACTTACCTAAAAGGTGCACCCTATCCGGGTGTAGGATCTTTAACAGTAACCCAAACAAGGACCCAAAATGTAAAGTATACAAGTCAAACAAAGAAAGCAAGTAAAGATGATCTAGCCCTAAGGTAAACCCACTTTTAAGCTACATTTCCCCAGCAGAGTCTCCAGTTATGTGATATGGTGAGAGAACTGACTTGGGTGTTTTGTGTTTTTATCGCAATTGTTGCGGATATCAAGAGTCGCCACCGACTTTTCTTTTATCCAATAAGGAAAGGCTGAAAAGAACAGGAAATACCTTTAGATATGTTTTCTTGAGTTTGGGGGGTAGATTATGAAGAGGGAAGGTATTAGCACCCTTTTCATCCGTAGTTATCTATGGGCTCTTAGTTGCTTGTTAGATCACTTTCTCTTGTTTGAATATGTGCTTTTGGTGTGGGTTTTGAAAGTATTTTGAAAATGTGTCTTCTTTGTAATGGCTCTCGTTTCTATAAGAGCGCGTACAAAGTGTTTGTCTTTTAAAAATGTTTAAAATGAGTGTGTTGGTGTATAAAATGTTTTTGTTGTGAGCAAGCGAGCAACTAGGAGCGAATCTACCTACTCAAAAGGTCTTAAATGTTTTTTCCTCCTCCTTTATATGTTTCTATCTTACCATTGTTTTGGTAAGAAGCCCCATCATTGGATGTGAAGGGACGGGTGTGGGACATTTGTATAGTCATAGAAGGCAACCTATGGGACATTTTAGCAATGTCGTTTTGGGACTAGATCGTTTACCGAAGGCAACATCGAGGGTCATCGAGGGACTACGATATTTTATCGAGGGTCTTTGCTAAAACGGCCATGTTCGAGGGACATGACTATTTTCCAATAGGAAACAAAATGGGATTACACTAAGGGTGCTAGTTTGTTTGATTTACATGCATTTTGTCTTGATTAGGGTTATCTATTTGTTGATTTTTATCTTTCCATACAAATCCTAATTACTAGCATTTATATGAAAGCGATAAATTGCGGAAAGTAAATATTCTATGCTATTACAATCATTAGGGGGATAGGATGTACAAATTTACAAATGTGGATTGCAAGAAATTAAAGTCCTAATTATCTATTACAACCATATTGAAATAATACACAAGAAATGTAAAATGGGTTTGTTTTGTTTAAGCAAAGAAGTTAGTTTACTTGAGAAAATATTTTGATCTTTTTTTTCTAAAAGAAATAAAATAAAACATGTGAATATGAAATGTTTTTGGTGTTTTTGGTTATTAAAAGCTAAAATAAGATAAATAAGAGAAAAAGGAGTCAGAATCAGCACATTGCTGAAACGAGAAGTAACAAAAGTTCTGACTCCGGTACGTTGCTAGAGAGAAAATGTTAGTAGGAAAGTAGAGGGTCAGAAGTTCTGGGCCTGGGTCCAAGTTCTGAGGTTGCTGGGAATAAAGGAAAACCTAGAAGTTCTGATTGTTAAAGGGGTTCAGAAGCTATAGTGTAGCTGGGAACCTAGAAGTTCTAATGTCACTGGCAAATCAGAAGTTCTGGCTATTTGAGAGAGTGAGGTGATAATGTTGTTGGGTGAGATTGTCTAGAAATTCTGATTTAGGAATATTGTTTGACAGATAAATGGGTGAAGATGTCACTAAATAAACCTAAAAAGATACTTCTGGGGCTAGAACTCATGACCCTTAGCACCAATGTCTTATGCGCAAACACTGTCTACCACTGGGGTGGCTGTACATCCGGTATCAGAGGCAAAAGCATAAATATGTATCACAAAATAAACTCTAATGATGAACTCCATTTCTTTCTCCATGCTAATCAGAATATCTGCAGCTTAGTCAACTCTCAACAGAACAGAAAACACAAACATATCAATTATGGTAGGTTTCCATCATGGTTTCAGAAACATAAAATATCAGCACTGTAAATCAAAAGCAAGCATGAACTTTGCTAGTCCTAATTCTGAATCCTAATTTCCTCAAGAAGTTCTGAACTGAAATTCTCTTTACTTAGGCAAAAAAAATACATGGAATCTATGAATATGTACAGCACCAGAGTCAGGATGTCTACATTGTATTTTTGAACGTGCAAGTCTAACAATGCCTAAGTAATATGATGAGAATCAGTAGAAGCTTACCTTGCAGTTGGAGAAAGTCCTATGAACTGGAGCTTGGTTCTGACTGCTTGTAATGTTCTGATCAGCTTCCTCACGTGCTCAGCAGACGGGAACAACCTTTAACTTGGGTTATGAATGGTGTATGGATGATTTGACCAAGAAACACTTGAGGAAAGTTGGAGTTTGAATGCAAGAATAAAAAACTAGCAGGTTTTGTATTTGTGTGTGCAGTTTTGGATTCCTAGAATTTTTAGCAAGGTTTCAAAGCTTTTTCTTTTTCAGTTTTTTCGACCGGACCCTTCACAGTTGCCAATGAAGTTCAATTTATAGGAAAGAATTTTGTAGCTTGGAGAAGTCAAAAGTACCACCATCATGATAGTGTGTTGGCTTGTTCTTGAAGCAAGTTAAACAAGTATGGTGGTTAGTAGCTTTTAGTCGTGCCTAAGTTGGATTTGTAAGCATGAATTAAGGAAAAGTACCCTCAAAAGCAAAAGCAAAGCATGGGCCCAACATACTCTTGTACAAAAGTTTTCTTTTTTAAGGACAACAACGTACTTCTATGTCATACGTGGGGAAATCCTTTGGATAAAAACTCAAAAGTGGTTGTGAGCATTAAATGGTGATGATATTTATCAAAACAGAAATCCTGCAATGTGAGATTATGCATCATAGCTTAATTCTAGGTCAGAAGTTCAACATCAACACAACTTAGAACCAACATCGAACTTCTGATCCTTTAATCTCTTTGCTCTAGCATGTTCTTGCGAGTTCTCGGACTTTCCAGAAAGCTTATGACATAATTTGTAAGCCCTCTTTGAATTACTCTTGCAACTTCTGACTGAACCTACGTCAAAACTGGCCCAAAAGTTATAAACAAATTCTGATTTGAAAATGCTCAGAATTTACTAAGTGTTTAAGTTTCAGGGACGTGACTTTGAGGATGTATAACTTGAAATCCCAGCATTTTTAGAAGAATTTATGTTCTGCAATCTTTTAGGTCTCATTGAGGTCTAAAACTCTTGAGTTAGCAGTTCTTCTAGAATCAGCTTGCATCATGGTGGAAATTTGGCCAGAAGTTCTGAACTTGTCATATTTCTTAAACACTTAGAAAAATTCTAAGTATTTAGAATTTTGACTTTTCCAAAGTAATTTTGACTTTTGAATTTTCTTGATGAAACAAACTTCAGATTTCAACATGTCTTGATGAAATATGACTCTTGAAACTTGACTTTGATCCAAAAGTCAAAGTTTGACTTTTTAGTATGTAAATGACCATTTTGCCCTTGTGAATGACTTTCTTGGGACATTTGTGATTTAAGGCTTGAAATTGGATGGAAGTAAACCTGAGGGTCTAAGATGATCCTTTGAGAAATGACAGGGAAAATTTTGGGGTACAACACATATTATTTATGTGGGTTTTAGAGGGTGTTACACACACAGGAATAAAACACACATGGAAGCACAAATTGGAAACACACAATAGTTGATGGAACGAAACAAACCTCACCAACTTTAGGTGGTCATCCACCTCTTGCCCCCGTCAAAGATCCTCCTGCACTCCATGGTGTTATCACCATCCCTTTGCATAGAGCCTTTGTCCCGTCCAATAACAACTTTCTTAGGCTTCCTAAGCATCATAACATAGAGGGAAGATGCAGTATAAGTTACACTTCTCCATAATTGTAATTGATATAACTCCTCAATTGTACAATTTCCAATCCCACTGCTTACAACAGTAAGTTGTTCCTTGTTGTCCATATTCTCTAGAGTAATAAAATTTCCTTCAATAAGATTCTTAGTAAGTTGGTTATAACTATCAAGGTTCTTGTTCCAGCCACGTTGAATAAAATATATGATATCATTCAGATCTTCACCAAATAATGTCATGACATCATGTTTGACATTATGATTCTTCAACATCTGGTCAATCTATGCTAGTTGAGAATAACCTTTCCTTGTTCCACCATACTCAGATACAATAGTATTTCTAGAGGCAAAGATCAGGTTATTTCTTAGATACAAATACCTACTGACCCACTGATGCAATTCGATATTCTTCTTTCTTGAATAGTAGAACACATCACTGGTTCAAGTTTAGAAACAAGAGATGAATTTTCAAAGTCTTCTTCATTTGAGTGTGTTGTATTGATATCCTTGATATGATTTGTCTGAAATCTAACTTCAAAGTTATCTGGATCAAGACTTGTGGACTCACAGATAGCTTATTTTCTCGTCTCCTTAGTCTGCACAAAACATGCTCCAACATTGTCTTGGACATCCTTCTCCTTTTCAGGGAAAGAATCATCAATTATCACACTTTTGGATTCCATAACATCTTTAGTTCTGGAGTTAAACACTCTATAAGCTCTTCTGTTTGAAGAGTAACCCATAAATATTCCTTCATTCTTTATGAGATTTTCCTTACCTTTTTTTACCTTTGTTCACTAAGACATAGCATTTAATTCCAAATGTATGAAAATACTTGACTGTATGTTTTCTTCTAGTCCATATCTCATAGAGACTAGTTGAAGTATCTCCTCTCAAAGTGACCCTATTATGAATGTAGCAAGCAGTACTTATAGCTTCAACCCAAAACTCCGATTGTAATTTCTTGGTGGAGAGCATAACTCTAGTTGATTCCTATATAGTCCTAATATTTTTCTCAACAATTACCTTTTGCAGATAAGTGATGGAATGAGAAAACTTATAACTCATACCTTAAGAATCACAAAATTCATAGAATTTTGCATTCTCAAATTCCTTTTCATGTCCACTTCTGATCTTGACAATCCTACTCTTATCCTCCTCTCGAATGTTCTGACACATATTTTTGAATACTTCAAAAGCATCTGATTTTTGTCTAAAAAAATCATCCAAGTATACTCAGAAAAGTCATAAAAAATCACATAGACATAGCTTTTTCCTCCCAGGCTATCTATCAGCATAGGTCTCGTTATACCCTTATAGAAGTTCCAACACTTTGGAAGTAGTCTGATATTACAACATCGGGTGTGACATCATGGTTTGCTTTCTAATTTCACACTCACCACAAACTTTACCTTATCCAATCTTGATTTCTTGCATTCCCTTGATAGATCCTTCAGATATAATCTCCACCATTCCTTTTATATTAAGGTGACAAAGCTTTTGGTGCCATAACTTTACTTCTTCTTCATGAGTTATCCAAGATTCCCATAGATAAAAGTTGTCTTTAGATCTAATGCCCTTCATTAGGATAACATCTCTTTTATCTTTGACCTGACATTCTGACTTTGATAAGTAGACTAACTGATAAGTATAAATTGTAGCTATTTTGTATACTTTTTATTGCACTTATCGACTTTTTATTGTTAATATCATTGAATAAACCTGACTTTTGTGTAAATACATTTAGTTTGATGTTTTTGTGTATATAGTGTATCATTTGATGTTTTTCCATTCATTTTGTAGGTATTTGTTGCATTTTGGAGCATCAAGGAATAAGGTGTCGAAGGCACAGCTCCGGATGCGCGTTTTCGGAATAAAAGACCAGTTTTGGGACCGTTTGTCCAGGAGAGCCCGCTTAGCACGCAGATGCCTCTAAGCGCGAGTGGCACTCAGCGAAATTTGTAGGCGCTGCTTGCATTTTAAAATTTGGAAGAAATGATGTTTTGTAGCCCGCTTAGCACAGATAGCGCGCTTAACGCGATTTAGGTCAGTTTGATATGTAAAATAAGGAAGTTGCGCTTAGCGCAGTCTGCTGAGATTTGTTTTATAACTTCATTTCATTCATTTTTTAGGTTATGGTTTTGGGGAAGTTTTTGCTCCTAACTCCGTCAACCTTTAATTTTGTTATGATTAACTTAGATAACAACTATGGAGCTTGCATACGGATGATCAGGGGTGGATTGCTCTTTGATCGGTGCTAACAAACTAGTAGATTTACGGTTCATTTATCTTTTTCTTTGTATAATCTCTATTGGTTGGGTTTGTATGTATATTTTATTTGATCTGATGTATATTTGTCGCCCTTGGCATTATATAAAACTTTCTTTACAAATATTTGTTGATTATTATCCTTGATTTTTGCTCTGTGCTAGGGATTTGAGTTGCTATAAATATATACTGCTTAGATTCTTATCTAGAATGATTACTTAATAGTGTCTGAATTCTAGAGATAGATATAGTGCTATTATTCACTTAGGGTGTCTATGATTAATGTCTCTGTGTTGTTTGTGTCGCTCTGGGAGATCGCCAATGCAAGCGAGCACAGTTGACTTCTATGTTGTTGAGGTGGCTGAGAGATCGCTACCGAGGTGATGCAGTCGGCCTCTCAATTGGGTTAGAAATAACTTAGCTTTTGAGTGACACATGATGACATTGATGAATATTGTAGGTTTAGTATAACAGGTCGATAGGTTTAAGTCTGTGAGAAGTAGTATATACACATGCTTGCTAAGTTATTCCTTTTTTCTTTTTATACATTTAATTTTTATTGATACTTTTCCTTTCAAACCATTTATCCCCAAACTCATTAACAAGAAATTTGTCAAACATCGAATCAATAACCAATCTCTATGGACAAGATATGATATAACCTAAATATCACCCGGTAAATTAATAACTTACTTTTTGCTTGCCGCTATATCGCAGCAGCAAAATGGCGCCATTGCCAGAGATTGGTTATATTATTTTGCATCGCGATAATTCTTTTGTTTTTTAGTTTTTTAATTAATGTATATGTTGTATAGAATGTGTACATAAAATTGTCTATTTTTACTTGTACATGTTTTGTATTTACTTTCCATACTTGTGCATATATGTGTTTTTCTTTGTTTTCACGTATTGGTATGAATTGTCTCATTTTCTTAACGTTTGTTGTTTGGATGTTAGGACACTTTCTTTAGGTTTCACGGTGTGACAATACCATGGCATGACAAGAGGAGGTTACTAGCTCGCACAATAAAGGGGTCGAGCTTACGACGTAAAACAAACATGTTTTGTTTGTATTCATTTATGTATGTGTTGACTTGTGTTTTAACAAGTTGAAATTGGATCTGTTTTAAATTCTTAAATTTTCACTTTTCAACTTGTTAATTCACTTTCACCCGTTTTTTTTTCGTTATGTCAATTTGTGTTTTCCGCAAGCTTATCGTGTTTAGCTTGAGGAAGTTTGTATGTTGTAAATATTCTGTACATTGAGGTCGTGTGGGTGTAAGTGGAGCTTGCATAGCAGCTGTACCAGCTGTTGTCCTATTTTTCTGCAACTAATGTAGCGTACTTTATGTTGTTTAGTACGCCTTGCTGTGCAGAGCCAGTGAATTCTTTTTAATTTTCCGCTTGCCTTTCCTTTTTCCCACTTCCACCTAGGCTTTAAATATTAGATAATATTAGTATAATTAATTCTTTTGTTGTTGTTTGGATTCAATTTTGGTTCGATAGCTTGAACTCATTTTTGGTGATTTTCCAAGTTTGAGTGTTTTAACTTGCGAATGCATGGTAATAATTTTGTTAAAGTTTTGTACATGTTAGAGGTATGTGTTTATCGCTTTTTATACTTTAGCATATTCATGATACTTAGAATTTTTACAATTTTTATGCCATCTATTCTTTTGTATACTTGTTCATTTATGAATCACTTTAGTTCCTACCCTTTTTTGTGAGGTAGCTTTCCATTGTTCACATATATTGGAGACCACAATTCTTGTTTTAACTGGATTTTATTATGTTTAATCTTTTGTTTGTGTTGATAGTATGAAAGCTTGAACATGATCAAGGCATTTTTTGTTCCATTTTTAGCACAACTACTTTGGCCAAATAGTTAATTCACTTTGTGAGTATGTGATCATTAGTAACCCCTTTTGACCCCCTTTTTGTCGATATCCATGTTATTTTCTCTAAATGCTTGTCTGTGAGTGTTTGGTTCGTTTTTGTATGGATGTTGATTCTTTTGTTTTCTTGAACCCCCAACTATGATTTTTAGTTGAATTTTTACCTTACCTTAGAAAGTAAGGAGTATTCATATTATGATGATGGTTGAATTCAAGTTGGGGAGAGGAATATTTATGGGCTTATGTTGTGATTGCTATGAGGTTGTGAAAATAAAAGAATGGAAAAGAAAAAAAAAATGAAAAAAGAACGAAAAGAAAAAGAAAGAAAAATAAAAGAGAAAAGTTTTGAAAAACAAAAACAAAAAGAGTTTGGAATAATGTTATGTTAATAAGTGATGCGTGTTGGTTTTAAATTTGGAATGAAGAATAGTTTGATTAAAATTATGTTGCTTGAGACTTTGTGAGTTCATCACTCCCTTAGCTTTAGGTAAGTTTTTGTCTCGATTAGCTTTAGGATTTATCCCTTGTTTCTTAACTAAGCCACATTAAAACCTTGAAAAGCCCTTGAGATTCTTGCCTTTGTATTTTCAATATGAGTTTTTGGATGAATGTATAATTTATTCTTTTGTTTGCAAGATTGTAGATGAGTGAAAATACCTTATTTTGTGTGTTTTTCATCTACCGATGATTGTTTTTGCTAGGTGTGATTCATTTGTGAACTAGTATTGTTTTAGAATGTTTGGCATGAATTTTGTATTTAGCATTCATTTTGTGTTTATGTTATCGTCATAGTTTAGTGGTGAGTATGTTTCATCATGTGTACCATTTTTCATTTGAACCATTGCATTTGTTTTCCGTTTTTAAAACTTGTTGATTCACGATATTTTGGTTTATTACTTTTGGTTCTTTGAGTTGTTTGGCTTTGTTTAAGGAAAAACAAGTTTAAGTTGGAGAGAGTTTGATAAGTGCAAATTGTATCTATTTTTGTATATACATTTTGTTGCACTTATCGACTTTTTGTTGTTAATATTGTTGAATAAACCCGACTTTTGTGCAAATACGTTTAGTTTGTGTTTATTTGTGTTTTTGTGTACATGGTGTATTGTTTGATGTTTTTCCATTCATTTTGTAGGTAATTATTGCATTTTGGAGCATCGAGGAATAAGGTGTCGATTCGGATGCACATTTTCGGAATAAAAGACCAGTTTTGGGACAGTTTGTCTAGGAGAGCCCGCTTAGCGTGCAGAGGTTGCTAAGTGCGAGTGGCGCTCAACACATTTTGTAGTGTGCTTCTTGCGTTTTACAATTTGGCAGAACCAATGTTTTTAAGCCCGCTTTGCGCAGATAGCGCGCTTAATGCGGTTTAGATCGATTTAATGTGTAAAATAAGGAAGTCTCTCTTAGCGCGCCAGGCCCGTTTAGCGCGGTCTACTGAGATTTGTTTTATAACTTCATTTCATTCATTTTTTAGGTTATGTTTTTGGGGATGTTTTTGCGCCCAACTCCATCAACCTTTAATTTTGTTAGGATTAGCTTAGATAACAACTATAGAGCTTACATACGGATGATCCGGGGTGGATTTCTCTTTGATCGACACTGAAAAACCGGTAGATTTACGGTTCATTTCTCTTTTTCTTTGTCTAATATATATTAGTTAGGTTTGTATGTATATTTTCTTTGATCTGATGTATATTTGTCTCCCTTGGCGTTATATGAAACTTGCTTTACAAATCTTTGTCGATTATTATCCTTGATTTTTGCTCTGTGCTAGGGATTTGAGTTGCTATAGACATATACTGCTTAGATTCTTATCTAGGATGATTATATAATAGTGTCTGAATTCTAGAGATAGATTTAGCACAAATATTCACTTAGGGTGTCTGTGATTAATGCCTCTGTTGTTTGTGTCACTCTGAGAGATCGTCGATGCAAGCGAGCACAGTTGACTTCTGTGTTGTTGAGGTGGTTGAGAGATCACTAACGAGGTGATGCAGTCGGCCTCTCAATTTGGGTTAGAAATGACTTAGGTTTTGAGTGACACATGACGACATTGATGAATATTGTAGGTTTAGTATAACAGGTCGATAGGTTTAAGTCTGTGAGAAGTAGTATATATACATGCTTGATAAGTTATTCCTTTTTTCTTTTAATACATTTATTTTTTGTTGATACTTTTCCTTTCAACCCATTTATTCCCAAAATAATTAACAAGAAATATATCGAACATAGAATCAATAACCAATTTATGTGGACACGATACGATATAACCTAAATATCACCTGGTAAACTAATAACTTACTTTTTGCTTGCCGCTATACCGCAGCAGCACTAACAGACATTGGTCACATAACTTATTAATGCTAATGAGATTAGCATTTAATCATTTCACATAAATAACATCTTCCAAACTAGGAGAACTAGCACACATCAACTTTCCAATTCCTTTGATTTCACCTTTAAACCTGTCACTAAATAATATAGAACCTGTGGGATAAGGTCTAATATTCACCAATAACTTATGAACTCATGTCACGTGCCTAGTGTATCCACTGTCAAAATACCAGTCTTCTCCATTTTATCATCTTAAGGAAGTATGAGCAATAAAGTTCATATCCCTATTTTCAACATTTATCTTTTTGCCTACTTGATCTGCCTTAGAATGAACTGAAGATTTTTTATCTCCATATAGTTTATCACAAAAAGGCTTAATATGGCCATGCTCAACACAATAATGACATATCCAAGTGGATTATTGAAATCTGGATAAAGTTTCATCATGTCTGCCAGGATGTTGTAACATGTTGTTAGACATGTTGATCATTATCTTCCTTTCAAAAGAAAATGACTTCTTCTCAAACAATCTTCTTTGTTTATTATCAGATTGATAATCAACTTTTATATCTCCATCCTCTTTCACCATACCAGCTCTACTATTCATATCCTTCAAAGAGTATGACATTTTATTAAGTTTAGAATTTAAGAGAGATACCTCACTTTGAAGATGTGAAACAGAACATAGAAGCTTCTTCTTTTCACTCTCCAATTCAACTATTATCTTCCTTTGTTCTTCTACTGTCTTAAGACTTTCTTCACACCTATCACATGTGTCCTTATGGATACATCAAGGTCTTTATAGATAATCCTTTCATCATAAGCTTCCACTTCATCTGCCCATCTTCCAGAAAGAGCCATCATAAGTTTTGCAGTTTCATTGTTAGCCTCATCTTCTGACTCATCATCATCAGACCAAGACACAATAAAGCCTTTTTTTGCCACTTGAGAAAAGTGGGAAATTTTAACTTAATGTGACCAAAACATTCACATTTATAGCATTGAATGCCTTTTCTTTGATTAGTCTTTTCTTCAGGCATGATATTCTTTTGAAAATTCTCCTCATTAATGATGTCCGATGAGATGTTCTTGACATTTGGTCTTCCTCTTCTGTCCATTTTTTCAGAATTCTATTGAATTGCTTTCCAATTAACACAATGGTACTAGACTGTCCTTCATCCGTATCCAAATCATCTTGACTCTCTTCATCTTTAGCATTAGAAACAAAAGTTATGCTCTTGTTCTTTTTCTCAATCTTGTCACTAATAGCTAATTCAAAACTTTGAAGTGACCCAACAAGTTCATCAACTCTCATGGTGTTGATGTCTTGATCTTCTTCAATAGTAGCTACCTTCATTTCAAATTTCCTAGGTAAAGACCTAAAAATCTTTCTCACAGGCTTTTGTTCTGTCATCTTTTCTCCTAATACACTAGATGCATTTTCTATTTCAAGAACATTCATATGATATTACTGGATGGTCTCATCATCATTCATCTTTAGGTTCTCAAATTTAGTAGTGAGAAGTTGAATCCTTGACATTTTGACTTTGGATGTACCTTCATGAGTTGTTATGAGTATTTCCGAAGCATCCTTGGCTACAGTACAAGTGTTAATCAACCTGAACACATTCTTGTCTACTCTATTGAATAAGGCATTTAAGGCCTTTGAATTTACAAGAGATAATTTATCATCCTCCTCGTTCCAATCTTCCTCTGGTTTCAAAGATACATTCCTATCTTTGTCCTTCTCAACAAGATGTTCCCATCCTTTCAAACAACCTTCCAAGCCTTGTTGTCCATGGACATCAAAAAAGCCATCATTCTAACTTTCCACCAATCATAATTGGAACCATCTAACAGATGTGGTCTGTTGTTATATCCTCCTTATATATCTATACTACCATAAAGTATTCTCCTTGGAGCTCACCCAATAACCAAAACAGGGTGCCTGCTCTGATACTATATGAAATTATGGAACTTGCAATACAAAGGTCAAGACCGATGTCTTAATATAGAAACACGATGCTAGAACAAATGTTATGACATCTGGTGATAGAAAACCATAAATAGTGCAGAAAATTAAACAACACAATTAATTGTTAACCCAGTTCGGTGCAACGTCACCTACTCTAGGGGCTACCAAGCTAGGAAGGAAACCCACTATGATAATATTAGTTTGAAGCCTAAATGGTCTTAGTTTACTACTTCTATCCTAACCACTACCTTGTGTAATTTCTACCTAGGAACCTCCTAGATATGAGAACCCCCTCTCACTTCCAATCACCGCAGTGATATACCTATAGCCACAAACCTTATGACTAGACTTAAAACCCAATAGAAGATTACACTTTAAATAAACAATACTTAGTTTTGCTTAAAAGCTTTAACTAAGAACAATACTCAACTCTTTGATTAAAAGCTCATGAGGGGGAACAATAGCTTGATAAACAAGAAACCATCAATCAATTCAATGCATCAAAGATACATGAGTGACACACAAAGAACACAAACACTAAGAACCTAAAAGAATCCCAAAACTGTAAACCCTTATGTTGCACCCATGATTTCTTCAATGTGAATGCTTGTTATTTTAGGTATAACAAGTCCTTATTTATAAACTCTTGCAGTATGGGATGGGACTCTTCAAATCAAATACAATATTTACCTTTTAAATCAGCTGCAAGATCTTCACATAAAAATAGAAATAAATCTTTTATAGTTTCCTAAAAAGTCTCAAAGATCCTTTTTATGAAATCCAATTAAATCTTAATTTTGTTCCTAAATAATCTCCTTGATTTGCGCATAATGATGAAGCATATCCAAAAGGATCTCATCAAATAAAATCAAATCTATCCAGAGATATAAAATAGCAGCGCCTGCAGTACACACACCAAGATGTCATGACATCTGTCTTTGACATCTGTCTTTGACATCTATCTGAAAATACATAACAGTAAAACTGTTATGATAGTTGATGAAGATGTTACAACATCTTGCTCAACATCGGTATAGAACCATGTTTTACCATAATTTAGCCAATCATAAAACCATGGAACTAACAATAACTGATCTAATCCTTACCATTGATCTCTCTAACAAACTTTCAATCCCAGGGCTAAGATCGATCCACCTATAAACGAATCTCCAACATAATTTCTCATCAACAACCTATATATAACTACCTTCACTTCTTATATCAGGACCTAACAATTTTTATCCACCTTCATTCACATTCTCTTCACTTCACCCTTAAAACTTTCTCCATCAGATTCAACCATTCTTCACCCTAACCTTCACCTTCGACCTTCGACCTTCATCCTCATCTTCTTCTCACACTTTGAACCACCATAACTCCCTCTGAACCTATCTCTCACACTCTGAGCTTCATCTCTGCATCTCAACCTCTCGTCGTCGCAACAATAACAAATCATGCGCTCTACTTGATGCTCTAAACACACATCAACAACACTCACAGTGCATACACAAAGATTCTAAAAAGAGAAAAAGACAAAGCAGAACAACACACGGAGAAAGAGGTAGAAGAAGAAGAAAGCAACCCACACAAGAAAGAAGGAGAAGAATATCATAAACCAATACGAACATACATGAGAAAGTCTTCATTTGAAGTAAGCCATTCTTTTACCTTTTCTCCAATTTCTTGATACCAGTTTGTAAAGTACATAGATTAGGTTAAAACCCCTATAGAACCATGGCCTGAAGCGCTGACATGATTATTTAATTTTTCTTTGAAGAAACTTAGAGTTTTTGGATATCTGGTTAAATTTAGGATAACTGAAACAAAATTGATGGAAATTGAAAATGGATTTGAGTTCTGTACGATAAAACGAAGCGAATAATGTATTAATTTGGGATTTTAGTTCTTTTAGACCTTTAATTGAATCTTTAGGGTTTTTGTATGTTCTTGATAACTCTTGGGCATAATGTTTATGCCATCTTGCATTAATCATTTTGTCAATTACTAACTTTTGTATGCTTTGTTTTGAGGTATTGATAGAAGCATTTTGGTGTACTTTTGGATTATGACCAATTGATGTAATAATTGTACTTTATCACTTTAGTTTTGCTTTAAAGTTTATCCCTTGAATATTATAATAGCTTAGAAGTGCTTCATTCCCACATGGTGGTTGAAATGCACCCCCCCCGTAGACATATAATAGCGTATGATTTACAGCTTTTATTGTTTATACACTTGTATGCTTTGCATGTTAAAAAAGATTAAACTTAAAACGATAGAAAACACTTTCAAAAACAAGACAAAAAACAATGCTTGATCCAACGTCAAGCTATTTTCAAAATAATCAATTAAATTCCATCTTTCTCCACACCTTAGGGTTCCACCACCTTTCATCACCCGTAAGTCGATTGCTTAGGCATCTCCATCAACCTCCATCCAATTCATTCCATTCACCATTTAACCAAAAGCAGGCCTTATATGTATTGATTACCCGTAAGTCGATTTCTTAGGCATCACCACCAACCTACCTTTACCCAATACATCATCCTTTCACTTTACTCCAATAATTTCATTCATCTTCATTTCACATCACTTAAAACTAAAACCCTTGATCACACATCAAGACGTCTCTCCTTCAAACTACTTTTTATAATAAATTGGATGAAGTACTTGGATTGCCTTGTGGCCCGATACTTGTCATCCATTCAAAACACTTAAAATAAAATGAGTTTAAATCGGTCCTCATATGACAAAAAAGAGAAGTCATGGTATTATCCTTTCATGCTCCAAGCATCTAATTGTAGGTCGTACTTACCTATGGTTGGATACTTGTCTTCCTTTAGGGACCAACAATTAAACTCGCCTCATAAATTTTACAAACAAACCTTTTGGATGTAAATCCATCCTAAAACCAACACATCCAATAAAAAGTGGCACATTGCCTTAGGGCTACCGTAATATAGGTAACGCATCAGACTCCATGTGCAAGTAGCAACACCTAATACTAGACTGTGAACGTTAACATTGTCCACTAAAAACAACAAATAAATGATTATTTTCTAGACGAACTACAGAGCTATGATTTCTCTATTGCACTATAGGGATACGTAGGTATGATGTTTCACAACTGAGGTGAGCACACTGTTGTACCCCAAAATTTTCCCTCTCATTTATCAAGATTTTTCTCACAAGACTTCTTGGACTCAAGACAAGATCAGGGTTTGCTCAGCTCAGGACATCTCATCTTGCACTGATAACCCAAAATTAGGGTTTGAGTTTGCACAAGGATTTTTGGACCACTAATGCTTCATGTGACTTTCATACTTCATTTTGGACCCCTAAGATTGTTCATGTTAAGTTTCAAGCCTTGAATCACATTTTTGATCAGTCAATTGGACAGTTGACCTAAAAATCAACTGTATTGGGGAAAAAGTCAACCATGGCCAATTTACAGTCAAAATTCATAATTTTTTATCCACGTCAACATTCTAGACTCATATGTACCATTTGATCAAGTTTGGATCACAACTCCTCAAGAAATTTGATCAAATCATCAAAAGGGCAAAATGGTCAAAATTAGGGTTTTGACTGAGAAAGGGCAATTTCTGATTTTTAACCTAGCCAGTAACCAATTGGGTTCAAACATGATTTCAAGGGTTCAATGGCATCATCTTTACCTAATTACATGGTTCAAAAGACCTCAAGTTCATTGGATTGACAGATGAATTTTGCAGTCAACTGATCAAAAGTCAACTGTACACTGAAAAGTCAAACTTTGACTTTTTGGTCAAAATCAAGTGCCAAGGGTCATAATTCATCAATATATGTCAAAATATGAAACTTTTTCACCAAGAAAACCAATTTTGAAAATTAGGGTTTTGAATTTGAAAATTTTCATAACTTAGAATTTTTCTAAGTATGGAAATTTTCTTATTTTTTCCCAACTTTTCACCACTTTTTCACCATGATGCAATTTGATTCAAAGAAAACTGCCAACGTGAAAGTTGTAGTACTCCATGAAATCTACAACTTTTCTTCACAAACTTTTCCCAAAAGATGCTTGGATCTCAAGTTATGAATTTGTGAATATAGGTCCATGAACTTCTTAACTTAGTGAAATTTTGCCCTAATTTAGGCAGATTTTTGACCCAACTTCATGGCAATTTTTCACCTAGTTCCAAGAGGTATCTCAAATTTCATTTCAAATATGTATTATAGAGCACATTTCAAGCTTTCCAAAATGTCCAAGAACTCTCCAAGATCATTTTTGGTTCGGGATAATCGAAGAGAGGAAGTTAGCATTTTATCACTTTTGTTCAAGCCATTTTTACAAAGTATCAAGTTGCAAATCCAATCCATGTTGTTTGAATCTTGCTTTACAGGTCCTAAACTCACTCTACACTCCATAATTAAATGCAAACTCAGAAGCTAAAGGCATTATTTTTGCTTTTGAAGCATTGTACAAGAGATAATTTCATTTTAAGCATAAAGGTTACAATGCCATTTTCATAAAGTGAGCTTTTGTAACTTTATCAATCTTGAGCCTTGGACCTGTCCCTTTGGTGCAAGAAACCTCCACAGGTCTTAAGCAATTTGTACAAGCCCTTTGCAGCCCTCAAACTAGCCAGTACAAGCATGTTGCATAAGTCACTTCACTTTACTTCAAAAGCAAGAAAGTTGGTGAAAAGGTCAAAAGCTTGCACATCTGTTGAGAAGCTGACTTTGTATCCATTCTATACAAGTATACAAACTTGGTGCAACACAAAACACGATGGCTTAACATCTAAAACTCTCTCAAACTCAAAAAACTCCAAATTTCTTCCCAAACTCAGCATTTCTGCAAAATCATTGCCAACTAATTTTTGGCTCGTGCGTTTTGTATTCTAACACTTCAAACACCTCATACACATCATACCAAAGCTATCCAAGCCCTTGCCCTGGTTCTGTCACCCCTGTTTCAGCCATTGCCATTTTCAAACTTGAAGTTTGTAGCTTGACTTGTGTAGGAAGTTCCAGCCATTCTCAAGGCAAGATAAGCATTGGAATAGCTTGAAGGAAGTTCAAGGAAGCTCACACAATCCTCAGGCCTCCATTAAAGTCCCTAATTGTCATGACCCTCGAATATGAGCGTTTTAGCAAAGACCCTCGATAAAAGATCGTAGTTCCTCGATGACCCTCAATGTTGCCTTCGGTAAACGATCTAGTCCCTAAACGGTGTTGTTAAAACGTCCCATAGGTTGCCTTCTATGACTATACAAACGTCTCACACCCGTCCCTTCACATCCAATGATGGGATTTATTACCAAATCAATGGCAAGATAACAACATCTAAAGGAGGAGGAAAAGAACATTTAAGACCTTTTTGAGAAGGTAGGTTGCCCTTAGTTGGTCGCTTGCTCACAACAAAAACATTTTATACACCCACAACTTCACTTTGAAACATTTTTTAAAAGACAAAATACTTTGTACACGTTCTTATAGAGACGAGAACCATTACAAAGACATTCATTTTCAAAATACTTTCAAAACCCACACCACAAACACATTTTCAAACGAAAAGCAAGCGGTCTAGCAAGCAACTAAGAGCCCGTAGATAACTACGGATGAAAAGGGTGCTAACACCTTCCCTTTTCATAATCTACCTCCCGAACTCAAGAAAATATCTCGAAAGGTGTTTCATGTTCTTTTCAACCTTTCCTTATTGGATAAAAGAAAAGTCGGTGGTGACTCTTGCTATCCGCAACAATTGCGATCAAATGCAAAACACCCAAGTTAGTTCTCCCACCGCGTTACACATGGTATTATCCTTTCACGCTCCAAGCATCTAAGTGTAGGTCGTACTTACCTATGCTTGGATACTTGTCTTCCTTTAGGGACCAACAATTAAACTCGCCTCATAAATTTCACAAACAAACCTTTTGGATTCACATCCACCCTAAAATCAACACAACCAATCAAACATGGAACATTGCCTTAGGGCTACCGTAACAGAGGTAACGCATCAGACTCCATGTGCACGCAGCAACACCTAATACTAGATTGTGAATGTTAACGTAGTCCACTAAAAACAACAAACAAATAATTATTTTCTAGACGAACTACGAAGCTCTGATTTCTCTATTGCACTATAGAAATACATAGGCACGGTGTTTCACAGCCGAGGCGAGCACACTAATTTAAAACTTATTTTATCCCCCCTAATGAAACTCATTATTTTTTAGCAATCATAGCAAGTAAACTCTTAAACAACACCCTTACATACAAAACAATCAAAATGTTTCTCGTTGAGTACAATAGATTTGAGGGGTGCTAATATCTTCCCCTTACATAATCGACTCCCGAACCCAAATTTGGTTGTAAGACCATCTTCTTTACCATTTGGGGTTTTCTCTTTCCTTTAGGATAAATAATATTCGATAGTGACTATGTATTTTTTTACGACACGACAATGTTGATAGGGGTTGAATTCACCAATTTTGACTTGAGTACTTACGAAGATCGAACGACGTGTTAAGTGTCTTGTAGCGAATTTTATTTATCTTCCATTGGAGCTAGTATTTTAATTAATAAACTAAATGGAATAACTTCTATTATTTAAAAAAATTTTATAAGTCTATTTGGTCCAATAACATATACAATTATTAACGTGTATTCATCTTAGAGAGCTTTTAGTATATTTATTGGTGAAGTCTAGGCTACTCCTTATAAAATTGAAGGTAATTTATCTTCAATGACATATACTAATAAAATTTTACCATATAAAATTGATTTTTAAAATTATATATTAACTCAAAATCTTAATATATTGAGTTTATGTTTTTTCTCACTTATCTCTTTTCTATTTAATTTGAAAATTATTACTTACACTTAACATACCAATATCTTACTACTCAAAAATCAAGTTATATATTATTTTCTTGATTTTATTTTGATTCTTTAAAATTTTAAATTAATATATCATTTTAAAATTTTATTTTATATAACAAATTTTGATTAATTAGACATCATAAGAGGTAAATTACCCCTAAATTTACTAGGGTAGCCACAAATTTTGATTTTATTATATCTTAGGGATCTTTTAGTGTGTTTTAATAGTTCTTTTATATTTATGGAGTAGATCAAAGATGGTATAGAAGAGTTTAAAATTATTTTGGGTGCTCCATGAGCCAAACATGAACCCTATTGAACTCATTATTACTAATGCCACAATCAAAGGAACATCAACTCCAAAATGAATTTAGAGGCCAAGTTTTCGACAACAACAAAAAATTATTGACCTCCTTCCACCTCTATATATAATAGATCTTTGATAAAGATTGTTCTAAGTAGTGATCATCATGAATAAGACAAGCTTAGGATTTTTCTTTATTTTTCTTATTTTCCATGCTTCTGGTAAGTCTTAATTATTAGTGCATAGGAAACAATTAATACATTGTTAATGAAATTTACTATTTAATTAAGTTGTATTTGTGTTAATGATATTATGAG
Organism: Vicia faba; assembly: GCA_948472305.1. Taxonomy (NCBI): domain Eukaryota; kingdom Viridiplantae; phylum Streptophyta; class Magnoliopsida; order Fabales; family Fabaceae; genus Vicia; species Vicia faba. Next base: position 944,291,415 of record OX451737.1, read on the forward strand.
TAATCTTGAATGAATACAGAGATGGTGATACAAATTTACAACAAGTTGTGTTGTTTTTATTTTTGTATAGTAAAATAAATCATTTTAAAAATTATATTTATTATCCTAGAAGACACAACATTACTATGAATTTTTGTATCTTTTGAAAAAATCACTTATTTCTAATATTAAATTAAAAATATTAAAGATAAATAATATAAAAATATGTTGATTGTCGAAACACGTTAATAATTAATAAAATATAATCAATAAATTTTATAATATATTATTTTAATTTTATTGATATTATTATTTTTTATTTCATTTAGCACATTTATCTCTCTGCAATAGCGATGTTACGATGGTTTTCCCTCTTTATATAAAAGGAAAATAACATTATAAGGGGCTTATGTTTTTAAAATATAAGAAATGTTGTATTATTTAATATTGTTTTAGACTAATATTAATATTTTTCACAATGGCCTAATTGAATAGTTTTAACTTTTTAACTCCCATGTCGCGAGCTCGAATATTTAGTTCCAATATTTTGATTACTTTACTCACAAAAGCGCAATAGTGAGGAATCTAACTCCATTGTTCAAAGTAAAAAAAGAGCAAAGAATATTTGTTATGACTTCTTGTTAATAATTAATATAAATATTTTCACTTTACAAACTTTAAGAAGAAAGGGAATAGTTACTATTTTAATTTAATTTTAAATTTTTAAATAATATATATTTTTAGATAATATTAAAGATTAATTATATAACTCATTCATTTATTATTAAATTTTTACAATAAATCATTATATAATATTATCTGTAACTTGATTTTTTTATATAAAAATATATGATTTTTTTAAAATGTATTAATAGTATTGCTTACAATATAAATAAAATCTTAAATTTTTATTTTTGTTCAGTGTTGTTTATTAGGATCCAACATTGATGATTAGATCACGGCCTCAAAATTATTTGGGTCGGTCTTGACCTTAATAAGCAATACTCAAAAATGTTTGGGGGTTCATTAAGATACATTGATACATAGTGTATGACTAAACACTTTTGTGAGAGACACATTACTTGTTCACCTAAAACTTTAAGCTGATAGGTGAGTGGTTTCTCTCACTTATATATGCTCAAGTCTCCACATTCATATCCAATGTAGGACTATTTTTCCACTTACTCACAACATTGATAGAAAGTTGATGATTATGCACCTTTGTGAGAGACACATCCCTTATCCACCTAAAACTTTAAGGTGATAGGTGAGTGAGTTATCTCCCTTATATATGTTCAAGTCTCCACATTCATATTCAATGTGGGACTAATTCCCCACTTACTCACACTTGTATTATTATTATTCTAACACTCCCCCTCAAATGTGAGTTTACAATGCTCTCCCTCAAGATACTTGGACCGTCGTTGACACCTTGCAACGAAACACCTCTTCTTAGGCATTTTGATACAAGTAATCTGATCCTTTTTGAAATTTTCTAGTACGGGTAACACTTGTTAATACTGATATCCCAATATCAGAATAATATCACGACAGATGTTACAACATTTGTTGACATACTGAACAGATTTATCAAGATGCAAGAGATATTGAAATTAAAATTACAGAATGATAAATAACACATAGAGTTAGTAACCCAGTTCGGTGCAACACCGTCTATTCTGGGGGTTACCAAGTCAAGAAGGAAATCAACTATTAGTAATATTAATTCAAAGCCTATACAGTCTCAATTTATAACTTCTCACTTAATCTGTATACAGTGCAACTTATATCTAGAAATCATCATCTATATATATGAGAAATCACCATCTCACTCCCTAAATCACCTCAGTGATATCTAAGAGTCTCAATCCCAATTAGTGTATCAAGAACAACTCAATAAGAAGATTACACTTCCAATACACAACTCAACTCTTTTGCTTAAAAGCTTCAAGAGTGAGAATAATACTCAACTCATTACCTAAAGACTTCTGAGTGAGAATATTACGTCTAACACTATTATCAAAAGATACAAGGATGACTTACAACTACACAAGAGACTCTCAAAACCTAAGAATCTAAGCTTCCTCTAATTTATAAATTATGAAAAACTTAATTGAAAGAAATTGATGCATTAGGTATAAGTTTTCTCCCTTAAATATACCTCTACAGTCCATGGGCTTCGAATTCCGCGTCCAGAAGTTTCTTGATCCATAAGCTGAGTGATGCACCAACTATGCAGCAAAATCTCCTTAAATCTTGAAACAACAAATACAAAGTTTCTTAAATTGTCTCACGGTCCAATTTAGTAACTAATATACAACTAGAGATGTAAAATATATTCCAAATCAAATCTTCTTGACCTGAAAATTTTACCAAGATATATCCAAAAGGAATACATAGAATAAAATTAAATCTGTCAAGATTTAAAAAGGCAGCGCCTACTATACCAGACCAAGATGTCATGACATCTGCTTTGACATCTATTTGCAAAACTCATAACATCAAAACTATTATGACTATTGATAAGAAGAATGTTGCAACATCTTGATCAACTTCAGTATAAAATCATGTTTTAGAAAAATTATGTCAAACCTAAAACTATGGAACTAACAATCTCCTCCTTTGGTAAATTTTGACTAAAACAACCAAATTCCTAATAAAACCGGAGAGAGGATTAAAACTACAGACCAAACTGCACAAAGACTTGTATCAAAGATACGACAGTTACACAAACACAAACTACATGCTAAACATGTAAAATTTGTATATGAGAAAGAAGATAACCAACATCTTCAGAACCATCCAAGTTACTCCCCCTAAACCATAAAACCAATTATTGTCAGAGAGATAAATCTCCCCCTCAAGAACATAACACATTGAAAGAATATACAGCATAAGCATCACACATAACTCAAAACACAAGCCAAAACGATGCTCATAACTCAGAACACAAGACACAACAGAACATAGAGGATGTTATAACATCCTATATGATATCCTGCAAACAACTACAACAAAATTAGAAGCAACATGACTGACTCAAGACACACATGACAGACAGTCAAGCTCCCCCTAAAGTGTTGCATAAATCAAACAATATTTGACTAGACCTACTGAGACTTTTCTCTCTCTTTTCAGCCAAAAACTGACAAAAAATGAGTAGAAAGAAACTGATACACAAAAAGAATTTTAAAAAGTAAGAATTGATTCAAGACAAACAAAAAAAGACCCAAAAAGAAACTGAATCAATAACTTGATGCATGACTAGTAGCACCAAACTGGCTCAAAAGAAATAAAACAAACAGACAAGGACTCACCCAAAGAGACACAAACTAAGGGTTAAAAAAATTGACTCAATGAACAGAAAAAGAACAAACAGAAAAAGACACTTTTTTTATAACAGATAGCATATAATAGCTATCCAACACAACCTCCTGAGTAAATAAAATTGACCCATTCTTCACCAGCATCTGAGTCTGATTCATGTAGCTTAACATGATTCTTCTTGAGGGACTTCATCTGTGTCATAGATGTTTTCCCTGTTCTGGTTTTTCTAGTAGATGTGTCAATATTTGTTACAGTGTTAGACATTTCTGAAGCGGTAAAGCGACAAACAAAAATAAGTAAGTATTTAGTTTTATCATATTGTCTCCACATGGATTAGTGCTACTGAATTATCATTCGACAAGTCTCACATTTATGAGTTTGAATTAAAATAGGTTTAAAGTAAATGCTAGAATTAAAACTTATGAACAGAAAAATAATTCATTCTTTGGAGAGTAAAGAAATCTCCGATTTGCATTTCATGTGCTCTATCAATACTTAAACTTACTACTCAGTTGTACTCAACCTAAATCACTCATCAATATTATCATGTATCTCTCACACAGAGGTTATCTCTACCACAGAGTGAGACAACGACTGTATTATTTGCGTCGACGATCTCTTAGCGCAACACAAACAACACGGAAACATTAAGCTCCAATACACAAGTGAATATTAAGCCTAAATCTATCTCTATAATCTATAATCTAATAGATGTTCATCCTAAATCTGGATTCGACCCATCCATGTCTGCAACAACTCAAACCCAAATAAAGAAAGCAATCATCAATATTGATTTATAAAATGAGTTTTATACAACACCATGAGCAATAAATATACATATAATCAAGGTAAATTTACATACAAACTCACAACAAATGGAAACTACAAAGGGAACTGAGAAGAGGAATCAAAATCTCCCGCAGTGTCAATCACAATCCAAGAATCTTCCGCCCTAATCGTCGAGTTCCAACCTCCATTGATGCTTTTCTAATCTCTCAAAACCAAAAAATGAAGGTTGATGGAGTTGGGAACAAATACCCCAAAATCATACCTAAAAAAATGTGTGTTTTTTTCCCTTAAAATGTGTTCATGCCCAGACCGTTTCACCCGACGCTCAAAACAACATTTTTTCACTTTTTTGGGTGCATTTCAACGCTTCAAGGTAGCCTCTGGCTCGCCCGGCGAGAACATAAAAATTCAGCACTGTTTCGGCCATAACTTGAGAACCATAACTCTGATTTGTGCACGGTTGGAAGCGTTGGAAATATTCAATGCTCTATCTAAAAATATCTAAATATAAATGCTTAAATACCTACAAAAATAAGATAAAAATAATTAAAATTTATTATATTTATATGATAATGTAATATATACACTATAACATAAACTATACCGAATATATACTAAAGTTGAGGTTTATTGACAAAAAGCAAATGAATTAAGCCGATGAATACTAATTATTCACACTCGAATTCACAACAGTTTAGCACTCATCAAACTTCCCTCAACTTAAAACATTGTTTGTCCTCAAACAAAGTCAAACAACCTAAAGAAACAAAAGATGATAACCCAAGAATCACGAATCAACAAGTTTTGAAAACAGAAAACAAATGTATGGTTCAAATAAAAACGCATAAGTCTGCGAATGGAGAGACTCCATAGATGATTACAAAGTTTGGAAAATGGTAATATATATATTGGAAAAGATACATTGAAATACAATGACCACTATTCTCCCTAACAACTTTGAATTCCTGAGCAACGACTTCGGTTAAAGAGTGATGAGGATCCAAGAAGATTGTTGTTTCAATGATCATGTCTTATCTGACGCAGTTAGTCACCAAGAAATCCCTAACTTTTGCCTAGGTTTCCCTTGTGGGTTTTCAACCTAGTGGGAAAACTTATTCTATTTATGTCTCTAATTTTTGCCTAGACCGCCCTTTCCGGTTTTCGGCCTACCGAGACGCTCCTTTTTGCCTAAGACGCCCTTTCGAGTTTTCGACTTATCGAGCTATTCTTTTATTTCTTTAAGTGAAGTATTTCTTAACTGCATCAGCATTCACAGGACGTGGGAACTCCTCGCCATCCATAGTTTCAAGAATCAATGCACCTCCAGAGAAGGCCTTCTTGACAACATATGGGCCTTCAAAATTGGGAGTCCACTTTCCCCTAGAATCATCGTTAAAAGACGTGATCTTCCTGAGCACGAGGCTGCCTTCTCTGAATTCACGAGGTTTGACCTTCTTATCAAAAGCTTTCTTCATTATTTATTGGTATAACTGACCATGACACAAGGCTGTCATTCTCTTCTCTTCAATCAAATTCAACTGGTCAAACCTGTTCTGGACCCATTCAGCCTCTGACAACTTGGTTTCCATTATTACGCATAAGAGGGAATATCAACCTCAACAGGGAGCATTGCTTCCATGCCATACACAAGAGAGAATGGGATTGCCCATGTTGAAGTGCAGACAGATGTTCGATACCCATGCAAAGCAAAATTGAACATCTCATGCCAATCTTTATAGGTAATAACCATCTTCTGGATGATCTTCTTGATGTTCTTATTAGAAGCTTCAACAACCCCATTCACCTTTGTCCTGTAGGAAGATGAGTTGTGGTGGACAATCTATAATTCTTCACAAAGTTCCGCCATCATCTTCTTATTCAAATTTGAGCTGTTGTCGGTGATAATATTGATTGGCACACCATACCGACATATGAGATTGTTCTTGATAAAGCGCACTACAACCTTCTTAGTGACATTAACATATGAAGTTACTTCCACCCATTTGGTGAAGTAGTCTATTGCCACTAAAATGAAATGATGTCCATTCGACGCCTTTGGTTCAATCATTCTAATCATATAAATACCCCACATAGAGAAAGTCCATGGGGAAGAAATAAAATTGAGATGTGTCGGAGGCACATGAATTTTGTCAACATAGATCTGGAACTTATGGCACTTATGTGAAAATCTGTAACAGTCAGATCCCATTGTCATCCAATAATAACCTGCCCTAAGAGTCTTCTTGGCCATTGAATATCCATTGGCATGAGTACTAAAGGAACCTTCATGGACTTCATGCATCAACATGTCTGATTCGTGTCTATCCACGCATCTGAGCAAGACCATGTCATAATTTCTTTTGTATAACACATCTTCATTGAGGAAAAAGCTTCCTACCAACCTTCTCAATGTTTTTCTATCTTTATTTGACACACCGACCGGGTATTCCTGAGTCTGAAGAAAATGTTTGATATTATAATACCAAGGTTTCTCATCTGACATTTCTTCTGTTGCAAACACATGATCTGGTCTATCCAAACGTCATACTGTGATACGAGGCACATCATTCCAAGTATTTACTTGATACATAGAAGCCAAAGTTTCCAAAGCATCCTCCATTTGATTTTCATCTCTAGGAATATGATGGATATCAAATTTATTAAAGAAGGGTAATAATATTCTAGCAGTATTTGTAAGGGATCAAGCCAGGGTGGCGAGTATCCCATTTTCCTTTAATCTGATTTAATATCAAAGCTAAATCGCCGTATACATCTAGAACTTTCATTCTGAGATCAATGTCCTCCTCGAGACCCATGATACAAGCCTCATACTCTGCCATATTATTGGTACAATCAAATGGAAGCCTTGTTCTAAAAGGAATGTGTGATCCATGAGGAGTGATAATCATAACACCAATTCCTTTCCCATAAGCATTCACAGCTCCATCAAATACCATGCCCCAACGAGATTCAGGATCAGGACCTTCCTCAGGCAACATTTCATCATAATCTTTCACTTTTAGAAACATAACATCCTCCTCAGGGAAATCATATTTAACTGACTGGTAATCATCATCCGGTTGGTGGGCAAGATAATCTTCCAACACACTGCTTTTTATAGTCTTATGAGTACGGTATTTAATATCATATTCAGATAACAACATTTGCCAATGGGTAATTCTTCCGGTAAGAGCAGGCTTTTCAAAAATATACTTAATTGGATCCATTTTGAAAATCAACCAAATAGTATGATTCAACATATATTGCTGCAATCGCTTTGCCGCCCAGGCCAGAGCACAACATGTTTTTTCCAGCATAGAATATCGCGAATCATAGTCAGTAAACTTCTTGTTGATATAATAAATGGCGTATTCCTTCTTTCCGGTTTCATCTTGTTGTCTCAAAATACAATCCATGGAATTATCTAACACTGTCAGATACATGATCAATGGTCTTCCTTCAACGAGGGTGAGAAAGATAGGAGGTTCAAGCAAATACTCTTTAATACTTTCAAATGCCCTTTGGCAATCATCTGTCCAAACACAACCTTGATCTTTCTTTAACATCTTAAAGATCGATTCACACGTTGCAGTCATATGGGAAATAAATATGGAAATGTAATTCAAATGCCCAAGGGAGCCTCTAACTTGATTTTCAGTCCTTGGTTCAGGAATTTCTTGAATTTCTTTGACTTTATCAGGATCAACTTAAATTCCTTTTTGGCTGATAATGAAACCTAACAACTTTCCTGATTAGACACCGAAGGTGCATTTATTTGGATTCAAGCAAAGATGATATTTCCTCAAACGCTGAAATAATTTCAACAAATATTCTACAAGCCCTTCTTCAGTCTAGGATTTGGAAATCATATCATCAACATATACATCAATTTCCTTGTGCATCAGATCATGGAATATGGTTGTCATAGCCCTCTGGTACGTTGCACCAATGTTCTTCAACCCGAAGGGCATCACTCTATAACAGAATGTTCCCTAGGGTGTGATAAACGCTGTTTTTCCATGTCCTCAGGAGCCATTCTGATTTGATTATATTCAGAAAATCCGTCCATGAATGAGAATACTTTGAATTTTGCAGTACTATCAACCAACATATCAATATGTGGCAATGGAAAATCATCTTTTGGACTAGCTTTATTTAAATATCTATAATCAACGCATATGCGAACTTTTCCGTCTTTCTTCGATATTGGGACAATATTGGCAATCCACCAAGGGTACACTGATGTCACAAGAAATCTGGCATAATCTGCTTTAAAACTTATTCTTTAATATTTACTTCTATATCAGGGTGAGTTCTTCGCCATTTCTGCTTGACTGGCGGGCACTCTAGCTTTAGCGGCAAATGATGCTCCACGATATCAGTATCCAAACCAGGCATGTCTTGGTATGACCAAGCAAAGAAGTCCATATACTCTTTCAACAATTTAATTAACTTGCTCTTTACACTGAGATGTAACAATGCTCCAATCTTGACATCCTTCGGATCTTCCTCTGAACCCAAATTGATTGTCTCCAACGGCTCTTTATACGGCTGAATGGCATTTTCCTCGCGCTCGAGCAACTGTGACACCTCTTTTGGAATTTCATCATATTCTTCTTCTTCGACCATATACATAGGATATTCAAAGTTGGGAGAGGGTGCAGGGTCATTATATTCAACATGTTTTTTAATTAATCTGCACATATGATTTATGATTTTTTTTAGAAACTCACACATAGGTCAAGTGATTATGAAAATTTATTTACAGTTTTTATTTATTCCAAAATGGTTTTTTCTAATTACCATTTTTCCAAGAAAAAGCAGAAAATAAAAACACAATTTGGAAATCAAAGACAACTTTATTAATGATTTTAATGATCAAAGCAAACATATAAGCCCATATAAAATCATCTTTCACCTTGGGCAGAGTAAAATATTTTTGAAAAGATTAACAAAATAAGTTACTTTGAGACATGGATACAAGCGGGAACATCAATAGTGACCCAGTTCTGGACTTTGACTCCATGCGTCACATAGTTTGGCATTTCCGGCTCTTCTTCATCCTCCATAATAACATTGATCCTAGACACATTTGGATGAAGACAACCTCTTCTATGAAATATAGCTTGATATTTGTCCAAATCATACTTCGGCTTCATGTTCTCACTTCTACCATTCTTCGCAGAAAATTACAAACCAGCCATATTCTTGTTCATCGGCGGATCAACAATCTGCCCCCATACCTTACTAGGGCCATTATGCACAACCTGCTAAGCATCTATGAATGAAGCAATAGAATTCTCATTCTCCCTTACGTTATCAATGAATAAAGCTTGGAACTGAGTTCCAACTACAGCTTCATCTGCTTCCACAACACTCAAAGAGGAAAAATGAGATATTAATAATGCTTGCTCTCCATTTATGATAACCACCTTTCCTTCATGCATGAACTTCATCTTTTGGTGCAAAGTTGAAGTGATAACCCCTGCCTCATGTATCCATGGTCGTCCCAGTAAATAGCTGTAAGTGGGTACAATATCTATGACTTGGAAAGTAATCTGAAACAAGTGCGAGCCTATGTGAATAGGCAAATCTACTTCCCCAATAACAGACTTCCTTGATCCATCGAAAGCTTTTACAATTATGCCACCTGGGCGCATGGGAGCTTCTTGGTGCTTCAACTTCATAAGCGTGCTCCTCGGTATGAAATTTAAGTCGGACCCATTATTAATCAACACAGTTGACAATGAATCGTTCTTACAGTTCATGGATATATGGAGTGCTAGATTGTGATTCCTTCCTTCGTCAGGAAATTCATCATCATAGAAGCTTAGGTTATTACAACATGTAATATTACCTACCACACTTCTGAATTGGTCCAACAACATATCACTTTCCATGAAGGCTTGATCCAACACTCTCATTAAAGATTCTCTATAGGAAGAAGAATTCATCGGCAAGGCCAAAATAGATATCTTTGAAGGAGTCTGCAACAACTGATCTACAATCTTGTATTCGCTCATTTTGATAATATTTAATATATCATCCACATCTTTCTCCAGGGTCGCACCACTGGATTCCCCTACTGCTTTCTTAGTTTCAACACTTTCAAAAACCTTCTTATCGGCACTGACATTCCCTCGAATAACTGGTGCAAAAACACGACCACTACGGGTCACTCTACTGGCTTCATCAATATTCTCTACATTATATAAAGGATGGATGGGTACTTCCACACCATCCTCTAGAATTGTAGCATTGTACTTGAACGGTACGGATTTGTATGATTTGTAAGGAACATGACCTGGCAAGCAAATCACTACTGGAGCAAAAACTGGCTTGCTACAATATTCAATCTCGAGAGGGGTGAAATCATTGAAACAAGGCACGATTACATTCACCCCTTCTTTAGAATATTTGGTCCTCGCAGAATCATTACTAGAGATCATATCTTTGTCTGAGGAAAAGAATTCATCTGCAGAAGCATATTCATCATCCGACTCATTCTTAGCCAAGCAATCTTCAATCAAATTAATTTCGTGGTAATCATTTCTATGGCCTGAAACCTTAATAGTACCATTATCTAATAACAACAAAATACCTTTTTTCACAAGGAAACAACCTCGAGAATCTCTGCAGCAAACCCGACAAGATCCATTATGGTGTTCTACTTGACCATCCATGTGGTAGAAGGTAGCGTGCAATTGAACCAAATCATCATTCATATGGTTCACATCAAAGATCTAGAACTCTCCAGTATATCCGAAGACCATGTTCACTTATGCCTCGTATTCTGCCCTAGGCCTGATTATATGAATGGGGCTTTCATCCACCATTTCCTGTAAATCAGCCTTTATCTTATCACACCCTTGTATATCAACACTGCAGATACCACAACCATCATGGTCATATGTATAGTAAGTAAACTCGCAAAGGTCAACATGCATCTTTACCAAATCTCCTCTGACCAAGTTGATATCAAAAATCTGGAAGTCCCCTGGACAACCAGCAACCATGTTAACAACATTTATTCCTCCATGATTTGGCAAAGGATTATCTTTTAAATTAGCGCCGACATCTTTAAAGGACAAAAGGCCAAATCTCACCATTTTTATACCTCTAATTTCAGGGGATAACAATTTTCCACATTGTGCCCTGGTGCACCCTGATGAAAAGTGCACGTTTGATCTTCCTTATAATACCAAGGCAAAGGTAATGGTATAGCAGGGGTGGCCTACTCTGAACCAACTTTTTATGAATCAATGCTGGGAGTAACTCTGCATAGCTCATGGGGATAGAGTCAAAAGCCTCTCTCCTCTGATTTTTCCCTTGATTTCCTTGAGGGGCTGGTCTTTGATAAGCGATTATGGTCGGAGCCATATTGACAATTGGAGTTACCGAAGCAAACTGTTGATGGCGCTAATGATTTCTTCTAGGAGGATTAACCCTTCTCTCTTAAATAACAAAATCTGTCTCTCCTTCTTTCTTTTTAGCAAATCCGTATGATGGTTTCTTCGTATTTCCAGAATTTTCACTTCTTGTTAAGCGACCCTCTCTTACAGCTTCTTCCAAATGGACACCCATGTCCACCATCTCGGTAAAATCACTTGGTGCACTCGCCACCATTCTTTCATAATAGAAAGCACCTAGAGTCTTCAGAAAAATATTCGTCATCTCTTTTTCTTCCATTGGAGGTATCACTTGGGCAGCTACTTCACGCTATCTCTGTGCATATTCCTTAAATGACTCTTTGTCCTTCTGGACCATTGCCCTGAGTTGATCACGGTCAGGTGCCATGTCCATATTATATTTGTACTGTCTAATAAATGCTTCACCCAAGCCGTTGAAAGTATGAATATTGGCATTATCCAGGCTCATGTACCATTTTAATATTGCACCAGTCAAACTATCTTGGAAAAAGTGAATCAACAAGAGTTGATCATCGGTGTGAGTAGACACCCTTCTCACATACATCACTAGGTGAGCACGAGGACAAGTATTGTCGTTGTACTTCTCGAATTCCGGTACTTTGAATTTCTCAAGTATTTTCACATTTGGAACCAAACACAAATCATTCATATTCTACCCAAACAATTCTTTTCCTTTGAGGGCCTTCAACTCTTTATGCATCTTATCAAACTGATCTTGAAAATCGTCCATTCAATCATAGACACCCAAGCTTTCAATTGGTGGAGGAATAGGGCGATACAATTCATTATTAACAACCAACACAACATTCACTGAAGGAGGTGCAACATAGCGAATCTCATTTCTAGTAGCAGGAGTAATATGCACTAGAGGAGGTGTAGGAGCAACAGCAACCTGAGAAAATGGAGCAACTAGAGCATCAAGATTAAAACCTTCTGGCATGAAGTTCTCTGGAATTCCCCATGGATAACCTTGAGGCATATAATTCTGAACAACAGTAACTGGAGTAACAGAAACAGGATTTTTCGGAGCTTTGGAAGTAACACATTATCTATTAAGGTTGAGAAAGTGGTGGCTGATTCTGAGAAGCCACCAATGATTCCATCAAAGCCGTGTGATTGGCCATACCAGCCTTCAGAGCAGTAACTTCTTCGTGTAACTCACGATTCTCTTGTTCTAGATTATCCATCTTCCTTTTAAAATTAGTCTGAGTATTGTACCGATGAGACCACTTGCTGAATGAAGTAAAGAAGCACAATAAGATATCTGGGTATGGATAGAAATGCAAGAAGTATGTACAATATGATGCATGATATGCAATGCACATGATTTATTTTATTATTAATATTTCAAGGAACTCAAAGATTTATAGACAATTTGCAAATATTAAAGTACTAACACATTTGAAATACTGAAAATCTCATTATAATAACTTCAAAACGGATTACAACTTTTAGTACAAGTTCCAATAATACCAAGTACAAGATAAGATAAAAATATAAGACCCTAAGAAAGAAAAGCTGATGAAGAACACTCCACACATTGATGTTTCCCTGTGAGTCTTGCAATCTGAGCCTTCAACTGCTTGTTTTCTTCTGCATACCTGTTGGCGACCTCTTTCTAATTACCAGAGTTGGGAAGTTAGAAACTAGGTCCTGAATGAGCTCCAGAGGACAATAAATCATCTTTCCTCTCTATCGTCTCTACAACATGACTCTCAAGACTATCAGTCAGATCATCTTTCTCCTTCAAGTATGCTCGGTAGGACACCTCTAAAGTCTGACACTTATTCTTCCAGGCTTCATTTTTCTGCTGCATCCTGAACAGGGCAATATGAAGCTCTTCCATATAATCTAACAGGGGAGGAGTGGTCTTCATAAAAATATCAGGCATGGGTGCTTCCCGGGAATACGACATCTTCAACTAGATGGATCTTGCTTGTACCCACTGAAGATAAGGCTTCAAAGAAACAACCCCTCTAAGTCCCAAGTCCTTCATGCTCTTCCTGTGAATGTGACGCCAAGCCTTTGCAATCTCCTCTTTAGACTCCTTATGAACCTCTCCCTCTTTAAGGAAGAAACCACTTAGATGAATATTATTTGGCTTATCCCTCATCGGATATCTAAGCTGTCGTCGTGCAAGAACGGGATTGTAGTTAATTCCTCCCTTTGAACCAAGAAGAGGTACATTGAGGAAACTACCACAACTGTCAGCAATCTCTACATCATGGAAAGCCTGATGGTACCAAACAATATTTGAATGAGTGAGGGCCATAATCTTCAGAGCCCAACGAGGTTCCTTCCTAACATCTCAGAAAGCATCAGACCGAGGCAAGTGAGAAATAAACCACTGATACAACAAAGGCATGCAACAAATAATCATCCCTCCATGGTAAGAATCACAAATATGAATAGAGTAATAGGAATCACCCAATAATGTAGGAATTGGATTCCCAATCCTAAAGATCCTAATGGCATTGATATCTACAAACTTATCGACATTGGGAAATAAGAACAATCCATAAGCAAGTAGAGCAAAGATGGCCTCAAAAGCAACTATACTCTTCATCCTAGAAAAATAGTGAGCTTTCTCCAACAAGAAATGAGCAGGTAATCCTCTAATCGCTCCTTTGGTAGTCATGTGGGCTTCAACCTCAGACTTCCCCAAATGGATCAAAGCAGTAATCTCATGGGATTTTGGCTCCCCCTCTAAACAGGTAAAAGGAACATAATTGGTAATAGGTAAACCCAGTAGATAAGAATACTCTTCCAATGTAGGCATCAATTGATAATTAGGGAAAGTAAAGCATTGATACGTCGGATCATAGAGCTGGACCAAAGTCGAGAGAATATCCTCCTTCATCCTAAGATTATAAGAGAAATGATGGACCCATACTTCCTTTGAAAATCTGTAGAACTCTCGTTCTCGGGAGTCAGACTCATCAACTCATCTATCTTGGGATCTTTGAAACTGTACTTCTTAGTCTTTATTTTTCTATAATCCATGGTTAAAAGTACCTGAGATATTCATAAAGATCCAACTTTAAGTCCCTTGAAACATGATGTTTTAAAAGATGCTCATGGGTGCATGAATGCATGATGCAACAATCACACACAAGATCAAAAATATAAGGTTCATAGGTTCAACGTCACGAGCATGAGGTCGAAGATACTACCCACAAGGTATGATCTAAAAGTTTATCACCTTCTGAACAAGGTTCTAAGAGGTTCCCATAGTCTACATCCTTCCTTCGGATATTACCAACGTCCTGATTGACTCAGTAATTAGCAATATTCTCAGGAAAAACTCGTCTGAGCGTAGTATCGCGTGACAACCATTTCTGAATTACTCTGTCATAGCTTCCTCACTACACTTAAAAGGCCAAGATGGATTAAAGGTTCTATGGTCCTCAGTTTCAGCAGGCTCCCAGGTCGAAAGCAGCACATCTTTCCAATTACTCAATAAACGACACTACAGTCAAAGTGGCATCCACTGAGTGGGGGATCTCATGTCTCCTTTTTTGGGATTACTCCCTCAAAGTTAGCATGACTATACCACCCGTCCTATCTTAATTTTGCCAAAGTCTGGGTAGAGGACTTATGAGAAATAACCAAGCACCCTGAAAACTAGGAAAATCCAGACAAACATACATACAACATATAATATACAACAAATAATAGCACATACACAAATAAACAAAGATAGGCTCAAACCACTTAGAGATGGACAAACAATAGGTTAATCATTCCCTGACAGAGTTTCCATTTTTTTGTAGTGGTAGAAATGTTAAGACTAAGCCATTGGATTGACTTGACTCGTACAGATCAAATAAAAATATCGCCACCGTGCTTTATTGTTTCCAAAGGAATGGGAAAAGAGCGAATAACCCAGAAAAGAGGGGGAGAGAATCTAAGTTCGGGGGTTGGTTATGTAAAGGGAAGGTATTAGCACCCTAAACATCTACGGCACTCCGCAAGAACCTCTTTGAAAATTTGTGTATTTTGGATATAAATGTAATATAAAAATAGATGGTGGAGATGAGAAAAGAAGTACATTTTTTTAATTTTTGCACCGGTCGCGGTTGCGAATGTTTAGTGCCTATACCACCTTCCATGCAATAGGGGATCAGGGTACTCGTAGTTCATCCTTAAAAACTAAAAAAAACATAAGTGTGTTGGTTAATTTTAAGAGATAAGACATCATCGTCTTATCCGAATGGAAGAACATACGTACTACCCACGATTATGAGAAAGGAGAATTTGAATCATCTCAAAGTGGAGGATATGGCTTGGATTGTAAAATAAAAAAAGCTTCATTCAACACCCAAGTGGAAAATATCTCACTTTACTACATATCGTAGAAGTGTAGTAGCTCGCATCACTACAAGGATTGACAAGAGTATAATCTTTTGAAAAAAAGTTTTAAGGTAAAAAGCCAAAGTGGAAAAATGGTTTGAATGAGATTGATTGACTTTTATTCTTCTCACAAAAATGTCAAAGTATTATTAAATTATTTAAAGTTTGATTAAGAAAATATTTTGAAAATGCACGGACCTAAGTCCAAGTTTATTACGAAAGCAGTTCAAGTTTAGAAACAAGAAGAGTTTTCAAAAGGAGAGAGAATATTTTTGAAATTAAAGAAGATGGGAGGAGATGAAGGGACTATCCTAAAGCATAAGGTAAAAGCTAGGGAAAAGAACTGTCTAACCAACAAGAAGCCAACACTTAACATAATGAGTCAATGTAGAATTCCCATCCTTTGGATTGAAGTCATACAAGCAAAGATAATAAACCTCTTAAGAAAACCAAGCTTCAATTGCATTAAGTCTTCACAAAAATTAGGCAAAGTAACGGCTTGTGATCGGTGGATCTGGAACTGACTGTTTAACGCTGGTTCGCGAAATGTCGCGGAAGCAAGAGTCACCACCGTCTTTTATTTTCTCCAAATGGAAAGGACAAAAGCACAGAAAAATTCCTTATAGAGATTGCTCTCGGTTCGGGAGGTAGGTTATAGAAAGGGAAGGTGTTAGCACCCTTTCTATCCATGGTTATCCATGGGCTCTTAGATACTTGCTCATTGTGTTTTCAAAAATGGTTTGTTTGCTTTTCAATTGTGGGTTTTTAAAAAAAGTTTCTTTGAAAATTCCAGTTCGACTCTTGTATCGGTCCTCAAGAGTGTTTGAAAAATTGCTTTCGAAAGCTTTTTGAAAATGTGTTGGTGTGAAAAGTATTTTTGATTTGTTTTGAAATTAGAGCAAGTATCTTAGAGTTGTCTACCTACCCTAAGGAATTCGTCTGTGTAAATGTCCTTTAAAGTAGTGCCATCCCACCATTGAGAGGTAGGTAGCACCACCGTTGGAGGTGTTCGGGTCAATTCGAGGTTCGGGACATGGTGATCACCAGAGCAATGGGAAGACACCTTAGAAGCTACCCTCATGCCAGGTTCCCGGATCATGAGGACTTACTAAGACATCCTCTACTCGACGATCACCTTTCGAGAGGCAAGGCAACAGTGAGGCGTACCCTAGGGGTGGTGTGTGATTTGTGTGTCGTTTTCATTTGCATTTATCTTGTCATGTTATTGGTGTTCTACGCTTGTTTTTATTTTGCCCATACATTCTTTCATGCCCTTATTTAACAGTTAAAAATATTGCGGGAAAGTAAAAATTCTAAGCTATTACAAAAGGCGCGGGTCCACATCGCCAAAATTAAACCAGGACCCGATTTTGACAGAAAAATAAAGTAAATAAAGAATTTAAAAGTGCAAGAAATAAAGATTACATGGCCTTGGGAGAGATACATAAATATTTAAACGAAATAAAATAAATATGCGAATAAGAATTAAATCGAAACGAGGGCATTGGACCCTTTTTGCAAAATTAAAATTATGTGGAATTAATTAATAAAGAAAAGGAGATGTTTTTGGTATTTTCTAGTATTTTAGGATTTAATGAAAAAAGAATTAATTAAAATAAATACTAACCCTAATTCTAATGGCTTTTAATTTATTAAGAAAACATTGAATTTTAACCTAAAGTAACCCTAATTTTTATATACAAATTTAATTATAAAAATAAATATTTAATTATTTAATTATTATGAAAGAAAAATAAAAAGGATAAAAAATTAATATGAACCCTAATTCTATGTTTTTTAGATTTTTATCAAAAGAATTAAAATTAAAACCTAATTTAACTAAGTTTAATTATATACAATTTATTTATGAAAATACTAAAATAAAATATTTATTATATTTTCTCTTTTCCTTATTTTTTTGATGTTTTTTATATATTGTGAAAATAATAAATTAATTAAATACAAGAATTAAAATAAAAATAGAAATAATGTAAAAGAAAATATTTGAAATGGCAAACCTAGGGGGGTATCAGTCCCCAAAGTGGAGGTTAAGCGCATGAATTTGAGCCCAAGCAAACCTGACTTCGTTGACTTTCTCCAGGCGCCGTGTGACGTCTTTGACTAGGACCTACCATGTTCCTTGGATCTGTGCCTTTAGATTGATGTAACTGACGCGTGGACGACTTGATCTTGGAAGTGTATGGTATGTCCCTTAGGCTGAAACTACATGTGAACGTAAATTGAAAAATAACATTGAGATAATGAAGACCTGGGGCTCGAACCCAGGTCATGCACTTTACCAGCCAACACGTATGCCACTAAGCCACTTCGTTCATCTGTAAATTAATATAATAAACAAACATAATAAAAAAAACGCGTTAATGTTTCCCTTTTTCGCGCGAACTTTTGAATTGACCAATCAGCTTATGCCACCGAACCATCTTCTTCGTTGTGTTTTATTTTCCTGAAAAAACATAAAACATTGGCAACGGTTTTCATGTGTTCTTTTAGGCCATCTATGGAAAAATAGCGAATAGCCCTATGATGCTCATAAATTGAGCGCGAGGGTAGCTTCTTCTTCGTCCAGATGCGCTGATCATGACCATGGTACTGTGGTGTCCCAATTTTGCCTCATGTTAAAACCCCTAATTTGAAATCCTGTAAACCCTAAAACGTGATAATGGTAGAATCGTATACACAGCTCAAAAACACAATTAAGTTACATGGTTAGCATTAGAACAAGTCAATTAGTGTGAATGCATCAAAAAAACACAATGAAAATGCCTAAATATGGAAACACGATTATGCATTTTTTTTGAAACAGTTTGAATCCATGGTACCAATTCTGGGCGTATGAAGGTTGGAGAGTGATCCAGTTAGCTTCAGTGGGATACAAGGAAGCTTTTGCAATTGGTTTTGTGCTTTGAATCCACCTAAAACCTGATTTTCAGTTTTGAGTTTTCTTGCAAAAAAATTCAAGTTTGATAATGGGGTTTTGCGCAGCTTTTCTGGTCCTCCTCATTAGGTTTTCGTTCTATGCTTATGTATGAATATATTAGGTCAACAAACTTGATCAGAATCTTTTGCATTCATGGCTTTTGGAGATTTGATTTTCAATCATATTTTTTCAATCTTTTTCCATGTGCTTTTGTACAAATCATGATCAATTCTCTCCAAATCTTTCCCTATTTAATTACACACGAATTATTGAGTAGATTTCATGCACAAAAAGATTGTAAAACTTAGGTTAAATATTTTTCATGTATTTAATTTGATTTAAATGAATTATTATTAATAAAAATTCAAATAAATAAATAAAAAATGAAGAAATACTTCCCTTTGGGCCAAGTGGTCGTGCACATGCTTTGGATAGTGAATTATGGAAGAAAAATGGGCCCATTAGCAATTTTAGGTCATTTGAATCAATGTTAACTTTTCAAAATATCCAAAAATTTCCCAACTTCCACAAGGCATAACTTGCTCAATTTTTAAGCTTTGCTCATGTTCTTGGACATTTTGGAAAGGTCTTTGAGTCCTCTAATCAATGCCTTTGGT
The DNA here is from genome assembly GCA_948472305.1 of Vicia faba. NCBI lineage: Eukaryota > Viridiplantae > Streptophyta > Magnoliopsida > Fabales > Fabaceae > Vicia > Vicia faba. Next base: position 944,310,848 of record OX451737.1, read on the forward strand.
CCCATGGCATTTTGATTTACCAATCTCAAGTTATGGCCTTTGACTTAAAGTCCCTTTTTGTTGACTTTTGAAAATGACCTATAATGTTGAAATTGATAACTTTTTGTGAGAGCATTTCTTGGACTTGAAGTATGAAGATGAGTTGTAGGAAATGTCTTTCTCTTCAAAATGAGCTTTGGATGGAATTTTTTTGATAATCCATGTGAAAGTTATGCCCTGGTCAATTTACAGTTGACTTTTTCAGCTGTCCAAATAAGGAAACTTTTGCATCTTGATGATTTTTGAGCCAAGCTTTGAGAATCATGATCAAGCATTGATAAAATGATGTTTGTGGCTTCAAAATGATATGTTGACCAAAAATTTGAACTTTTGACTATCAAATGACCATTTTGCCCCTACAGTTGACTGTAGTGCAATTAGGGTTTTTGACTGTGAAATTTTGTGCTGAAAGCCTTGAAACTTGATAGGAGGATGCTTGACCATATTTGTAGGCATGTGAGACTTGATTGGACCTTTGGAAACTTCATTTTCTTGATCAGAACCAAAACCCTAATTTTGACTGTTCAAGAGGCTCTTGAACTGTGCAACCCTTGGGGAACTTTGAAGCTTGGCTTGGCATTTCTTTGAAGAATATGGGAGGGCAAATTTTGGGGTACAACACGGCTGTATACAGATGAATTCCTGATCACAGAAAAATCATGTAATCACAATAACCTGCACACAAAGCAAACAAACAACCCAATGTCTTGGGGTAAACCCCCAAGAACTCCAGACAAAATAACAGTTGAGGTCACAAGGTCTCAAGGTAGGTTAAGGTCTCTAATCCTAAGTCCAAGAAGTCCATCACTCTATAGTGCCAAGGATAGTAACCAAATAGTCCAAGTAACATTGAAGTTTTTTTTATGGTTCAAGTTGATTATTAAGTATCTTCAAAAATAAATGAAAAGCTCAAGTGAGCAAAAATAAATAAATAAAAAATGACATAAAAGTAAATGCTCAAATGAGAAAAGATGAAAATAGCATGAAATGTAAATGCTAAAATAAATGTGCTTAAAGTAAAAGCATATAGTAAAAGCACAAATTAAAGTAAATTGTTATAAATTAGAGGATAGTTGAATGATCATATTGAAACTTGTATATTGAAGAGAAGCATGTTTTTTGAATCACTCAAAAATACCAAAAGATGAGCAAGATATAGCCTTTTGAAGTTCAAAATCCTAGCTCCTAGAGCAACAAAATGCCTTGGAAACTCTTTTCAATTTTGAAAAACCTTCTTGTACAAATACTTTTGTCATGTTAATAGAAGTTGTTGAGGATGATAATGCGAAACCATAACAACCATAACCATTTCCAAATATTGAGAATTGAGGGAGATATGCACTTGTGATCAAGAAATCAAGGGCTTATCAAATTAGGTTAAACTTCTTTAGTCAACCCTTACATCTTTGAACTATCTTTCACAACTTGTGGTATGATGAATCATAATAGACCTTGTCATGATATTACTTCAAAGCACCTTCAATGATGAAGCTTGAATCTCAATGAAGCTTTGTTGAAGAAGGCATGGAAATAAACTCACGAACCTGTAGATCAACTTGATGGAATGTGTTGTGATTTCACCTATAATATCACCAATTAGGGAAAATATTCATTGTATTTATTAATTAAAAGTTAATAAATACAAAACATAGATGATCACAAAATACAAGTCAAGGTTCTTGGTGATTCCCCATGAGCAAAGCTAAAGGTAAGGAGAAGAATCAAACCATAGTGTGATCTTGTTGTGATTGAGTTGATATGATATGATAAAGGAATATTAGGGGCAAAAGTTGGGGTACAACACTCTCCATTCATTAAAAGGCATGGTCGACTAATCAGTTTGGTTACCACGGGTTTTGAAGAAGACATGATGAGTGTTATGTTCTAGTTCTTTGACCCTGTACATCACCGCTCCACTTTTCCTGATTATCAGTTGGTACCCACGATGGATAAATTTTCTCAATTACTAGGGGTTATTGTTCTCAATCAAATACCTTTCACCGGATTAGAGAAAGAGCCATAACCTGAAGAAATTGCATCAATCTTACATCTGAAGCGGTCTGACATTGTATCAAATTGGGAAACAAGGAGTGGAGTTAAGGGTTTTCTAGCTAAGTTTCTGTTAGAGAAGGCTCGAGTGTTTTTGGATGCTATGAGTTTTCAAGCTTTTGAAGAAATTTTGGCTTTTCTAATCTATGGGTTGGTACTATTCCCTAATCCATACCAACTCATAGATGTGAATGCCATCAAGATACTTCTTTCTCGTAACCCTATGCCTAACTTGCTCGGAGACATTTTGCATTCTCTTCACACTCGTACTATGAGGAAGCGAGGGAACCTTATATGTTGCATACCTTTTCTATATATGTGGTTTATTTCGCACCTTCCTCGATCAGTATTGAAGAATGAACAAGGTCTAAGGTGGTCTCAAAGGATGATGTCGCTATCTCATTCAAATTATTGGTGTTCCCCATCTCTAGAAGATGTTACTATCATTGACCGCTATGGGGAATTATCTAATGTTCCACTCCTTGGCATTAGGAGAGGTATTACTTACAACCCTTCTTTGGCTCTACGACAATTTGGTTATGCTCGAAGAGATGGTCCTCATGATACACTTATCCAGGGTATCATGTTCGACTACGAGAACAATTTTCAAGGTTATCGTTAAAGGTTTATGCGAGCTTGGGGCATGGTAAACAAGATTGATAGCAATACGTTAGGGCAAAATAATTATACCCCTTTTGAGCCATATCTCAAATGGGTGCGATCTCGCTCTCAAAACCTCATGATGCCATATCCTGATGTCTTATCAGTAATTGTGGAAGATGTTGCCGAAGGGGATATTCCTTATACCATTCTTCACCCAGTGATGCCTACTGACCTCGAAGAATTGCAGAAGTCATGGATTCAACTCAAGGAAGAACGGGACACCTTTGAAGCTCAGTTCTATGCAAGTGGGAAGAAAGTGTTGGAGCTCACCAAGCAACTTCAAGAGGAGAAAATCCTTAATGCATACATCGACATGAAAATAAAGCGTCCGTGGGAGACTTGAGCCTCAGGTCTTAGAATTTCATATTGTTGTCTCCTTAAGACCCTTTTGCTTTTCATTGTAAACCTTGAAGGCATTTTGTAACTCTGAACTTATTAATGAAATCTTTGTTTCTATTTCCTTTTTGGCTAGAAAATTTAAATCACCTAAGGTTCTTGAAAACATTGCATCCACATATCATGCATCATTTCATAAGCAGGTTTTCCGATACGGGTTCCCTCGTCTATTTACTATTTATTTCAGTATAAGATGACTCTCGAACAAACTGTCAAGGATCTCCAAACTCAGCATGCACAATTTCAAGAGACTCTTCTGAATCTGGCCAAAGAGAAACAAGAGATGATGACGCTCCTCACTACAAAAAAAGAAGACTAAGAAGCGGGCTGTTATCCTTAACATGGGGAGAAGATTCAAAGGTCCTGCTTGTGACACGGTGGCAGAACCGACTGTTAATACTGGTTTGCATTTTTTGTTCGCAAATTTAGTGGTAAGAAAGAGTCGCCACCGACTTTTATTTTATCCAATCAGGAAAAGGAAAAAGAACAGAAAAAACCTTTTTCGAGAATGTTTTTGAGTACGGGGGGTAGGTTATTGAAAGGGAAGGTGTTAGCACCCTTTCTATCCATGGTTTTCCATGGGATCTTAAGTATTTGCTCATTTTTAAATTGCTAGTGTGTGCTTGCTTTGAAAAGTTTTATTTTACTTTGTTTTAACCCTTGTTTCTGTCCTCAAGAGTGTTACGAAGTTGTTTTTGAAAACCTTGTTTGAAAAGTGTTTGGTGTGAAAAAGTTTGTTTTTTTTGAGCAAGTACTTAAGAACTAACCTACTTACTTGAAAAAGACTGTTCATTTTCCTTTTAGAAAATGCTATCCCATTATTGAGAAATAGGTAGCATCGTCGTTGGAATTTTAGAGGGATGTTCGAAGGGACGAAATGGTCACTGAAGGCAACAAGTAAGGATACCTTAGCTTTTCGAAGGGATTATCGTCATAAGATCAATTCGTAGGCAACTCGAGGGACAAGTAGGGACTGTGATCTTTATGACGACTTTGAATCGCGGGTCATTGCTAAGGTATCCCTAAGTTCGAGGGCCACAACCATTATTTCCGAGGCAACCAAGTGTGGAGTACCCTAGGGGTGCAAGTGTGCAACAATGTGTTTTTTCAGTTATATTTATCTTGCAGTTTAGTGACCTAAAATTGATTCGTTAGTCATACACGCCTAAGTTGCTAACAATTATATACAAGCATCCAAAATATAAAAGCGAGAGGGTAAAGGTCCTACGCAATTACAAGACTTTTGCAGATATATAATTATCTTGACTGTAAATAAAAACGCGGAAGTTTAAACCCTAATTACTATTACAACCTCAAAACAGTTACAATAATAATAAAAGGAATTCAAAAAAACACACGCGGCGAATTAAATGCGAGAATTAAAGAACCCTAAAAATTTAATTGAAAAAATATTTAGGTTATTATTATTTTTTGAGAAAAATTAATTAGGTTATGTGCAAATTAAAAACCCTAATTTCTAATTGATTTAAATTATATAGAAAAAACAATTAGATTGCCCTAAATAATTAAACTAATTAATTAATTAAAGAAACAAATATATATATATATATATATATATATATATATATATATATATATATATATATATATATATATATATATATATATATATAAAATATTTTTTAGGTTTTTTGTGATTTTCTGTTTTAATAAAATAATAAAAAAATGATTTTGTTATTTTGTAAAGAAAAAATAAATTAAGTAAATAATAAAAAATAAGAAATAAAATAAAAAGATTAGAGGTGGGCCTGTATTGAAGCTAAAAAAGGGGGGTGCATGTCTGAATTTTTGGGCCCATTAGTGGCTAAGCCTAGTCGACACGCCTGATATTGTGTGGCCAAGCCTGTAGGGTGCACCATGGTCTTTGCTTCCTGGGACATTGTATTGGATTGATGATGAATCACATGGCTGGATTAATGGATGCATGGTAGGCGCCTGGACGCGTGGAGCATAGAATCTGTAGTGAAACATTAAGAAAATAGGGAAAATGATGGGACCTAGGATCGAACCCAAGTCCTCCCACTCAGCATACGCGCGCTTAACTAACTGGGCTGCAATGCTTAGTTGTTAATGTAATAATAACAAATGATAATATATAAAAAACAAGTGGATTGACGAATTTAAAAAAAAAACGCGCGCCGACATTTGAACGGACCAACGATGATTAGCCACGTATCTTCTTCTTCCCCTGTCCGTCGTTTTAGGTCTGTAACTTTTACCTACAGACAAACTTCCATGGCTATAATCCAGTGACTTTCAAAAATCAACAGCAAGCATGATAAATTAATTCCAAATACACGGATCAACTCGTCTTGATTCCATGAGCATCATGATACCATTTTCTTGGGCCAATTTAACCTGTATAAAAAAAATCCTAAAACGGCAAAGCAAACCCTAGCAATGGAAATTACGAGTACATGCACTAAATCATCAATTAAACCATTCAAACATGTTGAAAATATGTCAATGAACACAAATATATCATTAGAACATGTTTATGATGCAAGAATTGTTGTAATCAAATTTGAAAAAAAGAACAAACCGCGTGGGTGTTATGTGCCAATTCTGGGCTTGTGGAAGCTTGTAATTGATCGTGCTAGCTTCTAGGAAGGTCCAGGAAACGATTGGTAGCTTTGACATTCTTTGAATCGGCCTCTAAGTTGGAAATCGATCTACCACTCTTTTGACAATTTTTCAGTTTTTGTTTGCAGCTTTTACGACCTCTCTCCTCCTTTTCTTGGCTTGGTTGTGTCCTATATATATATTAGAATTGATTAGGTCAACAAAAATTTATTGTATCTTGGTGAATTAAGGAGATTTGATTTGATTTTGTTTTTGTATTATATGTTTCTAAAACAAGCACAATCATGCCAATTTCGCTTCAATTTGCCTTGATCTAATTTGATATGATTTGCCAACATAATTGGATTTGATTCCTACAAAAAATGAGTTCAAAAATAAATCTTTTGTATTTTTTGCTATTTATTTGATTTAATTTGAACTTTAAATAATAAAAAATCAAAATAAAATAAATAATGAACAAATAAAGTGTAGATACTGATTTGGGTCGTGGACCATGTCACAAGCAAGATTCAATCATGAAAAACTAGGCCCATTTGACAAAAAATGCATTTTTGAGCACATTTGACTTTTGGAAATTTTGCGAAAATGGTCAACTTTGACAAGGCATATTGTGATGCGGTGGGAGAACTGACTTGAGGTTTTGCGTTTTGTCGCAAATGTTGCGGTTAGCAAGAGTCGCCACCGAATTTTCTTTTATCCAAAAGGAAAGGTAAAAAAGCACAGGAAAGACCTTTGAGATGTTTTCTTGAGTTCGGGGGGTAGATTATGAAAAGGAAAGGTGCTAGCACCATTTTCATCCATGGTTTTCCATGGGCTCTTAATTACTTGTTTAGATCACTTGCTTTGTTTTTGTTTGAAATGGTGTTTGGTGTGGTTTTGAAAGTATTTTGTAAAAGAGGCCATTTGTTTAGGCAATCTTTGTAATGATTCTCGTTCGTAAGAATGTATACAAAGATGTTTGTCTTTTGAAAATGTTTTCAATGTTTTGTAAGATGTGTGTGTTTGTTTTTGAAAAAATAGCAAGGATTGTTTTGAAATTGAGCAAGTAACTTACTCAAATGTCTTTCTTGTGCATTTTTATTCCTTTGACATTGTTGACTTACCATTGATTTGGTAGGCAACCCTATCTTTGGATGTAAACGGGACTGGCGTGGGTCATCGTATAACCATGATAGCAATGTTGCCAAGTATCTTAGCATTTTTGAGGGACCAATATCATTTTGTTTTAGGCAACTTTTGAATAGCTTCATCGAGGGACTATGATCTTATATTTGTTTTGTTTTGCCAAGATACTTCGCATGCGTAACACGACCATTTTATTTTAGGCAACCAAGTGGGAGAAACCCTAAGGGTGCTTGTGTGCAAAGTGTGTCATTTTCATGCTTTTGTCTTGCATTTAGGGTTTTCTATTTTGCTTTGTTTTTGTTCTTATCATGCAAACCCTAATTTACTAATCATGGTATAAAAGCGATAAATTGCGTAAAATAAACTAAGCTATTACAACAATTTTATGGGAGGGGGGAATACAAGTTTGAATGGGGAAATTGCACAAATATAAAACTAAATATATTATTACAACCAAATCGAATATGCGCGAATTTAATTGAGTACAATACAAATATTTAAAATGCAATGCAATGTTCATGTTAGGAAAATGTTTTTATGTCTTGTTTTTGTGTAAGAAATATAATCAATTTAAACCCTAAAAATTAAAAGGAAAGAATATATTAATTATTTTTTGAAAGGGGGTAAACCCTAGTTTTTGAAATTAAAAGAAAATAATGCTTCATGTTTATTATTTTGTACATTTTTTGAATAAGAAAATAATAAATAATATTATATGTAAATATTAAAAATTAAGTATGTACAAAAATAAGTATTTATGAGTATAAAATGTATAATAAAAATATTAATTATTTTTAAATATATTTACAAGTTATTTAAGAAAATAAACTCTATTTATCAAAATAAATTAGTTTTCATGTGAGAAAATAATAATAATAAAAAAAATAAAAGTCTGAAAAATAAATAAATCATTTTTTGGTATTTTTTATCATTAAGAAAAATAAATGAAAGTATTAAATATAAATATATGAAGAAAAATATAAAATATAAAAAGTTCAGCAAGGGGCGTGCAAATAACAAGTCAGGGGGTGCAAATAGCAAAAACAAAAAGGCCGAAAGCACAAAAAGCCCAGAACATCATCCTTGTCCTTCGTACGTTCTTCCCTGCGCGTGTTTTCCAGTTCAAACTGCATCTTGCTTATGCTTGCATAAAAACAAAAACTCGAAACATGAAAAATGTGGCATTTGAGCTCACGATTCCAACCATATAAATTATGTAATCTAACTCTTAAAGATCAAAGAGAATTTTTGAACCCCTAATTCATGACCTAACTTTTTCAGAGTTTTCAATCTTCAAATTCTCTTAGCACAAGTAATATAAATGAAAAGTAATGATATGTGCAGCTTCGTTATGACAAGGGCTACATTTTCCTTCACAAATTGTGGCTTGAGGTTGCTTATTCAGAGAGATAGAGTTTGAAAAAATACCTCATTCAGCTGGATTCGTGTAGGGCAATGTAGGGACTTTAATGGAGGCCTGGTGACTGTTTGAGCTTCCTTGAACTTCCCTGAAGTTATTCCAATGCTTATCTTGCTTTGAGGATGGCTGGAACTCTCTGAACAAGTCAAACTGCAAGCTTCCAAATTGAAAATGGTGGATGCTGAAATAGGGGTTACATAACCAGGGTGATGGCGTGGATTGTCTAGGTATCAAGTGAATAATATGTTTCAAATGATTAAACGCAAAATGCACGAGCCAAATGAGAGTTGGCTGTGCTTTTGCAGAAATTCTGTGTTTGGGAAGTTTTATGGAGTTTTTCATTTTGAGAGTGTTTCAGGTTCAATCCAAGCATGTTATGCCTTGTACCAAGTTTGTATATTTGTATAGAAGTGATACAAAGTCAGCCCTTACTAACTGTGCAAGCTTTGGACCTTTTTGCAACTTTTCTTGCATTTGAAGTAAAGTGACAAGACCAATCCCACATGCTTGTACTAGCTTGCTTGAGGGCTGAAATGAGTTGGTACACATTGCTTGAGAGCTGTAGAGTTTGCTTGTACCAAAGGGACAGGTTCAATGCTCAAGATTGATAAAGTTGCAAAAGTTCCCCCTTATGAAAATTGCATTGTAACCTTTTGGCCAAAAATGGAAATACATCTTGTGTAAAGCTTCAAAAGCAAAGATAAAGGCTTTAGCTTCTGAGTATGCATTTAATTATGGAGTGTATAGCAAGCTTAGTACCTGTAAAGCAAGATATAACCAGCATAGATTTGATTTGTAACTTGATGCTATGTGAAAAATGGCTTGAACAAAAGTGAGAAAATGCCAACTTCCCTTTTTCGATTCTCCCTACTAAAAAATGATCTTGGAAAGTTATTGTATATTTTGGAAAGCTTGCAATGTTCTCTATAATCCATATTTAAAATGAATTTTGAGATACCTCTTGGAACTGGGTGAAAAATGTCCATGAAGTTGGGTCTAAAACCTGCCTAAATTAGGGCAAAATTTCACTAAGTTATTTAGTTCATGGCCCTATATTCACAAATTCATAACTTGAGATCCAAGCATCTTTAGGGAAAAGTTTGTGAAGCAAAGTTGTAGGATTCATAGAGGACTATAACTTTCATGTTTGAAGTTTTCTTTGAATCAAAATGTATCATGGTGAAAAAGTGGTGCAAAGTTGAGAAAAAATAAGAAAATTTTTATACTTAGAAAATTAATTTATGAAAATTTTCAAATTAAAACTCTAATTTGAAAATTTAGTTTTCTTGGTCAACAAGTTTCACATTTTGACATATCTTGATGAATTATGACCCTTGGCACTTGATTTTGACCAAAAAGTCAAAGTATGACTTTTCAGTGTACAGTTGACTTTTGATCAGTTGACTGCAAATTTCATCTGTCAATCCAATGAACTTGAGATCTTTTGAACCATGTAATTAGGTCAAGATGATGCCATTGAATCCTTGAAATCATTCTTGACCTCAATTGGTCATTGGCTAGTTTAAAAATCAGAAATTACCCTTTCTCAGTCAAAACCCTAATTTTGACCATTTTGCCCTTTTGATGATTTGATTAAATTTCTTGAGGATTTGTGATCCAAACTTGATCAAATGGTACATATGAGTCTAAAATATTGATGTGGATCAAAAATTATGAAGTTTGAATGTAAATTGGCCATGGTTGACTTTTTCCCCAATACATCTGATTTTTAGGTCAATTGTCCAATTGACTGATCAAAAATGTGGTTCAAGGCTTGCAACTTATCATGAACAATCTTAGGGGTCCAAGATGATGTATGAAAGTTACATGAATAATTGGTGGTCCAAAAATCCTTGTGCAAACTCAAACCCTAATTTGGGGTTATTAGTGCAAGATGAGATGTCTTGAGCTGACCAAACCCTAATCTTGTCTTGAGTCCAAGAAGTCTTGTGAGAAAAGTCTTGATAAATGAGAGGGAAAATTTTGGGGTACAACAGCTGCCCCTGTTCAATCTTCTTGAACTTGAAGAGTTAGATTGGCGAGTTTTGCCGTTCGTGACTCGAAGGTAAAAGATGATTAGACACTAGAGTGCCTATAAATTTGCACTCGACAAAGTGTAGTTGAGGGAATGGGCTTAAAGATGCCATTTGGAGAGGTGATATAATCTTTTTGGAGATGGGCTTGTAGATGCCATTCAAGAATGTTTGCTGAATTGTATGTTGTAAGTCAAAAGAATAAGTATCAGAATGGTGTCCGTGCCTGGAATGTATCTGAACTGTATCTGGAGACTGAACCTGTATGAGCAACAAAATAGCATCCGTGTTTAGAGCGTATCCGAGCTGTATCTGAACTTGAAATCTGAATAAGGGCAAGAATGGCATCCGTGTCTGAAGCGTATCTGATCTTGAAATTTGAATGAGTATCAGGATGGCATCCGTGTCTGGAGCGTATCTGAACTGTATCTGAATGTTGAAGTCTGAATAAGTAACAAAATGGCATCTGTGCCTGGAGCGTATATGAACTGTATATGAAAGTTGAAGACTGAATGAGTATCAGAATAACTTCCGTGTCTGGAGCGTATCTGAACTATATCATGAACTTGAAATCTGAATGAGTATCAGGATGGCATTCGTGTCTGGAGCGTATCTGTACCGTATCTGAAATCATTGAACATTGTTAATGGTAGCTGTTAATCTTATCCTGAAAAGGGTAAAATGTTAGCTAAAACACAAATTAATGTTGCATGAAATATATGATGCAATATATGTGTTTTATCAATGTTTATGACATATGGATATAATGTATGCGCATGTAAGCTGATTTGCTATTTTGCTGAGGAAAATAAATCCTTGATTGCTGAGGATATATGGATTCTTCATGTCTTGAAGTTGGAGTATTGACAAAAATTCTGTTGCGAGAAATTCCATATACTGCTTGAAGAATATGCTTGGGGAATCCAAAGAATTTTGATGACTTCTACTGGGGATTAATAAGGAGAATCTTCATTCTGTTGGGGAGCAATGAGAACTCTGTGGGGAAAAAGCTAATTCCTGTTTGGAAAAAGTTCAGGAGTTTCAGTCGTCTGCCACTCTACTGGGGAATTATCCTATGTTAAGGAGAAACAGAAGTTAACTATTATCTGGTTGATTTTCAGGCTTGAAGATAATCTGCTGGGGAATTTGAAGAAACTGAATGGTTTCCGCTAGGGATTGGTAGTTGGAAGCTTCAGCTCTGCTGGGGATCTTAATGATGTACTGTAGGGATTTCTCATGGAATAGCCTAAAGACGTTTTCCTATTCTTTTAACCTGACAGTAATTGTTCTTTTTCATTTTGTTTATTTGTAAATAGTAATTATGTTCAAATGCATATGTTCATTAATGAATCATTGGACTTTTTTGCAAATAAAAACACAAGTGTAAAGAAAAAGGCAAATAGTTTTCAGTACTCTGAAAGAGATATCTTTGTATTTACTTTGAATAAGTATTTTGTACAAAGGAGACAGACATCCTAGTAAGAGGATGGTGTCATAAAAGTAAGAAAAATTTATACAAAGAAAGATAGCTATATGTGATAATCCCATGGGGTTCCCATTCTGCTATAGCCTTCGTATCTTCGAGTATCTTGTACATTTGTTGCTTCGTCCGAAGATGATTGAATTGATCAGAAACTCTGGGTTTGTTAGTGAAGAGATTGAAGTTGTCCTCAAAGTGATCCGACGAGACATAGTCATACGCTTTAATTCCCTAACTTTTGCCTGGACTGCCCTTTCGGGTTTCCAGTCCATCCGGAAACCCTTTTTTGCCCAAGTCGCCCTTTCGGGTTTTCAACTTGCCGGATATACAGATTTTTTTAATTTTATCCCTAATTTTTGCCCGAACCTTTTGGTTCGCCGAGATGCCCTTGTTTTTCCTAGGTGTGTCAACCTAGCGGGTCTTTTATGCGTAATATCTTTTGACTATGTCTGTGTTTGCAGGGTGTGGCAGGTCTTCGCTGTCCATGGTGGTTAAGATCATTGCCCCACCGGAAAATATGTTCTTGATTACAAATGGTCCTTCATAGGTAGGAGTCCATTTTCCCCTGGGATCACTTTGTGGCAAGATGATGCGCTTGATCACTAGATCTCCAACTTGATACACTTGGCGTCTGACTTTCTTGTTGAAATATTTGATCATCCGCTTTTGATACGTCTGACCATGGCAAACAACAGTAAGTCTCTTTTCATCAATTAAGTTCAACTGATCAAGTCGGGTTTGGATCCACTCGTATTCACTCAAGCCTGCATCTTTCATGATTCTCAAAGAGGGAATCTGAACCTCAATAGGAAAAACAACCTCCATTCCATAAACCAAAGAATAGGGTGTTGCCCCAGTTGATGTGCGAGCCGTGGTACGGTACCCGTGGAGAGCAAATGGCAGCATCTCATGCCAGTCCTTGTAGGTGACTGTCATTTTTTGTATGATCTTCTTAATGTTTTTATTAGCAGCTTCGATTGCACCATTCATCTTCGGCCGATAGGGGAATGAATTGTGATGTTGAATCTTGAACTACTCGCACAAGGCGGTGATCATAGTATTGTTAAGGTTTGTACCGTTATCAGTGATGATCCTTTCTGGGATACCGTATAGGCAAATGAGATTCTGCTAAATGAAGCGGGCAATAACATTCTTAGTAACAGATGCGAAGGAAGCTGCTTTGACCCACTTGGTGAAATAGTCAATGGCCACTAGAATGAAACGATGTTCATTGGAGGCTGTAGGCTTGATCTCCCCAATCATTTCGATTCCCCACATAGTGAAGGGCCAAGGAGCTGTTAAGACATTTAGAGGAACCGGGGGCACGTGCACTTTGTCTGCATAGATTTGACACTTATGACAGGTCAGGGAGTGTTCATAGCAGTCTGCTTCCATGGTAGAACAGTAATAGCCTGCCCTTAGGATTTTCTTCGCCATCGTATGCCCACTAGAGTGAGTGCCAAAGGTACCTTCATGCAATTCAGTTATGATCTTTTCAGCTTCAATCTTGTCCATACAACGAAGCAGAATAGAATCATGATTACGTTTGTACAGGATGCCATTACTTAGGAAGAACTTAGCAGAGAATATGCTTAGGAACTTTTTATCATTAATTGAAGCTCCTTCTGGATATTCTTGAGCCTCGAGATACCTTTTGACTTCATGAAACCAAGGATGCTCCATTATTTCTTCGGTATTAATCTCGTGACAGTGTGCTGGTTCATCCATTCATTCAATGGTGATCTGGGGAGCCTCGTTATCCCAGTTAAGTTTAACATATATGACATTGTGGCTAGAGCATCTGCTAGCTGATTTTCTTCTCGCGTGAAGTGCTCGAAGGTAATCTGCTCGAAATGTGGTAACAATGTCAAAACATGTTCTTTGTAAGGGATAAGGTTTGGATGCTTAGTGTCCCAATCTCCTTTGATCTAACTGATGACCAAAGCTGAATCCCCAAACACATTTAAAAATTTGATTCCCAAGTCTATGGAAGCCTTGAGACCAAAGATACATGCTTCGTATTCTGCCATGTTATTCGTACAGTTGAAGCAAAGTCTGGTAGTAAAAGGAGTATGGCATCCTTCCGGAGATATGAGTACAACGCCGATACCGTTACCAAGTGTATTGGATGCCCCGTTAAAGAACAGGGTCCATCAGGATCCTTGTCCAGGTCTGTCATATAGTCTGATCTCTTCACAGTTGTCTAATGTCATGATGTCTTCATCCAGGAATTCAAACTTCATGGACTGATAATCTTCTACAGCTTGATGAGCAAGATGATCAGCTAGTGAGCTGCCCTTTATAGCTTTTGGGTAGTGTACTGTATATCATATTCTGTTAGGATCATCTGCCATATAGCTATTCTTCCAGACAGAGCAGGCTTTTCGAAGATGTACTTTATCTGATCCATCTTAGATATCAGCAAAGTGGTATGAGTCAACATATACTATCTTAGCCGGCGAGCAGCCGATACCAGAGCGCAACAAGTTTTCTCGAGCAGCGAATATCTGGTTTCACAGTCGGTAAACTTTTTTCTAAGGTAATAAATAGCGTGCTCTTTTCGGCCAGACTCGTCATGCTGCCCGAATACGCACCCGATTGAGTTCTCTAAAACGGTCAGATACATGATTAGTCGTCTTCCCTCGAATGGCGGAATCAAGACAGGAGGCTCTTGTAAATACACCTTGATTTTATCGAAAGCAATCTAACATTCATCATTCCATCTGACTACTTGATCTTTCTTCAACAACTTGAAGATTGGTTCACAAGTAGATGTTAGGTGAGAAATGAATCTGGAAATATAGTTTAGGCGTCCCAAAAAACCTCTGACTTCCTTCTCAGTGCGAGGAGCAGGCATTTCTTGTATCGCTTTAACCTTGGCAAAATCAACCTCGATGCCTTTGTTGCTGACAATGAAACCTAAGAGTTTACTGGACTGGACTCTGAATGTGCACTTGTTTGGATTCAATCTTAACTTGTACTCCATCAATCTGACAAACAGCTTTTGCAAGTGATCAAGGTGTTCTTCTTCAGTTTGTGATCGGGCTATCATGTCATCTACGTAGACCTCTATATCATGATGTATCATATCATGAAACAAAGCTACCATGGCGCGTTGATAGGTTGCCCCGACATTCTTCAGTCCGAATGGCATCACTTTGTAGCAGAACGTACCCCACTGTGTGACAAATGTAGTTTTCTCCATGTCCTCAGGTGCCATTTTAATTTAGTTATAGCCTGAGAATCCGTCCATGAAAGAAAATACTTTGTGATGGGCTGTATTGTCAACCAGAATGTCGATGTGTGGAAGTGGAAAATCATCTTTAGGGCTGGCTCTGTTTAAATCTCTATAATCCACTCACATTCTCACTTTTCCGTCCTTTTTCGGCACGGGAATAATGTTGGCCACCCATTGAAGATAAGAAGTAACAGCCAGAAATCCAACATTAAACTGTTTCATAACTTCTGCTTTGATCTTTTCTGACATGTCAGGTGTCATGCGGCGGACTTTTTGTTTCACTGGTGGACTGTCTTCTCTTGTGGGTAGACGATGTACCACAATGTCTGTATCGAGTCTCGACATGTCTTCTTATGACCAGGCAAAGATCTCAACATAATCATGCAATAGCTGAATTAGGCGCTCCTTGACACTCGGCTCTAGATTGGCACCCACTTTGATTTCCTTTTTATCTTCCTCGGTACCCAAGTTGATTGTATCCAACAGCTCCTCATCAGGCTGAATAGCTCTTTCCTCTTGTTGTAGTAGTCTGGCCAATTCCCTTGGCACCTCACAATCTTCCTCACCTTCATATTCAGCTTGGTAGATTAGATATTCAGAGTCACTGAAGGCTATAGCAGTATCGTTACCCATGGGATCCAGAATGGAAGGGTACCTGCATTTGTGAGTGTGGGTGTGTGTAAGGGTATAGCCATCTTAAAACAATAAAATGTAAAAGAAATACAATGAGCACAAAAGGTTTATATATGAAAAAGCGTCCATGATTCATTGAATGTCATATGAAGATGAAATAAAAAACTCTTACAAATGGACCATTGTGCCTCGGGTAAGACACAAGGTTTTTAAAGTGCGAATTTTTCGTGAATATTACAAGTCCAACAGAAATGTAAAAGATAAATTACTGAGAGATGAAAGTTATTGGGATGAAGTCTCTGGCTTCCCAGTTGCGAAGTCCTCCGCTGATAGTAGGAAATATCCAATCTTCCAAGCTGCCATCCCCTTCATTGTCTTCTACTACATTGACGCTTCAGTTGCTAATCTTTACAGGTGGCCCCCCAGCACGGGCACGACGCACAGCCTTCTGACCAGTTGAAGTAAACCCCAAGCCAAACTTGTCTGATTTGTACGGAATGTACAGAAGCTTCCCCCAGATGGTGCATCCACCTTCTTCCACTACTGCCTTTGCATCCTTTAGATATGACATCCGAAGCGGAGGTCTTGTGATTTTAGGAATCGAGGATACCGCCTTGGTCACCGCTACTTCTGGAGAGACTTCTTCAAAATGTTGGAAAGGGGTTTCAATGAATTCGCCATCTAACTCCACATACCGGAAAGAATTCAGATGACTAATCATGTACTCCTCCTCCCTGTGGACAGTTATGATCTTTCCTTGGACCGGGTATTTTAGCATCTGGTGCAAGGTGGAGGTGATAACACCGACATTGTGGATCCAGGGGCGTCCCAACAGACAGGAATAAGAAGGACGGGTGTCCATCACATAGAAGGTTGAGTTAAAAACCTGAGTTCCCACCTTTATTGGGATGTCCACCTCCCCGTGGACCATCCTCTTCGAACCATCAAATGCTCTCACCGCTATGTTGATGGGTTTTAAAGTCAGCCCCTCGTAATCCAATCTATCAAGGGATTTCTTCGGTAAGACGTTCAAAGATGATCCCATATCAACCAAGACATGGGCTAGGGTTGTTCCTCTACACTCCACTGATACATGTAATGTCTCGTTGTGTTTTCTCCCTCTGGGTGTCAAGTCAGCATCAGAGAAACCCAGGCCATTATCAACTGTCAAACTGGCCACACAGTCCTGGAACTGGTCAGCAGACGTCTCTTGTCGCACATGAGTTGTCTTCAGAAATTTTACCAGGGCCTTGGCATGTGCTTTAGAGCACAACAATAGATCTAGCATAGAGATCTTGGAAGGGGTTTTCCCTAATTGTTTAACCACATCATAATCACTCTTTTTTATTATCCTCAGGATTTCTTCCATCTCCTTCTTGGATGTTTCAGGAATAGCTAGTGATTGAGCCTTCATCCGGACAGGCTCTTCTTGAACGTTCTTTCCTTTATTCTCAGCGGAAGTAGGGATAAGGATTGTACTGTCTTTGTCGGTAGGTACGCTTGCAGGTATAATCACTGGTGCATAGGTAATCTTCGGAACGGCCACGGGTCCAAAGAATGCCTTTGGAGGGGAAATATCTGGAGAGAAGACTCTACCACTGTGGGTAATCTTGCTAGTTCCGGCAATATTGCTAATGTCGGAATTTTCCTCTTCGGAGCTCTCTTCTTCGGCACCCAGTTCATCCTGTTTGATACCATGGTAGTAGATTTCTCCACCATAATTCCATGGTACTGTTTTATCTGATTTGTATGGGGCCGGCCTGGGCATTGTAATCTTAAGTGGAGTAGTCCTTGGAGTAGGTGTAATCCTAACGGGTCTTTTAAGGGCCCTGGAAGGATTGGCGTAGATGGTTATAATTGAAACTTCTTCAACTGGAACGGGTGAAATAGGAGCATTCTCAAACAAAATTTCTCGGTTATCAATCAGTCGTTGGATACCTTTTTTCAACAGAAGGCAGTCAAATGATGGGGATAGGCAGACATGGCAGTCTCGGTCACAACCTGGGAAAATACCAGATTTTAACAAATTCAACTTAATAATCGGGAGCGGAGTCAACAATTCATCCACGGTAGCAACAAACAAATCTTCTTCAATAGCGTTGGCATTATGACCATGCCTAGGCATTGGAGCGGAAATAACATTTGTTTTCTCAGGCGCTTCAAACTCAACTTCCTTCGCATCTATCAGGTCTTGAATTTTGTTCTTCAGAGCCCAACAGTTGTTGGTGTCGTGCCCTGGACTTTCAGAATGGTATGCGCACCTGGCATTCGGATGGTAATGTGGAGACGCAATATTGGGATTCTTTGGGGCCTCTTTTATAGTGGCCAGATTCAACTTCAGAAGATGTGGTATAACTTGGACTGGAGTCATGTTAATCTTGGTGAATTGCCGAACTGGCCTCTCCACCCTTTGCTGGTTAGTTCTTGACTTGTCTGATGCAGGCTTCGGAATCATAACAGCCCCCACCGTTGGTCGGCGCTCAGTTTTCCCCTGATTCCTCTGCGAATACACAACAGATACTTCCTTTCTTCCAGTGAAGGGTTTTTTCATAGCTGTAGAGGCAGACGCGTCCTTCTGAATTTTCCCACTTCTTATACCAGCTTCCACCCTTTCGCCGATTAAAATTAATTCAGTAAACCCTGCAGAAGAACTCCCAATCAGATGATTGAAGAAAGGGCTTGATAGAGTTCCCATGAACATGTCCACCAACTCCATTTCAGATAGAGGAGGTTGCACCCTTCCGGATAGATCTCTCCACTTTTGCGCGTAATCTTTAAAGCCTTCATTGGAAACCATAGCCATACTCTGAAGTTGAGTACGGGTAGGCGCCAAATCAGCGTTGTACTAGTATTGTTTGTAGAAAGTTACGGCCAAGTCTTCCCAATTATGGACGTTAGCCCTTTCTAATTGGTAGAACCAATCAAGTTACGTTCCTGATAAACTGTCTTGGAAAAAGTGGACCCACAAGTCTTTGTAGGCAGAGTGTGGTTGAATCTTCATGACATATGATCTGAGGTGCATTTTAGGACAAGACACCCCATCATACTTGGAAAATAGTGGCACTTTAAACTTTGGTGGGATTACAATTCCTGACACCAGCCCTAACTCCTCAAAATTTAGACCCGGTACTCTCTGGATTTCGATAGTGCTTAGTCGCTCTTCAAGGTGTTTGTACTTGTCATCAGCCGGAGGGTATTGTTGCTCAGAGTAGTCCTCCTCTTCCTCTTCTTCTTCAGAATCTGATGGTACTTCTGGTTCTTTTCCTTTTCTTTCCCCTTCATCAGATGTTGTTGGAAAATCTAAGGTCCTTCTGGCTTGTCTCTGAAATCTTCTGCCCATGATTACCACACCAGCTGTCTTTTTCTTCTTTTTCTCTTTCTCTTTTTCTAGCAGAGTCTTCAGCTCCTCTTGCCCCTTGGCTAAGGTCATGAGCAACTGTTGAAATTGTGTATTCTGAGCTTGCAGATCTTTGACCGTTTGTTCGAGATCCATCTTACTGAAATAAATAGTTGAGAGATGAGGAAACTTGTTGCAAAGACCTGTTTATGTTTATGATGAATGATATGTATTCATGCAATGCTTTCAAGGATTTAAAAATTCAAATTTATTTTAAACAAAAAAGAAACACACGTCATATTAATAAAATAGAATTTGAGTACATCAATGCCCCTTGGGCAAAATAATACAAAATTCTAAGGTAAAAATACATTATGCATCCTCTTTGGTGCAATGTAGGTATTGAGAGTCTGCTCTTCATGAAGTAGCCGAGTGAGTTCCAAAACATTCTTCTCGCTTGCGTAGAATTGGGCTTCGAAAATATCACGCTCTCCTTTGAGCTGTATCCAATCCCTTTGTAGGTCTTCGAGTGATGTCGGCATGTCAGGATGTAGGATAGTGTATGGAACTTCTCCTTCCTTAACAGGATCAATAATCACAGGGAGAATGGAGGGATAAGGCATCATAAGAATTTGAGAACGGGTTCGTACCCACTTGAGGTAAGGCTCAAGAGGGATGGAATTCTTGTGTCCCAAAGTCTTGCTATCCACCTTGTTTGGCATCCTCCAAGCTCGGATGAATCTCTGGCGAAGTCCTTGATCGTTGTTGTCGTAGTCGAATACTAGACCTTGAATCAACATATCATGTGGGCCATCCTTCTGGGCATAACCAAACTGTCTTAGAGCTAAGCATGGGTTGTAGGTGATGCCTCCCCTAATGCCAAGTAGAGGGACATTAGGGAATTCCCCACAATGGTCAACAATGATAACATTCTCTTTGGATCGAGAACACCAATGAATATATGAATGTTTAAGTGTCATTAACCTTTGTGACCACCTCAAACCTTGCTTATTCTTCAAGACTGATTAGGGAATATGAGAAATAAACCATCTTGCCAGGAGAGGAGTGCAACACATAAGAACACCTCTTTTCCTCATTGTTTGAGTGTGAAAAGAGTGTAGGATATCCCCGAACAATGTAGGCACCGGGTTGCGAGACATGAAGATTTTGACAGCGCTTACATCTATGAGTTGGTCAGGATTAGGGAATAAGACCATCCCATAGATGAGAAGAGCTAGAATCTCCTCAAAAGCTTGCAAGTCTAGGGAATTCCAACAGCTTTGGGCCTTCTCAAACAGAAACTTTGCCAAGAAGCCTTTGACACCACTTCTAGTTTCCCAATGAGTTGTGACATCAGATGAGTGCAAGTGCAGGGCTTGAGCAATCTCTTCTGGCTTTGGATCTCTTTCCGTATCGTTGAAGGGTAGTTGATTGAGAATAGGAATCCTCAGAAGTTGAGAGAATTCTTCCAAAGTGGGCACAAGTTGATAGTCAGAAAATGTGAAGCAATGATGCAAAGGGTCAAAGAACTGGAAGAGAACCTTCATCATATCCTCCTCTATGTTGGAAGTGACCAAGTTGAGTAGACGACCATGCCTCTCGGTGAATGGAGAGTTCTCAGGAATCCTTGAAGCTAGCTCCTTGAGTTGTGGAGGAATTCTTACAAGGTTGATTTGGATAGTTTTCCTGCGAAGTGAATCCATAACCTACAAAACAAGAACAAAGATGAACCTCCAAAATCCTTGAAATGGTTAGTGAATGCATATGATGTTCATGATGTCCATGATGTTATGCACAAGTATATATGTATAAGCAAATCAAACAAGTCCTTAGTTTAGGCTTGCATAGGGTTTCATAGGTAAGTACCCTCTTGAAGTTTAGTTGGCTCAACCTGTCCTAATAATAGTAACCGGGTTCTAAGGAGCTCAATATCACTGGATTATTTCCTTGGTCATTGTTTCAGCTCAAGCCTCTTTATTGGCGACCGAAATATCCCAAGAAACCAACCCTTAATGAGTGTAGTATCGAGTATCTACCAACTTCGGACTGCACCAAAGCTGGTCATCTCACTACATCCTAAAAGGCCAAGTTGGTCAAGTAAAGGTTCTAGAAGTTCATTAGTGCTTCATGACTTCACTCAGCGGCCCTGTATTCTCTTTGATTGACTCAAAGGATACCGGTACCCACAAATATGTCACACTAATATAGCTATTTCTTAGACCATGTCGGTATACCCCGCACAGTTTCCATAATGTATTGCTATTTACCTATAATGTTTCCCAAATCCGGGTGGAGGATTCAAACCCAAACAGAGAACCATAATTGTAAAGCAAACAAGTCAAACAATGTAAGCAAGTAAATTTGATCTAAACCCTAAGGTAACCCCACTTTTAAATTATTCTCCAGTAGAGTCGCCAGTTCTGTAATGCGGTGGGAGAACTGACTTGAGTTTTTGCGTTTTGTCGCAAATGTTGCAGTTAGCAAGAGTCGCCACTGACTTTTCTTTTATCCAAAAGGAAAGGTAAAAAATCACAGGAAAGACCTTTGAGATGTTTTCTTGAGTTCGGGGGGTTGATTATGAAAAGGGAAGGTTCTAGCACCCTTTTCATCCATGGTTTTCCCTGGGCTCTTAGTTACTTGTTTAGATCACTTGCTTTGTTTTTGTTTGAAATGGTGTTTGGTGTGGTTTTGAAAGTATTTTGTAAAAGAGGCCATTTGTTTAGGCAATCTTTGTAATGATTCTCGTTCGTAAGAATGTATACAAAGATGTTTGTCTTTTGAAAATATTTTCAATGCTTTGTAAGATGTGTGTGTGTTTGTTTTTGAAAATAGCAAGGATTGTTTTGAAATTGAGCAAGTAACTTAGAAGCTATCTACCTACTCAAATGTCTTTCTTGTGCATTTTTATTCCTTTGACATTGTTGACTTACCATTGATTTGGTAGGCAACCCTATCTTTAGATGTAAACGGGACAGGCGTGGGTCATCGTATAACCATGATAGAAATGTTGCCAAGTATCTTAGCATTTTTGAGGGACCAATATCATTTTGTTTTAGGCAACCTTTGAATAGCTTCATCGAGGGACTATGATCTTATATTTGTTTTGTTTTGCCAAGATACTTCGCATGCGTAACACGACCATTTTATTTTAGGCAACCAAGTGGGAGAAACCCTAAGGGTGCTTGTGTGCAAAGTGTGTCATTTTCATGCTTTTGTCTTGCATTTAGGGTTTTCTATTTTGCTTTGTTTTTGTTCTTATCATGCAAACCCTAATTTACTAATCATGGTATAAAAGCGATAAATTGCGTAAAATAAACTAAGCTATTACAACAATTTTATGGGAGGGGGGAATACAAGTTTGAATGGGGAAATTGCACAAATATAAAACTAAATATATTATTACAACCAAATCGAATATGCGCGAATTTAAATGAATACAATACAAATATTTAAAATACAATGCAATGTTCATGTTAGGAAAATGTTTTTATGTCTTGTTTTTGTGTAAGAAATATAATCAATTTAAACCCTTAAAATTAAAAGGAAAAAATATATTAATTCTTTTTTGAAAGGGGGTAAACCCTAGTTTTCAAAATTAAAAGAAAATAATGCTTCATGTTTATTATTTTGTACATTTTTTGAATAAGAAAATAATAAATAATATTATATGTAAATATTAAAAATTAAGTATGTACAAAAATTAGTATTTATGAGTATAAAATGTATAATAAAAATATTAATTATTTTTAAATATATTTACAAGTTATTTAAGAAAATAAACTCTATTTATCAAAATAAATTATTTTTCATGTGAGAAAATAATAATAAAAAAAATAAAATAAAAGTGTGAAAATAAATAAATCATTTTTTGGTATTTTTTATCATTAAGAAAAATAAATGAAAGTATTAAATATAAATATATGAAGAAAAATATAAAATATAAAAAGTTCAGCCAGGGGGTGCAAATAACAAGTCAGGGGGTGCAAATAGCAAAAACAAAAAGGCCCAAAGCACAAAAAGCCCAGAACATCATCCCTGTCCTTCGTCTATTCTTCCCTGCGCGCGTTTTCCAGTTCAAACTGCATCTTGCTTATGCTTACATAAAAACAAAAACTCATAACATGAAAAATGTGGCATTTGAGCTCACGATTCCAACCATATAAATTATGTAATCTAACTCTTAAAGATCAAAGAGAATTTTTGAACCCCTAATTCGTGACCTAACTTTTTCAGAGTTTTCAATCTTCAAATTCTCTTAGCACAAGTAATATAAATGAAAAGTAATGATATGTACAGCTTCATTATGATAGGGCTACATTTTTCCTTCACAAATCGTGGCTTGAGGTTGCTTATTCAGAGAGATAGAGTTTGTAAAAATACCTCCTTCAGCTGGATTCGTGTACGGCAATGTAGGGACTTTAATGGAGGCCTGATGACTGTTTGAGCTTCCTTGAACTTCCCTGAAGCTATTCCAATGCTTATCTTTCTTTGAGGATGGCTGGAACTCTCTGAACAAGTCAAACTGCAAGCTTCCAAATTAAAAATGGTGGATGCTGAAACAGGGGTTACAGAACCAGGGTGCTCGCGTGGATTGTCTTGGTATCAAGTGAATAAGATGTTTCAAATGATTAAAAGCAAAACGCACGAGCCAAATGAGAGTTGGCTGTGCTTTTGCAAAAATTCCGTGTTTGGGAAGTTTTGTGGAGTTTTTCAGTTTGAGAGTGTTTCAGGTTCAATCCAAGCGTATTATGCCTTATACCGAGTTTGTATATTTGTATAGAAGTGATACAAAGTCAGTCCTTACTAGCTGTGCAAGCTTTGGACCTTTTTGCAACTTTTCTTGCATTTGAATTAAAGTGACATGACCAATCCCACATGCGTGTACTAGCTTGAATGAGGGCTGAAATGAGTTGGTACACATTGCTTAAGAGCTGTAGAGTTTGCTTGTACCAAAGGGACAGGTTCAATGCTCAAGATTGACAAAGTTGCAAAAGTTCCCCTTTATGAAAATGGCATTGTAACCTTTTGGCCAAAAATCGAAATACATCTTGTGTAAAGCTTCAAAAGCAAAGATAAAGGCTTTAGCTTCTGAGTATGCATTTAATTATGGAGTGTATAGCAAGCTTAGGATCTGTAAAGCAAGATATAACCAGCATAGATTTGATTTGCAACTTGATGCTATGTGAAAAATGGCTTGAACAAAAGTGAGAAAATGCCAACTTCCCTTCTTCGATTCTACCTACTCAAAAATGATCTTGGAGAGTTCTTGGACATTTTGGAAAGCTTTAAATGTGCTATATAATCCATCTTTAAAATGTATTTTGAGGCACCTCTTGGAACTAGGTGAAAAATGTCCATGAAGTTGGGTCTAAAACCTCCAAAATTAGGGCAAAATTTCACTAAGTTATTTAGTTCATGGCCCTATATTCACAAATTCATAACTTGAGATCCAAGCATCTTTAGGTAAAAGTTTATGAAGAAAAGTTGTAGATTTCATGGAGGACTATAACTTTCATGTTGAAAGTTTTCTTTGAATCAAAATGCATCATGGTGAAAAAGTGGTGCAAAGTTGAGAAAAAATAAGAAAATTTTTATACTTAGAAAAATTCTAAGTTATGAAAATTTTCAAATTAAAACCCTAATTTGCAAATTTAGTTTTCTTGGTCAACAAGTTTCACATTTTGACATATATTGATGAATTATGACCCTTGACACTTGATTTTGACCAAAAAGTCAAAGTTTGACTTTTCAGTGTACAGTTGACTTTTGATCAGTTGACTGCAAATTTCATCTGTCAATCCAATGAACTTGAGATCTTTTGAACCATGTAATTAGGTCAAGATGATGCCATTTAATACTTGAAATCATACTTGAACTTAATTGGTCATTGGCTAGGTTAAAAATCAGAAATTGCTCTTTCTCAGTCAAAACCCTAATTTTGACCATTTTGCCCTTTTGATGATTTGATCAAATTTCTTAAGGAGTTGTGATCCATACTTGATCAAATGGTACATATGAGTCTAAAATATTGACGTGGATAAAAAATTATGAAGTTTGAATGTAAATTGGCCATGGTTGACTTTTTCCCCAATACAGTTGATTTTTAGGTCAATTGTCCAATTCAGTGATAAAAAATGTGGTTCAAGGCTTGCAACTTATCATGAACAATCTTAGGGGTTCAAGACGATGTATGGAAGTCACATGAAGCATTGATGGTCCATAAATCCTTGTGAAAACTCAAACCCTAATTTGGGGTTATCAGTGCAACATGAGATGTCTTGAGCTGACCAAACCCTAATCTTGTCTTGAGTCCAAGAAGTCTTGATAAATGAGAGGGCAAAATTTGGGGTACAACACATATATCCTCCAATTTTAACCCTAAGAGGTTGTTCTTGGACTTTTTAGAAAGCTTAGGATGTCCCCTAGACAACCCTTTTGGTTTCATCTCAATTGGGTCTTCCATGTTCATGTAAGAAGCTTTGACCCAAAAAGTGTTTTTGTTGACTTTTCAAAAGGACCTATAATGTAGAAATTAATATCTTTTGATGAGTGCATATTTTGAACTTGTGGGCTAAATATGAGTTGCAGGGAAATGCATCCTCTTCAAAATGAGCCTTGGATGGAAAATTTCTGATAAAGTATGAAGAAGTTATGCCTGGTCAAAGTTTGGTTGACTTTTCCTAAGAAACCCTAATTTAGCTACCTTTGGATTTTGATGAATTTGGGGCATTCCTTGGGGAATCATGACCAACCCTTGATCAAATGATGAATATAACTTCAAAATGTTGATGTTGACCAAAAATCTTGAAGTTTGACTGTATATGGGCCACAATTGACTTTTGACCTAGTATAGTTGATTTTCAGGCATTTGAGCAGTTGACTGAGAAAACTTCTTATGCCAGGCATGAAACTTGACATGGATGATCTTGATAACATATTGGGACCATGGAAAGCATTTGAGGCCTTTGGAGTTCACACATCTTGATGAGGAGTGAAACCCTAGTTTTAGGCTTGTTGCCTTAGGAGGATGATTTGTCTGGTCAATCCTTAGGCATCCTTGAGCAAGTTAAGGACCTCAATGGGCATGTGTTGAGTGAAATGAGAGGGCAAATTTTTGGGTACAACACTGCTCAACCAGTTCGAGTGAATGATGCTTCCTCTAAGGAAGACAACAACCAAGAGGAGGATGATAGAACTTTCAGGGGTGAAGGTAAAAACAATCATGGTTCTGAAGATGAAGACTACTCCGACGAATAGTACCATCCTACAGATGACAAATACAAGCAGTTGGAAGACCGAATCAAAGCTGTGGAAATCCAGAAAGTGCATGGATTGGATTTTGGAGAGCTAGGTCTGATCCCGGGGGTGGTCATCCCTCAAAAATTCAAGGTCCATATCTTTGTTAAATATGATGGGGTCTCTTGTCCCAAACTTCATTTGAGGTCGTATGTTTGAAAAATCCAACCCTATACTGTTGATAGGAAATTATGGGTCCATTTATTCCAAGAAAGTTTGGCTGGCACTCAACTGGAATGGATCTATCAACTGAAGGGAACCAACATTCACACATGGGAAGACTTGGCTGCTGCTTTCTACAAACAATATCAATATAATGCTGACCTTGCACCGACTCATGTACAGTTGTAAAACATGTCCATGGGCACGAATGAAGGTTTAAAGGAGTATGCCCAAAAATGGAGGGACCTGGCTGGAATGGTACAACCTCCTTTGACTGACCGGGAATTGGTGGATATATTCATGGGCACTCAGACAAGTCCATTCTTTAATCTGCTGATTGGAAGTTCTTCATTAGGGTTTACTAAGATGATCTTGACTAGTGAAAGATTTGAAAGTGGTATCAAGAGTGGGAATATTCCAATGGCTACATCTTCTAATGTTTTGAAGAAGATAATCATTGGTAAGAAAGAAACCAATGTTGTCTATGGCCAGAAAAGTCGTAGTAAAAATGACCACCATTAGTTTGTGGGGGCGGTGTTGATCTCTAATTTGGCGTCTATTCAACAATAATAATAAGGCAACCAACATAGGTCAGACGTTCAGAGGAGGCAATTTACCAGGATTAATATGCCATTGGATTAAACATTACAACATTTGTTAAAGACTGACCTCATAATACTCCGGGATCCTCCTCCTAATCCCAACACATCCTCTCCAAAGTACAACCCAAACAAAAAGTGTGCCTATCATTCGAATAGTCCTGGGAACGACACCAACAACCGTTGGGCCCAGGAAAAAAAATTTAAGACATGATTGATAACAAGAAAATTGAGTTCGACCCTCCTGAGACTCCAAATATGATTACTGCTCCTATGCCAAAGCATGAGATAGGCATAAGTGCTATTGAAGATGTTATGTATGTTACCTTCGTAAGTGATGTCGTTACTCGTCTCTCAACAATCAAGAAAAATTTGCTTCATGCCGGTTTATTTCTGAGTTGTGTTAAAGAATGTTATTACTATGCAGTTCAACACAATGGTTACGGGTTACTGAAGGAAGTCATTCAACGCCTGATGGATGAACATGTAATTTTGATTGAGAAATTTCCATATGCTGAGAATTTGTGCCGAGATTTGTCTGTCATATCGGATACTCCTTTTAAGATCACTTCCAAGGGTCCTGTAAGGATTACTGCCAATTTAAAAGATGCTCCCTTGATCATTACAAAACCTGGGCCCATCCCATATTCCTCATAGAAGGCTATTCCATGGAATTATGGGTCTGCCAACTATTACCATGGTGTTAAACAAGAATTGTCTGATGAAGATGATGAAGAGACTGATCTCAACATTGACAATATTACGGGGACTAGAAAAATTACTAGTAGTGTAAGGATTTTCTCCCCAGAAATCTATCCACTTGTGCAAGTTATAGTTACCAAGACAACTATCGAAGCTCAAGGTAAAGAGCCAATGATAGAGCCTACCCGAACGGAGGAACCAAAAGAAACTATAGTCAAGGATACCTATGGACAAGAAACAAAAGATGTTTTGAAAATTATTCGTAGAAGCGACTACAAAATTGTTGAACAGCTGGGGCATACCCCATCCAAGATCTCTATGTTATCCCCGCTACTGTGTTCTGAATCTCATGCATAACCTTTAATGAAAATTTTGAAGAATGCTCATGTACCACAAGAGAATTCTGCCGATCAATTTGGAAGTTATGTTGTTAGCTTAACGAATTACAATGGATTAGGTTTCTCTGATGCTGACCTGACTCCAAATGATAGAAATCATAATAGATCCCTGTATGTCTCCATTGAATGCAGGGGTACTACTTTGGCTCATGTGTTAGTTGATAATGGATCTTCCCTGAATTTTCTACCAAAGGGCGCTCTCGATAGACTAGATTACGGAGGGGTTGTGCTGAAACCTAGCGACATCATAGTTCGAGCCTTTGACGGATCAAAAAGAATGGTACATGGAGAAGTGGACCTCCCAATCAAAGTGGGATCACAAATCTTTGAATCCACCTTATATGTAATGGACATCAGGATAACTTATTCTTATCTATTAGGACGCCCCTAGATCCATGGGGCAGGCGCTGTTACCTCCACCTTGCACCAGAAACTAAAGTATCTTGTGAAAGGAAAGATTGTTACTGTCTACGGAGAGGAAGAGCACATGGTCAGCCATCTGAATCCATTCCGGTATATGGAGATGGATGGTGAATTCATTGAGACTCCTTGCCAAGCTTTTGAAATAATTTCCCTTGCTGCTGTTGAAGATGTTTCTGCCATCCCAAAGACTACCAGGGTTCCGCACAAGATGACTTCCTTGAAAGATGCCAAAGAAAATATAGAAGAAGGTGGTTATAGTGTTTGGGGTCAACTTCATGACATCCCCTACAATCTGATAAGTTTGGTTTAGGCTTTACTACAGAGGGTCAAAGAGCTGTTCGTCGCGCTCGTGCTGGAAGACCTCCATTCCATGTAAGCAACAACGAAGTCAACACTATAGAGGATGCTGACAGTGATTATGACTTCGACATCTGGATGTTTCCTACCATTGACAACAAACTCAACAAATGTAAAGCAAAAGACATTTTCCCTATCTCCTTCAGCCATGAGTAATAACTATTTCTGCTTTATTGCTTTAAGAAGTTTGGTTATGTAATTTCTTTTAAAATAATGACTTTAAAGCTTGTGTCTTTCCCGGGGCACAATGGTCCATTTGTTAAGGGTTGTCATTTCATATGTCATATTTTCATTTAATGAAAACATTGGATGTTTTGCATTCAAATTTTTTGTGTTCTCTGTCTTTCTTTTACTTTATTTTCACTTTCAAATAGCTATGTGTTCTTACACACACCTACAGACTATATTGCAAATCCCCGTCCACTATGGATCTTGTTGCTAATGATTATTCTACTACCGCTTATGATTTTGAAAATACAATCTACCAAGATGAAGACGAAAGTGAGGAAGATTATGAAATACCTGGAGAACTTTCCAGACTCTTAATACAAGAAGAAAAGGCTATCTAACCACACGAAGAGCCGATCGAGGTGGTAAACTTGGGTTCTGAGACAGATAAGAAAAAAGTCAAGATAGGCTCCAACTTAGAGGACAGTGTCAAGAACATATTGATTTAGATGTTGCACGACTATGTTGAGGTATTTGCTTGGTCATACAAAGACATGTCAGGGCTCGATACTGATATTGAGGTTCATCGTCTGCCAATGAAAGAGGGTTGTTCTCTGATTATACAGAAAGTTTGTCGCATGCATCCTGAGATGTCCGAGAAGATCAAGGCCAAGGTTATGAAACAACTCAATACAAGGTTCTTAGTAGTGATGTCATATCCTTAATGGGTTTCTAATGTTGTTCTGGTACCAAAGAAAGATGGCAAGGTATGTATGTGTGTAGATTACAGGGATCTGAACAGGGCGAGCCCCAAAGATGACTTTCCACTACCACATATTGATGTTCTGGTTGACAACACTGCTCAACATAAAATACTCTATTTCATTGATGTTTTCTCGGGTTATAATAAAATCAAGATGGTGCTTAAAGCCATGGAGAAAACTACTTTTGTCTCACAGTGGGGCACTTTCTATTACAAGGTCATGCCTTTGGGGTTGAAGAATGCTAGGGCAACTTATCAACGTGCCATGGTAGCCTTATTCCATGACATGATTCATCATGAGATAGAAGTCTATGTAGACGACATGATAGCAAGATCACAAACTGAAGAAGAACATCTTGATCATCTACATAAGTTATTTGAAAGGCTGAAGAAGTACAGGCTAAGGCTGAAATTGAACAAATGCATCTTTGGGGTGAGGTCCGGTAAACTCTTGGGTTTCATTGTTAGCGGTAAAGGTATTAAATTTGATCCTGCAAAAGTTAAAGCCATTCAAGAAATGTCGGCTCCCCGTACTGAGAAGGAGGTCAAAGGTTTCTTAGAACGACTAAACTATATTTCTCGATTCATTTCTCATTTGACTGCTACCTGTGAGCCGATCTTCAAGTTGCTAAAGAAAGATAAAGTAGTAAAATGGAATGACGATTATCAAATAGCCTTTGATAAAACCAAAGAGTACTTATAAGAACCTCCGATTCTGATGCCACCAGTTGAAGGAAGATCTTTCATCATGTACCTAATAGTGCTAGAGAACTCAATGGGGTGTGTACTGGGGCAACATGACGAGTCTGGTCGAAAAGAGCACGCAATATACTACCTTAGCAAAAAGTTTACCAACTGTGAAACAAGATATTCACTGCTCGAGAAAACTTGATGCGCTTTGGCATGGGCTGATCGCCGACTAAGACAGTATATGTTGACTCATACTACTTTATTGATCTCTAAAATGGATCCCATCAAGTACATATTTGAGAAGCCATCTCTCTCCAGAAGAATAACCCGATGGCAAATGATCTTGACAGAATACGACATTAAGTGCACCATTCAAAAAGCAATCAAAGGAAGTGTACTGTAATATCATTTGGCGCATCAAGCTGTAGACGACTACCAATCTATGAACTTCGAATTCCCGGATGTGAACATCATGCTAATTACAAATTGCGAAGAACATGGACCATATGAAAGACCTGAGCTAGAATCCTAATGGACTATGGTTTTCGATGGAGGTTCTAACGCACTTGGAAACGAAATTGGTGTTGTAGTTATCTCTCCTCAAGGTTTCCATCCACCCTTCACTGCCAGACTTTGCTTTGATTGTACCAATAATATGGTTGAGTACGAAACATGCATCTTGAGTCTTAAAGCTGTTATTGAATTAAGAATCAAGTTCCTGAGCGTATATGGCGATTCAGCCTTGGTAATCAGCCAGGTCAAGAAAGAATGGGATACAAAGCATCTGAATCTTATCCCTTACTGAGAGCATGTGCTAACTTTGATTCCATACTTCAAAGAGATTACTTTTAAGCATATCCCAAGAGAAGAGAACCAGTTGACGAATGTGTTAGCTACCATGTCATCCATGTTCAAGCTCAGATGGGAGAACGAGGCTCCCAAAATTTCCATTGAAAGATTCGACAAACTGACACACTGATATGAACTTGTCCATATAATGGAGTAGAAGTGAAAAGATACCTTGAAGCTCAATAATACCGTGAAGGGGAATCGACCAATGACAAGAAATTCCTATGGAGGTTCTTAGCCAAGTTCTTATTGAGCAATGGAATTTTGTACAAGCGAAATCATGATTCAACTCTACTCCATTATATGGACAAGAAGGAAGCAGAGAAAATTATGGAGGATATACACAATGTCATATTTGGTACTCATTCCAGTGGACATACTTTGGGTAAGAAGATTTTGAGAGCAGGTTACTATTGGTCAACTATGGAAACTGACTGTCACCACCACTCAAGAACTTGTCATAAATGCTAGATCTATGCTATTAAAGTTCATGTGCCTCCAGTACCTATGAACGTCATGACTGCTCCTTGGATATTCACAATGTGGGGCATTGATATGATCGGAGAAATCAAGCCTACTGCTTCTAAAGGACATCGTTTCATTCTCGTGGCCATTGACTACTTCATAAAATGGGTTTGTAATACGGTGGTAAAACTGACTTGGTGTTTTGCATTTGATTGCAAATGTTGAGGATAGAAAGAGTCGCCATCGACTTTTCTTTTATCCAATAAAGGAAAGGGTCAACAGAACAGGAAAGACCTTTTGAGAATTTTTCTTGAGTTCGGGGGGTAGGTTATGAAAAGGGAAGGTGTTAGCACCCTTTTCATCCATATTTATCTACAGGCTCTTAATTTCTAACTCACTTTGAAATGCTTTGTGTTTAGGTAAGTTTGAATTTTTTTTGAAAACGCCTTCTTTCGGAAAACTTTGCAATGATTCTCGTATCGTTGAGAATGTATACAAAGTGTTGGTTTTGAAAATATTTGTTGAAAGAGAATGTTTGGAAAGATGTTTTGAAAATGCCAATGTAAGGCTATTTTGTAATGATTCTCGTATCATTGAGAATCTATACAAAATGTTTGTTTTGAAGAGTGTTTTGAAAGTGTGAGGTGTAAATGGTTTTGTTTGTGAGCAAGCAATTACGAGCAATCTACCTACTCAAAAAGTCTTTGTTCTTTTCCTCCTCCTTTAGATAGTTCTGTTCTACCATTGTTTGGTAAGTAGCCATATCATTTGATGTGAGGGACAGGCGTGGGTCATCGTACAGTCATAGAAGGCAACTTGTAAGATGTTTTTAGAAATTATCGTAAGGGACTAAGATCATTTAACGAAGGCAACATTTGAAAGGGTCATCGAGGGACTATGATCTTTTAATCGAGGGTCTTTTGCTAAAACATCTCAAGTTCGAGGGACATGAATATTTTAATCTGAGGTAACAAGTGTGGGTTACCCTAGAGGTGCATGTGTGCAAGGTGTTTTGTTTTCAAGTATATTGTCTTTGAATTAGGGTTTTCTATGGTTTGATTTTAAGTCTTGTCATGCAAATCCTAATTACTAGCAATAATAAGGAAAGCGATAAATTACAGAATTTAAATGTCCTACGCTATTATAATGCTTTGGGAATGAGGGGTACAAATTTATGAAATAGGGGAAAGAAATCAATAAAGCCCTAATTATCTATTACAAACCATTGATCATGAATAGTAATAGAATGTTCAAAATATAAAGATGAAGAAGAAAAAGAAATTGCTTTTTTAGGGTTTTTTGATTGAAAAGTTTAAACCTAATCAAGCTAATTAATTTTAATTATAAGAGAAGTTGATTAATTATTCAACAAAAACCTAAAATCTAAGTTAATTAAAATTAAGAAGAAAATGAAACCTAAGTCTAAGTAATTTGTTTTAGAAAATAATTTGAATGTTAATATTAATTTTGGAAAGAAAATGTTTTTTTACAATAGAAAAGAAATAATAGAATTCAATTTAAAAGGAAATATAATTCCTAAACTAAAATATGTTTAAATTAATTATTTAAGAAAATATGTTTTGGTATTTTTGGTTAAATAAAAGTAAATGAATAAATAAATAATAGATAGAAAATAAAGAATATAAAAAATATTGGGCTCGGATGTTAAAAAAGTAAAATGGGGGTCAAAGGTAGCAAACAGGCCAAAGATAGTTTTTGTTTGAAATCAGAAAAACAATAAAAAAAATGTGGGCCTGTGTTAAAAAGTAATTCAAGGGGTAATAATTATCAAAAATAAAAAAGGAAAGGGCCCAAACATGAGGGAGCCCAAGCACTGTGTGATCAGGTATGGTTGATTTCTGGGAGTGTATCATGGGCTGCACATGTGGCGCGTTGGATCTGCTTGTCCAATGATCAGATGGTATAGAAGAGAGGAACACAATATACATTTTTACTTTGCTTGTACCTGATTAGTATGAAACAAACATGAAAATAATAAAATCTCCCACGCCTGGCTCGGACCCATGACCAGGCGTAGGAATGCCTTATATGCGCGCGCTCTGCCACTGGGTGGCTGTTACATCTGGTAGTAATGTAACTTGCACTAAATTTAAAATAAACTCAGTCCCAATGAAACTTCATCCCTAACCTCGCGCTAGAAGCCATTGTTACATTTTTGAATTTTGGAACTTCCCCATTTCTCAACCAAATCAGAAAATGTAAACATGAAGCTTGCTCCATTTTTCACCACGAATTCAACCATGAAAATAACTAAAACTATAAATCAAAGATGAACATGAATTTTGTTTGGTTTTGTACCCCAAAATTTTCTCTCTCATTTATCAAGACTTTTCCTCAAAAGACTTCTTGGACTCAGGATAAGATTAGGGTTTGGTTAGCTCAAGAAATCATCTTGCACTGATACCCTGAAATTAGGGTTTGAGTTTGCACAAGGATTTTTGGACCATCAATGCTTCATGTGACTTTCATACATCATGTTGGACCCCTAAGATTGCTCATGTTAAGTTTCAAGCCTTGAATTACATTTTTGCTCAGTTAATTGGACAGTTTGACCTAAAAATCAACTGTATTGGGGAAAAAGTCAACCATGGCGAATTTACAGTCAAACTTCATAATTTTTGATCCAAAACACCATTTTAGACTCATATGAACCATTTTATCAAGTTTGGATCACAACTCCTCAAGAAATTTGATCAGATCATCAAAAGGGCAAAATGGTCAAAATTAGGGTTTTGACTAAGAAAGGGCAATTTCTGATTTTTTAACCTAGCCAGTGGCCAATTGGGTTCAAACATAATTTCAAGGATTCAATGCCATCATGTCCTAATTACATGGTTCAAAAGATCTCAAATGCATAAGATTGACAGATGAATTTTGCAGTCAACTGATCAAAAGTCAACTGTACACTGAAAAGTCAAACTTTGAATTTTTGGTCAAAATCAAGTGCCAAGGGTCATAATTCATCAAGATATGTCAAAATTTGAAACTTGTTCACCAAAAAAACCAATTTTTAAAATTAGGGTTTTGAATTTGAAAATTTTCATAACTTAGAATTTTTCTAAGTATGGAAATTTTCTTATTTTTCCCCAACTTTCCACCACTTTTTCACCATGATGCATTTGGATTCAAAGAAAACATCCAACATGAAAGTTGTATTCTTCCATGAAATCTACAACTTTGCTTCACAAAGTTTTCCTAAAAGATGCTTGGATCTCAAGTTATGATTTTGTGAACATAGGTCCATGAACTAAATAACTTAGTGAAAATTTGCCCTAATTTAGGCAGGTTTTTGACCCAACTTCATGGACATTTTTCACCTAGTTCCAAGAGGTATCTCAAAATGCATTTCAAAAATGGATTATAGAGCACTTTGCAAGCTTTCCAAAATTTCAAATAACTCTCCAAGATCATTTGTGGTTAGGGAGAATCGAAGAAAAGAAATTGGCATTTTATCACTTTTGTTCATGCCATTTTCACAAAGCATCAAGCTGCAAATCTGATCAAGGATGCTTGTACCTTGCATTACAGGTCCTAAACTCATTCTACACTCCATAATTAAATGCAAACTCAGAGGACACAGGCTTTATCTTTGCTTTTGGAGCATTATACAAGAAATATTTCCATAAATGGCCAAAAGTTCACAATGCCATTTTCATAAAGCAAGCTTTTTGCATCTTTATCATTCTTGAGCCTTGGAGCTGTCCCTTTGGTTCAAAAAATTTCCATAGATCACAAGCAAGGTACACCATCTCTTTGCAGCCCTAAAACTAGCCAGTACAAGCATTTTGCACAAGTCATCTCACTTATCTTAAAATGCAAGAAAGTTGGCCAAAAGTTCAGGACTGGTACAAGCTGATAAAGGGTGGAATTTGTATCATTCTAGACAGATTCACAAACTTGTTACAAACTAGAACAAGAATTCTTGACATCTGAAGCTCTCAAAAACACAAAACCATCCTTTTTCTGCCCAAACATCCAGCTTCTGCAAAATCATAGCAAGCTCATTATTTTCTCGTGCGTTTTGCCCTTTAAAACTTGAGACATCTTCCACACATCATACTAAAGCTATCCAAGCCTTTACATTGTTGCTGTAACCCCTGTTTCTGCCATCTACATTTTCAAACTTGGAGCTTGCAACTTGACTTCTATAGAGAGTTTCAGCCATCCACAAAGCAAGCTAAGCATTGAAATAGCTTGAAGGAACTTCAAGGAAGCTCACACGAACCTCCGGCCTCACTCTAAGTCCCCACATTGCCATATCCAAATCTAGCTGAAGGAGGTATTTTTCAAAACTCTATCTCACTATTTAGGCATCCTCAAGCCACGATTTGTGAAGCAAAAATGTAGTCCTTAACATGGTGAAGCTGTACATATGCATACTTTCCATTTATATTAACTGAGCTAAGAGAATTTGAATGTTGAACATGCTGAAATAATCAGGTCACGAATTAGGGCTGATTAAATTCTCTCCGATCTTTGAGAGTTAGGTTACAAATTTTATATCATTGGAATCGTGAGATGAAATGCTACATGTTTTGTGTTATAAGTTTTTGTTTTTATGCAAGCAATAGAGAGTTACATATTTGAACTCAGAACACGCGAAGGCGAAGAAGCCAAGGACAGGGACGAAGTTGTCATGGGCTTTTTTTTGCTTCTGGCCTTTTTGGTTTTGCTATTCACCCCCCCTGATTTCCTTTTGCACCCCCTGACTTATTTCTTATATTTTTGCATTTTTCTTGCATATTTTTATTTTATTACTTGCATTTATTTTTTCTAATGATAAAAAATACCCAAAAATATTTTATTAATTTTCACATTTTTATTTTATTTTATTTTATTTTATTTTATTATTTTTTGCATAAAAATAGTTTATTTAACAAGATAGAAATCATTTTCTTAAAATAACTTGTATATAATAAAAAATACTATACATTTTTATTTTTATTATTTATACACATAAAATATTATTTTCTACAAATACTTATTTTTTTTAATATTGACATATAATATTATTTATTATTTCTTGTACAAAAATGGACAAAAAATTAGGGTTTCTCCCTTTAAAAAATAATAACATTATTTTTCCTTATTTTCTAGGGTTAATTAATTTATTTTCTTATTCAAAAAAAATAAATACAAAACATTTTTGCATAAATACATTTTTATTGCATTTTTAATATTTGTATATTTATTTAATTTGCACATAGTTCAATTGGGTTGTAATAGTATTTTAGGGTTTATATTTGTGCAATATCCCCATTCAAAAAAAAATTGTATCCCCCTCCCATAATAATTGTTGTAATAGTTTAGTTTACATTTACGCAATTTATCGCTTTATATATTTGTGTAGTAAATTAGGGTTTTGCATGATAAGACCAAAAATCAAACAAATAGAAAAGACCTAATTGCAAGACAAATGCATGAAAAATGACACACATTGCACACAAGCACCTTTAGGGTTTCACCCACTTGGTTGCCTAAATAAAAATGGCCATGGTATGCATACAAAGTACCTTGGAAAAATAATACAAAATAAGATCATAGTCCCTAGATGACGCTATCAAAAGGTTGCCTAAACAAAGATGATCTTGGTCCCTAAAACTTGCTAAGATACTTGGAAATATTGCTATCATGGTCATACGATGACCCACGCCCGTCCCGTTTAACATCCAAAGATATGGTTGTTTACCAAATCAATGGTAAATCAACAATGTCAAAGGAATAAAAATACACAAGAAAGACTTTTGAGTAGGTAGAATGCTTCTAGTTACTTGATCAATTTCAAAACAATCCTTGCTATTTTAAAAAACAAACACACACACATTTTCAAAACATTTCCAAACATCTTTCAAAACATTGAAACATTTTTCAAAAGACAAACATCTTTGTATACATTCTTACAAACGAGAATCATTACAAAGATTTCCTAAACAAAGGCCTCTTTTCAAAATACTTCAAAACCACACAAAGCACCATTTCAAACAATTTCAAAAGCAAAGCAAGTGATCTAAACAAGTAACTAAGAGCCCATGGAAAACCATGGATGAAAAGGGTGCTAGCACCTTCCCTTTTCATAATCTACCCGCCGAACTCAAGAAAATATATCAAAGGTCTTTCCTGTGCTTTTTTACCTTTCCTTTTGGATAAAAGAAAAGT
Organism: Vicia faba; assembly: GCA_948472305.1. Lineage (NCBI taxonomy): Eukaryota > Viridiplantae > Streptophyta > Magnoliopsida > Fabales > Fabaceae > Vicia > Vicia faba. The sequence goes on from OX451737.1 coordinate 944,348,914, forward strand.
TGGTGGCGACTCTTACTAACCGCAACATTTGCAAACACAAACGCAAACCTCAAGTCAGTTTTCCCACCGCATCACAGAACTGGCGACTCTGCTGGGGAATATTCTAAAAGTGGGGTTACCTTAGGGTTTAGATCACCTTTATTTGCTTACAATGGTTTGACTTGTTTGCTTTACAATTATGGTTCTTTGTTTGGGTTTGAATCCTCTACCCGGATTTGGGAAACATTGTAGGTAAATAGCAATACATTCTGGAAACTGTGCGGGGTATACCGACATGGTCTAAGCAATAGCTATATTAGTGTGACATATTTGTGGGTACCGGTGGACTTTGAGTCAATCAAAGAGAATACAGGGCCGCTGAGTGATGTCATGAAGCACTAATGAACTTCTAGAACCTTTACTTGACCAACTTGGCCTTTTAGGATTTAGTGAGATGACCAACTTTGGTGCAGTCCGAAGTTGGTAGATACTCGATACTACACTCATTGAGGGTTGTTTCCTTGGAATATTTTGGTCGCCAGTAAAGAGGCTTGAATTGAAACAATGAACAAGGAAACAATCCAGAAATATTGAGCTCCTTTGAACCCGGTTACTTTTACTAGGACATGTTGAGTCAACTAAACTTCAAGAGGGTACTTACCTATGAAACCCCATGCAAGCCTAAACTAGGAACTTGTGTGATTTGTTTGTGCATATATACTTGTGCATAACATCATGGACATCATAAACATCATATGCATCCACTAACCATTTCAAGGATTTTGGAGATTCATCTTTGTTCTTGTTTTGTAGGTTATGGATTCGCTTCGCAGGAAAACTGTCCAAATCAACCTTGTAAGAATTCCTCCACAACTCAAGGAGCTAGCTTCAAGGATTCTTGAGAATTCTCCATTCACCGAGAGACATGGTCGTCTACTCAACTTGGTAACTTTCAACATAGAGGAGGGTATGCTAAAAGTTCTCTTCCAGTTCTTTGACCCTTTGCATCATTGCTTCACATTTCCTGACTACCAGCTTGTGCCCACTTTGGAGGAATTTTCTCAACTCTTGAGGATTCCTATTCTCAATCAACTACCCTTCAAAGGTACGGAAAGAGATCCAAATCCGGAAGAGATTGCTCAAGCCCTGCACTTGCACTCATCTGATGTCACAACTCATAGGGAAACTAGAAGTGGTGTCAAAGGCTTCTTGTCAAAGTTTCTGTTTGAGAAGGCCCAAAGCTGTTGGAATTCTCTAGACTTGCAAGCTTTTGAAGAGATTATAGCTCTTCTCATCTATGGGATGATCTTGTTCCCTAATCCTGACCAACTCATAGAGGTGAGCGCTGTCAAAATCTTCATGTCTCGCAACCTGATGTCTACATTGCTTAGGGATATCCTCCACTCTTTTCACACTCATACAATAAGGAAAAGAGGTGTTCTCATGTGTTGCACTCCTCTCCTGGAAAGATGGTTTATTTCTCATCTTCCCCAATCAGTCTTGAAGAATGAGCAAGGTTTGAGGTGGTCACAACGGTTGATGACACTTACACATTCAGATATCCATTAGTGTTCTTGATCCAAAGAGAATGTCATCATTGTTGACCATTGTGGGGAATTCCATAATGTCCCTCTACTTGGCATTAGGGGAGGCATCACCTACAACCCTTGTTTAGCTCTAAGACAGTTTGGTTACGCCCGAAGGGATGGTCCACATGATATGCTAATTCAAGGATTGGTTTTCGACTACGACAACGACGACCAAGGACTCCGCCAGAGATTCATCCGAGCTTGGAGAATGCCCAACAAGGTGGATAGCAAGACCTTGGGTTACAAGAATTCCATCCCTCTTGAGCCTTACCTCAAGTGGGTACGAACCCGCGCCCAAAGTCTTATGATGCCTTACCCCTCCATTCTCCCAGTGATTATAGAGCCTGTTAAGGAAGGAGAGGTTCCATACACCATCCTACATCCTGACATGCTGACATCACTCGAAGACCAACAAAGGAGTTGGATACAGCTCAAGGGAGAGCGTGATACTTTCGAAGCCTAATTCTACGCAAGCGAAAAGAAGGTTTTGGAACTCACTCGGCTACTTCATGAAGAGCAGACTCTCAAAACCTACATTACACCAAAGAGGATGCGCAACGTCTTTTTACCTTAGAATTTTGCATTATTTTGCCCAAGGGGCATTGATGTACTAACAAATTGTATTTTATTAATATGACGTGTGTTTCTTTTTTGTTTTAAAACAAATTTGAATTTCTGAATCCTTGAAAGCATTGCATGAATACATATCATTCATCATAAGCATAAACAGGTCTTCACACCAAGTTTCCTCATCTCTCTACTGTTTATTTCAGTAAGATGGATATCGAACAAACAGTCAAAGATTTGCAAGCTCAGAATTCATAATTCCAACAATTGCTCGTGACCTTAGCCAAGGGGAAGGAGGAACTAAAGACTCTGCTAGAAAAAGAAAAGGAGAAAAAGAAGAAGAAGCCAGCTGGTGTGGTTATCATGGGCATAAGATTTCAGGGACAAGCCAGGCGGACCTTAGAATTCCCAACAACATCTGAAGAGGGGGAAGGAAAAGGAAAAGGAGCGGCAGTGCCATCAGATTTTGAAGCAGAAGAAGAAGAAGAAGAAGAGGACTACTCTGAACAACAATACCCTCCGGCTGATGACAAGTACAAACACCTTGAAGAGCGACTCAGCGTTATGGAAATCCAGAGAGTACCAGGGCTAGATTTTGAGGAGTTAGGGCTGGTGTCAGGAATTATAATCCCTCCAAAATTTAAAGTGCCACTGTTTTCCAAGTATGATGGGGTGTCTTGCCCTAAAATAAACCTCAGTTTCTATGTCAGGAAGATTCAACCACACTTTGCTGACAAAGACCTGTGGGTCCACTTTTTCCAAGACAGTTTATCAGGAACGCAACTTGACTGGTTCTACCAGTTGGAGAGGGCAGATGTTCACAATTGGGAAGATTTGGCAGCAGCCTTCTATAAACAGTATCAATACAATGCTGACTTGGCGCCAACCCGTACTCAGCTACAAAGTATGGCTATGGCTTCCAATGAGGGCTTTAAAGATTACGCACAAAAGTGGAGAGAACTAGCCGAAAGGGTGCAACCCCCTCTATCTGAGAGGGAGTTGGTGGACGTGTTCTTGGGAACTCTTTCATGCCCTTTCTTCAATAATCTGATTGGGAGTTCTTCTGCAGGGTTTACCGAATTGATTCTAACTGGAGAAAGAGTAGAGGCTGGTATAAGAAATGGGAAAATTCAGAAGGATGCGTCTGCCTCTACAGTTGTAAAAAAGCCCTTCACAGGAAGAAAGTAAGTATCTGCTGTCTATTCACAGAGAAATCAGGGAAGAACTGAGCGCCGACCAACGGTGGGGGCCGTTATGATTCCAAAGCCTGCATCAGACCAGCCGAGAAACAATCATAAAAGGGTAGAAAGGTCAATACGGCAATTTACCAAGATTAACATGACTCCAGCCCAAGTGCTACCACATCTCTTGAAGTTGAATCTGGCCACTTTGAAAGAGGCCCCAAAAAATCCTAATACTACTTCTCCATATTATCATCCCAACGCCAGATGCGCGTACCATTCTGAAAGTCCAGGGCACGACACCAACAACTGTTGGGATATGAATAATAAGATTCAAGATCTGATAGATGCGAAGGAAGTTGAATTTGAAGAGCCTGAGAAACCGAATGTTATTTCCGCCCCAATGCCGAGGCATGGTCACAATGCCAACGCTATTGAAGAAGATCCGTTTGTTGCTACCGTGGATGAACTGTTAACTCCTCTCTCGATTGTGAAGTTGAATTTGTTGAAAGCTAGCATCTTCCCAGGTTGTGACCAAGACTGCCATGTTTGCATGTCCTCATCATTTGACTGCCCTCTGTTGAAGAAAGGATTCCAACATCTGATTGATAACCAAGAAATTTTGTTTGAGAAATCTCCTGTTCCACCTGTTCCAGTGAAAGAAGTTTCAATAATAACCATATACGCCAATCCTTCCAGGGCTCCTAAAAGACCCGTTAGGATTACACCTTCTCTGAAGACTGCTCCGCTTAAGATAACAATGCCTGGGCCTGCCCCATACAAATCAGATAAATCAGTACCATGGAACTATGGTGGAGAAATCTACTACCATGGTATTAAACATATTGAACAGACTGCCGAAGAAGAAAGCTCTGAAGAGGACAATTCTGACATCAGTAACATTGTCGGAACAAGCAAGGTTACCCGTAGTGGAAGAATCTTCTCTCCAGAGATTGCTCCTCCAACAACAGTCTTTGGACCCGTGGCCATTCCGAAGATTACCTCTACACCAATGATTGTACCTTCAAGTGTACCTGCCAACAAAGACAATACAGTTCCTATCCCTACTTCTATTGCTGAGAATAAAGGAAAGAACGTTTAAGAGGAGCCTGTCCAGACGAAGGCTCAATCACTAACTATTCCTGAAACATCCAAGAAGGAGATGGAAGAAATCCCGAGGATTATTAAGAAGAGTGATTATGATGTGGTTGAACAATTGGGGAAGACCCCTTCCAAGATCTCTATGCTAGCCCTGCTTCTCTGCTCTGAAGCACATGCCAAAGCTTTGGTCAAATTTCTGAAGATAGCTCACGTGCCGCAAGAGACGTCTGCTGACCAGTTTGAGGACTGCGTGGCCAGTTTGACAGCTGATAATGGCCTAGGTTTCTCCGATGCTGACTTGACACCCCGAGGGAGAAAACACAACGATGCGCTACATGTCTCAATGGAGTGCATAGGAACAACCCTAGCTCATGTCTTAGTTGATACTGGATCATCTCTGAACGTCTTGCCAAAGAAAGCCCTTGATAGGTTGGATTGTGAAGGGCTGACTCTAAAACCCAGTAATATAGTGGTCAGAGCTTTTGATGGGTCAAAGAGGATGGTCCACGGGGAGGTGGACATTCCAATCAAGGTGGAACTCAGGTTTTCAATTCAACGTTCTACGTGATGGACTTCCGTCCTTCTTACTCTTGTTTGTTGGGACGCCCCTGGATCCACAACGCCGGTGCTGTAACCTCCACCTTGCATCAGATGCTCAAGTACCCTGTCCAAGGGAAGATCATAACTGTCCATGGGGAGGAGGAGTATATGATTAGTCATCTGAATTCCTTCCGTTATATGGAGTTAGATGGCGAGTTCATAGAGACCCCTTTCCAACATTTTGAAGAAGTCTCTGAAGAAGTAGCGGCAACCCAGGCGGTATCCTCGATTCCTCAGATCACAAGACCTTCGCCTCGGATGTCATCTCTCAAGGATGCAAGGGCAGTAGTGGAAGAAGGGGGGAGCACCATCTGGGGGCAGCTTCCAGACATTCCTTACAAATCCGACAAGTTTGGCCTGGGGTTTACTTTGACCGGTCAGAAGGCTATGTGTCGTGCCCGTGCTGGGGGGGCCACCTATGAAGATCAGCCACCAAGGGGTTAATGCACTAGAGGATAATGAAGAGGAAGGCAGCTTGGAAGATTGGATATTTCCTACTGTCAGCGGAGGACTTTGCAACTGGGAAGCCAAAGACTTTGTTCCGATAACTTTCGTACCGTAGTAATTTATCTTTTACATTTCTGTTGGACTGTAATAATTCAAAAACAATTCGCACTTTAAAAACCTTGTGTCTTACCCGAGGCACAATGGTCCATTTGTAAGGGTCTTTATTTCATCTACATATGTCATTCAATGAATCATGGACGCTTTTTCACATATACACTTTTTGCTCATTGTCTTTCTTTTACATTTTATTGTTTTAAGATGGCTATACCCTTACACACACCCCCACTCACAAATGTAGGTACCCTTCCATTCCGGATCCCATGGGTAACGATGCTGCTATAGCCTTCATTAACTCTGAAGATCTGATCTACCAAGCCGAATACGAAGGTGAGGAAGATTGTGAGGTGCCAGGGGAATTGGCCAGATTATTACAGCAAATGGAAAGAGCAATTCAGCCTCATGAGGAGCAGTTGGATACAATCAACCTGGGTACCGAGGATGATAAAAAGGAAATCAAGATATGTGCCAATCTAGAGCCGAGTGTCAAAGAGCTCCTAATTCAGCTATTGCATGATTATGTTGAGATCTTCTCCTGGTCATACGAAGACATGCCGGGACTCGATACAGACATTGTGGTACACCGTCTACCCACAAGAGAAGACTGTCCACCAGTGAAACAAAAAGTCCTCCGTATGAGACCTGACATGTCAGAGAAGATCAAAGCAGAAGTTATAAAATAGTTCAATGCTGGATTTCTGGCTGTTACTTCCTATCCTCAATGGGTGGCCAATATTGTTCCCGTGCCTAAAAAGGAAGGCAAAGTGAGAATGTGCGTGGATTATAGAGATTTAAACAGGGCCAACCCTAAAGATGACTTTCCACTTCCACATATTGACATCCTGGTTGACAATACAGCTCAGTACAAAGTATTTTCTTTCATGGACGGATTCTCAGGCTATAACCAGATCAAAATGGCACCTGAGGACATGGAGAAAACTACATTTTTCACACAGTGGGGTACGTTCTGCTACAAAGTGATGCCATTCGGACTGAAGAATGCCGGGGCTACCTATCAACGCGCCATGGTAGCTTTGTTTCATGATATGATACATCATGAGATAGAGGTCTACGTAGATGACATGATAGCCCGATCACAAACTGAAGAAGAACACCTGGATCACTTGCAAAAGCTGTTTGTCAGGTTGAAGGAGTATAAGCTCAGATTGAACCCAAACAAGTGTACATTCAGAGTCCGGTCTGGTAAACTCTTAGGTTTCATTGTCAGCAACAAAGGCATCGAGGTTGATCCTACCAAAGTCAAAGCTATACAAGAAATGCCTACTCCTCGCACTAAGAAGGAAGTCAGAGGTTTTTTGGGACGCCTAAACTACATTGCTAGGTTCATTTCTCACCTAACGTCTACTTGTGAACCAATCTTCAAGCTGTTGAAGAAAGATCAAGTAGTCAGATGGAACAATGAATGTCATATTGCTTTCAATAAAATCAAGGAGTATTTGCTAGAACCTCCTGTCCTGATGCCACCCGTCGAGGGAAGACCGCTAATCATGTATCTTACCGTCTTAGAGAACTCAATGGGGTGCGTACTGGGGAAGCATGACGAGTCTGGCCGAAAAGAGCATGCCATTTATTACCTTAGCAAAAAGTTTACCGACTGTGAAACTAGATATTCACTGCTCGAGAAAACTTGCTGCACTTTGGTATGGGTTGCTCGCCGGCTAAGGCAGTATATGTTAACTCATACCACTTTGCTGATATCTAAGATGGATCCGATAAAGTACATCTTTGAGAAGCCTGCTCTGTCTAGAAGAATATCTAGATGGCAGATGATCTTAACAGAATACGACATACAATACACTACCCAAAAAGCTATAAAGGGCAGTGTACTAGCTGATCATCTGGCCCATCAAGCTGTAGAAGATTATCAATCCATGAAGTTTGACTTCCCTAACGAAGACATCATGACAGTGGACAGCGTCGAAGAGATCAGACCATATGACGGACCTGAACAAGGATCCCGATGGACCCTGTACTTTGATGGGGCATCCAATGCACTTGGTAACGGTATCGGTGCTGTGCTCATATCTCCAGAGGGTTGCCACACTCCTTTCACCGCCAGACTTTGCTTCAACTGTACGAACAACATGGCAGAGTATGAAGCATGCATCTTTGGACTCAAGGCCGCCATAGACTTGGGAATCAAATCCTTATATGTGTTTGGGGACTCAGCTTTGGTCATCAGTCAGATCAAAGGAGAGTGGGACACTAAGCATCCAAACCTCATCCCTTACAAAGAACATGTTCTGACATTGTTGCCACATTTCGAGCAGGTTACCTTCGATCACTTCCCGCGAGAAGAAAATCAGTTGGCAGATGCTCTAGCTACAATGTCATCTATGTTTAAACTTGATTGGGATAATGAGGCTCCCCAGATCTCCATTGAACAAATGGACGAACCAGCACACTGTCACGAGATTAATACCGAGGAAGTAGTGGACCAGTTGTGGTTTCATGAAGTCAAAAGGTATCGCGAGACTCAAGAATATCCGATAGGAGCTTCAGTCAATGACAAAAAGTTCTTAAGGAGATTTTCAGCTAAGTTCTTCCTAAGTAATGGCATCCTGTACAGGCATAATCATGATTCTATTCTGCTGCGTTGTGTGGACAAGATTGAAGCTGAAAAGATCATGGCTGAATTGCATGAAGGTACCTTTGGCACTCACTCTAGTGGGCATACAATGGCAAAGAAGATTCTATGGGCAGGCTATTACTGGTCTACCATGGAATCTGACTGCTATCAACACTCTCGCACCTGTCACAAATGTCAAATCTATGCAGACAAGGTGCACGTGCCTCCTGTTCCTCTAAATGTCTTAACAGCTCCTTGGCCCTTTGCTATGTGGGGAATCGACATGATTGGAGAGATCAAGCCTACAACATCCAATGGACACCGTTTCATTCTGGTGGCCATTGACTACTTCACCAAGTGGGTCAAAGCAGCTTCCTTCGCATCCGTTACTAAGAATGTTGTTGCCCGCTTCATCAAGCAGAATCTCATTTGCCGGTATGGTATCCCCGAAAGGATCATCACTGATAACGGTACAAACCTTAACAATACTATGATCATCGCTTTGTGCGAGCAGTTCAAGATTCAACATCACAATTCATCCCCCTACCGGCCAAAGATGAATGGTGCAGTCAAAGCTGCTAACAAAAATATTAAAAAGATCATACAAAAGATGACAGTCACCTACAAGGACTGGAATGAGATGTTACCGTTTGCTCTTCACGGGTACCGTACCACGACTCGTACATCAACTGGGGTAACAACCTATTCTTTAGTTTATGGCATGAAGGCTGTTTTACCTATCGAGGTTCAGATTCCCTCTTTGAGAATCATGAAAGATGCTGGTTTGAGTGAAGATGATTGGATCCAGACCCGACTTGATCAATTGAACTTAATTGACGAAAAGAGACTTACTGCTATTTGCCATGGTCAGACATATCAAAAACGGATGATCAAGGCTTTCAACAAGAAAGTCAGACGCCAAGTATATCAAGTTGGGGATTTAGTGATCAAGCGCATCATCTTGCCACAAAGTGATCCCAGGGGAAAATGGACTCCTACCTATGAAGGACCATTTGTAATCAAGAACATCTTTTCTGGTGGGGGAATGATCTTAACCACCATGGATGGTTGTGATACGATGGGAGAACTAACTTGGGATTTTGCGTTTGTGTTTGCAAATGTTTCGGTTTAGCAAGAGTCGCCACCGACTTTTTATTTTATCCTAAGGAAAGGTCAAAAAGCACAGGAAAGACCTTTGAGATGTTTTCTTGGGTTCGGGGAGTAGAATATAGAAAGGGAAGGTATTAGCACCATTTTTATCCATGGTTATCCATGGGCTCTTAGTTACTTGTTTAGATCACTTGCTTTGTTTTTCAATTGTTTGAAATGGTGCTTTTTCAATTGTTTGAAATGGTGCTTTGTGTGTGGTTTTGAAAGATGTTTTGAAAAGAGGTCATCATTGTGACAACCTTTGTAATGATTCTTGTTTGAATGTATACAAAGGTGTTTTTATCTTTTTGAAAAGTTTTCAATGTTTGAAAGTAGGGGTTTGAAATTGTGTTGGGAAGTGTGTTTTTAAAATAGCAAGGATGTTTTTTTGCAAGCTTTTGATCAAGTAACTAAGAGCTATCTACCCTCTTTTACTCAAAGATCTTCCTTATGTTTTTAACCCTTTTAACAGTGTTGCTTCACCATTGTATTTGGTGAACAACCTTGTGTTAGGATGTTAAACGGGACAGGCGCGGGTCATCGTATAGACCATGATAGCAATGGTGTCAAGTATTTTTGGCAATTTTCTTAAGAGACTTGATCATTTTGTTTAGGCAACTCAGATAGCGTTATCGATGGACTATGATCTTTTGTTTGTTTTTTGTTTTGCCAAAGTACTTAACATGCATACCATGGCCCATTTTTGAAGGAAACAAGTGGATTGTAACCTTAGGGATGCAACTGTGCATTGTGTTTATTTTTCATGTATTTTTGTCTTTGATTAGGTCAAACTATTTGTTAATTTGATTTTAGCATACAAACCCTAATTCTCTAAGCATGGCATAATTGAAAGCATTTAAGTGCGTAAAAATAAATCTAAGCTATTACAACTTTGATATAGGGAGGGGGGTACAATTTTGAATAGGGGGTTATTTTGCAAGAAATTAAAACCCTAAATTATTACAACCAAATTAAATTCACAATGCATAATATTTAAATGTACAATATTTAAATAAACAAAAATAAACAAATATTAAATAAAAATGCATTATGCAAAAAAAAGTTTTTATGTATGCAAAGTATTTTTAAATGTAAAGAAATATAAGGGAATAAATAAATAAAAAAGGATTAATTTTATTTTTTTATTAAAGGGGTAAACCCTAATTTTCTTTAAGAAAATGATATTATTTATTATTTATATACAAAAATATGTTGATATGTACAAAAATGGAATATATTGAAGAAAATGTATTTTTTAGTATAAAAAAAAAGGGAATATTTTTATATTTTACTCTAATTATTTAATAAAATAAAGGTATATATGTATATATATATATATATATATATATATATATATATATATATATATATATATATATATATATATATATATATATATATATATATATATATATATATATATATATATATATATATATATATATATATATATATTAAATATGTATAAAATAAAATAAAATATTTACAAAAATAAAGTATATTCAAGAAAATATTTTCAATGTAACTAAAAATAAAAAAATGAAAATAAAAGTATTTTTTTACATTATTTTCAAGTTTTAATAAACAATATAAAGTATTTAAACATTTTAATGTTAGAAATAATTAAAATAAAATACCAAATAAATGTAAAAATTTATGAAAATATTTTTTAGGCGTTTTTTATGTTTGGAAATAAAATAATAAAGTCAGAAATGAAATAAAAATGCCAAAATAATAAAAACACAAAGAAATGGGCCAGGGGGTGTGAAACTGAAAAAGAAGGTGTTAGAAGCAAAAAGCCAAGCCCAGCCCATCAGTTTCATCTTCTTCCTCCAGCTTTGTGAAAAAACGTTCGCCTGTTACACAAACTTGTATCTCCTGTATTTATGATCTTTTGACAAAACTCAAAACATGAAACTTGTAGAGCATCAAACCACAATTCTAACCATATAAAAAACTTAATCTAACTCTCAAAGACCAGAGAGAATTTCTCTAGCACTAATTTCTAACCTAGTTTTTTCAGCATGTTCATGGATGAAATTCTCCCAACACGATTAATAAAAATTGAGCATATGTATGGTTTCAGGGCAATGAATACAACATCTTTCATTCACAAACCTAAGGCTAAACGTTCCTAAATAGAGAGATTGAAGTTCATGAAAAACCTGTTTCAGTTGGACACGAGTTGGACAATGCAAAAACTTTCAGTGAGGCCTGAGGTTCTTTTGAGCTTGCTTGATGTTCTCTGAATTTTTCCCAATGCTTAGTTTGTTTTGAAGTGGCCTGAATTGTTCTACAGAACTCAACCTGCAAAGCTTCCAAACTAAAATGGTGAACACTGTAAATGGAGTTACAGTTGGCAATGGAGGTTTGGGGTAGCTTGGGTGAGTTGAGGGGAAGGTATTGGAACTGATTGCAAGCAAAACGCACGAGTGGAATGTGATTTGGCTTGTGATTTGCAGGTCCTGCCCTGTTTTTGCAAGAAAATGTGGTTTTTGAGTATGAGGGTGTTTTAGGGGTGAAAGGCTCGTGTTTCTGGCTTACAAGGATCTGTAAAACTTGTTTGAAAACTTTGCTTAAGTTGAATATATCAGATATGTGTGTTCTTGACTTTTGGCACAATGACTTATTTTTGAAGTAAAAGTGAGAAGTGACCATGCTATGGCCTGTACAGGCTAGCTCCAAGCATGCACATAGTTGGTGTACTATGCCTGAGATTAGGGAACTTTGTTTGCAGCAAAAGGCTTGGTCCAATGCTCAAGAGAAACAAATTTGCAAAAGTTATGCTTTATGAAAATGGAAGTGCAACCTTTATGCCAAAAATGGATTAATCCATTGTGCCAAGCTCTAATGGTCAGAATAACACCAATGTCCAATGTTTTTTCATTCAATTTTTGAGTGTTGAAGGGTTTAGAGACCTGTAATTATGTACTAAGCTAGTTTGGTCAGATTTTGCAAGTGGTATGAACATGTATTGGCCATGGTTACAAAGTGAGTTTTTGCCAACTTCAAGCATTCGATTCTCCCTAACCACAAATGTGTTTGAGGAGTTCTTGGACAATTTGGAAAGCTTGCAACATGTACTATAATCCATCTTTGAAATGCAACTTGTTCCAAAAATCATAACTTGAGATCCAAGCTTCTTTTGAGAAAACTTTATGAATCAAAGTTATAGACTTTGTGATGTAATACAACTTTCATGTTGCAAGTTTTGTTTGAATCCATTTGCATCTTGGTGGAAATGTGGGGCAAAGTTAGGAAAAATTAAGAAAATTTCATAACTTAGAAAATTTAAGTTATGAAATTTTTTCAATTTCAAACCCTATTTTGCAATTTTGGGTTTCTTGATGAGTAAGTTTCATAATTTGACACATCTTGATGAAAAATGACCCTTGGCACTTGATTTTGACCAAAAAGTCAAAGTTTGACTTTTCAGTATACAATCAAATTTTGATTAGTTGACTGGAAAATTCATCTGTCAATCCTATGCATTTGAGATCTTTTGGACTTGTTGAATAAGTCAAGATAATGTCATTGAGTCTTTGAGCCCATGGTTGAACTTGATTTCCCACTGGCTAGGTCAAACAGTCAAAAATTGCCTTTGTACAGTCAAAAACCTAAAAATGACCATTTTGCCCTTTTGGTGATCTGATCAAATTTCTTGTGGAATTATGGTCCAATCTTGATCAAATGGTTCACATGATTTCATAATGTTGATGTGGGTCAAAATTCATGAGGTTTGACTGTAAATTGGCCACGATTGACTTTTTCCCCAATACAGCTGATTTCTAGGTCAACTGTCCAATTGATTGGGCAAAAATTTGATTTAAGGCTTGAAACTTGGTATGGGAAAAATTATGAGTCCAACATGAAGTATGAAAATCAATTTGGGTATTGAAGGTCCCAAAATCCCTGTGCAAACTCAAACCCTAATTTAGGTCCACAATGCAAGGAGGTGTCTTGAGCAGAGAAAACCCTAGCTTGGTCTTAAGTTCAAAGAGCCTTGTAATGAGAAATGTTGGTAAAATGAGAGGGAAAATTTTTGGGTACAACAGTTGCCCCTGTTCAATCTTCTTGAACCTGAAGAGTTAGATTGGAAAGTTTGCCTTTTGTGACTCGAAGGTAAAAGAGGATTGAACACTAGAGTGCCCGTAAATTTGAACTCGTCAAAATATTATTGAGGGAATGAGCTTAAATATGCCATTTGGAGATGGTAGAATCTTGCTGGAGATGGGTTTAAAGATGCCATCCAGGAGTGTTTGTTGAGCTACAATGTTATAGGTCAGAAGAACGAACATCAAAATGGTATCCGTGTCTGGATTGCATCTGAACTGTATCTGGAGACTGAGTCTGTATGAGCAAAGGAATGGCGTCCGTTTCGGGAGCGTATCTGAGCTGTAACTGTATTTGATCTTTGAATGAATATCATAATGACTGCCGTGTCTGGAGTGTATCTGTATTCTGAATGGGTAATAGAGAAACATCTGTATATGGAGCAACTGTGTGCTGGGGATAAGTTCTGAATGAATGACAGAATGGCAACCGTGTCTGAAGCGTATCTGGACTGTATCTGAAGTTGAGATCTGTATAAGTAGCAGAATGACTTCCGTGTCTGGAGTCTATCTGAAACTGTAACGGGGATCTGAATAAGTGACAGAATGACTTCCGTGGCAATCTGTACTGGGGAGAATCAAACTTATGGTGTTAGGGCCAGAAAGGCATCAGTGTTTGGAGCATATCTGAACTTTGAAGTTGATAGTTGAATCTGAATGAGAGATAGAATGGCCGCTGTGTCTGGAGCATATCTAGTCTGTAACGGATTGCTGAAGTCTGAATGAGTAATAGAATGACGGTTGTGTCTGGGGTTTATTCATACTGTATTTTGGCTTGATATTTTGAATGAGTAATAGAATGTCCGACGTGTCTGGGGTGTATCCATACTGTATCGGAATAGTTGTTAGCGATAGCCTTTTAATCTTATCCTGAAAAGGGTAAAATGTTAGCTAAAACACAAAGTCATGTTGCATGATATGTATGATGCAATGAACGGTGTTTCATCCATGTTTATGATATATGAATGTAATGGATGTGCATGTAAGTTGAGTAGCTGTCTTGCTGAGGAAAATAAATCCTTGATAACTGGAGATAATGAACTCTTTGACTGCTGCTGGAGGAAGTAGATTCTTGACCGATGTTGAGGATTCAAAAATCTTTGATTGTTGAAGATGAGAAATCCTTGCTGACTGCTTGGGGATTAAAGATCTTTGATGGTCAAGAATGAGAAATCCTGGGACCACTGATTGGGATTGAAAATCCTTGGTGACTGGTGGGGGTTAACAAAAGCTTTGACAAACTTCTGTGGGGAATGAGAACCCTTCATGACTTTCCTGGGAAATAAGGGAAACTCTAAAAATCTCTACTAGCGAGTTAAAACCTGGGAGGCTTATGCTGGAGAAATGGGACCGAGAATCTTCGATCTGTTGGGAAATAACTCTGTGGGGAGAATGTTTACTCGGCCGGTGAAATCAGGAGCTTGGGTTGTACGCCAATCTACTTGGGAAGTTGGGGAAAACTTGACTTCGCTGGGGAATAAGGTTTTAGAATATTCTAGCTCTGCTAGGGATATGTATTTCAGGGTTTTCGGGCTCCACTGGGGATCTTGAACTTTAATTCCGCTGGGGATACATACTCCAAGGTTTTAGCTTTGTTGAGGATCTAAATGATGTACTGTAGGGGATTTCTTCTAGAATAGCACAAGGATATCTTCCTACACCTTCAACCTACCCGTAACTATCCTTTCTCAATTTCGTTTTATTTGTAAGCAGTGATTATATTCAAATGCATATGCCTATTTAACAAAACATTTGACGTTTTCAAATAAAACATAAGTATAAAAAAGAAAGGAAAAGCAAGCAAATTTTTGCACTTTGAAGTATCTTTGTATTAACTTTTGTAAGTATCTTTGTACAAAGGAGACAGACATCCTAGTAATAGAATGTTATCGTAAAAATTGAGAAAAATTTTATACAAAAGAAAGATGGCTATGTGTAACAATTCCATGGGGTTCCCATTCTGCTATAGCCTTCACAACTCTGAGTATGTTGTCCATTCGCTGCTTCATCCGCCGATGATTGGATTGACAAGAAGCTTGGAGTTTGTTGGTGAAGAGATTGTTCTTAAAGTGATCCGACGAGACATAGTCATACAATTTAATTCCCTAACTTTAGCCTGGACCGCCCTTTCGGGTTTTCGATCCACCGGGAAACCCTTTTTTGCCCAAGTTGCCCTTTCAGGTTTTCAACTTGCCGGGTGTACAAAGTTTTTATTTATCCCTAATTTTTGCCTGAACTGCCTTTTCGGGTTTTCGATTCACCGGGATGCCCATTTTTACCCAAGTCGCCCTTTCGAGTTTTCGACTTGTCGGGTCGTTTTATGAGTAGTATCTTTTGACTATGTCTGCGTTTGCAGGGTGCGGCAAATCGTCTTCGTCCATGGTGGTCAGAATCATTGCCCCACCAGAAAAGATGCTCTTGATCACAAATGACCCTTCGTAAGTAGGAGTCCACTTGCCCCTGGGATCACTTTGCGGCAAGATGATCCGCTTGATTACAAGATCTCCGACTTGATATACCCGACGTCTGACTTTCTTGTTGAAAGCCTTGATCATTCGTTTTTGATACGTCTGACCATGACAAACAGCAGTAAGTCGTTTCTCGTCGATCAAATGAAGTTGATCAAGCCGGGTCTGAATCCAATCGTCTTCACTTAAACCGACATCCTTCATAATCCTTAAGGAAGGAATCTGAACTTCCAGAGGTAAGACAACTTCCATGCCATATACCAAAGAAAAGGGGGTTGCCCCTGTTGAAGTACGCGCCGTGGTACGATATCCATGCAGAGAAAACGGTAACATCTCATGCCAGTCCTTGTAGGTGACTGTCATCTTTTAAATGATCTTCTTGATATTTTTGTTCGCAGCTTCAACAACACCGTTCATCTTCGGCCGATAGGGAGATGAATTGTGATGATAAATCTTGAACTGCTCGCACAAAGTGGTGATCATAGTGTTATTCAAATTTGTACCATTGTCCGTGATTATCCTGTCAGGGATACCATACCGGCATATGAGATTCTGCTTAATGAAGCGGGCAACCACATTCTTGGTAACGGAGGCAAAGGAAGCTGCTTCGACCCATTTGGTAAAATAATCAATAGCCACCAAGATGAAGTGATGTCCATTGGATGCCATGGGCTTGATCTCTCCAATCATGTCAATGCCCCACATTGCGAATGGCCAAGGAGCTGTTAGAACATTGAGAGAAACAGGAGGAATATGTATCTTGTCGGTGTAGACTTGACATTTATGGCAAACGTGGGAATGTTGATGACAATCAGCTTCCATGGTAGACCAATAGTAGTCTTCCTTTAGAATCTTCTTAGCCACCGTATGTCCGCTTAAGTGGGTGCCAAATGTGCCACTATGTATCTCGGTCATGATCAACTCTGCTTCAACCTTGTCCACACAACGAAGTAGAACACAATCATGGTTGCGCTTATAAAGGATGCCATTACTCAGGAAGAACTTGGCAGCAAATCTCCTTAAGAACTTTTTGTCATTGATGGAAGCTCCTTCAGGGTATTCTCGAGTCTGGAGATACCTTTGATTTCATGAAACCAGGGTTGTTCCACTACTTATTCGGTATTAATCTCATGATAGTGCGCAGGTTCATCCATTTGTTTGATGGTGATTCGGGGAGCCTCATTATCCCAGTTGTGTTTAAACATGGAAGACATTGTAGCCAGAGCATCCGCTAGCTGATTTTCTTCTTGCGGGAAGTGCTCGAAGGTAATCTGCTCGAAATGAGGCAACAATGTCAAGACATGTTCTTTATATGGGATAAGGTTAGGATGTCTAGTGTCCCACTCTCCTTTGATTTGACTGATAACCAAAGCCGAGTCTCCAAATACGACCAAAGATTTGATTCCTAAGTCTATAGCAGCCTTGAGACCAAAGATGCAAGCTTCATATTTAGCCATGTTGTTGGTACAACTGAAGCAAAGTCGGGCAGTGAAGGGTGTATGGCAACCTTCAGGAGAAATGAGTACCGCACTGATACCGTTGCCAAGTGCATTTGAAGCACCATCAAAGTACATGGCCCATCGGGATCCTTGTTCAGGTCCGTCATACGGTCCGTTACCTTCAATGTTGTCCAATGTCATGATGTCCTCGTCAGGGAAGTAGAATCTCATAGATTGGTAATCTTCGACGGCTTGATGAGCTAGATGGTCAGCTAGTACACTCCCCTTTATAGCTTTTTGGGTAGTATACTGGATATCATACTCAGTCAGGATCATTTGCCATGTAGCGATCCTTCCAGATAAAGCAGGCTTCTCGAAGATATACTTGATCGGATCCATCTTGGAAATCAGCAAAGTGGTATGAGTCAACATATACTGCCTTAGCCGTCGAGCACCCTATACCAAAGCGCAACAAGTTTTCTCAAGCAGTGAGTAGCGAGTCTCACAGTCGGTAAACTTTTTGCTAAGGTAATAAATGGCATGCTCTTTTCGGCCAGACTCGTCATGTTGGCCCAGTACGCACCCCATTGAGTTATCCAAAACAGTCAGATACATGATTAATGGCCTTCCTTCGACGGGTGACATCAAGATAGGAGGTTCCAGTAAATACTCATTGATTTTATCAAAAGCAACTTGACAATCATTGTTCCATTCAATCACTTGATCTTTCTTCAACAGCTTGAAGTTGGCTCACAGGTAGACGTCAGGTGAGAGATGAACCTTGCGATATAGTTTAAGCGTCCCAAGAATCCTCTAACTTCCTTTTCAGTGCGGGGGGCAGGCATTTCTTGTATAACTTTGAATTTAGTAGGATCAACCTCAATGCCTTTGTTGCTGACGATAAATCCCAAAAGTTTACCAGACCTAACTCCAAAAGTGAACTTGCTTGGGTTCAGTCTGAGCTTATACTCCTTCAACCTGATAAACAACTTTTGCAGATGATCAAGGTGTTCTTCTTCCGTTTGTGATCAGGCTATCATGTCGTCTACGTAAACTTCAATCTCATGATGTATCATATCATGAAACAAAGCTACCATGGCGCGTTGATAGGTTTCCCCGACATTCTTCAGCCCAAACGACATCACTTTGTAGCAGAAGGTACCCCATTGCGTAACAAAAGTAGTTTTCTCCATGTCTTCGGGGGCCATTTTGATCTGGTTGTATCCCTAGAATCCATCCATGAAGGAAAATACCTTGTGTTGAGCTGTGTTGTCAACCAAGATGTCGATGTGTGGTAGTGGAAAATCATCTTTAGGGCTAGCCCTGTTTAAGTCCCGATAGTCCATACATATTCTTACTTTTCCGTCCTTTTTAGGCACGGGCACAATGTTAGCAACCCATTGTGGATAGGAAGTAACAGCCAGAAAGCCAGCGTTGAATTGCTTCATTACCTCAGCTTTGATCTTCTCAGACATGTCGGGCCTCATTCGGCGGACTTTTTGTTTGATCGGTGGACAGTCTTCTCTTGTAGGGAGACGGTGAACCACAATATCTGTGTCTAATCCCGACATGTCTTCATAGGACCAAGCAAATATCTCAACATATTCGTTCAAAAACTGCACTAAGCGCTCTTTGACAACTGGTTCCAGGTTGGCACCTACCTTAACCTCTTTCTTGTCTTCCTCTGTTTCCAAGTTGATGGTTTCTAGAAACTCTTCATGAGGCAGAATTGCCCTCTCTTCTTGTTGCAAAAGTCTGGCTAACTCTCCCGGCACTTCACAGTCTTCGTCAACTTCGTACTCAGCATGATTGACCAAATCTTCAGAGTCACCGAAGGCTAAAGCAGAATAGTCACCCATGGAATCCGGAGTGGATGGGTACATGCATTTTGTGAGTGTGGGTGTGTGTAAGGGATAGCCATCCTTAAACAAAACAAAATGCAAAAAGAAAGAAAATGAACACAATAGTTTATACATGAAAACGTCCAATGATTCATTAAAACATGGCATATGATAATGAAGAAAATCAAGCCCTTACAAATGGACCTATATGCCCCGGTCAAGGCATAAGGTGAAAATAGTGTACGAATTGTTTAGTTATTACAGACCAAAATAGGAAATTGTTCAAAGATAAATTACTGGTTGATGAAAGTGATGGGAGTAAAGTCCTTTGCTTCCCAGTTGCTTAACCCTCCTTCGACGGTTGGAAAGATCCAATCTTCAAAGTTGTCCTCTTCATCATCATCTTCTAAGGCATTAATCCCATGGTGAGTGATTTTTGCGGGTGGTCCCCCAGCCTTGGAGCGACGCATGGCTTTCTGGCCAGCAGCAGTAAAACCTAGTCCGAACTTGTCCGTCTTGTGGGAAAAATTAGGAAGTTTCCCCCACACTGTACTCCTTCCTTCTTTGATTACAGCTTCTGCATCCTTGAGAGATGCCATCCTAGACACAGGCTTGGAAATAATAGGCACATCAACCATTGTCTTCGCAACTGCGACCTCAGGAGAAACTTCCTCAAAATGTTGGAAAGGCATTTCTATGAATTCGCCATCAACTCCACATAGCAGAAGGAGTTGAGGTGACTTATCATATACTCTTCCTCACCGTGCACCGTTATAATCTTACCCTGAACAGGATACATTAGCATTTGGTGTAAAGAGGAGGTAACTGCCTCAGCATAATGGATCCACGGCCTTCCCAACAAACACGAATATGAAGGACAAATGTCCATCACATAAAAGGTGGAGTTGAAAACTTCTGTGCCCACTTTTATAGGAATGTCAACCTCTCCATGAACCATTCTTTTGGACCCATCAAAGGCCCTAACCACGATATTACTTGGCTTTAGCACTAACCCTTCAGAGTTCAAACGGTCTAACGCTTTCTTCGGTAGCACATTCAGGGATGAACCAGTATCAACTAAGACATGGGCAAGGGTGGTTCCTATGCATTCTACTGAGACAAGCAGCGCGTCGTTGTGCTTCCTTCCCTTGGGGTTAAATCAGCATCGGAAAAACCAAGACCGTTATCAGCAATTAGGCTGGCCACGCACTCTTGAAACTGGTCAGCCGAAGTTTCTTGAGGCACGTGTGCCGTCTTTAATAATTTGATTAAGGCCTTAGCATGGGCCTCAGAGTAGAGTAGAAGAGCCAACATGGAGATTTTGGAAGGGGTCTGCCCTAGCTGTTCCACGACGTCGTAGTCGCTCTTTTTGATTATCTTCAAGATTTCTTCCATTTCTTTCTGGGTGGTTTCAGGGATAACCACAGTATGAGCCTTCGTCCTGACAGGCGCTTCTAGTATCCCCTTACCCTTATCGGTAGTATCAACAGATGGTCTAACTCCAGGAGTATCCAATTCTTCAATTATCGGGCCTTGCACAGATGGCTTAACAGGCACAGAAGCTTTCGAGGGTCCGAAGACTGCTTTGGGGGGAGCAATCTCCGGAGAGAAAATCCATCCGCTGTGAGTTACCTTGCTTGTTCCCGCAATGTTCCCTATATCAGGGGTTTCATCTTCAGAATTCTCTTGGACTGATTCAATCTGTTTGATACCATGATAGAAGATTTCACCTTCGTAGTTCTATGGTATCGTCTTGTTAGATTGATACGGGACAGGCCCCGACATGGTGATTTTTAACGGCACAAACTTAGGATCAGGCGTAATCTTGATAGGCCTTTTGCAAGCCTTGGGAAGATTGTCGGAGATGGTTATTATTGCAATGTCATTGGTTGAAGTAACAAAGGTAGCAGGAGTAACAAGAGTGAAGGTATCAACAGGAGTCTTTTGGAAGAGTATCTCTTGGGTATCCATCAAGCGTTGGATGCCTGATTTCAACATTGGGCAGTCAACTCGTATGTTCAAACAAAAGTAACAGTCTTTTCCACAGCCTGGGAATATCCCGGCTCTCATCAAGTTCACTTTAATCACTGGTAACGGAGTCAAAAGGTCAGCAACATTGGTAACATGAAGGTCTTCCATAACAGCATGAACATTATGACTGTGCTTGGGCATTGGGGAAGAAATCACATTTGGCTTTTCGGGCGCATCGAATTCTACTTCCTTGGCGTCGATCAGGTCTTGGATTTTATTCTTAAGAGCCCAACAGTTGTTGGTATCATGCCCTACACTGTCAGAGTGGTAAGCACACTTTGCATTGGAGTGGTAACATGGAGAAGATATATTAGGGTTCTTTGGCGCTTCCTTCAAATTGGTAAGATTCAGCTTTAGCAAATGAGGGAGTACTTGAGCTGGCGTCATGTTGATTCGGGTGAACTATCGTTGTGGCCTTTTTACCCGTTGTTGATTAGGTCTTGGCTGATTGCTGCGAGGTTGATCATTTGAAGAGTTTTGAATCATCACAGCCCCTACAGTAGGTCGGCGCCCCATTCCTCCTTGGCTCTTTTGAGAATAAACAGCAGAAGCTTCCTTCTTAGCTGGGAAGGTCTTCTTAAGAGCGGTGGACCCGGAGGCATCTTTCTGAATCTTACTAATTTTAATACCAGCCTCGACCCTTTCACCGGTCAAAATTAGTTCAGTGAATCCTACGGAGGAACTCTCAATTAAATGATTGAAGAAAGGGCCAAACAGGGTCCCTAAAAACATGTCAACCAACTCTCTATCCTACAATTGTGGCTACACCCTTCCAGCTAGATCACGCCACTTCTGGGCATACTCTTTAAATCCCTCATTAGAAGGCATACCCATACTCTGTAGCTGAGTACGAGTAGGCGCTAAATCAGCATTGTATTGGTATTGCCGGTAGAAAGCTACAACTAAGTCTTCCCAATTATGAACTTCCGATCTCTCGAGTTGATAGAACCAGTCCAATTGTGTGCCTGACAAACTGTCTTGAAAAAAATGGACCCAAAGATCTTTATCGGATGAGTGGGGTTGGATCTTTCAGACGTAGGATCTTAGATGCATCTTTGGGCATGACAGGCTGTCATACTTAGCAAATGTGGGAACTTTGAATTTGGGAGGAATAACAATCCCAGCAACCAACCCTAGTTCTTAGAAATCTAAACCAGGTACCCTTTGCAACTCCATGGCTGCCAACCTATCCTTAAGATTTTTAAACTTAACATCCGCCGGGGGATATTGTTGTTCGAAGTAATCTTTGTCTTCTTCCTCTTCCTCTTCTTCTCCTTCAACTTCAGATTCAGAAGGCATTGTTGTTCCTTTTCCTTTACCAGCCCCTCATCAGACGTTGAGGGGAACTCGAGAAATTTTCTAGCATTGCTTTCAAACCTTCTTCCCATGATGACTACACCAGGTCTTTTCTTCTTTTTCTCTTTATCTTTCTCCAACAGTGCTTTGAGGTCCTCCTGACCCTTTTCTAAGGTCATGAGGAGTTGCTGGAATTGAGAATTCTGTGCCTGCAGATCCTTAACCGTCTGCTCCAAATCCATCTTGCTGAAATAAACAGTAGAAAGATAAGGAAACGTGGTGTGAATACCTGTTTATGCATATGATGAATGATATGTTATTCATGTAATGCATTCAAGGATCCAGAAATTCAAATTTGTTGTAAACAAAAAGAACACACGTCATATTAAGAAGAAATTTGTTAGTACATAAGTGCCCCATGGGCAAAATATTACAAAATTCTTAATGTAAAAAGACATTGTGCATCCTCTTTGGCGCGATGTAAGTGTTGAGAGTTTCCTCCTCATGAAGTCGGCGGGTAAGCTCCAAAACCTTCTTCTCACTGGCATAGAATCTGGCTTCAAAAGTATTTCGTTCTTCTTTGAGTTGGATCCAACTCTTTTGCAATTCTTCCAATGATGTTGGCATGTCAGGATAGAGGAGGGTGTATGGAACCTCTCCTTCCATAACAGGCTCTTTGATCACGGGGAGAATGTGAGGATATGGCATCATAAGACTCTGGGCGCGGGTTCGTACCCACTTGAGATAAGGCTCAAGAGGGATGGAATTCTTGTGCCCCAGTGTCTTAATATCCACTTTGTTGGGCATCCTCCAAGCTCTGATGAACCTTTGTCGAAGTCCTTGCGCATCGTTGTCGAAGTCAAAAACCAAGTCAGGGATTAGCATGTCATGAGGGCCATCCCTCCGAGCATATCCAAATTGCCTTAGAGCTAAACAGGGGTTGTAGGTAATGCCTCCCCTAATGCCAAGTCGTGGGGCATTAGGGAATTCCCCACAAGGATCAATGATGATGACATTTTCTCTGGACCGAGAACACCAATGAACATCAAAATGTGTGAGGGTCATCAACCGTTGTGACAACCTTAAACCCTGCTCATTCTTCAAAACTGATTATGGAAGGTGAGAAATAAACCACCTTGATAGAAGAGGAGTACAACACATGAGAACACCTCTTTTTCCTCATTGTTCGTGTGTAGAATGAGTGTAGGATGTCCCCAAGAAATGTAGGCACAAGATTCCGAGATATGAAAATCTTGACAGCATTCACATCTATAAGTTGATCAGGGTTTGGTAACAAGACCAACCCATAGATGAAGAGTGCCATAATCTCTTCAAAAGCTTGTAGATCTAGAGAGTTCCAGCAGTCTTGTGCCTTCTCAAACAGAAACTTTGCCAAGAAACCCTTGACACCACTTCTGGTTTCCCAATGTCCTTTGATATCAGATGGTTGCAAGTGTAATGCTTGAGCAACATCTTCAGGCTTTGGTTCTTTTTCCGTACCGTTGTAGGGTAGTTGATGAAGAATAGGAATTCTCAGGAGTTGAGAAAATTCCTCCAAAGTAGGTACTAGTTGGTAATCAGGGAATATGAAACAGTGGTGTAGGGGGTCAAAGAACTGGAAGAGAACTTTCACCATGTCTTCTTGAATGTTGGAGTTGACCAAGTTGAGAAGTCTACCATGTCTTTCACTGAAGAGAGAATTCTCTGGAATCCTGGAAGTAAGCTCCTTGAGTTGAGGAGGGATTCTCACAAGGTTGACTTGTATTGTCTTCCTGCGAAGAGATTCCATGACCTACAAAACATGAACAAAGATGAAGATCCAAACCCTTGAAATGGTTAGTAGATGCATATGATGTTTTATGATGTTCATGATATATGCACAAGCACATGTACAAACAAGTCACACAAAACCCTAGTTTCAGGCTTGCAAGAGGTTTCATAGGTAAATACCCTCTTGAGCTAGTTGGCTCAAACCTGTCCTATAAATAGTAACCGGGTTCTAAGGAGCTCAATATCACTGAATTATTTTCTATGTTCATTGTTTTGGTTTAGCCACTTAACTAGCGACCAAAATATTCCAAGAAAACAACCCTCAATGAGTGTAGTATCGAGTATCTACCAACTTCGGACTGTACCAAAGTCGGTCATCTCACTACCCCTAAAAAAGGCCAAGATGGTCAAGTAAGGTTCTAAAAGTTCATTAGTGCTTCATGACATCACTCAGCGGCCCCGTATTCTCTTTGATTGACTCAAAGGCTACCGGTACTCACAAATATGTCGCACTAATATAGCTATTGCTTCAACCATGTCGGTATACCCCACACAGTTTCCACAACATATTGCTATTTACTTATGAATGTTTCCCAAAATCTGGGTGGAGGATTCAAACCCAAACAAGAGAACCAAATGTAAAGCAATCAAAGCAATAAAGACATGCAAAGGTGATCTAAACCCTAAGGTTACTCCACTTTAAAGAGTTATTCCCCAGCAGAATCGCCAGTTCTATGATACGGTGGGAGAACTGACTTGGGATTTTGCGTTTGTGTTCGCAAATGTTTCGGTTTAGCAAGAGTCGCCACCGACTTTTTATTTTATCCTAAGGAAAGGTCAAAAAGCACAGGAAAGACCTTTGAGATGTTTTCTTGGGTTCGGGGAGTAGATTATAGAAAGGGAAGGTATTAGCACCCTTTCTATCCATGGTTATCCATGGGCTCTTAGTTACTTGTTTAGATCACTTGCTTTGTTTTTCAATTGTTTGAAATGGTGCTTTTCAATTGTTTGAAATGGTCTTTGTGTTTGGTTTTGAAAGATGTTTTGAAAATAGGCCATCATTGTGGAAACCTTTGTAATGATTCTTGTTTGAATGTATACAAAGGTGTTTTTGTCTTTTTGAAAAGTTTTCAATGTTTCAAAGTAGGGTTTTGAAATTGTGTTGTGAAGTGTGTTTTGAAAATAGCAAGGATGTTTTTTTGCAAGCTTTTGATCAAGTAACTAAGAGCTATCTACCCTATTTTACTCAAATATCTTCCTTATGTTTTTAACCCTTTTAACAGTGTTGCTTCACCATTGTATTTGGTGAACAACCTTGTGTTAGGATGTTAAACAGGACAGGCGCGGGTCATCGTATAGACCATGATAGCAATGGTGTCAAGTATTTTTGGCAATTTTCTTAAGGGACTTGATCATTTTGTTTAGGCAACTAAGATAGCGTCATCGAGGGACTATGATCTTTTGTTTATTTTTTTGTTTTGCCAAAGTACTTAACATGCATACGATGGCCCATTTTTGAAGGCAACAAGTGGTTTGTAACCCTAGGGATGCAAGTGTGCATTGTGTTTATTTTTCATGCATTTTTGTCTTTGATTAGGTCAAACTATTTGTTAATTTGATTTTGGCATACAAACCCTAATTCTCGAAGCATGGCATAATTGAAAGCATTTAAGTGCGTAAAAATAAATCTAAGCTATTACAACTTTGATATAGGGAGGGGGGTACAATTTTGAATAGGGGGTTATTTTGCAAGAAATTAAAACCCTAAATTATTACAACCAAATTGAATTCACAATGCATAATATTTAAATGTACAATATTTAAATAAACAAAAATAAACAAATATTAAATAAAAATGCATTATGCAAAAAAACATTTTTATGTATGCAAAGTATTTTTAAATGTAAAGAAATATAAGGGAATAAATAAATAAAAAAGGATTAATTTTATTTTTTTATTAAAGGGGTAAACCCTAATTTTCTTTAAGAAAATGATATTATTTATTATTTATATACAAAAATATGTTGATATGTACAAAAATGGAATATATCGAAGAAAATGTATTTTTTAGTATAAAAAATAAAAAGGGGAATATTTTTATATTTTACTCTAATTATTTAATAAAATAAAGGTATATATATATATATATATATATATATATATATATATATATATATATATATATATATATATATATATATATATATATATATATATATATATATATATATATATATATATATATTAAATATATTAAATATGTATAAAATAAAATAAAATATTTACAAAAATAAAGTATATTCAAGAAAGTATTTTCAACGTGACTAAAAATAAAAAAATGAAAATAAAAGTATTTTTTTACATTATTTTCAAGTTTTAATAAATAATATAAAGTATTTAAACATTTTAATGTTAGAAATAATTAAAATAAAATACCAAATAAATGTAAAAATTTATGAAAATATTTTTTAGGCGTTTTTTATGTTTGAAAATAAAATAATAAAGTCAGAAATGAAATAAAAATGCCAAATAATAAAAATACAAAGAAATGAGCCAGGGGGTGTGAAACTGAAAAAGAAGGTGTTAGAAGCAAAAAGCCAAGCCCAGCCCATCAGCTTCATCTTCTTCCTCTAGCTTTGTGAAAAAACGCGCGCCTGTTACACAAACTCGTATCTCCTGTATTTATGATCTTTTGACAAAACTCAAAACATGAAACTTGTAGAGCATCAACCACGATTCTAACCATATAAAAAACTTAATCTAACTCTCAAAGACCAGAGAGAATTTCTCTAGCACTAATTTCTAACCTAGTTTTTTCAGCATGTTCATGGATGAAATTCTCCCAGCACGATTAATATAAATGAAAACTGAGCATATGTATGGTTTCAGGGCAATGAATACAACATCTTTCATTCACAAACCTAAGGCTAAATGTTCCTAAATAGAGAGATAGAAGTTCATGAAAAACCTGTTTCAGTTGGACACGAGTTGGACAATGCAACAACTTTCAGTAAGGCCTGAGGTTCTTTTGAGCTTGCTTGATGTTCTCTGAATCTTTCCCAATGCTTAGTTTGTTTTGAAGTGGCCTGAATCGTTCTACAGAACTCAACCTGCAAAGCTTCCAAACAAAAATGGTGAACACTGTAAATGGAGTTACAGTTGGCAATGGAGGTTTGAGGTAGCTTGGGTGAGTTGAGGGGAAGGTATTGGAACGGATTACAAGAAAAATGCACGAGTGGAATGTGATTTGGCTTGTGATTTGCAGGTCTTGCCCTGTTTTTGCAAGAAAATGTGGTTTTTGAGTATGAGGGTGTTTTAGGGGTGAAAGGCTCGTGTTTCCGGCTTACAAGGATCTGTAAAACTTGTTTGAAAACTTTGCTTAAGTTGAATATATCAGATATGTGTGTTCTTGACTTTTGGCACAATTACTTGTTTTTGAAGTAAAAGTGAGAAGTGACCATGCTATGTCCTATACAGGCTAGCTCCAAGCATGCACATAGTTGGTGTACTATGCCTGAGATTAGGGAACTTTTTTTGCAGCAAAAGGCTTGGTCCAATGCTCAAGAGAAACAAATTTGCAAAAGTTATGCTTTATGAAAATGGAAGTGCAACCTTTATGCCAAAAATGGATTAATCCATTGTGCCAAGCTCTAATGGTCAGAATAACACCAATGTCCAATGTATTTGCATTCAATTTTTGAGTTTTGAAGGGTTTAGAGACCTGTAATTATGTACTAAGCTAGTTTGGTCATATTTTGCAAATGGTATGAACATGTATTGGCCATGGTTACAAAGTGAGTTTTTGCCAACTTCAAGCATTCGATTCTCCCTAACCACAAATGTGTTTGAGGAGTTCTTGGACAATTTGGAAAGCTTGCAACATGTATTATAATCCATATTTGAAATTAAACTTGAGACTCCAAGTGGAACTATGTGAAAAATGGCCAAGAAGATGGGTCAAAATCCTGCCTAGACTAGGGCAAAATTTCTCTAAGTTAAAAGTTTTAGGTACCCTTATTCCAAAAATCATAACTTGAGATACAAGCTTCTTTTGAGAAAACCTTGTGAATAAAAGTTGTATACTTTGTGATGGACTACAACTTTCATGTTGCAAGTTTTGTTTTAATCCATTTGCATCTTGGTTGAAATGTGGGGCAAAGTTAGGAAAAATTAAGAAAATTTCATAACTTAGAAAATTTCTAAGTTATGAAATTTTTTCAATTTCAAACCCTAATTTGAAATTTTGGGTTTCTTGATGAGTAAGTTTCATAATTTGACACATCTTGATTAAAAATGACCCTTTGCACTTGATTTTGACCAAAAAGTCAAAGTTTGACTTTTCAGTATACAGTCAAATTTTGATCAGTTGACTGAAAAATTCATCTGTCAATCCTATGCATTTGAGATCTTTTGGACTTGTTGAATAAGTCAAGATAATTAAATTGAGTCCTTGAGCCCATGGTTGAACTTGATTTGCCACTGACTAGGTCAAACAGTCAAAAATTTCCTTTGTAAAGTCCAAAACCTAAAAATGACCATTTTGCCCTTTTGGTGATCTGATTAAATTTCTTGTGGAATTATGGTCCAATCTTGATCAAATGGTTCACATGAGTTCATAATGTTGATGTGGGTCAAAATTCATGAGGTTTTACTATAAATTGGCCACAATTGACTTTCCCCAATATAGTTGATTTCTAGGTCAACTGTCCAATTGACTGGGCAAAAATTCGATTCAAGGCTTGAAACTTGGTATGGGCAAACTTATGAGTCCAACATGAAGTATGAAAATCAATTTGGGCATTGAAGGTCCCAAAATCCCTGTGAAAACTCAAACCCTAATTTAGGTCCACGGTGCAAGGAGGTGTCTTGAGCAGAGCAAACCCTAACTTGGTCTTAAGTTCCAAGAGCCTTGTGATGGGAAATGTTGGTAAAATGAGAGGGAAAATTTTGGGGTACAACAACGGTGATGACCTGCCACACCCTGCGAACGCAGACATAGTCAAAAGATACTACGCATAAGAGACCCGCTAGGTTGACACACCTAGGCAAAACAAGGTCATCCCGGCGAACCAAAAAGGTTCGACAAATATTAGGGATAAAACAAAAAATCTGTACACCCGGCAAGTTGAAAATCCGAAAGGGAGACTTAGGCAAAAAAGGGTTTCCCGGTGGACTGAAAACCTGAAGGGGCGGTCCAGGCAAAAGTTAGGGAATTGAAGCGTATGACTATGTCTCGTCGGATCACTTTAAGGACAATCTCTTCACTGACAAACTCTGAGCTTCTGATCAATCCAATCATCTTCAGACGAAGCAACAAATAGACAAGATATTCAGAGATACGAAGGCTATAGCAGAATGGGAACCCCATGGGATTATTACACACATGGCTATCTTTCTTTGTATAAACTTTTCTTACTTTTATAATACCATCCTCTTACTAGGATGCTTGTCTTCTTTGTACAAAATACTTATTCAAAGTAAATACAAAGATATCTCTTTCAAAGTACAGAAAACTATTTGCCTTTTTCTTTACACTTGTGTTTTTATTTGCAAAAACGTCCAATGATTCATTAATGAACATATGCATTTGAACATAATTACTGTTTACAAATAAACAAAGTGGAAAATATTAATTACTGACCGACTGAAAGGATAGGAAAACATCTTTAGGCTATTCCATGAGCAATCCCTACAGTACATCATCTAGATCCCCATCAGAGTTAAAACATCAAATTCCCAATCCCCAGCGGAGCCAAAACTTCTAACTATCAATCACCAACAGAAACCATCCAGTTTCTGTAAACTCCCTAGCAAGTTATCTTGAAGCCTGAAAATCAACCAGATAACAGTTAACTTCTGTCTCTCCCCAACCTAGGGCAATTCCACAGTAGAGTGGAAGACGACTGAAACTCCTGAACCTACTCACCAGCAGTAAGCCTTCTTCCCCACAGAGTTTTCATTACTCCCCAACAGAATGAAGATTCTCTTTATTTATTCCCCGCAGAAGTCATCAGAGTTTTTCTTATTCTCCAGCAGAACAAGGATTCTCATTGTGTAATCCCCAGTAGAAGTCATCAAAATTCTCTAGATTCCCCAAGCAGTTTGCTCAAGCAGTACGACATTGCTCACAACAGAATTTTTGGTCAATACTCCAACTTCAAGACATGAAGGATCCCTATATCCTCAGAGAAGTCATCAAGGATTTTCAATCCCCAACAGTCGCCAAAGATTTCTTATCCCCAGTCGCCAAAGATTTCTTATCCCCAGTCGCCAAAGATTTCTTATCCTCAATAGTCAAGGATTTATTTTCCCTGGCAGCAGTCAAGGATTTATTTTCCTCCGCAATACAGTAAATCAGCTTACATGCATATACATTACATCCATATGTCATAAACATTGATAAAACACATATACTGCATCATACATTTCATGCAACATAACTTTGTGTTTCAGCTAACATTTTACCCTTTTCAGGATAAGATTAACAGCTACCGTTTAACAATATGCAATCATGATGCAGTTCAGATACACTCCAAACACGGAAGTCATTCTGTTACTCATTCAGATCTCAATCTCAGATACAGTTTGGGTACGCTCCAGACACGGATGCCATTCTGATACTCATTTAAATTTCAAGTTCAGATACGCTCCAGACAAGGATGTCATTCTGTTGCTCATTCAGACCCCAACTATCAGATACAGTTCAGATACACTCCAGACACGGAAGTCATTCTGTCACTTATTCAGATACAGTTCAGATACACTCCAGACACAGAGGTCATTCTGTCACTTATTCAGATTCTAGTTCAGATACGCTCCCGACAAGGATGCCATTCTATTACTTATTCAGATTCAACCTCAGATTACAGTTCAGATACACTCCAGACCCGGAAGTCATTCTGTCACTTATTCAGATCTCAGATACAGTTTAGATACTCTCCAGACGCGAATGCTATTTTATTACTCATTCAGAATTCAAACACCTAAATTTTCAAGATTCAGATACGCTCCATACACGGATGCCATTCTGGCCCTTATTCAGATTTCAAGTCTTCAGATGCAGTTCAGATAGGTTCCAGACGCGGACACCATTCTGATACTTATTCCTCTGACTTACAACCTACCACTCAACAAACATTCTTGAATGGCATCTACAAGCCCATCTCCAACAAGATTCTATCACCTCTCCAAATGGCATCTTTAAGCCCATTCCCTCAACTACACTTCGACGAGTGCAAATTTATGGGCACTCTAGTGTCCAATCATCTTTTACCTTCGAGTCACGAACGGCAAAACTCGCCAATCTAAATCTTCAGGTTCAAGAAGATTGAACAAGGGCAGCTGTTGTACCCCAAAATTTTCCATCTCATTTATCAAGACTTTTCCTCACAAGACTTCTTGGACTCAGGACAAGATTACGGTTTGGTTAGCTCAAGACATCATCTTGCACTGATACCCTGAAATTAGGGTTTGAGTTTGCACAAGGATTTTTGGACCATCAATGCTTCATGTGAATTTCATACATCATGTTGGACCCCTAAGATTGCTCATGTTAAGTTTCAAGCCTTGAATCACATTTTTGCTCAGTCAATTGAACAGTTGACCTAAAAATCAATTGTATTGGGGAAAAAGTTAACCATGGCCAATTTACAGTCATACTTCATAATTCTTGATCCACAACAACATTTTAGACTCATATGAACCATTTGATCAAGTTTGGATCACAACTCCTCAAGAAATTTGATCAGATCATCAAAAGGGCAAAATGGTCAAAATTAGGGTTTTGACTGAGAAAGGGCAATTTCTGATTTTTTAACCTAGCAAGTGGCCAATTGGGTTCAAACATGATTTCAAGGATTCAATGGAATCATCTTGACCTAATTAAATGGTTCAAAAGATCTCAAATGCATAGGATTGACAGATGAATTTTGCAGTCAACTGATCAAAAGTCAATTGTACATTGAAAAGTCAAACTTTGACTTTTTGGTCAAAATCAAGTGCCAAGGGTCATAATTCATCAAGATATTTCAAAATTTGAAACTTGTTCACCAAGAAAACCAATTTTGAAAATTAGGGTTTTGAATTTGAAAAATTTCATAACTTAGAATTTTTCTAAGTATGGAAATTTTCTTATTTATTCCCAACTTTCCACAACTTTTTCACCATGATGAAATTGGATTCAAAGAAAACTTCCAACATGAAAATTGTAGTCTTCCATGAAATCTACAACTTTTCTTCACAAAGTTTTCCCAAAAGATGCTTGGATCTCAAATTATGATTTTGTGAACATAGGTCCATGAACTAAATAACTTAGTGGAAATTTGCCCTAATTTAGGTAGGTTTTTGACCCAACTTCATGGACATTTTTCACCTAGTTACAAGAGGTATCTCAAAATGCATTTCAAATATGGATTATAAAGTATATTGCAAGCTTTCCAAAATGTCAAAGAACTCTCCAAGATCCTTTGTGGTTAGGGAGAATCGAAGAAAATAAATTGGCATTTTATCACTTTTGTTCATGCCATTTTCACAAGGCATCAAGCTGCAAATCTGATCAAGGATGCTTGTACCTTGCATTATAGGTCCTAAACTCATTCTACACTCCATAATTAAATGCAAAATCAGAGGACAAAGGCTTTATCTTTGCTTTTGGAGCATTATACAAGAAATAATTCCATAAATGGCCAAAAGTTCACAATGCCATTTTCATAAAGCAAGCTTTTTGCAACTTTATCATTCTTGAGCCTTGGAGCTGTCCCTTTGGTGCAGGCAATTTCCATAGATCACTAGCAAGGTACACCAACTCTTTACAGCCCTAAAACTAGCCAGTACAAGCATGTTGCACAAGTCATCTCACTTTTCTTAAAATGCAAGAAAGTTGGCCAAAAGTTCAGGACTGGTACAAGCTGATAAAGGGTGGACTTTGTATCATTCTAGACAGATTCACAAACTTGTTACAAACTAGAATAAGAATGCTTGACATCTGAAGCTCTCAAAAACACAAAACCATCATTTTTCTACCCAAACATCCAGCTTCTGCAAAATCATAGCAAGCTCATTATTTGCTCGTGCGTTTTTCCCTTTAATGCTTGAGATATCTTCCACACATCATACTAAAGCTATCCGAGCCTTTACATTGTTTCTGTAACCCCTGTTTCTTCCATTTCCATTTTTAAACTTGGAGCTTGCATCTTGACTTCTACAGAGAGTTTCAGCCATCCACAAAGCAATCTAAGCATTGAAATAGCTTGAAGGAACTTCAAGGAAGCTCATACGAACCTCAGGCCTCACTCAAAGTCCCCACATTGCCATATCCAAATCCAGCTGAAGGAGGTATTTTTCAAAAGTCTATCTCTCTATTTAGGCATCCTCAAGCCACGATTTGTGAAGCAAAAATGTAGTCCTTAACATGGTGAAGCTGTACATATGCATACTTTCCATTTATATTAACTGAGCTAAGAGAATTTGAATGTTGAACATGCTGAAATAATTAGGTCACAAATTAGGGC
This sequence comes from Vicia faba, assembly GCA_948472305.1. NCBI lineage: Eukaryota > Viridiplantae > Streptophyta > Magnoliopsida > Fabales > Fabaceae > Vicia > Vicia faba. Next base: position 944,382,700 of record OX451737.1, read on the forward strand.
TGATTAAATTCTCTCTGATATTTGAGAGTTAGGTTACAAATTTTATATCATTGGAATCGTGAGATGAAATGCTACATGTTTTGTGTTATAAGTTTTTGTTTTTATGCAAGCAATAGAGAGTTACAGATTTGAAATCAGAACGCGCGAAGGAGAAGAAGCCAAGGACAGGGACGAAGTTGTCATGGGCTTTTTGTTGCTTCTGGCCTTTTTGGTTTTGCTATTCACCCCCCTGATTTCCTTTTGCACCCCCTGACTTATTTCTTATATTTTTGCATTTTTCTTGCATGTTTTTATTTTATTACTTGAATTTATTTTTTCTAATGATAAAAAATACCCAAAAATATTTTATTAATTTTCACATTTTTATTTTATTATTTTTTTATTATTTTTTGCATAAAAATAGTTTATTTAACAAGATAGAAATTATTTTCTTAAAATAACTTGTAAATAATAAAAAATACTATACATTTTTATTTTTATTATTTATACACATAAAATATTATTTTCCACAAATACTTATTTTTTTTAATATTGACATATAATATTATTTATTATTTTCTTGTACAAAAATGGACAAAATATAATAATAGAACATTATTTTTCTTTAATAAAAAAATTAGGGTTTCTCCCTTTCAAAAATAATAACATTATTTTTCCTTATTTTCTCGGGTTAATTAATTTATTTTGTCATTCAAAAAAAATAAATACAAAACATTTTTGCATAAATACATTTTTATTGCATTTTTAATATTTGTATATTTATTTAATTTGCACATTATTCAATTGGGTTGTAATAGTATTTTAGGATTTATATTTGTGCAATATCCCCATTCAAAAAAACTTGTATCCCCCCTCCCATAATAATTGTTGTAATAGTTTAGTTTACATTTACGCAATTTATCGCTTTATATATTTGTGTAGTAAATTAGGGTTTTGCATGATAAGACCAAAAATCAAACAAATTGAAAAGACCTAATTGCAAGACAAATGCATGAAAAATGACACACATTGCACACAAGCACCTTTAGGGTTTCACCCACTTGGTTGCCTAAATAAAAATGGCCATGGTATGCATGCAAAGTATCTTGGCAAAATAATACAAAATAAGATCATTGTCCCTCGATGACGCTATTAAAAGGTTGCCTAAACAAAGATGATCTTGGTCCCTAAAACTTGCTAAGATACTTGGCAATATTGCTATCAAGGTCATACGATGACTCACGCCCGTCCCATTTAACATCCAAAGATATGGTTGTTTACCAAATCAATGGTAAATCAACAATGTCAAAGGAATAAAAATACACAAGAAAGACTTTTGAGTAGGTAAAATGCTTCTAGTTACTTGATCAAATTCAAAACAATCCTTGCTATTTTCAAAAACAAACACACACACTTTTTCAAAACATTTCCAAACATCTTTAAAAACATTGAAACATTTTTCAAAAGACAAACATCTTTGTATACATTCTTACGAACGAGAATCATTATAAAGATTGCCTAAACAAAGGCCTCTTTTCACAATACTTTCAAAACCACACAAAGCACCATTTCAAACAATTTCAAAAGCAAAGCAAGTCATATAAACAAGTAACTAAGAGCCCATGGAAAACCATGGATGAAAAGGGTGCTAGCACCTTCCCTTTTCATAATCTACCCCCCTAAATCAAGAAAACATCTCAAAGGTCTTTCCTGTGCTTTTTTACCTTTCCTTTTGGATAAAAGAAAAGTCGGTGGCGAATCTTGCTAACCGCAACATTTGCAAACACAAACGCAAACCTCAAGTCAGCTCTCCCACCGCATCACATTTGGTACCAAATAAAACCTAATTTTTTCAGAAAGTTCAACTTCAAAATTCACATCACTCAGGCAACATAAATGAAAACTAAAGGCGTGGTTAGCTTCAGGGTAATGATGTCTACATTTTTCATTTACAAAGTAACCATTAAGGATGCTTGTAGAGAGAGTTCAAAGTTGATAAAAATTACCTCAAAACTAGAAATTGTGTATGGAGTTTGAGCACTTCTGGAGGTGTGGTGATGATCTGAATAGCTTCACAGGACTCCAAGAAATCTAATGCAACTCTTACTTTGTGCTGAGAGTGGCTGAATCTTCTTGGAGAAGTCAAGTTGCAAAGCTGAATTTTTTAGTTTGGAGGATGATGAAGATGAAGTTATAGTTATGAAACAAGGGTGGGGATGAGTTCTAAATGAATTATGGAAGCTTTGCGGTTGATTATAAATTAAAACACACGGTGGAATTAGGAGTTTGGAATTTATGGCTAGAATGTGGAACAATGGAGGTTTGAAATGCAAATTCTGACTTCAGAGTATTTGAGGGTGTTTCAAGGCTTGTAAACTCATGGATTAGGTTGCATATAACTTCTATATTTATAGAGGAAAGGTCTTGAAGGCTCTAGTGATCAAAAACAAGAAATCACATGTTTTTCTTTTGAAACTTGTTTTTGAAGTAAACAAGAAATGCATAGTTTCAATGTGAAGTACAAGGGCTTGTATGGTGGTTAACATGTTGTAGATATGTTGCTTCTTACTTTGAAATGTTTTGGAATCAGAAGCAACAATGTATGGTCTCAAGAAGTTGACATTGTGATTAAAGTTGGCTTTTTTAAAATAGAAGTGGTGACTTTGTGTCAAAAATGGAAAATCAACTTGGACAAAGCTTCAAACACTTGGAAAATGGCTCAAACAGTTGTGTAAACATTTATTTATTGAGTGACTTTCAAGTTTGAATGCCTGCAAAGCAAGATTATGCAACATGGCTTGAGATTTGTTCAAGTGTTCTTCATGAAAATGCCCTATAATTCAAGAATGGATGTCCAACTTCTTCTCTTTGATTCTCCTAGTTCAAGCATGATCTCCTCAGTTCTTGGACATTTTGAAAAGATTGAAACATTGTCTACAACCTTCATGTTGACCACTTTGGATAAATTAAATTGGAGCTTGGTGAAAATTGGCCAAGAAGTTAGGACAAAAATCTGCCTAAACTTGCCAAAATTTTCACTAAATGTTTTATGAAAAATGTGATGACTTGATGAGCTTATAACTTAAAATCTAAGAATTTTTTAGACATCAACCCTAAGGGACTTAGTTGTAGAATTCATCAAGATCTACAACTTTCATGTTGAAAGTTTTCCTTGAATCATCTTGCATCTTGGTGAAAAATTGTCATGAAGTAGTGAAATTATCAAGGTAAAAAAACACTTAATATTTTCCAAGTCTTGAAAACATTGAATTTTTTGTTTAATTTATTGATTCTTGATGATCAAGTTTTATATTTTAGAATATCTTAATGAATCTTGATCTTTGAAATTCAATGTTGACCAAAAAGTCAAAGTTTGACTTTTTTGTGTATCAGTTGACTTTTCATTAGTTGATCAAATTTAAACTATCAATCCATTAATCTTGAGAAATGATTTGACCCATGAAATTAGGTCAAGATATTGTGTTTTAGTTCTTAATATTATGCTTCAATCCATTAGGTCATGTACTAGGTCAAAATTCAATGATCAATCATTCTCAGTAAAAACCCTAATTTTGACAATTTTGCCCCTTTGATGATTTGAGTGATTTTCTTGAGGAATTATGATCAAACCTTGATCAATTGATGAATATGACTTCAAAATGTTGATTTTGGCCAAAAATCATGAATTTTTATTGTATGTTGACCACAATTGACTTTTTATCCAATATAGTTGATTTTCAGTCATCTGAGCAATTGATTGAGCAAATTTGTGATGAAAGACTTGAAACTTGGCATGAGCAATCTTGGAGACCTATAATGAACCATGAAAGTCATTTGAAGCATCAAAATTCCAATTGTCCTTGAGAAAACCAAAACCCTAAATTGGAGGCTCAGTTCTTAGAAGGTGAGCTTATCTGATCAAACTCTTGAGAACCCTTGAGCATTTGAAATATTAGGTAAGAAATGTCTTGAGAAATGAGAGGGAAAATTTTGGGGTACAAAAGCTGCCCATGTTCAATCTTCTTAAATATGAAGAGTTAGATTGGCTTGTCCGCCATTCATGACTTGAAGGTAGAAGATGATTGAACATTGAAGTTCCCAAAAATTTGCACTCACTTGTGTGTGAAGTAAAATTGTTTGTTAATTATATTGGGAATATGCTTAAAGATTACATTTGGTGAGATGATGGAGAGTCGTCGGAGATGGGCGTAAAGATGCCATCCAAAGTAACTGTTGATAGAAATGCCCGAATGAGTCTATGTTCGACTGTATCTGAAGAATGCTTTCAAGAATGAACTTATGAAATGTGTTTGAGTAGCTTCTTATCACGTAGGTAGTTACCCCATCATGTTTCAGGAATTGACCTACAATCTGATTTATTGGTAAACCCGTCCTGTTTCAGGAGTTGATCTTCAATCAGTTCATGTAGATAATCGCCTCGTCCTGCTTAGGGAATTGATCTACAATCAGTTCATGTAGATAGTCGCCCCATCCTGTTTCGAGAATTGATCTACAATCAGTTTTGTTGGTAAACCCATCTTGTTTCGGGAGTTCATACCATTGGTGGTAAAGATGGTCGCCCCTTCCTGTTCCGGGAATTGATCTTTATCTGACCAAAGAGAAAGAAAGATAGTTTCCACGTCCTGTTTCAGGAGTTGTTCTTCAATCTTTTCATGTAGATAGTCACCCTGTCCTGCTACGGGAATTGATCTACAACCAGTTCATGTAGATAGTCGCCCCTTCAGGTTTCAAGAATTGATCTACAATTAGTTTTTTTGGTAAACCTGTCCTGTTTCAGGAGTTCATACCATTGGTGGTAAAGATGGTAGCCCCACCCTGTTTTGGGAATTAATCTGGAACTGTTGAAAATTTCAAAGATAGTTGCCATGTCTTGTTTCGGGAATTAATCTGGAAATGTTGAAAATTGATGATATTTATCTATTGATTGATCTTTCCTGAAAAGGTAAAGAGTTAGTTGTATGCAATGCCTTGAGGTATGAAATGCATTACGTAATGATGTTCTCAAAGTAAATGAGATTGTGCTATATGCGTTTCGTATGCATATGCTATACTGTATAAATGTGAAACATTGTTGAAGTATATCTTTGTCTGGGAAAATAAATCCCTGACTATTACTAGGGATGAAGAGTATGTGAATCTTCAATCTTGTCTAGAATTCTTCCGCTGGGGATTCCTTATCACTTGTTTGAGGAACCTTTGCAGGGGATGTATTGATTTTTTTTTGGGAAGTAGAATTTAGAAAGATTAGTCGCTTGTTGCTCTACTGGGGAATTTATTTCTTATATACCCTGACTGGGAATTAAAGAGATGGTTAAACTTCCGACTCGTCTAGGGAAGATAATTCTTATATGCCCTGATTGGGGATAAAAGAGATGGATAACCTTCTGATTTGTCTGAGGAGGATAAAGTTAACTGGTATCTGGTCGGGTTCCAGGTTTTGCAGCAATTTTCTAGGGATAATGATGACTTCACTGGGGAAAAGAATTTTATCAATGATTTGTAGTAGCCTGAGGAATAGACTCGAGCTGGGGAAATTGAAGTTTGTTGGGGTAAATATACCCTGTTGTTGGAGTAGTACTCTACTGAGAAAATAATTTTCCCGGGGAAATTGAATTTTCTAGAGAGAAGAGCTCTGTAAGGTTTTTCTTTTATTTTTGGAGGACCAAACTCAGCTGGGGGAAGCGAATTTCCAGGAAGTATACTGATTAGAAACTCCGTAAGTTGGTAATATTGTCGAGAAAAAGATTATACTCCTTTATTTGCCGGAGCAATTTGCTGGGGAGATTGTGGGGAATGTACCCTTATTTTGAAGATTATTTTGTGGGGGATAATCTCATAGAAGTGGCTCTGGCGAATTTACCGGGGATAATCTTATGAAAGGGATTATGTGGGGATTTATGGACAGCTTTGAATGTCATCCCAACTCCTAGAGTTTTGAGTAAATGCTTATTCCTGTCCTTATGCGTATATTTGTTAACAGTTAATCATGTTCATATGCATATGTTCATTCAATTTAGTCATTGGACGTTGTGATACGGTGGGAGAACTGACTTGAGATTTTGCGTTTATGTTTGCAAATGTTTCAGTTTAGCAAGAGTCGCCACCGACTTTTTATTTTATCCTAAGGAAAGGTCAAAAAGCACAGGAAAGACCTTTGAGATGTTTTCTTGGGTTCGGGGAGTAGATTATAGAAAGGGAAGGTATTAGCACCCTTTCTATCCATGGTTATCCATGGGCTCTTAGTTACTTGCTTAGATCATTTGCCTTGTTTTTCAATTGTTTGAAATGGTGCTCTTCAATTGTTTGAATTGGTGCTTTGTATGTGGTTTTGAAAGATTTTTTGAAAAGAGGCCATCGTTGTGGCAACCTTTGTAATGATTCTTGTTTTGAATGTATACAAAGGTGTTTTTGTCTTTTGAAATTTTTTCAATGTTTTGAAAGTAGGGTTTTGAAATCGTGTTATGAGGTGTGTTTGAAAATAGCAAGGATGTTTTGCAAGATTTTGATCAAGTAACTAAGAGTTTGTCTACCCTATTTTACTCAAAGACCTTTGTTATGTTTTTAACCCTTTTAACAGTGTTGTTTCACCATTGTATTTGGTGAACAACCTTGTGTTAGGATTTTAAACGGGACAGGCGCGGGTCATCGTATAGACCATGATAGCAATAGTGTCAAGTATTTTTGGCAATTTTCTTGAGGGACTTGATCATTTTGTTTAGGCAACTCAGATAGCGTCATCGAGGGACTATGATCTTTTGTTTTGTTTTTGTTTTGCCAAAGTACTTGACATGCAACCATGGCCCATTTTTGAAGGCAACAAGTGGATTATAACCCTAGGGGTGCAAGTGTGCATTGTGTTTGTTTTTCATGCATTGTTATCTTGGATTAGGTCAAGCTAATTGTTGACTTTATTTGGCATACAAACCCTAGGTCTAATCATGGAATATTTGAAAGCTTAAAGGTGCGAGAATTTAAATTCTACACTATTACAATATGATATAAGGAGGGGGTACAAATTTGAATTGGGGATTATTTTGCAAGAAATTAAATCCTAAATTATTACAACCAAATTGAATGTACATGGCATAATATTAAATATACAATATTTAAATAAATACAATAAATAAATATTAAATAAAATGTATTTATGCAAACAAGATTTTTATGTATGTAAAAGGTATTTTTAATGTGAAATGTAAACAAATAAAAAGTCAATTTCAATTATTTTATTTTTTTTTAGGGCAAAACCCTAATTTCTTAAATAAATGGTATTATTTATTATTTATATACAATAATGTATTAATTTGTACAAAAATATAAGTATATTAAAAAAATGGTATTTTTAGTATAAGATATTAGTAAAATAAAAATATATTTTTTTTGTATTTCTTTTGGTCCTAATTAATTAATAAAATATGTATATATATATATATATGTATTAAATATATTAAATATATTAAGTGTGTATAAAAAATAAAATAAATTATTTACAAAAAATGGTATATATTTCAAGAACATATTTTCAAGTATGTACAAAATAATAAATAAAGATAAACATATTTTTTATATTATTTTTGAGTTTTAATAAAAGGGATATAAAGTAATTAAATCATTTTTATACTAGTAAAATAAAAATAAAAATCAAATAAATATGAAAAAATATAAAAATAATTTTTTGGCATTATTTATATTTGGACATAAAATAATAAAGTCAGAATAAAAAATAAAAATATCAAAATGACAAATATACAAATAAATGGGCCAGGGGGGTGTAAACTGAAAATGTATGTGTGAGAAGCAAAAGCAAACAGGCCCAGCCCAAGTAACTTCATCTTCTTCCTCAGTTCACAAAAAACGCGCGTTCTGTACATCAACTGCTATCTCCTGATTCCTTGACTTTTTAACAAAACTCATAACATGAAACTTGTAGAGCATCAAGCAACGAATCCAACCATATAAAAAACTTAAGCTAACTCGCAAAGACCAGAGAGAATTTCTCTGGACCTAAATCTTAACCTAGTTTTTTCAGAAAGTTCATGAACAAAATTCTCCTAGCACGATTAATATAAATGAAAACTAAGCACAACATCTTTCATTCATAAACCTAAGTCTAACTATTCCTAAATAGAGAGATAGAGGTTCATGAAATACCTGTTTCAGTTGACTTTGAGCTGGACAATGCAGCAACTTCCAAGGGTGCTTGAGGTTCTTTTGAGCTTGCCTTATGTCCAATGAAGCTTTCCCAATGCTTACTTTGTTTTGAAGTAGCTTGAATCGTGCTACAGAACTCAACCTGAAAAGATTTGAAACAAAAATGGCAATGTGTGTTAATGGTGTTACAGCTAGCAATGGAGGCCTGGAATAGTTCAAGTGAGTTGGTTGGAAGGTGTTTGAAGTATCTTTGGGCAAAATGCACGATGGAATTTGATGATGGCTTGCAAAATGCAGAACTGGCCCTGTTTTGCAAGAAAATGGGGAATTTGTGTACAAGGGGTTTTGAGATGTTTAGGACTCGTGTTTCTGGCTTGTTATGGTATATGAAACTTGTTTGACAACTTTGTTTTGGTTGGTTTTATCAGATGAGAGAGATGCCTTGTGTTTTGCAAGGTTTCTTCTCCTTGAAGCAAAAGAGAGGAAGTGAGGTTATAGACTTGTACAGGCCATCATATCACCCTGCACCCAACCCTCTTGGCCCCTCTAATTTAATGGATTTTGTTTGCAGCCTGAGATCTGGTTCAATGCTCTATGATATTGTTTTGACATAAAGCAAAGTTCAAGCAAAAATGGCATTGTTACTTTTTCCATTTAAGGCTTAATCTAATGTACAATACCCTAATGACCAAGACAATGCCTTAGCTCAATGGATATGCATTAAATTATGGAGTACAAACTGGTTTAGAGGCCTGTAATTGTGAACCAAGCTAGCTAGATCAGATTTGGCAAGTGGTATGAACATGTGTTGGCCATGGATCAAAGTGAGTTTTTGCCAACTTCAAGCATTCGATTCTCCCTAACCACAAAGGTGTTTGAGGAGTTCTTGGACAATTTGGAAATCTTGCAACGTGTAATACAATACATCTTTGAAATTCAACTTGAAACTCCAAGTGGAACTATGTGAAAAATGGCCAAGAAGATGGGTCAAAATCCTGCCTAAACTAGGGCAAAATTTTTCTAAGTTAAAAGTTTTAGGTACCCTTGTTCCAACAATCATAACTTGAGATACAAGCTTCTTTTGAGAAAACTTTGTGAATAAAAGTTTAGACTTTGTGATAGACTACAACTTTCATGTTGTAAGTTTTGTTTGAATCCATTTGCGTCTTGGTGAAAAAATGGGACAAAGTTAGGAAAAAATAAGAAAATTTCATAACTTAGAAAAATTCTAAGTTATGAAATTTTTCCATTTTAAACCCTAATTTGCATTTTTGGGTTTCTTGATGAACAAGTTTCATAATTGGACATGTCTTGATGAAAAATTACCTTTGGCATTTGATTTTGACCAAAAAGTCAAAGTTTGACTTTTCAGTATATAGTCAAATTTTGATCAGTTGACTGAAAAATTCATCTGTCAATCCTAGGCATTTGAGATCTTTTGAACTTGTTGAATGGGTCAAGACAATGTCATTGAGTCCTTTAGTTCATGTTTGAGCTTGATTTTCCATTGGCTAGGTCAAACAGTCAAAAATTGCCTTTGTACAGTCAAAACCCTAAAAATGACCATTTTACCCTTTTGGTGATCTGATCAAATTTCTTGTGGAATTGTGATCCAAACTTGATCAAATGGTTCATATGAGTTCATAATGTTGATGTGAATCAAATTTCATGAGGTTTGACTGTCAATTGGCCACAGTTGACTTTTTCCCAATACAATTGATTTCTAGGTCAACTGTACAATTGATTGGGCAAAAATTTGGATCAAGGCTTGAAACTTGGCATGGACAAACTTGTGAGTCCATTATGAAGTATGAAATTCACTTTGGGCATTGTAGGTCAAAACATCACTGTGCAAACTCAAACCCTAATTTAGGTCAACAGTGCAAGGAGGTGTCTTGAGCAAAGCAAACCCTAGCTTGATCTTGAATTCCAAGAGTCTTGTGATGAGAAATGTTGATGAAATGAGAGGGAAAATTTTGGGGTACAACATACGTTTTTGCAAACAAAACAGAAAAAAACCAAGAGTTTGAACTTTAAGATGTATTTGTATTGATGATTTTCCTATAAACAGGTGTTTTTGTACAAAGAGACGGAAGTCCTAGTAAGAGGAAGTCATCGTGAAAGGAAAGAGTTTAAAGTGAAAATATATATATATATATATATATATATATATATATATATATATATAGCCATGTGGAAATGATCTCATTGGGTTCCAACTCTGCTATTGCCCCTATGTCTTCGAGCTTCTCGTCCCTTGCCATCGGAAGAAGTTGATTGAACCATTTGAACTTTCGACTTTGGTAATAAAGCTTGCATGTAAGTGATCCAACGGGACATAGTTGTACGTTTTAATCCCTAATTTTTGCCTGGACCTCCCTTTCGAGTTTTCAGCCCACCAGGATACCCTTTTTTGCCCAAGCCGCCATTTCAGGTTTTCGACTTGCCAGATGTACAAATTTTTTTTTATATATCCCTAATTTTTTCCTGAACCCTTTTGGTTTGCCGGGATGCCCTTATTTTTGCATAGGTATGTCAACCTAACTTGTCTCTTTTATACATAGTATATTTTGACTATGTCCGCGTTCACATGATGCGAGAAATCTTCACCGTCCATGGTAGTTAACATCACAACACCGCCAGAAAATACGTTCTTGACAACAAATGGCCCTTCGTAGGTGGGAGTCCATTTTCCCCAGGGATCACCTTGTGGTAGAATGATGCGCTTTATTACCAAGTCACCAGCCTGGTATACCCAATGCTTGATCTTCTTGCTAAATGCCTTGATCATACGCTTTTGGTACATCTGACCGTGACAGATAGCAGCCATCCTCTTTTTAATCAATCAAATTTTACTGATCCAACCTAGTCTAAATCCATTCGTCTTCTCCTAAGTCTGTTTCTTTCATAATCCTTAGAGAAGGAATCTGAACTTCGATAGGCAGGATAACTTCCATGCCATAGACTAGAGAGAAAGGGGTTGCCCAAGTTAAGGTTCACGCCGAAGTACGATAGCCATGAAGATAAAATGGTAACATCTCATGTCAGTCTTTATAGGTCACAATCATCTTTTACACAATCTTCTTTATAATCTTGTTGGCGGTTTCCACTACGTCATTCATCTTAGGTCTGTGTGGAGAAGAGTTGTGATGCTTGATCTTGAACTGCGTGCAGAGTTTAGTGATCATGGCATTATTGTGGTTGGTACCATTATCAGTGATGATCCTCTCAGGGATGACATATTGATAAATAAGGTTATGCTTGATGAAACGGGCCACAACGTTCTTGGTAACATAGGCAAATGAAGCTGCTTCAACCCACTTTGTAAAGTAGTCAATGGCGACAAGAATAAAACAATGTCCATTAGAGGCAATAGGCTTGATTTCTCTGATCATGTCAATGCCCCACATTACAAATGGCCAAGGAGCAGTCATGACATTCAAAGGAACTGGAGGCACGTGAACCTTATCATCAAAAATTTGGCACTTATGGCAAGTCCTCAAGTGGTGATGACAGTCTGTTTCCATGGTCGACCAATAGTAGCCAGCTCTCAGAATCTTCTTGGCCATAGTATGTCCACTTGAGTGAGTACCAAACATGCCTTCATGCATGTCCTCTATAATTTTCTCTGCTTCCTTCTTGTCCATACAATGAAGCAGGGTTGAATCATGGTTGCGCCTGTATAGAATTTCATTGCTCAGGAAAACATGGCTGAGAACCTCTGCAGGAATTTCTTATCATTGATTGATGCCTCTTCAGGACACTCTTGAGCTTCGAGATATCTTTTAACCTCATGAAAATAAGGCTTCTCTTCTACACCATCAGTGTCAATCTCATAGCAGTGCGCCGATTCATCAAATCTTTCGATAGTAATTCTGGGAGCTTCGTTGTCCCATTTGACCTTGAACATAGATGACATGGTAATTAAGGCATATGCCAACTGATTTTCTTCCCTCATGATATGTTCAAAGGTAATTTCTTCAAAGTACGTGATCAAGGTTAGCACAAGTTCTTTGTAAGGGATAAGATTTGGATGTTTTATATCCCACTCTCCTTTAACTTGACTGACCACCAAAGCTGAGTCTCCAAATACACTTAAGAATTTGATTCTTAGGTTAATAGCAACCTTAAGACCCAAGATGCATACTTCGTACTCATCCATATTGTTAGCATAGTCAAAGCAAAGCCTGGCAGTGAAAGGTGTATGGAAACCTTTAGGGGAGATAATCACAACACCAATTCTGTTACCCAGTACATTGGAAGCTCCATCAAAAACCTTAGTCTATCGGGATCCTGGCTCAGGTCCTTCATACAGTTCCGGTTCTTCACAGTCTGTTATCAGCATGATATTCTCGTCCATGAATTCAAAGTTCATAGATTGGTAATCATCCATAGCTTGATGCGCCAAATGATCTGCCAACACACTTACTTTGATTTCTTTTTCAGTAGTGTACTGGATATCATATTCAGTTAAGATCATTTTCCATCGGGCTATCCTTCCGAAGAGAGCTGGCTTTTCAAAGATGTACTTTATGGGATCCATCTTAGAGATTAACAGACTAGTATGAGTCAACATATACTGCCTCAGTCGGTGAGCACCCCATGCCAAAGCATAACAAGTTTTCTCGAGTAGTGTATATCTTATTTCACAATCGGTAAACTTTTTGCTAAGGTAGTATATTACATGCTCTTTTTGACCAGACTCATCATGTTGCCCTAACACACACCCCCATTAAATTCTCTAACACGGTTAAGTACATGATCAGAGGTCTTCCTTCAACTGGTGACATCAGAATTTGAGGTTCTTGCAAGTACTCTTTGATCTTGTCAAAAGCTATTTGGCAGTCGTCGTTCCATATGACTACTTGATCCTTCTTCAACAACCTGAAAAGTGGCTCACAAGTAGCAGTCAAGTGAGAGATGAATCTGGCAATGTAGTTTAGACGTCCCAGGAAACCTCTAACTTCCTTCTCAGTACGAGGAGCTGACATTTCTTGGATTTCTTTGAGCTTTGCAGGATCGAATTCAATAACTTTGCCACTGAAGACAAAGCCAAGGAGCTTACCAGACCTTACCCCGAAGGTGCATTTGTTGGGATTCTTTCCCAGCTTGTATTTCTTCAACCTTTCAAGCAGCTTGTGTAGATGGTCAAGGTGCTCTTCTTCAGGTTGGAACCTAGCTATCATGTTATCCACGTAGACTTCTATCTCATGATGAATCATGTCATGAAATAAAGCTACCATATCCCGTTGATAAGTTGCGGCTTCATTATTCATCCTAAAAGGAATAACCTTATAACAAAAGGTGCCCCAGTGTGTGACAAAAGTAGTCTTCTCCATGTCTTCAAGTGCCATTTTAATTTGGTTGTACCCTGAGAAGCCATCCATGAAGTAAAATACCTTGTGTTGAGCAGTGTTATCAACCAAGCCATCAATATGTGGTAGTGGGAAGTCACCTTTGGGGATCTCCCTATTTAAATCCATGTAGTCTACACACATACAGACTTTACAGTCTTTCTTCGGCACTGGAACAACATTTGCAACCCGTTGGGGATACGACATTACTTCCAAGAAACCTGCATTGAACTGTTTCATTACCTCAGCCATGATCTTCTAAGACATATCAGGACGCATGCAACATACCTTTTGTATGATCAATGAACAACCCTTTTTCATTGGTAGACAATGAACCACAATATCAGTATCAAGCCCTGGCATGTCCTCGTATGACCAAGCAAAGACCTCAACATATTCGTGCAACATTTGGACCAATCTACTTTTGTCACTGTCTTCTAGGTTGGCGCCAATATTGACTTCTTTCTTATCTTCCTCAGTATCCAAATTTATCACTTCGACCGATTCTCTGTGCGGTTGGATAGCCTTTTCCTCTTGTATCAGGAGTCTGGCGAGTTCTCCAGGTATCTGACAACATTCTTCACCTTCGTCTTCGGCTTGATAGATTGGATTTTCAAAGTCCTAAACGACAATAGTAGAATTATTGTCAATGAGATCCGGAGTGGATGTGGATCTGCAAATGTGTATGTGTGCATGTAAGGTCACATGGTTATTTGAAAATGCAGTAAAGTAAAAGAAAGACAAAGAGCATAAAATTTGAATGCAAAATCGTCCAATGTTTTCATTAAATGAGCATATGATATATGAAATGGCAAACCCTTAACAAATAGACCATTGTTCCCCGGGAAAGACACATGGTTTAAAGTTATTGTTTTAAACAGAAATTATACAGACAAACTTCTTAAAGTAATAAAAAATCAAGAAATAGAAATTACTCCTGGCTGAAGGAGAATGAGTCTTTGGTCTTCTAGTTGTTAAGTCCACCGTTAGTAGTTGGGAATATCCAGTCGTCCAAGTCACTGTCACTTTCAGTGTCTTCCAGAGCATTGACTTCATTGTTGCTAATACGAAGAGGTGGTCCTTCAACACGAACACGTCAAACCACTTTTTGAGCCTTTAACATGAAACCTAACCCAAATTTATCGTATTTGAAGGGGATATCAGGAAGTCGTCCCCAGATAGTGTAGTCCCAATCTTCTACAATAGCCCTACCATCCTCCAGAGAGGCCATTCTTGGTGTGCTCTTGGAGATCTCAGGAATAGTAGCTTTAGCAACAACAATCGTTGGACGGATTACCTCAAATGCTTGACAAGGAGTTTTAATGAATTCGCCATCCATTTCAACATATTTGAAAGAATTCAAATGACTGACCATATATTCTTCCTCTCCACAGACTGTGATAATCTTCCCTTTTACTGGGTATTTCAGCTTTTGATGCAATGTAGAGGTAACCTCACCTGCCCCATGAGTCCATGGGCGTCCGAGCAAGCAAGAATAGGCCGGGTGGATATCCATTACATAAAATGTAGAGTTGAATACTTGAGATCCCACCTTGATCCGAAGATCAACCTCTCCATGGACCATCCTCTTTGACCCATCAAAGGCTCTTACCAAAATATCGTTGGGTTTCAGCACCAACCCTTCACAACCCAATCTATCCAAAGCACCTTTTGGTTAAAACATTTAGGGAGGACCCAATATCTACTAACATATGCACCATGGTGGTGCCTTTTCATTCAATAGAGATGTGCAGAGCTTTGTTGTGATTCTTCCCCGCCGGAGTTAAATCTGCATTAGAAAATCCTAAGCAATTATCAGCAGTTAGGCTTGCAACACAATTCTCAAATTAATCAGCAGTGGTATCTTGTGGTACATGGGCATTCTTCATAAATTTTAACAAATTTTGGGCATGTGCTTCGGAGCATAACAACAAGGACAACATGGATATTTTTAGGGTGTCTGCCCCAGTTGCTCAACTATTTTGCAATCACTTTTTTGGATGATCTTCATGATTTCTTACATCTCTTGTCTAGATGGGTCTTCAATTGTTACTTGTTTTGAGGGTGCCTCCGTCAGGGCAAGCTACGTTACTTTCTCTTTACCTTGAGCATTGGCAGTTGGCCCAGCAGCAGGAATGCGAACATGTGTTGTTGTAGCTGTTTGAGGAGAGATCTCTGGAGAGAAGACCCTTCCTTTCCAAGTGACCTTACTAGTTACGACAACGTTTTTAATTCCAAGGTCCTTATTTTCATCAATCCATGGCTCTTGCTTGACACCATGATGATAAACTCATGCCCCATAGTTCCAAGGCACAACTTTGTTGGAGGAATATGGGAATGGCTCCGATATTGTGATAATCATGGGAGCCACTCTTGGATAAGTAGGAATCCTTATAGATCCTTTAGAGGTGATCCTAATAAGATTATTTAAAATGGTGATTATAGAAACTTCTTCAAGTCTTAGCCCTTGGAAAATACTTTCAGGAAAACTCTTCACGGATGGAGTTTTCTCGAATAGAATTTCATGGATATCAATCAGGCGTTGGATACCTTTCTTCAGCCACATACATCCATTAGTTTGAGAAGCACAATGGTAACAATTTTCAAGGCATCCAGGAAATAAACCGGCTCTTAAGAGATTCTTCTTAGCGGTCGTCAAGGGAGTATCAAAATCACTGATGGAGGAGACATAGGAAATATCATCAACAACATTAATAATTTTACCATGACTGGGCATGGGTGCGGTAGTCACATTAGGGTTTTGTGGAGGATCAAACTCAATCACCTTGTTATCAATCAAATCTTGGATCTTGTTCTTCAACGCCCATCAGTTGTTTATGTCATGTCTAGGACTATTTGAATGATAGGCGCATTTCACATTTGGATTATATTTGGGAGAGTCAATATTAGGATTTGGATGAGGTTCTCGCAGCGTTACCAAATCCGCCTTCAATAGATTTTGTAAATATTGAGACAGTGGCATGTTGATTCTAGTAAATTGCCTCCCCGGGGCTTCTGGCCTTTGCTGATTGTTTTGTTGTTGTGGTCGTTGAACTGGGGTTGGGCTATAAATCAGTACTTCTCTTACCAATTGATGACGATCATTCTGGATACGGCTCCTTTGTCCATAAACAACATTAGTTTCTTTCTTACCAATGAATGGATTTTTCACAGTAGTAGAAGTTAAGGCCATTGGGATCTATTCACTTTTGATTCCACTTTCAACATGTTCACCAGTCAGAATCAATTCAGTAAACCCTGACGAAGAACTAGTCGTACCCAAAATTTTCCCTACCTCTTTTTACTTTTGTTCAGCTTTGAACTTTGCATCCCATTTGCATAATTTTTACTAAGTCATTTTCATATCCCGCATCTCATGGAATCAGGCGCCCTGGATTAAGGTATTAGGTTTGTGCCCTCTTTATGTCTAATTTTGTTTTGAAGTTATCTTATCAGGTTAAAGGGAAATTCATCTGGTTCTCGGTTATTGGATCGTGAGGTGGATTCTTGAAGTATCATGGATTGCTTTCTTATCAAGTTACAAGGCTGTTTCTCGCTCGAATCCATCAGAGATGGGATTAGGGTTTATTTCCCTATTTGTTGGTCAAGATGCTAAGATTTTGGATCCCTGATTTTTGTGAACTACTCCTTTCACCTGCCTCAAGGATAAATCGAAGTGAAGTACATTTGGTTAGGGGTTTCGTGCCTAATATCTCCTCGCACGACAAGTTTTCTTTTTAACATCTCTAAGTCACTGAGTCAGGAGTTTGAATTTTAAAAGGATGAACATGGAATCCGGGTGTAAGAAATAAGGTTAGAGGTTCATGACGATTAAGGCGTGTTTTTGTTGCTTAAGTTACAAGTTACTTGTGGTTTGGATATCAGAGTTAAAGTTTTTGTTAAGAGGGCATGTTTGGTTTATGCGTAATATGAAGATTGAGGATTGAAAGATAAGGTGTAAGGTTCTTGGAATACAAGTTACAACAGTTGTTTGTGATTTCTTAAAATTCAAGTTACAAAGGCAAGATGTGCATTCAAATCATTCAAGTAAGAATTTCAAAGTTCAAAAAAGATTCAAGAGTTGTCTAATTTTTGTACAACAAATTCATCATTCATACGATTTAAAGAAATATCATTCAAATTACATTTTTTGTGGATAATTTAACAAAAGGGATTACAATGTGAAATTCGAACTACAATTGTTTTGTTTACAAAGAAATAACTAATGTTTGTTTTTTCAAGTCTTCTTTGATTCATCTTCAAGCAACTCATCCACTCCTTGCTAGCCATGGTCTTATCTTTGTCTTTTAACCTTTCCTCCCTTGCCATCTACTCCTCGTGTTCATGAAACCAGAAAAGGAAAAAATTAGCAAACAATTAACATGTGAAAAAATTCAAGCAAGGATTATTTGTTAAACAAGAAAGCTCGTCATTAGGATTTTCATTTGGAATAAGAACTAAAAGGTTTTGTTTTTAATCATGGGCTATCTCCTACTTTTGAAAATCACAAAAAGTTTGATCTTTTTGGTTCACAAAAGGGAACAGAAATTCGCAAATGTTTTCCAACTGCAAACACATACAAAGCTATCCAACGGTAACAAAAACCAGCAAACCGCCCAAGGCAGTAAAACAAACAAAACAGCAGCAGCACAGCACTAAGGCAGGCTGCTAAAGCATCCAACAGCAGCCTAAACAAAAGCAAATAGCAAGGCAGCCACAAGCCAAACAAATGCACCATAAACAAAGCAAAACAATAGCCTAAACAAAAGCAAAAACAACAGCAACAAAGTAGCCAACAATAGCAAGACTGGAAAATAGCAGTAAGGCCAAAACCAAAAATAATAGAAATAATTCACAAAACAATGCAAGCTAGAATTGATTCATAGCCCTTATGTCATCATGTTCCTAAATGACAAATCCTTCAGAAATTGTCAAAAAGCAAAATGGCTTTCGTCATAGAGAGACAAAAAGGAAACGAATAGGGTTTAGGAAGATGTCACCTAACCAAAATAGTACAAATTTTCTTCAAACCAAACAGAATATGCCAAAACCTGCACCTCATCTGTGTCACACCTGCTCCAAACAGCCTGAAAATGATGTCAAAATAGGTAAACATAACCTGTACTCAAAAAGCCCAAAGTCAGCATACTAACAATGTTCAAATTCACAAAACTCCCTCCAATTTTCCACCCTTATCTCATGAGAAGAAGAATCATTGTCTCATTGAAAAGAGAGGGTTTTTTTGTGAAAGTGAGAAAACCATCCAGCCAGGAAAACCAACAGAGAGAACAGAGCCAGCATAAAAACACACAGCAAACCAAGAGATTTTTCGTACAGCCAAAAAAACAAAAGTGAGATAACACAACCAACAAACCAAAAATTTCTCAAAACTATCACAACAATCTCAATTTGTATCAACCTTTAACTACCTTTCAAACCTACTGTCATCTTCTTCATCATTAAACTGCAACCAGCGCACAATCTCACTACTTACCACGTGCAACCTAATACCAACAACAACAAACAATAAGAGTCCCAAAGAGAAAACAAAGCAACATACAACAAGCAAATGGAATCGATTTTCAGAGAGTAAAAAGAGTGTCAAAATTGCACCTGAGAATTTGAAGGCCCGCCGGAGGAGCTCCGACCCGGTAAATTCACTTTCCCTTTATTCGAATCTTGTTTTGTGTTGTCCTTTATGCTTTACATTTGTGGCTGTTGAATCCTACTACTGTGAATTAACTTAGATAAAAATAAAAAACAAAAAAATAAATTTGACTGAGGAAGTCAGGAATGACTTTTAACAACATCTCTTAGTTCACTTCATCTTCTATTGTATCCACTCGTATGTTGTTTCCACCATGACATACCTAGTTGCTCAATTCCCAGTCTCATTCGCCCATCTAACCTCTCGCTGATCCGACCTATTTTCATGAAAACAGAAGAAATTCAAAATATAAAGGAAAGGCACAGAGGCGTAAGCAAATCGAAATTAGACAAAAATTTGCATACCTGTTACATCTAACCTTCAAACAAGTTCAACAACCCCAACTCCACGATTACCCAAAATTTTCGTTTTACCTAAACCACCTTCTTCCATCGTCAACAACAGTACCAAAAATGGTGTCCAAACCAAACCCTAATCTCTGGATCACGCCCCAAACCAAGGGTTTGAAGATAAATCGCTCGCGCCATGACCCCCTTACTAAATCAACAAGGTAATTGAAGTGGAGATTACTGTGGTAGAGATGCCGCAAAAGGTTGGAGGATCAATTACAGTTTGTTAGAGGAAGCTTGTGTGAGTGAGGAGATAAAGATTGAAAGTGTTGAGAGATGGTAATGAATCGTGAGAGTTGATGGACCGGGAGAGGTCGATCCATTTGAGAGATCTGGAAGAATTTCATTGTTGTTTTTTATGGTGAGTGAAGAAGAATGATTGGAAGAGGAAAAGCGTGAACGGATGAGAGAGAGAGAACCGTGTAAATAATGTTGTTGTTCTTAATTTTGCCTTTATTTGGGTTTAATTAAGAATAATGGAGATTAAATTTGTTGACCAAGTCCCAAATTAGCACCAGCGACCACCTTTCCTTTAGGCTTCTAGGGTTTTTTTTCTCTTCATACAACTTTTAATTGGGCCTAACTTAAACCAACCCTTTTTTAAGCCCAATCTGCTCTTCTGTTTTACTTTACATTATTTCTAAGTCGTAATAATATCGAATAGGCGCGCATGGCACAATGGTAGAAGTCTTGAATGTGCAAACTAGTGGTCCTAGGTTCAATACCCAGGAAGACCGTTTTTTTTTCTTTAACTTTTATGTTCTTTTTTATTTATTATTATTTGTCTTGTTCAAATTTTATCTTTATTAACCATTAACAAAATTATTTAGAGTTAAGTTTTTAATTTCCTTTTGTTTCTTAATTTATTTCATCGTAAAAAAACACAACAAATATTTTGAATTTAATTTCTTTATTATTATTTTTTGATAGCTTTATTAATCTTATTAGCATGTTTCCTTAGGTAGATCCATGAGACGATTAAACTCTATTTTTTTATTGTTTTCTGTTGAAATTAGGCTTTAGGATCAAACCTTGTACATAACAAACAATTAGGTTTCTAGCCTCCCTCTTAACCTTTATCTTCTTTTGTAATTAAAACTTCATTCACAAATCAAAAATCCAAAAACTTTTAATCACTACTTGAATTTATTTTAAAACTCGCAAAACACTCAACAAATCAAAATTCCCCCAAGGACATGTTATCTCCGTTCTACTGCGATACGGGCCGTGCCTATTGCTAGAATGTGTGCGTTAACGTCGCCCACTAGAAAACACATACAAACCAACCATTTTCTAGAGGAACTACGGTGTTCTGATTCCTTCATTGGATACATAGGCAAAGGGTCGTGAAACCCTCACGAACGCAATAATAAAAAATCACTCCTTTCCCCATTAAGCAAGTATAGCTGTAAATAAACACACCCTTTAAGACAAACAAACAAAATGGATCCCGTTGAATACAACTTATGTGAGGGGTTCTAATATCTTCCCCTTGAATAACCGACTCCCTTACCCTTTATCTTGGTCGCAAGACTATCTTATCCATTCCCTTGTGGTTTTATCGATATTTCCCCTTCCTTCGGGATAAATAAAGTTCAGTGGCGGCTCTGTGTTTTCTGCCGGTAGCTTCAGCTGGCGAATCTGCTGGGGATCTTTAGCGAGTCTCTCCTAGTTTTGTTTATTTTTCTTTTTGGGTGTTTATTTATTTTCTTTATTTTGCTTTACTATTTTATTTTTTTATTGCGTTATTGTATTCTTTTGTATATATTTCATATATTGTTGCTACTCACATATTCTGGGTACATTGTGATATTGGGTTGGGTGATTACATTTGATAAGTCCTATACCCGGAGTAATCCCGAAGAAGGAGGCATGAAAATCCCCCACTCAGTGAAGGTCCCATTGAAAGTAGTGATGCTTACCGAGTAATTGGGAAGACGTTGTTGCTTTCAACCTGGGAACTCGAGAAGCAGAGGGCCGTAGAACCATTAACCCATCCTGGCCTTTTTAGGTTCAATGCGGAGACTATAACGGAGTAATCCAGAAGTAGTTGTCACACGATATTGCACTCGGACGAGTTTTTCGTGTAAATATTACTGATTACCAAGTAATTGGGATGTCAGTAATATCCAAAAGAAGAGAGTAGACTCTGAGTTCTATTTATAACCTTGTTCGAAAGGTGATAAAACCTTAGCACATACCTTATGGGTGGTTACTTTGACTCCATGCTTGTGACGTCGGACTTTTGATCCTATTACTTTCAGCCTGTGCTACGGACTACGCAGTGGTTATCCAGAATATGTGGAACTGAGACTTCATGCCATAGCATACCATGACATCATATCATCATGTATATATATCTCATATCTAGGGAATTCCAAATACAAGTCTCGTTGATGTAGCTTTTCAAAAAGGAAAATTTTGAAAGATAGACGAGTCATTGGATTTTCTCAGGAATAAAGATAAAGAATTCATTCATACTATCATGCATTCAGTTTTCACAACAAAAACTCATTGGGGTCCCTTTTCCAACAGACTTCAGTAAACATGAAAGACGACTTCTCCACATCCTTACCGTACAAGAGGCAACCAGCAAAGACTTATGGATATTTTTGAAGAGAATCAGAATGCACTCCACCGAGATATGGACACCATGGGAACTCGCATGGATCAACTTATGGAAACCCTTCATGCCGTGATCAAGGGTCAAGAAGAGTTACATCAAAGTGTTGCCAAGCTTACTACTGCTGCTCCCTCCACTTCTGCTAATGGGAGGAATGACAATGCAAATGTTGAGACCCCTACTGGAGCTCCTAGGAATGATGTCGGTGATCATCACTATGTTATTGGTCTTGATGAACCCCAAGTGAGCCTTGCCACCGGAGTTGCCGAAACTGCGAAAATGTACCATGCTCTCGAAGAGCATCTTAAAGCCATGGAAGGTATCAAGGCTTCTGGATTCAATACTGCTATAATGTGCCTCGTTCCTGGGATAGTTATTCCTCCCAAGTTCAACGTTCCAGATTTTGACAAATACAAAGGCACTTCTTGCCCAGAGACTCATCTTAGTTCCTACTGTCGCAAAATGGTTACCTATGCTGAAAATGAACCGTTACTCATGCACTTCTTCCAAGATAGCTTGACCGGGGCACCATTGGATTGGTATATGAAATTGGAAAGATATCATGTCAGTGCATGGGGAGAACTTGATGACGCCTTTTTGAAACATTACCATTACAATATTGTCATGGCTCCTATCCGTACTCAGCTCCAAGGGATGATACATAAATCTGAAGAGTCATTCAAAGAGTACGCTCAGAGGTGGCGTGAACTGGCTGCAAGGGTCCAACCTCCTCTCTTGGATCGTGAATTGATTGATCTGTTTATGGGTACTCTACGAGGCCCTTATCTCCAACATATGCTCAGTATAACCTCTACTTCTTTCTCTGATATGGTCATTATTGGTGAACATGTTGAGACTTGCATTAAATCTAGAACGATCCAAGGTGTCCCTAACAATACCAACAACAATGTGGGCGTCGGTAGAAAGCCATTTTCTGGTTTTGTCAAGAAGAAAGAAGGTGAGACTAGTGCCATCACCATCAACCAAGGAAAAGCTGCTACATTTCCTCAAGTCCAATTTCCTTATTTTCCTAATCCTGCTTCTGTTCCCAACCAATTTGTTCCTTAAGTGTATGCTGCTACAACTCCCGCACCCTTGATGGCCCAACAACAACCTTTCTCTCCGCAACCACAGTATGTTCCACAACAACAATTTGCACCTCCTATAATTTATCAACAATCAAATAACAACCCTCAAGGTCCGAGAGCTCCTCAAAGACAAAGAGCGCCTGAAAGAATATTTGATCTCATTGCTATGTCCTACGCTCAGGTTCTCCCTCATTTACTTGCAAGTCAGTTGGTTCAATTACGTGAACTTGGTCCACCACCAAATCCTCTCCCTAGGGGGTATGACATTAATGCTCATTGTGAATTTCATTTTGGAGCCCCAGACCATACAATTGAGAATTGTAGAGCATTCAAATGTAAAGTTTAAG
Source organism: Vicia faba (assembly GCA_948472305.1). Lineage (NCBI taxonomy): Eukaryota > Viridiplantae > Streptophyta > Magnoliopsida > Fabales > Fabaceae > Vicia > Vicia faba. Next base: position 944,406,320 of record OX451737.1, read on the forward strand.
ACCTCCTCGATGCAAAGGCCATCAATTTCAACCCTGTTGGTCCGAATATTCAGAACAATCCCATGCCTCCTCACCTAGGGGAAACGGTCAATGCTATTGAAGAAGATAGTGAACAGATTCTGGTAACCAAGGTCTACGAGATCAAGATATCATTAAGAACTGTTAGAGAACATTTGTTGGAGAATGAGGTGCTATAATAACTCCATGATTTCTTCTTAACATGTTCCTCTAAATTTGGAGAGTGTACTGGTTTGAAGACGGCTATCCAACAGTTGATAGATAAAGGTGTCTTACAGATAGAGAAGATATTCCGAGAAGAAGAGATTGATGTCCTGGAAATCCCCTACTATCCGAGAAGCTTTTCAGCAACACCAAGTATTCCGTTGACAATTCAGGTTCCTACTACCCCAGTAATGATTCAAGCTCCCGCTACCCCCGTGACGATTCAAGCTCTTATTCTTCCTACAAGTAATGACTCGAAGGTAGTTCCATGAGAGTATAATATGGTCTATATTCATGGGAAGAAGTATGAGTGTCCTCCAGTGGTTGACAAGAATATTACCAACATTGCAGGAATCAGTAACATGACTCGTAGTGGCCGTATCTTTTCTCCTCTACCACCGCCTCCCAAAGAAACTAACAGTGAAGCTCTAGCCAAGGCTAGGGGCAAGCAAGTGATTGATAATCAGCCCGAACCTTCTGTGGGACAAGAAGCGGAGCAGCTTTTGAGAATTCTTAAGCGAAGTGATTACAAAGTGGTGGATCAACTCAACCAGACGCCATCCAAGATTTCCATCTTGTCTCTCATTTTGTGTTCAGAGACCCACGACAATGCCTTATTGAAGATTTTATGTTACGCTCATGTTACCCAAGACATCTCTGTGGCCCAGTTTGAAGGAATCGTCACCAATATTGCTGTGGGAAATTGTTTGGGTTTGTGCGATGATGAACTCCCAATTGAAGGCAGATCCCACAACAAAGCTCTGCATGTTTCTATGAAGTGTTTGGACACCATTTTATCTAAAGTTTTGGTAGACACGGGTTCTTCACTCAATGTGATGCCTAAGGCTAATTTGTTTAAGCTGAATATGGATGGAGTAATGATGAGGCCTTCCACTCTAAATGTCCGAGTGTTTGATGGTTCAAGAAGATCTGTGGATGGAGAAGTGGACTTGCCTGTCAAGATTGGTCCCCACACTTTCTATTTGTCATTCTATGTTATGGACATCCGTCCATCCTATACTTGCCTTTTGGGTCATCCATGGATCCATGTAGCAGGAGTTGTGACGTCTACTCTTCATCAACGCCTGAAGTTCATTATAAATGACCAAGTTGTCGTCGTTTATGGAGAAGAAGATATAGTGATTAACAATCTGACTACCTACCGTTATGTGGAAGTAGAAGGAGAGGTGCAGGAGTTACCCTTTCAAGCTCTAGATATTGTTGATGTTGACAAGTTCCCTGTCATGGAAGGTAAGAAGTCTGAAGCACCCCTAGCCTCTTTGAAGGATGCCAAAGCCCTAATAGAAGTTAGACCTCCCCATGACAGTTGGGGCAAATTGATTGAAGTGCCAGAGAAGAAAGATCACTTTGGTCTTGGGTATCAGCCATCATCCTCCGTGCAAACTGGTTGGGTTCCTCTCAAAGGAAAGCAATTTCCCCCAATTTTTAAAATGTTCGTCAGTGCTGGTGTAAGCAAAGAAGGACAAGTGCTCTCCACAGGTGATGAATGTGACAATGAAGATGTTTCAAGATTTATCTATCAAGTTGCGCCGGACCAAGAGCTTAGCAATTGGACCGCCGTGGACATCCCTGAAGTTGTTTTCCTTGATGCGTAATTTTCTGTTTCCATTTAAGTCATATGTCCTACCCAAGGCATAGTGACAACTTGTAAAAGGGGCCCATTATGTTTCAATCTTCGTTTAAAATTGAATGAAAATCACACTTTCGCATACAATTTTGTTCTCTGTCTTTTCTTTTACTTTTACTTTTTCAAAATAAAAATGGCAATAATTTTATTTTCATATTATAAATATCCTCTTGCACTTTCTAAAAATAAAACATAAAATCATCGATCATGCAGATCCGTCTCGGACTCCGTTGGAAATGATAGTGCTATGGTTCCTTATATCCTTGAGAATTCAGTTGATCATGCTAACGAAGATAGTGAGGAAGATTGTGAAGTCCCTGAAGAACTAGCCAGGCTCTTGAGACAGGAAGAGAAGGCCATCCAGCCATATCAAGAAGAAACAAAAGTCGTCAATCTCGGTACTGAAGAGGTGAAGCGAGAAGTCAAGATAGGTGCTGCCTTGCAAAGCGAAGAAAAGAAGGGGTTGATTGAGTTGCTTCGAAAGTATGCTGATATCTTTGCCTGGTCGTATGAAGACACACCCAGTTTAGACACTGATATAGTGATGCACACATTTCCAATCAAGCCAGAATGTCCTTCTGTAAAGCAGAAGCCGAGAAGGACCAGACACGAAATGGCTTTAAAGATCAAAGAAAAAGTTCAGAAACAGCTTGAGGAAGGCTTCCTATATATGATAAATTATCCGCCTTGGATTTCTAACATTGTGCCTATACCTAAGAAGGATGGGAGAGATCAAGCCTACAACATCCATTGGACACCGCTTCATTCTGGTGGCCATTGATTACTTCATAAAGTGGGTCGAAGCAGCTTCCTTCGCATCCGTTACTAAGAATGTTGTTGCCTGCTTCATAAAGCAGAACCTTATCTGTCGGTACGGTATCCCCGAAAGGATCATCACTGATAACGATACAAACCTTAACAATACTATGATCACCGCCTTGTGCGAACAATTCAAAATTCAACATCACAATTCATCCCCCTATCGGCCAAAGATGAATGGTGTTGTCGAAGCTGCAAACAAAAACATCAAAAATATCATACAAAAAATGACAGTCACCTACAAGGATTGGCATGAGATGCTACCATTTTCTCTCTACGGGTACCGTACCACGGCTCGCACATCAACTGGGGAAACACCCTATTCTTTAGTTTATGGCATGGAGGCTGTTCTACCTATTGAGTGAAGACGATTGGATTCAAACCCGACTTGATCAGTTGAACTTAATTGACGAGAAGAGACTTACTGCTGTTTGCCATGGTCAGACGTATCAAAAGCGGATGATCAAGGCTTTCAACAAGAAAGTCAGACGCCATGTATATCAAGTTGGAGATCTAGTGATCAAGCGCAACATCTTGCCACAAAGTGATCCCAGGGGCAAACAGACTCCTACCTATGAAGGACCATTTGTAATCAAGAACATCTTTTCTAGTGGGGCAACGATCTTTACCACCATGGACGGTGACGACCTGCCACACCCTGTGAATGCAGAAATAGTCAAAAGATACTACGCATAAGAGACCCGCTAGGTTGACACACCTAGGAAAAACAGGGGCATCCCGGCGAACCGAAAGGTTCGGGCAAAAATTAGGGATAAAACAAAACAAATCTGTACACCCGGCAAGTTGAAAATTCGAAAGGGCGACTTGGGCAAAAAAGGGTTTCCCGGTGGACTGAAAACCCGAAAGGGCGGTCCAGGAAAAAGTTAAGGAATTAAAGCGTATGACTATGTCTCGTCGGATCACTTTAAAGACAGTCTCTTCATGGACAAACTCGGAGCTTCTGATCAATTCAATCATCTTCAAACGAAGCAACAGACGAATAAGATATTCGGAGATACGAAGGCTATAGCATAATGGGAACCCCATGGTATTTTTACACTTAGCCATCTTTCTTTGTAAAATTTTCTTGTTTATGACACCATCCTCTTACTAGGATGTCTGTCTCCTTTGTACAAAATACTTATTCAAAGTAAATACAAAGATATCTCTTTCAAAGTACAGAAAACCATTTGTCTTTTTCTTTTTATAC